>OX235268.1:50959742-52159742 GCA_944472135.2 Trichobilharzia regenti
ACATAGATTTGGCTTTATTAAGATGAATTTTGACTGCGCCTCTGCTTTATTAATAAAAGTCTTACTTGTAGACTATGACAGAGGTTAGGTGATATACGATAAATAACTTTAGGAGCTTTGTTAGAGTGAGTCGACTTGATATCCAGTATCGATGAGATGAGCGATAGTATTGAGGTGCTTATAGCTTTATTCGGACCTTTACTAAACCAAGATTTGATGAGGGGTGTTCAAATATTCAATGATGAACTTGCCTGATCGTACGCTCAATGAAACTAGCTCCGCGCACGGGCAGTTAAACTGGTAAACACACATGGAGGAGGCAAAACAGGGTAGTCAGTCTTCTGAGTCATTATATATTCTTCTAGGTCACCATTGCTATTTTACAAATTCCTTGATTATGTAATAACTTGTTGCTAATCGCTACGAATTAACTTGTCTTGAATTCCGTACTTCATTGATTTCCACCCATTCCTCCTTCAAAACTTAGATATCTTGCTTGTTACTAACATCTACTAGTTAATTGATGTTTCGATGACTTTTGACCTCTTAATTTCGTTGCCCACTCCGTCTATATCCCTACCTAATAAACTGATTAACTAAAATAACCCCTTGATATTAGTGTAAAGGCAACCAGCCGATGATGAGGAACTGTTAATTGAAAAGGAATGCATATTCCCTTGGCCCAATCTATTGTTGCTATTTTACTAAATGTGTACAAATGGGTATCTGGGAATTACTAAAATTCAATAGATTTCATCAATAGTACTAAACAAAATACACGCGCTAATTAGAAATACTGAAGAATACAAAATAATTATTCAGACATCTATAAAAAATACAAAATAATTGAGCAAAAAAATATCCTAAGATCACAATGGAATTACCGTTCATTAAAGATACTCAAATTATAATAATAATAATAAAGATATAGTAGCAAATAGAATATCAATTGTAATTAGGGAAATTCCGCAAAAACTGAGGATCATTCAAACCTAGATGGCCAGCGGGTAAGGATAATGTCTGAACTAGCTTCTTTTTGGACAAATGAATTAGGCTTCCTAATATGGATCCCAACAGCCAACTTCAGCAATATTTAGTAGTCGAACTCTTAAGGCGAAATCGAGATTTGTTGGTGATATGTATCCACATATATATATTTATGTGTGTGTGTGTATGTTGGTCTCTCTTCCTGTTTGCTCTCTTAGTCTGTGACCACTTCACTTGTATGAACCTGTCTCCTTTAACAATGTATATTCTCCTTATATTATATTATATATAATATGAGTGTTTGTTGACAGTCCGTTGCTTGGTGACATATATCCATATATGTTTGTTGGCATGTCTGCTATATTCGCTATGTATAATTGGATCGACACTCCATTATAATTAGCCATTCATGTTAAGACTGTCTAATGATTTTTCCCACGCTTTTCTGAATTATTTATATATATTCGCATTCACAATTTGTGTGAACTACTTTACAACTACTTACTTACTTACCACTTTGGTGTGAGACCATTTAATTTCGTCTCCTTGTGTTTGGACAATAGAAGTATCATCGCAAACCTAGTGGTCTTCTGATTTCCGCCTTCTCGCGTCAGGACTATTAGTTTCTCGACCAGTCCATAACAATAATTTAGCGACGAGTACATAACAATTTGGCGACGGGGAAAACTAGTACATAACAGTTGGTCTACGATAAATTACCCTGAAAGCGTGGTTAACATCAATCTTGTGTTCGGTATCCACAAGATGAGATAGAATAGCGCTGTGAATAGATTTTGTTTGTCCTTTACTTAACCACACAGGGTAACAGACAAACAAAATCTATTCGTAGCGCTATTCTATCCCATCTTGTGGATACAAAACACAAGACTGATTGACGTTAACCATGCTTTCAGGGTCATTTGCCGCATACCTACGAATCTCAATTTCGCCTTAAGAGTTCGACTACTAAATATTGCTGCGGCTGCCTGTTGGGATCCACATTAAGAAGCCGAATTTATGTGTCCAAAAGAAGTTAGTTCAGACATTATCCTTACCCTGTTGGCCATCTAGGTTTGAATGATTCTCAGTTTTTGCGGAATTTCCCTAATTATAATTGATATTCTATTTGCTACTATATCTTTATTATTATTATTATTATTATTATTATTATTATTATTATTATTTGAGCATCTTTAATGAACTGTGGTAATTCCATTGTGATCTTAATTTACAAATGGATATTATCTAAAAAACACTAATATTATTATTGACTACTATTCTAGGACAATCAATGTATATAAACATATTTGTATATATATAACTGTAGATCCAGAAGAGGGGGAAATTATCGAAAAGGATATTCTTTGTACACAATAATAATCAGCCAGTTTGGAAAACAAACAAAAAATCAACCTATGGAAAAAACCACAAGGTGTTTGTTAAACAGATTCATCATCACTAATCTACTTTGAACGAATTAACAATTCACAAAGCCACTCTATGTAGCATCATTAAATGAGTCTTACTAACAGACAGACAGACAGACAGACAGACAGACAGACAGACAGACAGACAGACAGACAGACTGACTGACTGACTGACTGACTGACTGACTGACTGACTGACTGACTGACTGACTGACTGACTGACTGACTGACTGACTGACTTACTTACTGACTGACTGACTGACTGACTGACTGACTGACTGACTGACTGACCGAGTTAAGAGACATACAAAATACAGGGAACAATCTGGAAAATCATTTAAAAATCATCACACAATTCACATAAATATCACCTGAAATGCTTCTGTAATGACAGAAACAGATATCCAGTGTTCAGGTCACAGTCTATATGATGCATAAAAAAAATATACAGTCTAGGGGTTAAGTGGTGAAATATGATGAGTAATATTGAGGTTAGGCGTAGTGTCAGGAGGGAAAGACAATCGATGAGGTTATGAAGTTACACGGATAGAGTTGTTTAGGACACGTCTAATGCACACCAAACAAACATCTTCCATGTAGAGGAATCTTAGCTGACTGAGTGAAGCGATAGACTAAGCCAGGTAAGAGAATAGTTACTTCCCAACGGCACTGGCTGGTGACTGAGGCGATATATTCCACAAATCAGTAGAATATCTGTCTGTCTGTTTTCCACATAGAACTTTGCATCGATGTGCAGCAGTTCAAGTCACCACACTCCTTCCTCGTAGCACACAAAGCAACAGAAGAAAGTTGAAGAAACGCAAAATAGGTACAGTAAACAGAGGTGTGAGACAAAGGAGGAGTAATAACGAACAACAATAGAGTTTCATTGGAAATCATAAGTCACAAGGAGTGGATGCATCTGCACCAGCCATTGAGAACGATGAGTTTGAGCCATATCACCAATTGTTTGCAACCATTGGTTTTTACCGTCCCGAGGACCCCGACCAGACAGAAGTCTACACCTTCCTATGTGAGCGGCCTTAACTAACTGTCGCGGATTTCATTGGCTGGTGCCATATTTTGGTTTGACCGCCACTAGCTCTTTTCCAGCCTGACCCTATGTCAGCTAACATTGCCCGCCAGTCAAGGAAGGCGATGACTAAGCATACGTAACACATGTCCTAACCATCTCAGTCGATGTAATTTCACAGCCTCGTCGATTGATTTCCCCTCCTTGCCTAGCACTCAAGCGATGCCTAACCTCAATATTATTCACCTTATTATACCACTTCACACTGAAGATAAAACGCGGGCACCTACGATCGAAGACAGCTGATCTTTTCATGCCTTACACTCTCAATGACCAGGTCTCACAGTCAGCCATAAAGGAGGACGAAGCGGATTGTTGAGCAGTACACACGCCCTTTGATCGATAGCCAGCCGGATATCACGTCTACGCCAGAGACGGCGTAAACTGGCATATTCGAAACTAGCCCTCTGTATCCGTGTTGAGATTTCGTCAGAGATCAACCCGTTGGCACTGGCTGATGGTACTTCCCATCACCCCTCCCCTCTCAGTAGAATATGAAATCCATAGGCCATTGGATTAGTCCGGGTTCCAGTGGCTGAATGTTCCACCAGCTCACCTTGTAAATGGAAGGTCCTGGGAGTTCAAACCCTGGTGGATGAGTACTGATTAAGAGTACCAAAAAAGGCGGGACAGATGTTCAGACCCATCTAATCTTCATTCCATAATGTCTCTGCCTGTAACACACTGGGTGACATGGGTTTGAATCCCATGGGGAACATAAATTCCTCGAACGCTGTAGATGTTCCCTGGTGAAGAGTGAAGACAGGTACAAAACTTAGATTAGACAGGACTTCCTGCCAATTGCCTCCAATCAGCTAACATATGTATCTACTTTCTTCAATGACGCTATACAAGTATTATTGCTTATAGATAGTTGAAGACAAAAGGACGCTAGTGTTTACCTAATTGAAATACTTCGCCCGTAGATACTCACTGGTGATTGACAAGAGATGATTATAACCCACTTCACATCCATTAACACAATGGGTCAGTTGTAAACAGACAGCCCATCATAATGAAGTACATCAAGTGTACAAACACTTTTCAAGCTTATTTGAATTATCAATCTTTGAGTTGCTAAGTAAACATTATTATTGAAGAGTACTCAAAGTATTAAACAATCCAGTCAATCATACGCTTGTTGTAACACAAAAACATAAAGGTATTCAGATATGAACAGGAGACTGTCGACAGACCACGCTTCATGTGGTCCGGGGTTCGATCTCCCCACCCCACCACCACCACCACCACCACCCCCGATGAACGCATTTCAACACTTCGCTTAGCTGGTGTAGTAGATCAGGTAGAGAGGAAAGGTTGAGTGTGAAAATAAGAATACCACTTATGAAACTTTCAACTTCCAAGTTTGAAAAACCTTTGCTCCACTCAGCACACGGAGGAATGGAATATGTGAGGACGGAAGAACTCTGTTGACCACATTATCTTGTTTGCAGTGAATTACTGTTGTGTACGTAAATCAGTGTCATAAAGAACAGCAGTCATTGTATAATACAGTTAAATTTCCAACAATAATCATATAGGATATCGAATGAGCTTGAATACCGAATACAGCCGATTCCAATTGGCCTGACTACTGCAGTTTCAACATAGAATTTAGCATACAACTCCAATAGTTCAAAAACTGTCAAACTTCGCGTAGCAGACAAAAGGAGAGAGAGAGAAAAGAGAATATAGAAATTCAAAAAGTATTATACTGAGCAGAAATGGGGTTTAACTGATAGGCGAGATCACAAAGGAGAATTAGATGGATCTTCGGTTCTCAAAAAAGATTTTGAACCATATACACCAAAACAACTATCAAAAACATCACGGATAGATCCCATATTCTGCCCTACAACCCCCCCCCCCACTAACTATTTTCCAATCTCATCCCGTGCCAGCTAACATTGTTCATCGATGAAGAGAGTGACTGGGGTATGCGTACCAGATGTAGCTTCACTGCCTGACCTACTGACTTCCCTACCTTACCTAACTACTCTACGGTTTACTTGAACATACTACTTAACACTCACACCAACCAGTAAAAAAAAATCCATACCACCTTGTGGAGCTGTAAAACTTATTGGTTAAGGAGCTTCACTTCCAACCAATGGGGTCAGAGTTTCAAACCCCGATTTTGATGTGGTTGAGTTCTCTGAGCTTGATAGTTACTTTGCGAAGCTTTCATTGCCCCCCTAATAGGCATCATCTTCAGCGAATACAATTCAACTTGAAGTAAGCTTTTAAATTTCTCCACGAGTTTACCAGTCATCTCTCCTGGTGGGTGACCTTGAACAAGGTTATGATTGGTTATGTTTTTTGTGTTTTCACCCCCTCTAGTCTGCTACTTGTATTGATAGTGATGCTGATTGTTTTATTGACCTGGAGTTATTGATCCTTTGTGTATGAGATTTCCTTCTTATCGATTGATAAATTTTGTCAGTGTCGATGTGTGTATTAATTGACGATTGACTGGAATACCAGACTTCCGAAAAATTCTCTGTCATTCTTGGTGTCTTTTCCTCTGTCCAATATTTGAGCGTTGGTTGTTCCAGCGGAATTGATGTCCGTAGTTGTCTGTATGCCAAAGTGTGAGTGAAAAAAACACAAAACACGACCAATCCCGACGTTGTTCAAGGTCACACACACACCAGGAGAGATGACTTGTAAACTCGTGAAGAAATCTAAAAGCTCACTCTATTGAATTCAAGTGTATGCGTTGAGGATGTTGCCTAGTGGCGGGGGGGGGGCAATGAGAGCTTCGCAAATTAACTACCCAGCTTAGAGAACACAACCACATCAAAATCATCCATGATGAGCTAGAAATCTTCTCCATCATATCTAATTCTAACCCCGGCTCTATGGCCTACCAAGGGTGTGGACAGTCAGGTAGGATCTCACCGACCTTCACACACACACAACAGATGTGGCTTATTGCCAATTAGTTATTTTGTTATTGTTGCGTAACACACACACTTCTAACTTCTTCACATACTACATCTTGTAAACAAACACGCACGCACGCACACACGCACACAAATACACATACACGCAAAATCAATATTCCATTTTAATTAAGGTTAACAGAAAGAGAACAAAACAAAATACTTTCAGGAGTATGTCAATCATCATAGGCAATAACAGAAGCAGCAGCAACAATAACAATAACAACAACAACAGAAACACTGTAATCTTATGGAATGATTATCTTTACACACATACACACACAAACACTATATGAGTGATTTAGAGAGTGAATCACTTCATAAATAAGGCAGGTAATGCAAATAAACAAACAAGAAAAACATAAATAGATCTCCGTAGGGTTTAAAATAATAATAATAAAGATGATTAAAAATTCATCTACAATTTATGATAAGTCTAGGTGGTTGTGTTTGGCAATGTCTAACATATTTTTTCTCAATAAAATTTGCTATTCTTGTTCTTCTATGGCTCCTGTCCATATTAGAGGAATACGCTAGGCTGACACGAAGACTCTAGAAGATTTGGAAGTAGATGGCGATTTATACCTAGTGGTATACAAACTTCTGTCTAGATTCAACATAGAACTTGCCACCGAAGTGCACCAGTTCGAGTTACCACCTTCCAAATACCACACAAACGTAGACAAGAAGATGAGTGAAGAGAATCAATACAGTCTGACAAGTATAAGAGTGATTCAGAATGGGTAATGGTAGAAATGAAATGAATATGAAAGATTACAGAGACTGAATACATCTCCGCTGGCCATTGACAACGATTTTGAGCCATGTCACCACCTATTGTCTCCAGCCATTGATTCCTAGAGTCAGTCCCGAGGCCCCCAACCCGGAAGTCTGCATCTCCCTATCTGACCGATTCAGTTTAACTGTCAAGGATTTCATGGATTGATACCATGCCATGTTTTTGTTTGGCCACCACTTCACTTACTCTCTTCCAACCTGCACCTATCTATATCAGCTAGTAATGCCCGTTGGGGGAGGCGGTGGTTAGGCATGCGCACGCAGCACGTCACCTAGCCATCTCAATCTATGTAACTTTATAGCCTCGTCGATGGATTTTCCCTGTTCGCCCAACACCCAACGCCTAACGTCAACATTACTTACCTTATTATACCACCTAACATGAGAAAGAGATCGATAGACATCTATGATCAAAAACAGTCAACCTTTTCATGTCTTCAACTCGTATTGGCCATGTTTCAGAGCCATAGAGAAGGACGGAGCGAACTGGTGAGCAGTACACACGTCCCTTGGTTGATAGCCGGATGCATACAAACTTAAGGATCTACTGTCGAAAACCAACAAACTGGTTGAAGAGGCAGGTAGCAAAGACTTCAAGGAGTCCAGGTGATGAACATAGAGAAAACGGAGAGGATAGAAATAACCAACCTACCAACAGCAGCAATAAGCAGTACCAATCACCGTCAATGGAAGAAATTTCAGAGAGAGGTTACTTCCTCCACCAATCTAAGAAGCATCGTTTCAATTGTAGGATGAAGATATTAGTCATAAATCGGCCAGAATCAAGCTGAAACCAGTTTGGAAATCTTCTACACTCAACTCAATACAAAGAAGAAGATTAGGATTTTCAACAGCCTCGTTGCAGACTTCTGTCAACACAGCTATCTTCGTTCTCTGTCAAGGATCAAATGGCCAGCAAGGAAGAATTAGTAACAAGAAATTGTGGTGGGAACAAACTAACCAAGAACCTATCACTCAACAAATATGTAGGAGAAAATGGAGATGGATTGGGAATACGCTGAGGAGAACGTTGAGTGAAATCACGCTATCGACCGACTAGTGGAACCCAAGTGGGGAATGACGAGTCAGAAGTCCAAGGCTAAGTGACACATGGAGGAAATCGTGTGAGGAGGAGATGAGAGATCATGGGAAACTATGAGCCCAGCTAAAGAGGATAGTAGAAAATGTAAGAGAGTGAAGATGTGTTTTTGTGACCCAGTGTTCCACTCAGAACGCAAGGTAAAACAATAATGATAATATGGTTTTCACTAACATTACAGGAAGATGCCCGACCGACAAGAAGACTCTAGAAAACTTTAGATATAGCGGATGATTCATATCTAGTGTCACACAGACTCAAAGATCAACATTCAAAACCCAACAAGTTGGTAGAATTAGTAAGCAGAGTGTTATGTACTCGTCGCTGAATTATTGTTATGTACTAGTTTTCCCCGTCGCCAAATTGTTATGTACTCGTCGCTGAGTTATTGTTATGGACTGGTCGAGAAACTACTAGTCCTGACGCGAGAAGGCGGAAATCAGAAGACCACTAGGTTTGCGATGATACTTCTATTGTCCAAACACAAGGAGACGAAAATAAATGGTCTCACACCAAAGTGGTAAGTAAGTAAAGTAGTTGTAAAGTAAAGTCACAAGATTGTAAATGCGAAATATATATGAATATGCCAGACAAAGCGTGGGAAAAATCATTAGACAGTCTTAACATGAATGGCTAATTATAATGGAGTGTCGATCCAATTATACATAGCGAATATAGCAGACATGCCAACAAACATATATGGATATATGTCACCAAGCAACGGACTGTCAACAAACACTCATATTATATATAATATAATATAAGGAGAATACACATTATTAAAGGAGACAAGTCCATACAAGTGAAGTGGTCACAGATTAACCGAGCAAACAGAAAGAGAGACCAACATGCACACACACACATAAATATATATATGTGGATACATATCACAGAGAAGACAGGATCTCAAGTGAACAGGTGGCGGATATATCTAACCACTAACACCAATCATCACTATCAACGGGAGGAATTTGAAGTTCACCACTTTCACTTATCTACGGAGTATCTTGTCAACTACAGGCAGCAGCACAGATGAGGATGGCAGAGCCAGCCAGGATCAGGAAAAAGCAACACGGACATTTATCATTCTGAAATCAGTTTGGAAAAGTAAACTGCACTCAGCATGAGGAATAAGTATCGGATTTTCGACACTAATACCAAATCATCGCTTCTATAGGGTTAAGAGATTCAGCACACATATCACCAAAAGCACTTCTAAGAAGCTGTAGATTTTCATCAACAGCTGCCTTCAACAAATCGAATTGAAAAACAGATGATGACTCGCTGGAAAGGATTAGCGACAAGAAACTCTAGAGATGAGACAACCAAGAACTGACACACACTGAGACGACTATTGAGTAACTTTGCGCTCCAGTCCCTCAAGTGGAACCAAAATAAGAGACGAGTTGGGCGTTCAAGGGTGACATGAAGAAGATCCTGTGGGGCCAACTAAAGGGGACTACAGAAAACAGGATGAAATGAAGATAAACTGTCCCACTCGGAAACTAAAGGAATAATAATAAAATGGTGAGAATCGCTCAGAAATTATTAACATTAAAAAAAGACTACAGGCGCTTGAAAACAGGGAAATTCTTTAGAAGATTTAGGGATGTACAATATTTATGAAGTGTGAGCTGACATCAGTTAGATAAACATTGGACTGGACAGACAGCTCTTTCGTCGTAGTTTGCGCCTCTCCATAGTACGCACCCACCACCACCGGAGTTCGAACACAGGACCTTCTGGTTACAAGGCTACCGAGCTCGTGGACCATTAAAGCCACTGGGGCATGAACCAATGGCCAAACTATGTAATCTAACTTCTGCCGAATCATTACATACCGCGACCACTCACCAATGTCTTCTTCGATAAGTTACTGCCTCACCTTCAACCCGCTGCACCCTACTGGTCACGGCTTCCCACTAGAACCAGCCCAGGTTAACTACCTGAATGGGGCCAGTCGCTGGTGAGCGTCAGATTAATTTTCAAGTATTGGTTTGTAGGGACTTTGTGTGACTGGTTGAAGGATTTCACCACGAGGTGACATCGAGTCTCAGTGGTTTAACGATCTAAGAGCTCGCCTTGTAACCAGAAGATCCTGGGTTCGAACCCCGGCGGTAGTGGGTATGAACTGCTGAAGAGTCCCAAACTAGGACGAAACATATGGCTGTCCAGTACTCCCTGTGGCTGGTTTTCCAATACTTGTCTAACTGATGTCAGCTCATGAAACTTAACAATAAGTATAGGTCTTTGCTTTTACTTATGGTGAGCAATAAACAACACACACACACACACACACACAAAACTATAAAATCAAATGTATATACATATATAATACTCACCTATTTGTACAGTATAATGAGTAGCTCCAAAAATCAACTCTGGTGCTCGATAATATCGTGAACAAATGTAGGAGACATTGGGTTCTTCAGGATTCAACGCCTTAGCACTATTATTATTAATATTATATAGAGACAAAAGAGAAAACGCTAGAAATACCATCTTATATGATTCATACAACAATAATAATAATAATAAAAGAATCTCGATTACAAGAATTTTTTAGTAAAAAGAAGAAATTCAGACGTAAGTGAAAATTATTTTCACGTTACTATATATATATATGTTGTACACATAAATTTCACATCAATGTAGAAGAAAGGGAGGTGATGAATAGGAAAGAAGAAATACGTAAACAATGATGACTTATTCATCATTGATCAGCATTGCGTGGGGCACAAAATTGTGTGTACACATGGCACCACCACTGATGTAGCACTCATGTTAAATCATCACTAATTTTAGATACCTAACCATTATGCTGGCTACAAACACACTAACCATGGACACGGGTGTTTCTCATAAAAGAGAATAATAATAATTTGCTTTATTCCAAAACAGTACTTGTGTGTGATACAAAATGGAATTCTCAGCATTTCACTAACTACAGTATTTCATCCAATTAGTACATTAACAATAAAGTAAACTTCTACATAGATTAAGGGTAATCTCAGTTCGTTTTGACAACAACATATTAGCCTATCGGTACCACAGTAAAAAATTAAACAGAGTGTTTGAAGGTGTTAGAAAAGTAGATGCTAGCATATTTACTGTCTGTCTGGATTCAGCATAGAACTTGGCACAGAAGTGCACCAGTTCGAGTTACCACGTTCCAAATACCACACAAACATAGACAAGAAGATGAGTGAAGAGAATCAATACAGTCTGACAAGTATAAGAGTGATTCAGAATGGGTAATGGTAGAAATGAAATGAATATGAAAGATTACAGAGACTGAATACATCTCCGCTGGCCATTGACAACGATTTTGAGCCATGTCACCACCTACTGTCTCCAGCCATTGATTCCTAGAGTCAGTCCCGAGGGCCCCAACCCGGAAGTCTGCATCTCCCTACCTGACCGATTCAGTTTAACTGTCAAGGATTTCATGCTATATTTACTGGAGTAAGCGGTAACAAAAGGTCGAGATATACAGAGTGTGAAAGAACGAAGAAGAATGTTTTAAGTAGAGTTTGTAAGGAAGAGAGAAACAAAACAGCACATAACAGAAAAAAGAGAGAGAAAAGGAAAAGAAAGAAAGAAAACGTTGCACCTACAAACGATATGAGTTGGAAAGACGAGAACCAGTTGTTCTACTGAGTATTTAATAAGTTATAGGTATCACGCCTAATGGTTTCTTTATCGCACAGAACACAAGCTAAAAGTAGGGTATGGTTGAGTTTTTTTACTCGCTAGTGTGAGCATAGTTTCTTATATAGGCCTCTGGCTTTGCCTGATGAGATAGATACAAGGGAAGAGTTGTGGATGAAGAGGGTGGTGTGAGCTAGATAGATAGAATGGATTTAGCCCATTTTCACATGAGTCCAAGTGCCTGTCGCCCAGAATATTAAGAAGCTGGTCAAGTGGCAAGTTGCTTACTCTGCTGAAAACCTTTAACATCTCACGTAATAAGGTATAGTCTTTCTTCAGTAGCCCTGGAAAAACTAAGGGGGAACAATAGAGGTAGGATGCAAGAGTTAACGAATTGTAGGAGCAAGGGTTGGTTTATACCAGAATGTCTTAACTTCTTGATGTAGAAGGTAAGACGGAATATTTTCTTAGAAATAGTCAAGATATGAGACGACCAGGAAAGATCAGAAGATAGAGTGACGCCTAGGTATTTAATTTCCGACTTGGTTTCAATCTCAGTGCCATCTATGTTGCACACCTCGTGAGTGCTAACCAGTTTGTTTAGGTCAGATTTATGCCTAAAGGTGAAATTGACCGTTTGACATTTAGAGGGATATAAGGTTAGACCGTTTTCCTTGAACCATTGGCTGATTTCTGATAAAAAGCCATTTAGTTTGGAGCAGTCACTTTGACACTTGACAGGCAAAGATACAGTCAAATCGTCAGCATATTTAACAAAATTAATGTCATTTGAAGATGGTGGGTCATGTAGAAAGAAAGAAAAGAGAAGTGGGGAGAGTACAGCACCTTTGGGGACACCAGCTTCAGTGAGCACAGCAGAGGAGGATTTGCCTTTGTATACAGTGTACTGCATTCTGTTTGAAAAGTAGGAATGCAACCAGTTTGCGACCCAGAACTCAGTTTGTGTCATCGAGAGCTTATTTAGCAAGAGACATCTAGGTACAGAGTCAAAAGCAGAAATGAAGTTGAAAAACGTGCAACGGACGTATTTGGGACCTTTATCTAATGATAAAGGTGAATGTTTGATGCTTACAACCGGACTGGTGGACATTTAGGTCTACTATCTGGTTAGGGGAGTGTGTCGGTGGCACAGTAGTAAAATACTCGCCAACCACACCCCATGGGGTTCAGGGTTCCATCTTCGGCCACCGACGCAGTCCTTTACCTCCCTAAGTCAGTAAATAAGACTGGTAAAGAGAGTAGATCAGACATGAGGCTGGCAAGCAACCCCATCCGGTAAAAATAAAAACACCATTGCCACCGAAACTTCAAAGCTCTAACTTAAAGGCTCCCTATGTTCCATTGGGAACGTTAAGGAATAAAAAAAATCTAGTTAACGGAGCTGGAAAACGATGAATCCAAACCTACGGTGGTGTACAAGAGCTCAAGAATCCGAAAGAATCAAATAGTGTATGAAGTTTTCTTGGTCACTAGAATCATCGGGGACACAACCCTTGGTGTTGCTTCACTGTCTTGTGGATTAGAATTCAAGTTATAGGTTCAGGAAAGTTGGCCCTTTAAGACAATCACCACTGGCTTCAGCCCGGGTGTCTACGTAGAATATTTTGTGTGGAATATCTCAAAGGGGCCCAAAATGTACCAAGTTTGCGTTTTAATAATAATAATAGCAAAAATAAATAATTAACATAGGCAAATTCAAGTCATTTTAATTGTGAACAGATAATGGATGGATAAATGGTGTGTACATTAAGTCGATTCTAAGAAATTTTAGCAAAGACAGTGAACATAGTATACAGCAGTAGGCCTTGGAACTAAGATTTGAGGTTGTTGGCACTCACCAGCAACGCGTATCTGGAATCTTCAAGGAACTCATGTCCCTTCGAAATCCACCCAGTGTTGCAGTCGGAGACGCTACTCCAGAGTTATCCAGGCTCAGAATTGACCTCCTGTAGGACTATCACTAGCCTGAAACGAGACAAAGCAGCGGGACCTGATGTAATGACGCCAGAGGCGTGTTAAGGACGGTGGAGATAGTTTACTGCCTGCATTAACTAAGGCATTAAGTAGCGTCTGAAACTCAGAAGTAGTCCAGTCGGGCTGGTGGAAGTCATCGACTATTCCGATATACGAGAAGAGAAACAAGACTTCCTGTGATAATTACAGAGGGATTAGCTTGACCAATATGGCATCTAAAGCTCTAGGCTCAATAATAATGCGTTGACTAAGCGGTCCATGGGAGGAAAAAACACTCGAGAACTAGGTACGCTTTAGACCACGAGGAGGGTGTATTGATCATATCTGCACCTTTCGACAAATTCTGGAACATAGGCATATTTACTATCGGCGTCCAACAATCGTAATATTTCTTGACCTGAAGGAGGCATTCGATACTGTCGACCGAGAGGTACTCTGGTGATGTTTGGCTGTGAAATGAACGCCGAGAAAATACATCCCAATGATCGAGGAACTCACGCTACTCGAAGGCATTCAGCCAGGTGAGAGCGCAAGGCAAGTTGTCATCTGGAGTGGTGACAACAGTGATGGATACCCACTGTCTCCATTCCTATTTAATTTTACCATGGATGTGCTAATGGAATTAAACCCAACTAACTTCAGCGACTCAGGGATTCACTTGTCAACAGGGAATAATCTCGCTGATTTAGAATATGCACATGATATAGTCCTTCTAAGTGAAGACGCTGACATAATAGAGCAGAGTGTTCTGAACACCTTAAGATAAACAGCAATCTTCGAATGATTGGCATGCAATTCACTCATACTGTCAAATGTAAGATGATGAGGCTACAGGACTGGAATGGCCCCGACTACATCGAATCATTCCTAGCTCAAAGATAGACAGGAGTGAAGTGGTTGGTGGAGCGTGTTGACCACTTCGCTAGCTGCCTTTGATCATAGGTGTCTGCATTCTATCTCCCGTGTAAGTTGGTGGTAAAATAGGGTGATTAATGTTGACGTGAAGCATCGCTCGAGTGATAGGTAGGTAGGAGAAATCAACCGATGAGGTTGTGAAGTTACATCGATTGAGAGAGATGGTTAGGACATGTGTTACTCATACCTAGTCATCACCTTCCTCGACGGCGGGAAATGTTAGCTGACATAGAGCGGTCCAGGCTGTTTGAAAAGAGATAGTAGAGGTGGTCAGATCCAAACATCGTGGCATTAGTCAGTCAAATCCATAACAGTTTGTTTGAACCAGTCAGCTACGTAGGGAGGGAGTTGTAGACTCCCTGACTGGCCCAGTTGAGGTTCTCGGGATGCTAATAACCAATGAAGGCTGGAAACAATTATCGGTGATATAGCTCAAAATCGTTCTCAGTGGTGGCGCAGATGCATCCACTCCATGTGACTTATAATATCCAATAAAACTATATTGTAGCTTCCATATTACTATTCTTTTGGCCTCATATTTCTGTTTATTATTTCTATTTTGAATCTCTCTCTACTCTTTTCTCTTGCTTTGTCTGCTACATGTAGGGAGTGTGGCAAGTTGAACTGCTGCACATTGGTGCATGCGCGTATTTGAGGTTGTCTAAACTCAGTCAATTGTGTGAATCACCAACCACACTTATTGTATGAAGCCTCATGATACTATTCAACTGTTGAAGCAGAAGGGCATTCCAGTTCTTCAGTCAATGAGCCATGTCTCCACAGTATTCAACAGCAGAGTTGAGAGTAGTAGGTGTGAACAACAAAACTGCTAAATTGAGACAAGGTTAAGAACCTTGAGGTAATTTGGTGGATAGTGACTATCAGTGGAATCCACTAGGATGTGCATTTCGTCCTATTTGGGGACAGTCACTTGGATGTACATCTTCATTCCCCCAATGAATGATGGTGTTCCGACTGGGGCTCCAACCCAGTACGCATCGTTCCACGACACGCCGAAGCCTTTCTCAATAGACCACTTAGGCCACGACAGCCACCTATTGTGCAACGGGTTTCAGTTATTATTGGTTTTCAAGTTTGCCCACAAATTGATATCAGTTGGAGAACTATTGGAAATCAAAAGGGAGTGTACTGGACAGCCAACTGCTTCGTCCTAGTAGATTGGCACTCATTGGCAGAGTTTGGATCCAGAAACTTCATGTTACAAGGCAAGCTTGTAGACCATTCAACCACAAAGACCAAACTCAATATCCAGCTCAGGTATTCTAACTCCAACTAATTTGCGATTTTAGCACGAATGACACCAGCCAATGTCGATGCCGGCGCGTATCTGTCCTCACTCCCGACAGGATGAACCCCCCCTACTCGCCAGAAAACTACAGGCAACTTCGTCCTGCAACTAGCCAGCCAACCGGTCACTACCGAGTGTGTCAGATTAGTTTTCACGAGTTAGTTTGATCACGGATCGATATCAGTGTTAGAGAACCACCATTGAAAACCAGCCACATGGGGTACTGGTTTCGATTATGGTACTGGGATTCAATTCAATTCAGATTTTCCAGTTGACTGATAGGACGGAGTTGCGCATCCCTAATTCCCCTTATAGCCACCACCACCACCACACACTAAATTGTTTCAAGTTAATCCTTAGACATGGTCGAAGCATTCGTTACTACCAGAAGACGAACATGTTAACAGAGGCCAGAGATTTCAGTCGAATCAATTGATGGGGAAATCAAAATTAAATTCTTTTTTCTTAAAACACGGTTATGAATCTATTTTCCTTATAGACAAATTCATCTTCATCAAAGGCTGTAACATAATCATACTTGCACTTACACTAAGAATGTAATGAGTAAATAGAAGGCTGTATTTACGCAACATTATTTGATACAGTCCCCCAAAAGTGGTTTCTAAGAGTAGAGTAGAAATTATGTAATAATCAACGATAAACAATGGAAATAAGAGTTTGAAAAGTAAGATGGTTTCGTGTCCACTCAACAACGGACTATGAAGAAAAATAGCAACTCAATAAAACACAAATTAATCGAGCAAAGAATATCCCCCTTTCGATAAATTCCTCTTCCGGCTCTACAATTATGTACACATTATGTTTATACACATAGAATATTCTAGATTAGTAGTCAATAACAATATTAGTGTTTTTTTTAAATAGTACTGATTTGCGAAGTAAGATCACCATGGGATTACAGTTCATTAAAGATGCTTAAATTATAATAATTATAAAAATATAATAGCAAATAGAATATCAAAGAAAATTAGGAAATTTTCACAGAAATTCAGGATCATTCAAAGCTAGATGGCCAGCGGGGTAAGGATAATGTCTGAACTAACTTCTTTTGGACGCATAAATTAGGCTTGTTCATATAGATCCCAACAGCCATTCTCAACAATATTTAGTAGTCGAACTCTTAAGGCGAAATCGAGATTTGATGGTCTGCGGTAAATGACTTTGAAAGCCGCCACGTTAACATCAATCTTGTGTTCTGCATCCACAAGATGAGATAGAATAGCGCTACGAATAGATTTTGTTTGTCTGTTACCCTGTGTGGTTAAGTAAAGGACAAACAAAATCTATTCACAGCGCTATTCTATCTAATCTTGTGGATACCGAACACAAGACTGATTGACGTTAACCATGCTTTCAGGGTAATTTATCGTAGACCAACAAATCTCGATTTCGCCTTAAGAGTTCGACTACTAAATATTGCTGAAGTTGGCTGTTGTGATCCATATTAGGAAGCCTAATTCATGTGTCCAAAAAGAAGCTAGTTCAGACATTATCCTTACCCCGCTGGCCATCTAGGTTCGAATGATCGTGAATCTTTGTGGAATTTTCCTAATTTTAGTTGATATTCTATTCGCTATTATATTTTTATTATTATTATTTAAGTATCTTTAATGAACTTTAATTCCATTATTTTTTTAATAGAAAACACTAATATTCTTATTAACTACTAATCTAGAATATTCTATGTGTATAAACATAATGTGTACATAATTGTAGAGCCGGAAGAGGAATTTATCGAAAAGAATATTCTTTACTCGATGTATGTCTGTATGAATATTTTTGCTATATTCAACTCAATAAAAAGCAAAAACAAAAATGAACACGTAAGAGTGATAATAGTGAATTACTTAGTAAAAATAGAAGTGAACAAGTAGGTATAAAGGAGTTTAAGACCGCTATATGGGGACAAGAAACTAAACAAACCTTTTCTGCATACTGAATTCGGAGGCTATTATGTTGACGAGTCAATACCGCCTTCGCGATGAATAAGTGCCAAAACATAATACTCCTTATACCATTCTTTCTCATTGTGTAGATAATCTTAGAACACGACTGTAGTGGAGCTACATGGCGTAAATTCAACCGGTGCTTGAGAATCGAGCTAGCAGCTATCTTAGATATAACTACCACCACAGGAACAAGTGAATTTATAGACATACATTAAAGTGGCTCAAAGCAGCAGTTTGTCTTTCACAGGCTTATTAATCATTAATCGACTATAGAAATTAATCCGTTGCTTAGCCGAAAAGAAGGTCTTCGATGGCGTTGACCAAGAAGTAATTTAGAAACTACTTCAGCACTACAGCATGCAGTACACAAGTCTTTATCAGCCTCATTCAACAGCTGGCTATATGACAATACTACATGTCAGGTGATCCAAAACGGAAAACTCAAAAAAGCCTAACTTTGAAGTGAAGACAGGAGAAAGATAAGGCTGACTGCCCATTATCACCAATGGTATTCCTAACTGTAGCGGTCTGAATTATGCGTCAGACTGTCCATAGGGGGTAGGGAGACAGGAATATGCCGGACCATCGATAAGAACACTTTAGAAGATCTGGATTCCACGGATGATATATGTCTAGTGTCATACACAAACTAGAAGATATACAGGCGAAAAACAACAAACTGGCTGAAGAGACAGGCAGCGAGGACAGGAATCCAGATGAACATAGAGAGGACGGAGATGATGAAGACAACCAGCAAACAGAAACAACAACAACAACAACTCGCACCATCAGAGAGAGAGAGAGATTTGACAGAGGTCACTTACTTCCTTCACTTGTCTAGGAAGCACGGTTTCAACCACAGGCAGTCGGAACGGATGAAGTCTGTCTGTCTGTCTGTTTTCGACATAGAACTTTGCACAAATGTGCGGAAGTTCAAGTCGCCACATTCCGTGTAGCACGCGAAGCAAGAGAAGAAAGTACAAGAAAAGCATAATAGAGACAGTGAGCAGAGGTGTGAGACAAAGGAGTAATAAAGAAATACAAAACAGTTTCATTGAAGATCATAAGTCACAGGGAGTGGATGCATCTGCGCTAGCCACTGAGAACGATTTTGAGCCATGTCATCAATTGTTTCCAACCATAGATTTTTACCGTCCCGAGGACCCCAGCCTGGAAGTCTACACCTTCCTACGTGGCTTAGACCAACTGTTGTGGATTTCATTGACTGATGCCAAGTTTTTGTTTGACCGCCGCTAGCTTTTTTCCAGCCTGACCCTATATCTGCTAACATTGCTCGTCGAGGGAGGCGATGACTTGGCATACGTAACACATGTCCTAACCATCTCAGTCTTTGTAGCTTCACGACTTCGTCGATTGATTTCCCCTGTTTACTTAGAACTCTACGCCTAACCTCCATGTTGCTCACCTTATTATGCCACTTTACACGGGAAATAGAACGCAGGCACCTATGATCAAAGACAGCTAGTCTTTTCATGTCTTCCACTCTCAGTGGCCAGGTCTCACAACCATACAGGAGGACGGAGCGGACTGATGAGCAGTACACCCGCCCTTTGGCCGATAGTCGAATATCTTGTCTACGCCAGAGTCGGCGTAAACTAACAAATGCGAAACGAGCTCCTTGTATTCGTGCTGAGATTTCGTCAGAGATCAACCCGTTGGGGCTGATGGTACTTCCCAAATAAGTGAAGCGGTCAACGTGCTCTACCACTTCACTTCCTATTTTTAAACTAGGCGTCGATGTAGTCCAGTCCTGTAACATCATCTTGCATTTGGCGGGAGCGAATCGCATGCCAAACATTCGTAGATTGCGGCTCAAGGTGTTTAGAAGACTCTGCATTTCGTCAGCGTCTTCGCCTAGAAGGACTATATCGTCTGCATATTCCAAGTCAACGAGATTATTCCCCGGTAGCAAGTCAATCCCTGAGTCGCTGAAGTCACCTAGGGTTAAGTCCATTAACACATCTATGATGAAGTTGAATAGAAAAGGAGATAATTGGCATCCTGGAACGGATGAAGATGTCGAAGTCAGCCAGAATCGGAAAAGCAAGATACACCTTTATTAACCTAAAACCAGTTAGGAAATCTTCTACACTCCACAACATAGAGAACAAGATTTGGATTCTGTTCAACACAAATGTGAAGTCACTCACTTTGTCTCTATGGGTAAAAAACTTGGAGAGCGCGTCACGAAAAGCATTTCCAACAGATCATTGAAGACTTTTATCAACAGCTGTCCACTTCGCTGGCTTCATACGGAAGATAAAATGGCCGGTCAGAAAGAATTAGCAACAAGAAACTCTGTCTGGAAACAAGTCAACCAAGAGCCGATTGCTCAACAAATATGTAGGAGATAATGGAGATGGATTACACATACGCTGAGGAGACTGTCGAATGACATCGCACTCAAGGCAAGCCAACGCTCGAGTGGAATCCCAATGGGAAGCGACGGGTGGGTCGTCAGTACGAGGGTGACATGGAAGAGATGAGAGAGTTTGGGCGATCGTGGACCCAGATGATGCGGATGGCAGAAAATAGAACAAAGTAGAGATGTACTGTTGAAGCCCTATGTTCCACCCGGAACCCAAGAAAATAATAATAATTATTAGCCGAAAAGAAAACCTATCTCACAGATCTAGAAGATGAGCAGTTCTTCAGACTCCACGGGAGTCTTCTTTTTCTCCCCTACTCTACACTTGTTAAGTGGACATTCAACCCACTTTACTTCTCATCTAGTAATAAATTTCACCTTTATCAAATTTCACACCTTTACTGCTATTGTGTCGCTGACTATTGGCATAATTTATTGTTATTTTTAGGAACCACTTCTGGGTGACTTTAGCAATTATGTTACGCCCATACACCCTCCTACATTACTCAATCAAAGACTGCTGTACAATATTACTAAGTAGAATTATGATTGTACAGCAACTTTAAAGGCCACCTTTTCGATAAAAGAAGTTTTTCTCACTGAAATATCTTTTATTTTCCCTTATCTATTTACCAAAGAGACTGGACCCCATAAACGACCTGGTACGGGGCCAACGGTAGGTATGCCAAGCCATCGCCTCCCTCAACGAGCTATGTTAGCGGATATAGGGTCAGGCTGGAAAAAGCTAGCGGTGGTCAAACAAAAACTTGGCCTCACCAGTCAATGAAATCCACAACAGTTGGTCTAAGCCACGTAGAAAGGTGTAGACTTCCAGGCTGGGGTCCTCGGGACGGTAAAAATCTATGGTTGGAAACAATTGGTGACATGGCTCAAAATCGTTCTCAGTGGCTAGCGCAGATGCATCCACTCCCTGTGACTTATGATCTTCAATGAAACTGTTTTGTATTTCTTTATTACTCGTTGTCTCACACCTCTGCTCACTGTTTCTATTATGCTTTTCTTGTACTTTCTTCTCTTGCTTCGCGTGCTACACGGAATGTGGCGACTTGAACTTCCGCACATTTGTGCAAAGTTCTATGTCGAAAACAGACAGACAGACAACGGTGGGTTAACTTCATGCAGCCACGCTTTCATAGCCTCTGACAGTTAAGTTCTATTCTCCGCTTTCAGGCGGCAGACATGTTGCCCCGAAAAATAATCCAGTGCATGAGAATGCCTTTTGTGCTTACAAATGGACTGGTGGACACTCAGGTCTATCAACACCTAGCTAAGGCAGCTAGAAAACCCTGATACCGAAGTCATGGTGTACAATGGCTCAAGAATCAGAAGGGCCTGTTACAGTCACCATCAACCAACCACAGGAACTCAACTACTGAGGCTATTCCACTCACTTGTGGATCAGACTTCAAGTCAAAGGCTCGGTGGTGGAGGGGGGCTCTGAAGACAACCACCTACTTCGATCTGGGTGTCAATCCAGGTAGTTTCCTAGCCGTCGTACAAACTATGAGGTGACGAATTTGTGTAGAGCATCTGTAGGTGTCCATAACGTATCCAGTAGTTTGTGTTCGAATGACAAATAAATAACAGAAACCAATTAAACAACAATAAAAATAACTACTGATTTAATTATAAAGTTTTCGAAAGTATGTTACTTCTTCAAGGTTCTCCCTAACTGCAATTACTACTAACTTAATAAATAAATATTTAGATTGCCAAGTATACTGTTAAGTGATCAATATACAATAATATGCATATAAAGGACAGCAAAAAATTCTCTACTACAGTTGACAGATCACGTTAGATCAGATGATGAGTGTAAGCGAAAGCAACACATGTCTCTTACTCACCATTAACACCACCACCACCAACAACAACAACAACACCTCTACCACACGTGGTATGGGTTAAACCAATCTCATCGATTAATACACCTTTTCTTCACCAAAAACATTACGCTTGCTAGCTTGCTTAATCCATATATATATATATATATATATATATATATATATATATTGCTGATCACATGAGAATTCTATTACATGCTATCAGTTACTGCAAAAAACGCCTCAATAGTGGTCATGTAGTTCTTCAGATTCACTTAAACCTACTACATACCGTGAGCATGTATCGATCGTAACTGACTGACTGACTGGTTTCAACAGGGAACTCGGCACAGAAGTGTACCAAGTACCAGTTGCCACTCTCCATGTACTACACAAAGCAATACATAATAAACAGAAGTAATATGGATATTGGATATAACAAATCACAAGGAATGAATGCATCTGCACCATCTATTGACAACGATTTTGAACTATATCACCAATAATTGTCTCCAACCTTCATTGGTTTTTAACATCCCGAGGACCTCAACCAGCCAGTCAGGGAGTCTACAACTCCCTCCCTACGTAGCTGACTGGTTCAAACAAACTGTTGTGGATTTCATTGGCTAATGCCGCGATGTTTGGATCTGACCATCTCTACTAGCTCTTTTCCAACAACCTGATCGACCCTATGTTCGCTAACACTGCTCGTCATCGGGGGAGATGATGGCTGGCTAGGCATGCGTGAGTAATACATGTCCTAACCATCTCTCTCAATCGATGCAACTTCACAATCTCGTCGATTGATTTCCCCCTCCCCCACCTACCTAGTACTCGACACCTGTATCGATCGTACAGGAAAAAAGTGGGTTGCAATAAAGCCTACTGACATTACAGTATAATAGACTAACAGACATATATCGCCCCGCCCCCACAACCATCTCACGCCGTATTTTTGAACACAGAACTCTGCGCGGAAGTGCACCAGTTCAAGTTGCCATATTTCATGTGCCACACAAAGGAAGATAAAAGAATGAGAGAAAAGAAAATCCAAAGAATTATAATACGTCGAAATATGCGGGATAAAGAATAGTAGCATGGAAACGTGCATGAGGGTTTAATCAATACAGCAGATAATGAAGAGTGAACAGATCTGTTCCAACGATCTGAGAACAATTTTCAACCAATATTAAGTGGTATACTGACGAGACCAGTTATGAAGTAACTATTTACTTACTTACATCTAAGAGGTGAAAAATAACTTCCACTGTAAAACTGCTATTCAAAATCATAAAGGAAAGCGCCCTCACCTGACAGTCTTTATCTCTTGGGTACCCCAAGAGATTTAAAAAGTCTTCCATTATATCAACAGTCGTTGTCAAACCGAAACAAGAAGATAACGGCCTCCATTAGGACCTCTATAATAAACTTCAGTGAAAATGGTTGTTATTGTTATTATTACTCCCCTGGGTTTCGAACGTAGCATAGGGCGGGGGGTTCAACAGCACATCTGTACAGTCCCCTTTTAGCCGGCTCTACGATTGCCCATAAGCTTTCTTTCCCTTTCCCCACACAATCATCTCCATGTCACCTTTCAGACACCTACACCCAACTCATTGTTTCCCATTTGGATACCACACAAGGACCTGGTGACTAATATCTCAATGAAAGTACCCAAAATTTCAATCATCCAAGAGACTGATCCACTGAGATCTAACATGATTAAACTGTCCAGTGGACATGTGTGCTCCAGACATCCATTTTAGCAAGAAATAGCACTATTAGATCTGGTCAACCTGCAAAATAACAGGCCAAGTTTTGGTCAAGAAATAGTTCATTAAAACTTAGTTCCCCGATACCGGACTATGAGCACTCGCATCCCTTGTGTAAGGGTTTGTTATGCCAAACAGTTACCCAGACTAAAATAGAAGAAGCTGGATTCGAACCCGGAGTCCGTTGCACTTAGAAAATGATTACTTAAGCTAATGTACAAGCTGTACCACCCACCGATCAGTTAAGAAATACATTTAATGAAAGCATTCAGCATACCTGCTTTCTAGGATGGGGTAGACAAACAGTGATGATTTGATCAAAACATACACAATCAGAGTAGTAAATCTGATCTTCTTGAATTCTGCATCCCCGATAAGTCTGCAGTGATTACAAAGCTGAAAATCATGGAAAGGATGCAGGCAGAGCTAATTCTCATCTGTGTTTGTTTACAAGAGTTACCCCCCCCAACTCCTTTCTCGAAACTGCGACGACAATGGGTGGCTGATGCCAAGTCAGAGGAAAGCATTCTCTCTTTCCACAAGCAAAAAATAATCACGACCTAAGCGAGGTCAGGCATCTTTGAAGAGACCCCAAGAAGTGGAAAGCCATTATAATTTTACATTTCTTGATGCTTTCTTAATCTTTATGATGTCTGTTGTGACCAATACATATGTCAGTATTTCATTCAAAATAGGATGACATTAGAGCCCGAATAGCTCAATGGTAATGTCTCTGACTGCAGTGCTGAGTGACGCGGCTTCGAATCTCAGGAGGAACATAAGTTCCTTCAAGGCCGCAGATACGCATTGGTGACTGGTGAGTGCCAACTAGCATGAAACCTAAGTCCAAGGCTTCCTGCCAATCGCCTCCAACCTCCTTGGTGAGTCTGTTAAACAACGGTAGAGTGATCGCAAACCACGCAGGTGGTTTGGCGTTCGATCCCCAGCCAACGCATTCCTTCACCTCACTAAACTAGTAATAAGACTGGTAAAGAAGGCGAGCGTCCTAACCACTGTGCCGCGGATGCACATCCTGAACAAAATCGAATTGTGCGTCGGTGGCACAGTGGTTAGCACTCTCGCTGACCATGCACATGGTCCGAGGTTCGATTCCCTGCCGACGCACACCTGATATCTATGCTCGGCCTGCAAAATTTGGGCTGAAAATTCCATACTTCTGCCAAAAATACAGTGTGGAATCAAGCTGTAAATCAAAAATAAAAAATAAAAATTATAAGTTGCAAAATGGTGTGTGAACACTTTCTCCCTCGATGACTTCGAGTTATAGACAGAAAGTATAGAAGCAACATCATTCCAAAAAATTATGATGTAAGTTGACAAGGTATTCAGTGTTAAAATAGTAACTATTTATGGCATAATTTGATAAGGAGTGGGGCCGGGGGGGGCAGTAGAGTTAAGATTTCTCTTGGAAACAAGGATGGACTAGAGACAAAGTACAAGATAGAACAATAAAGTGAATTTATGCATATTATATGATGGAGGAGAGTTCAAAAGAGGTTGGAGGTTAATTAGTAGACAGCTCTTATGTCTTGTTCTTCTGCATAACAGTCTACTTAATTTTGATTTTGACTGTCACTCAGTAAGTTGAACTCACTAAACTACTAAAATTGTTTTCAAGAGTTTGGTTTGTAAGGATTAGATTTGTTTTTATGAGTTTGACCAATGATTGATATCAGTTAGAGAATCATTGAAAATCAGCCAGGAGTACTGGACAACCCCAGCTGTTTCATCCTAGTTTGGGTCTCATCGGCAGTACTTACCCACCCCGCCAGGGTTCGAACCCAGAACATTGCGGTGATAAGGCAAGCTAGCTCGTATCCCATTCAGCCACTGGGATCCAACTCCTCAATGGCCAGCCCATGAATTCTAACTTCTACCAATTCGTGATTTAGCGAGACCACTAACCAATGTCATCCGGTGGGACCAGTGAGGTCTATTCAGTCAAGTGTGAGGATGGGGTTCCCACCAATGACATTGGTTGGTGCCAGTCGAGCTGAATCACGAATTGGTAGAGGTTAGAATTTATGGGTTGGCCATGGAGGAGTTGAGTCCCAGAGGCTGAATGGTATACGAGATAGCTTGCCTTGTAGCCGGATGGGCCTGGGTTTAAACCTTGGTGGTGGATGCGTATTGTTGATGATTCCCAAACTAGGACGAAACAGCTGGCTGTCCAGTACTCCTGGCTGATTTCCAATGGTTCTCTAACTGATATCAATCCATGATCAAACTTATAAAAACAAATATAATCCTTACAAATCAATTCTTCGAAAAAAGTAATCACTTTTATCCAGTAAACCCAAAACTATCACCTTTATCCGGCTTGCTAATAATTAATTAAGCTATCATTACTTCTAAGTCCTCTTAGAGCTTCTATGAGCTGCTTAGCATAACAGACTATTTACTGAATGTCTATTATTATTATTATTGCTCCCTTGGGTTCCTAGTGGAACATACGGCTTCAACTGCACGTCTCCACTTGCCACTTCTGTCTTCCGTTGTACTTTGCACTTGCATGCAGGTTAGTTCATACTCTTTCAACTCCTTGTCACACGATCTCCTCCATGTCACCCTTGCACTGACTTCCCACTCGCCCCTTGCCTTTCGGGTTCCACACGAGGGCTTGACGCGCGATGTCGCCCAGCGGTCTCCTCAGCGAGCGTCCAATCCATCTCCACTTTCTCCTGCATATTTGTTGGGCGATTGGTTCTTGCTTTGTTTGTTCCCATAATTTCTTGTTTGTGAATCCTTCCGGCCATCTGATCTTCAGTATAGAGTCAGCGAAGACAGTTGTTAATAAATGTCTGCAACAGGCCGTTGGAAATATTCTTTGTGACCCGCCCGCCAAGTTTCTGATCCGTATAGAAGAACTGACTGACTTCATGTTTGTATTGAAAATCCGAATTTTGTTGTTGATGCTGGCTGAGTGACGAAGATTTCCAGATTGATTTCAGGTTGATGAATGTGTTTCTCACTCGCCTTCCCGATTCTCGCTCGATTTGACATCCTCGTCCGTTCCGACTGCCTGTAGTTGGGACAATGCTCCCTAGATAAGTGAATGAAGTGACCTCTTTAAAATCCCTCCCGTTGATGGTGATTGACGCTGGATGTTGCTGCTGCTGTTGTTGTTGTTTGGTTATTTTCATCACCTCCGTCTTGTCTATGTTCACTTGGAGTCCTGTCTTCGCCGGCTGCTTCTTCGACCAGTTTGTCGGTTTCCGCCTGTAAGTCTTCTATTTTGTGTGACATCAAACATAAATCCTCATCGCGCGAAATCTAGGTCTTCTAGGTTCTTCGCGTCGGTCCAGGATATCCCTGTCCCGTTTCTCGTTTCCCACTGTCTGACGCATGATCCAGTCCACCACAATTAGGAATATCATTGGTGATAGATAATAAACACCCTGATCTGACTCCTGTGTTTACTCCAAACGCATCGCTGAGTTTTCCGCTGTGGATCACTTGACATGTGCCGTTGTCGTACAGCTGTTGAATAAGGTTGATGAATATTTGGGGTACGCCGTAGCACTCGAGTAGTTTCCAAATTACTTCGCGGTCAACGCTGTCGAAAGCCTTCTCAAAGTCTATAAAGTTGAGATACAGAGAGGTTTGATTGCCATTCCATGCTTTGTTCTATTATAATGTGATTTTGTCTATTATAATGTGATTTTATTTAGGATGTACGGCACAGCTGAAGAGAGAAAGAGAATCCACGGCATAAAACAAGCTTGCATAATCGTGTCTGTAAATATGTGTTCGTTCTTTGCTATTCAGTAAAAAAAATATGAAAATCCAAACCACCAATTCACAAATATTCAATGAGAAGCAGTTGTCCAATGCTCACAAAAAACATTATTACTGACTTTAGATAGCAAAATTTTCAGACCATAGAAACCTGCCATATATATATATATATATATATATATATACTGAGGCATGTGTATGGCTCAGAAGTTCGCTTCGTGCCCCTTTATGGCTGTCTGTGAGACATGGTGGCCATTGAAAATGGAAGACATGAAAACTCTGCCAAACAGTCTTTGATTATCGGGGTCTCCGTCCTATCTCCCATGTGAAGTGGTATAATAAGGTAAGCCATACTGAAGTGAAGCATCGGTCGAGTGCTAGGTGGGTGGGAGAGGAAATGAATCGACGAGGTTCTGAAGTCACACCAATTGAGAGAGTTGGTTAGGACTTACTTACTTTACTTTACTTCGGCTATCTCCTACGGGAGGATGAGCCGGCTTCATGAACCATGAAGTTTCATGGGGATTGGGTACGAATGATGTCCCCAGAATCGCTCGGCCTTTTGTTTGAGAGTGCAGCTCTAGCCTTTACACAACCAAGTGTGACCTACAAGGCAGTAGGAGTGGAGTAGGGAGTCCACTATCCATTGTCAGCCGGTGACCGGAGTCCGGTTCATACGCCTTTTTGAATGGGGCCAGACATCCAGGGCATCCAATAAGCCCTTTGTCCATACGTCTGACGGTGAGCTCCGGTGAGCTTCATACGCCAGTTGTTGGAGGTTTGGAATCAGGGTTTAGCCATCTCCCCTAGACTGTCATCCAATGGACAGTCAACCCGGTGAAGAGCGCCGGGCATCCGCTTTTGCCCTCTCACTTCGGTGAAAAAAAAACACCTCCGCCACGTGAAGGCAGTGAGTAGGACTTCCTCAGGAGAGGCTATGTAAGACGCCCAGTCATATGGGAGCATTTCAAGAGGTGTACGGAGGGGTGGCCAACCCGCAGCGCAAAACACCCACTCCCGACCATCCTGAGGCTTTGGAGGCATGTGTTATTCACACATGCCAGCCATCACCTTCTCCGACAATGGGTAATTTTAGCTGACATAGGATGGATCAGGTTGGAAAAGAGTCAGTGAATGGTGGTCAAACCAAAACATGGCTTCATCAGTCAATGAAATCCACAACAGTTAGGTTAAGCCAGCCACGTAGGGAGGAGTAGACTGGCTTCCGGGTTGGAGTCCTCGAGACGGTAATAACCAATGAACGCTGGAGAAAATTATCGGTGATATGGCTCAAACTCATCGTTGTCAATGGCTGTGGCAGATTCATCCACTCCTCGTGACTTATAATACCCAATAAAACTATACAGTTCTTCATTATTACTATTCTTTTTGTCTCATATGCCTGTTTACTGTCTCTAGTTTGCGTTTCTTTTTACTTTCTTCTTTTACTTTGTGTGCTACATAGAGGGAGTGTGGCAACTTGAACTACTGTACATCGGTGCAAAGTTCTATGCTGAAACCAGTCAGTTAGTCTCTAGGTTTTCAACAATAATTCAAGATCAACTTGAAATTTTGTAACACAGATGTGTATTATACGGTTCAGCGATCAAATAATTTCTGTATGAAATGATCATTAACCTTAAACTGGTTTTATCCTAAATAAGCATGTGAATATCCATTTTACAAAGAAGACTACGGTTTTACCATAATAATAATAATAATAATAGCAACATAGAATAGGTTTTCCACGTTAACTTACCTTCCAAAATCACAAATTTTTAGTACACCTTCATCTGGATTGATCAACAAATTCTGTGGTTTAATATCTCGATGACATATGCCTTGGTTATGCATATAGGCTAATCCACGTAGAAGTTGAAAACTGTACAACTGTAATAAAGAAAAACAAAACGGCAAATGAAATTAAGTAGAACATATGTGACTCGTAATGCATACATTTTGTTAACATCTTCAGATGAAAAGCAATCTTCGAATGATTGGCATACGATTCGCTCCTGCTGTCAAATGTAAGATGATGAGGCTACAGGACTGGACTGGACTGGACTACGTCGACTCACTCTTAGCTTAAAGATAGACAGGAGTGAAGTGGTTGGTGGAGTGTATTGATCACCACTTCACTTATTTGGGGAGTTGCATCAGCTAGTGCCAGTAGGTTGATAGCTGATGAAATCTCAGCACGGATACAGAAGGCTCGTTTGGTATATGCCAACCAACACACGCCACCTCTGGCGTAGATGTGATATCCGACTGGTTGTCCACCAAAGGACGTGTGTATCTGCTCAGCACCCGTTCGCCCTGTCCTCCTTTTTAGTTGTGAGTGAAACTTGGCCATTGAAAGTGGGAGATATGAAAAGACAGGCTAGTTGTCTTTGATCATAAGTGTCTGCGTTCTATCTTGTGTCAGGTGGTATCAGTATAGTAAGCAATATTGAGGGAAGGCATCAGTTGAATGCTAGGTGGGTAGTTGGAAGGGGAAATAAATCGATTAGGCTCTGAAATTAGGTAGATCGAGGTGGTTAGGACATGTGTTACGCATGTCTAACCATCACCTTCCTTGACGATAGGTAGTCTTAGGTGACACAGGATGGGTCAGGTTGGAAAAGACTCAGTGGTGGTTAAACCAAAATATGACTTCATCAGTCAATGAAATCCACAACAGTATAGAGGTGTAGACTTCTTGGTTGGGGTGTTAGGGATGGTAAAAACCAATGAGGGCTGGAGATAATTGATGACATAACTCAAAGTCCTCGTTCTCAATGGTTGGCGCAGATGCATCCACTCCTTGTGACTTAATAACTGAAACTATATTCTTCGATATTACTATTCTTTTTGCTTCATATCTCTGTTTACTGTCTCTACTTTGCATTTCTTTTTACTTTCTTCTCTGGCTTTGTGTTTTGAGTGAACTGTGGAGACTCGGACCGCTGCACATCGGTGCAAAGTTCTACGTTGAAACCAGTCAGTCAGCTCATTGAGTAAAAACTGGCATCAGGCCTTCCAGTCTCCGTCTGTCTGGATTCAACATAGAACTTGCCACCGAAGTGCACCAGTTCGAGTTGCCACGTTCCAAATACCACACAAAGGTAGACAAGAAGATGAGTGAAGAGAATCAATACAGTCTGACAAGTATAAGAGTGATTCAGAATGGGTAATGGTAGAAATGAAATGAATATGAAAGATTACAGAGACTGAATACATCTCCGCTGGCCATTGACAACGATTTTGAGCCATGTCACCACCTATTGTCTCCAGCCATTGATTCCTAGAGTCAGTCACGGGGGCCCCAACCCGGAAGTCTCCATCTCCCTATCTGACCGACTCAGTTTAACTGTCAAGGATTTCATGGATTGATGATGCCATGTTTTTGTTTGGCCACCCTTCACTTACTCTTTTCCAACCTGCACATCTATATCAGCTAGTAATGCCCGTTGGGGGAGGCGGTGGTTAGGCATGCGCACGCAGCACGTCACCTAGCCATCTCAATCTATGTAACTTTATAGCCTCGTCGATTGATTTTTCCTCTTTGCCCAACACCCAACGCCTAACGTCAACATTACTTACCTTATTATACCACCTAACGTGAGAAAGAGAGCGTAGACATCTATGATCAAAAACAATCAACCTTTTCATGTCTTCAACTCGTATTGGCCATGTTTCAGAGCCATAGAGAAGGACGGAGCGAACTGATGAGCAGTACACACGTCCCTTGTTTGATAGCCGAATGTCACACCTACGCCAGAGATGGTGTAAGTCAGCGAAAGCAGCTCGAGGTTTTTGGATCCGTGGTGAGATTTCGTCGCCAATCAGTCCGTTGGTGCTGATACAACTTCCCAAGTAGGTGAAGTGGTCAACATGTTCTATCACTTCACTCCGTATCACTAAGCTAGGAGTTGACGTAGTCCAGTCCTGTAGCAGCATCTTACATTTTGTAGGGGCGAATCGCATGCAAAACATACGGAGATTGCTGCTCAAGGTGTTCAGAAGACTCTGCATTTTGTCAGCATCTTCCCCTAACAGGACTATGTCATCTAAGACTATTCCCTGGTAACAAGTCGATTCCTAAGTCGTTACGTTCAGTTAAGGATACTTCCATAAGTATATCTATGATGAAGTTAAACAGGAATGGGGAAAGTGGACATCCCTGTCGGACACCACTGGTTGTTACCAATTCAGATGACAATTCCCCATAAGCCCTTACACGACTACGTGAGTTTGAATAGAGTGCCTTGATTAGTGCAATGTACTTTCTTGGCACTCCCTTCATAGTCAAATATATTGCCATAGTACCTTTCGATCCACGGAGTCGAAGGCCGCCTTCAAGTCAAGAAATATGGCAATTGTTGGACGCCGAAAAGTGTGTCTATGTTCTAGAATCTGTCGGAGAGTAAAGATATGATCTATGCACCCTCTACCTGGTCTAACGCCTGCTTGATTTTCCCTCGTTTGTTCCTCCCGAGTTTTGCTTAGTCTATGCATGATTACTGAGTCTAGGATTTTAGAAACTATGTTCATTAGGCTGATCCCCCTAGGCCTTCCAGTGGAAACGATGAGTTCACTGTAGATTTGACGTTAATATTCAAAGAGAGCGTGCAAGGAGGAGATGAAAGCCTATGGACAGGTTGTACAGCCAACTAAAAAGGACTTCAGAGAACAGGATGGAATGAGGATGAATGAATCAGTGAAGCTCTATGTTTGTGTACTCAGAATGCAAGAGAACAATAATAGTTATAATAAATACCAATAATAATGCCATCAGTGACTTGCTGCAGACTTACCTTAACGCATACCAAAGGTATTGACTGTCGAATTCGCCAATAATGTCTGATAAGACGACTAAGCGTTTGTGGTACATACTCTTGTATTAAGTTTAAATAAGTTTCACCAGGTTTCTATAAATCAATAAAGAAAATAAGATTGAAAATACACACACAAACACACAAGAGCAACTTACCGATGATGACGTTGAATAAAAGTAATAATACAGTGATACAATATTAGTATGATGTAATAATCGAAGCATTTGTAGTTCACGATTCTATGAAATAAATAATTATTTTATTTTGATAACAAACTTTATATCTTTTGTCCTGTAAAACTTTTTTAATCGCTACTTCACGATTATCCCCCAGTGTGGCGGAATAGACAACGCCGAAAGAACCACTTCCAATAGACTTTACATTTGAATAGGCAATTCGTAAGGGAGAGGAAGTTTCACAGTTAATAACTTCAACCCAAACAGCTTCTTGTTTATCATCTAAAATTATTGAAAAAAAAAATTTAGAAAATGAAAGTTAAACAAAAGCCTCAAAAATACATTAAATCAAATGCAAATACAAACAAATTGAAACACAAAAAGGCGTAGAATGATCCTTTAAGTTTTATAGACAAACCTAAGTGCATAGATTTCCCACAAACTGGAAGATATGCAAGTGAAAAGCAACAAGTTGGCAGAAGAAGCATCCAGAGAAGATAGGACTTCAAGTGAACATAGATAAAACAGAGGTGATGAAGATTCCTGGCCAACACCAACAGCAACAACAACAAAAGACTACAATCAGCATAAATGGGAGGAACGTGAAAGAAACAACCTCCTTCACCTACCGAACTGGGAAGCATCGTTTCAACTACAGGCGGAACTGACGAGGATATCAAAGCCAGAATCGGAAAAGCAAGACAGGCTTTCATTACCCTTAGAGTTGGTCAAATCAAAACTTGGCATCAACCCATGGAGTCGTAGGAAGCTCTTTTCAGCCAACTCTACGTAGGGAGGAGATTCTCGGGATGCTAAGAACTGGTAGCTGAAGACTACCGGTAACATGACTGAAAATCGCTCTCAGAGGAACAAGGTGCATTCACTCTTTGTGACTGTCATATCCATTAAAACCTTCACGTTTTCTCTTTGCTACAATTTTTTCTCAAACTATGTGTGCTGTATGGAGGATGGTAACTTGTACTGGTGCATTCATGTGCAGAGTTCTATGTTGAAAGTGCATCAGTCAGCGTCCTTCTGTAACAAAAATAAATATTTATAATTTTGACTCTAAACAGTAGCTAAATAAATGACAGGCAGAATCCATCCATATGACTTCACAACTTACTGTTACTTAAACAGGTTAACTTAAAGCGATTTAACTGAAATTCACTGAAATGCTAAAATGCCAAAATCGCTTTAAAGTAAAAATAACAGTTATCGTAAAAGAACTGTTTTGAAGTTGTTTGGGTCAACAATACTGATTAACTAACTGACTGGTTTCAACATAGAACTTTCCACAGATGTGCAGCAGTTCAACTTGTCACACTTCAAGTAGCACACAAAGCAAGAGAACAGAGTAAAGAGAGATTCAAAAGACATAAATAATAAACACAAGTGTGAGTGAGCAAAAAACAATATAATTTTATTGGATATTATAAATCACAAGAAGTGGAAGCATCTATGCAAGCCACTGACAATGATATCACCATGTTTCCAGCCTTCACCCCAACCAAGAAGTCTACACCTCCCTACTTGGTTGGCTCAAATTAACTGTTGTGGATTTGATTGACTGATGAAGTCATGTTTTGGTTTGAACATCATGTGCTAGCTCTTTTCCCACTTGCCCAACCCTATGTCAGCTAACATTTCCCGTCGTCGAGGAAGGTGATGGCTAGACAGGCAGCCATGTCCTAAAAATCTCTCTCAATCGGTGTAACTTCACAACCTCATTGAATGATTTCCCCTCCTTGCCTAGCATTCAAGCAATGCCTCACCTCAATATTTCTCTCTACATTATAACACCTAACACAAGATCAAATGCAGGCACCTATGATCAAAGACAGCTAGCCAGGCTTTTCATGTCTTCCACTTTCAATGGTAATGTTTCAAAGCAATAAAGGAGGATAGTGCAAAGTGCTGAGCAGTACACACGTTCTTTGGTTGACAAACAGTCAGATATCACGTCTACTAAGCCAGAGATGGCATAGATTGGTTGACGTATGCTGAACTAGCCTTCCGTATTCATGCTGAGATTCCGTCATCGATCAACCCACTGAAGTTGGCTGATACAACTCCTCAAATAAGTGAAATAAGTGGTTAACACGCTTCACCAACCACTTCGCTCCTGCCTATCTTTAAACTCAAAGTGAGTCGATTTAGTCCAGTTCTGTAGCCTCATCGTCTTACATTCCACCAAGGGAACAGACCACATGCCAAATATTCGAAGATTACTGCTCAAGGTGCTAAGAAGACTCTGCATTTTGTCAGTGTCAACAGTAAACAAACAAAGTGAACATAAGAAACAAACACACAAAAAACAAGCATTCTTGAAAGATGGACACCTCTAGACAACACAACACAGCACAGCAGTCCGTCAGTTTAATTTTCAATCTACAAAGATTTAATCGAAAAGCAGTGGTATTGTAAGAAAACAGAAATTACACAGACGGGAAACAAATAAATGTACACATGCTGAGGGGAAAAATTCATGGTTCCATAGAGATAATACAGTGTCCAGTCACAAAAAGTCGTTTAGCACTTATTGGAAATTTCTAAAAATGATGAATATAGTCACTTACTTGCTTGGTTAGGGAAAAGAGTAATAAACTTCAATTAATGTCATATTTCGATTTGATATGGTTTAATTCTTTAACCTATCCTAGTTCAGTTCAAGTTTTCTCATTAGCAATGGCGGCCCCTCAAGTATACATATTACGTATCCAAACTATTATAGTCAGTAATGACTGGTAACACTACCGAGTAACGGACCTGTCTAATTTATCACTTTAAATATAATATCAATATTACTCAGGCTGTACATCCCAATTCATTCACAATTCCAGGCACGCCTTGCTGGCAAGCACTGATAAGCAATACAAAGATACCTACGATCAAGGACTCGCCAACCCCCCTCCTCCCCCGTATTTTCTACTACTAATATCAAAGGAGTTCAGGGGACCTTAGGCATTGTAGTGTCTTTACCCCCCCCCAGCGGATGTAATTTCTTAAAACCATAAATATACATTTGTACAGCTTGATAATAAATTCGTTGATAAGTCTCTTGCTTTGATTTTCACATAAAAAGACTACATTGCATGTATAATACACATGGATCAATATGTATATATATATATATATATATATATATATATATATTAACAAATCCTGCGAATTCTGAGATAAAAACATCACTTTGTATCACATTTATTTTTAGAAAATTTAAGTAAGATCATACCTAATGAGTGAAGTTTTCACTGATGACAGTTCATAAAATGATAATCCCATAGACTTTATTTTGGGGATATTAAATGACCCAAATGACTGAGACATTTGTTACACATACATGCCTACAAAACAATCTATCTCAACATACTGTTAGAGGAAGTGAGATAAAGTTAGATAGGACACAAAAATACAGTAATATAAGACGAGTACTCATGAATCTGGCTAGAATATACATGGAAGAAATGTAATATTTAAAACAGCTGGTCCCCTTCAAAAATTTGGATAATATTATTAGAAGATGGAGATTAGCTGAAAAAAGCGATGAACAATCTGATCACACACATTTACTTGTCGAGCCAATTTATATGAAAAATTAAAAGGCCAATTAAAATATACAAAGTAACAAAAAGGATTTAAGAATAATAAGAACAATTAACACTCTACGTTTGTTTATCTAATCAGATAAGGATTACCAAGGTAGGTTAGAAGTAATAACAAATTCCTTTTATCCATACACAAGCGGCTTACGTTTACGAATAGCTATCGCCTCAGCCTTAAAAGCTGTTTTGACATTAGTCTTATGGTTCATATCGATTAGATGTTTAGCTATAGATGAAGATGGTAGTCTGCTATCTGCATCTATCTATTTATTTAAAAATCTATGTGATATAACTGGAGGTCAATTGCAACAGTACAACTGCACTTATACCCCACCTACAATTATCTTTGATATAAGAACAGAATTTGTGCACTGTGGTAGAGTGTAATTCCATTATGGGTAAATTCTGTTTTGATAAAGTCTCACAGCGTTATACAGTAATGTTTACTGATGACCGCGTTTTGAGCACAATTTATTTCAACTCATAATCATATCAAGGCACTCTTCACACAACTTTCTAACTTCGTTTATATAATTCTATTATTTCTCATCATTTGACTTGATTGGTGATAGTATTTTCCATAATTCCGGTATGAGTGATGAGTCAATCCTATTGCAGGTGTTGGGTGTAGATTATTCGATGAACAAGGATTCAGTAATCAACCTCTCTCCGTCTCCACCTACCTATATTACTTCTCAGAATTTTAACCCTGTCCCATACACCCTATTGTGTGGTTGTGTGTTAATGCATGCAGTGTGATTACTGAGTTTTTTCTAAATTACTTATCTTCTCAGGATCAATCATTCTTACCTTAGCTAAATTCTTATGTTTTGATAATCTCACTACTTCTGATCTATTAGTTTGACCTAAGTAGTTGACTTCACAGCCACTGCAAGGTATTTTGTAAATTATGTTATTTGGTTTAATTGGGTCCACCAGGTCCTTTGGCCTAAAGAGCTTGTCTTTGAGTCAGTTTGTAGGTTTGAATGCCATCCTAATTCCTCCTTTATTAAGAAACGTCAACAGTAAATATTAGTTTAACACCATGAGACTTTGATGATATTAGATGGTTGGAGGCAATCAGTAGGAGGCCTTGGACCCAGATTTCGTGCCACTTGGCACTCGTCAGCAAGGCGTATCTGCAACCTTGAAGGAAGTCATGTCCCTTCTGAGATTCGAACCCGCGACACCCAGTGCTGCTCAGAGACGTTACCACTGAGCTATTCGAGCTCGTGATTTACCTCCTGTAGGACTGTAGTGGATATTTTGATTTGACACTAGTAACTAGTGTGATGTGTTCAGTCCTCTCTTTTTTTGCAGGCTGAATTCTACCAGTCAGATACGCTTTGCTGACGAGTGCCAACTAGCACGAAACCTAGGTCCAAGGCTTCCTGCCGATTGCCTCCAACCATCTAATATCATCAAATCAAAGTGCACCGTGATGGCGAGCTACCTAAAATGGTGGCCACACGACAACCTGACTGATAGAATTCAGTCTACACTAATCAGAGGACTAGACGCATCACACTAGTTACTTGTGTGATGTTAATTTAAGCCAGCCAAGTAGGGTGTAGACTTCTCGGTTGGGGTCCTCGGGACGGTCAACACTAATGGCTGGAGACAATCGGTGATACGGCTCAAAATGGTCCTCAATGGCGCAGATGCATCCACTCTTTGTGACTTATAATACCCAATGAAACTATATTTCTCTTTGATATTACTATTCTTTTGCCACATATCTGTGTTTACTGTCTCTATTTTGCGTTTCTTTTTTACTTTCTTCTCTGGCTTTGTGTGCTGAGTGAAGTGTGGCGACTCGAACTGCTGCACATCGATGCAAAGTTCTATGTTGAATCCAGTCAGTCAGGATTTATACGTAAAATGTTAGTGACCATTTATGTTGTCACTAACTGACAGTTACTCCTGATTTTTATTGTTAGCCAACAATGTATACATAAACCCGAAGCAAATGTGGAACTTTCAAGTGGATTTACGAAAAGAGATTTCTTCGCTGACTTGTGTTCTTATTAACAATGATAGGTTGGTATCACAAAGTGACCTAGATAAATTGACTGAATGTTCGAACCTTTGGAGTCTGGAAATTAATTCCAAAAAAGGCCCGGCAATGCACTTAGGTGAGAGGTCCAACACGTCGCACTCACTGGAAGGCACACAAGTGCTCGCTGTTAAGGGGCAAAAGGACTTAGGAACTACTGTCAGCTATGATTTGAAAACAATTGTAGGTTGTAATGCAGCTGCAGCTTAGGTTTTTCGGATGTATTAGGCACTTCGAATGGCTTTCAAACGACCAGACGAGTCTATGATACAAGCACTCTATGCAACATGTCAGGCCTCTTCTAGAATACTGCATACAAGCGGTGGTCCCATGCTTCAAAATGGAAGCACATATCTAGGAAATAGTACAGAGAGTAGGAACCCAATCACTCGGTGGTATCTCCCACCTTCCTTATGAGAAGGGGGTGGAGCACTTCAATCTCTTCCCATTATCATATAGAAGGAGAAGCGACTCAGTTTTGGCACACCGTATATTAAAGAATGATTTAGGAATTGGCTCTTCTAGTCTTTTCTATCCCTCTAGGATACATTTGCGAGGTGATCAAAAAGGTGCTCAAACCGACGAATAAAATACATGTGGAATCTAGATTTTCTCAGTGATCAACAACCAGGACGCCTTATCCGATTCCGTGATATCAGCACCATCGGTGAACTCTTTCAAAGAGAAATTAGATCTCTAAAGGGACATATATTGCAAAGATTAACATAGGCAACAAGGAAATACTATCCTTATTATCTGAACCTGAATCATATCACGGAAATTTCTTACACCTTGAACAAGACGTACTGGCAAGCTAAGCTAAGCTTGTCAATATGTATTTTGCGATATTTCTGAGTATCGCGAAATCTTTGAACTTCACATCACATCAAACTCACAAAATTTTCATAACAAATTGCCAACACAACAGGTGAACTAAACAAAAACAATTATCAAGCTTGCCCTTTTCGTGTAATTCATCAAATTGACTAGGTCTTGAAAATGATTCTGAAGTGGCGTCCCGGCTGGGTAAGGGTGGACGAACCATACCCGAACCTGGTTAAGAACATAATTCAAACCAGCCACTAATTATCTTTACCTTTGTCATCATCTGCAGTAGTATGACGGTCAACTGCTGGAGTTTCTGATGACTCTATTTTGCTTCTTTTAGAATTCATATGAAATCAAATTTTTCTAGTAAGTACAGATATAAATAACATGAACTGGTTTACATATTATCTGAATAGAATAAGACATAAAACTGACCTGTTATTCCATTCGTTAGACATAGAACTGGGTCCCTAAGTAATCATGTAATAAAAAAGAGGAGATGAACATTAGTATGTCATTAACATTTTCATAAAGGTGGTTTGAGGTAATGACTTACTAGGTATTTTTGACAAACAACTGTGGACAGCTTCGTTATTATGTAGCACCTTAGGATCCACCGAAGTCATGGCATAGAGTATGTAGAAAAAATGTAAGCAGCGAACCTCATGTGTTCATAGTACGCGCGGAACCAATAGACTCAATATAATTTGTAAGGGGCATGAATGAATTCATTAGTCTTTTAACTCTTCCTTCGTGATATTGATGATTTTTTCGTGGCTTTAAAGAAGCGGAACTGGTTGCATCTCTCCATTATGTCCATATAACTCTACTTATTGTTGCAGGAGCAACCATATTGTGTTTGTTGAAGAATTTGACAATTAACCAGTTCATATTTTAGCTTAAAGGAAAAATTTTTGTTTACTTGTATTATTACCATGTAACTTAGCAGGTCCTTCCCTTTTTTAAGGATTTCATGCCAATACAAGTTCATGCTTTAGCTTATTATCACATACTGACTGAAGTCGCAAATAATTCCGAGAATTTATAAGTTCTGGAATTCGTCATTCAACATTGGGTGCTGAACTTCTCCGTGGAATTTACCTGGCTAAGCTAGAGGAACGCGGTCAAGAATCTTTATTATATGGCACGCTATCTTGTTACGCTTGGTGTTTCGTGTACGCACCCCAGCCAAGCAGCAGAAACCATCCTTCATTTCTGATCTTGATATGTATTTTGAACCATCAGTTTTTCGTTTTGATTTGCCTGTGGTCTACGTAAAACAAGTGCTTTGGAAGCTCGAGTACAGACACTTGCATTTGAACAAAGAATATCTCGCGTAACTGCAAACGTCCTTCATCTTTTGAACCGTTTTACATCGTCTCACATGAGGTGACCCAGCAGTTTCTTAAGAGTTAGGAGCCATGACGTCATCTCAGGAATTCAAAGACGTGTTCTGAGGTAACTAAAACGCTGTGATCAGTAGGAAAATGATTTATTTTGTGAGAAAACATATTCTTTACAGCAAATTCGTACGGCTAATTCAGCTCCATGTTTCTCTCCTGTTCAAAAAAATAGTGTCCACAAGATCCCTCTGACATATCCAATGTTATGCCCTTAAATTTCATTGGCTAGCTGTCAGTGCTATGCACATCCTGTTTTGAGAAGGTCATCTGCCGCCGTATTCTGGTTCTCCTACCAAAACGAACCCCTTGAGATGTGAGTCGTTATCACTAGATATGTGCCCCAGACATCCTCATCTTGCAGGAAACCTGTAAGATGTATGCGGAAAGCAGTCTTTATCTAAGGTGTGTGTCACTGATATGTGAATCTCTCTTACAGAAAAGTACGTTAGACAACAGTCATAACGCTTCTCAGTCACCCTCCCTTTCTCTGCATTAAATTGTTCGAAATAGTCACTACCAACAGAAGTGAATAGTGAGCATCTAATCGATACTCTGGTAGCTGAGCTACTATCTGAAAACGTGGTGCGGTGCGAAGTCTCCTCCAGAGATAGCATTGGTTGAGATCTCTGAATCTCTCTATCCAAGTTCTGTGAATAACACCTCTTCTCATGACTGCGTTGGCAATGCAATTACTGGCTGTTCATGTCAACCCTTATTTTATCATGACTACCCGTACTATTTTCACAATTTCGCTGAGCCCCAACTCTTTCAACTCGACGGGAAACGTTACCAGTTTAAGTATCTGCAGCTTTGCTTCACCAGTATCCTTTAGAGACAGCTTGTTCATAGACAGCAGTTTTTCGTCCACTCGCATCTTTATACTGCATGTATAATATCGACAAAAGGCAGAAATTCTTAGCACCAGTGACCGAGAATTGGGGGCCATGAATCCATTCAGCAGCTGACAAGTTTTGTCGAGAAGATTCAGCGTCTTCCTACATTAACATAAACTCTTAATAACAATTTCACCTCCACTTGATATACAGCGATCCTCTTTTCTATCCTGCAGTAATTCCGGTCAAGGCCACTTGATCTGAATACCGCCCGAATAAGGCGTAATTCGCGGGGTTCTGTTGGATTCCGCTGTGTTTCCAGTGATATGGAGTAGATAACTCATGGAATACTGCAAGCCTGTTCCATAGAAAAAAGATCATATGCGATAGCATCGCGTGCGAATTCTGAAGAATCGAAAAAATGAAACTGAACTGTAGACGCCTTGTAAGAAGGCGTTATCGATCGTGGAATACGAATCTCGTTCGGGTGTTGCATGTTCGCAAACCATCAATTTTAGATAGCAGGACAGTCCTCGGGCTGGTATGAGACCCTCTCTAATCTCTTTTGATGAGTGTCTTAAAGAAGTAGCTTGCCAAGCAACACGACTGACGCTCTATTCGAGACAGGGGTAAATGCCAAAGCTAAATATGGTAAAAGGGTCCTCATTAGCTAAGAGTTAAGACAGCGTGTTTGAAAACTAATACTGTCCTTTGACACATTCCAACCTTCTCTCAATGCCCTCTCATTTTTCCTTCAGAAGGAAGGATATTCATGTTCCTTTCTTCACAGTGCTCTACCATAATGCACTTTATTAGTTCTGGGTTGGTATTAGTCCATTTGGTCAAACTAAATTGTCCCCGTTTTCCTTGTTAGTGATTCTTTCCGACCCGGCCATCTGATCTTCGGTATAGAGTCAGCGAAGACAGTTGTTAATAAATGTCTGCAACAGGCTGTTGGAAATATTCTTTGTGACCCGCCTGCCAAGTTTCTGATCCGTATAGAGAAACTGACTGACTTCATGTTTGTATTGAAAATCCGAATTTTGTTGTTGATGCTGGCTGAGTGACGAAGATTTCCAGATTGATTTCAGGTTGATGAATGTGTTTCTCACTCGCCTTCCCGATTCTCGCTCGATTTGACATCCTCGTCCGTTCCGACTGCCTGTAGTTGGGACAATGCTCCCTAGATAAGTGAATGAAGTGACCTCTTTAAAATCCCTCCCGTTGATGGTGATTGACGCTGGATGTTGCTGCTGCTGTTGTTGTTGGTTTGTTATTTTCATCACCTCCGTCTTGTCTATGTTCACTTGGAGTCCTGTCTTCGCCGGCTGCTTCTTCGACCAGTTTGTCGGTTTCCGCCTGTAAGTCTTCTATTTTGTGTGACATCAAACATAAATCCTCATCGCGCGAAATCTAGGTCTTCTAGGTTCTTCGCGTCGGTCCAGGATATTCCTGCCTTCTCGTTTCCCACTCTCTGTCTGACGCATAATCCAGTCCACCACAATTAGGAATATCATTGGTGAATAATAAGCACCCTTATCTGACTCCTGTGTTTACTCCAAACGCCTCGCTGAGTTTTCCGCTGTGGATCACTTGACATGTGCCGTTGTCATACAGCTGTTGAATAAGGTTGATGAATATTTGGGGTACGCCGTAGCACTCGAGTAGTTTCCAAATTACTTCGCGGTCAACGCTGTCGAAGGCCTTCTCAAAGTCTATAAAGTTGAGGTAGAGGTTTGATTGCCATTCCATGCTTTGTTCTGTGATGATGATGCGTAGAGTTGCAATCTGGTTGGAACATGATTTGCCTTTCCTGAATCCAGCTTGCTCTGGTCGGAGTTCTGTCTCCAGTGCGTCCTTAATTCTCTCCAGGATGATGCGACTCAGGATTTTACTTGGCGTCGACAGGAGCATGATTCCTCGCCAGTTCTTGCAGAATGAGGCCTAAGTCTCCCTTCTTTGGTAGTTTCACGAGGTAACCTTTCCTCCAGTCAGTAGGCACCTTTCCCTCCTTCCAGACCTTTTGCAATAATGGAGTCAGCATGTCTGCTGTCGTCTCTGGGTCCGCTTTCAGTGCTTCAGAGGGTATTCCATCTGGTCCAGCTGCTTTTCCAGCTTTCAGAAGCTTGATTATATTCAAGACTTCAGCTCTCGTTGGAGGATTGGTGTCAACTTGCAGTTGTGTACGTGCTGTTGTTGGTATTTCTGGACGGGTTGCAGGTGGTGGTCGGTTCAAGAGTCCTTTGAAGTGATCCGCCCATTGTTTAATCTGTTTTTCTTCCTTGGTAATTGGGTTCCCTTGGCTGTCTTTTATAGGTTTCGCTTGTGTTGATCTCTTTCCGGATAGAGATTTGGTTATCTGATATAATGTCCTCAGGTCCCTTTTGCCTGCTGCCTTCTCAGCTTCAGTGGCGAGGTTGTCGTAGAATCGTCTTTTGTCCTTCCTAGCACTCTTCTTCACTTCTTTGTCCAGTGCTTTGTAAGTTGAGCTCATCGTCTCTTTCTCCTGTCCGTCCTTGCATTGAATCATTTTCTCTTTCACCATTCTCCTCTTTCCTATTAATTTCCAAGTGTCCGTTGAGAGCCATTCCTTGTCTTGTCTCTTCTTTCTTCCTAGAACCGTTGAACACGTTTCGTTGAGAATCGCCTTCAGAGACTTCCAATGTTCTTCCACGCATGATTCTTCAGTGATGTCGCGTAGTGTTTCCTGCTTTGCTCTGACAGTTGCAGTGAAGTGTCTTTTGTGGTTGTGTCCTTCAGTTTCTGAGTGTTGAACTTGCATTGTGGCCTATCCTCAGCTATCCTCGAGGCTTTTAGTTTCACCTTGAAAGTCCCTTCTACTAGATAGTGGTCTGAACCCACATCTGCTCCTCTCCTCGACCTTGTGTCCAGTAGGCTCCGTCTCCACTTTCTTGAAATTGAGATGAAGTCTATTTGATTCTTGGTGTTTCCATCTGGTGAAATCCATGTCGTCTTGTGTATATCCTTGTGTTTGAACACACTACCGCCAATCACCAAATCATTGAAGGCGCAGAAGTCTGAGAAGAGTTCACCATTGTCGTTCATTTCACCGGGGGCCTCACGACCCATGGTGAGTTCTCTTCCTGTGTTGTCTCCTCCCAGCTTCGCATTCATGTCGCCCATCAGGATTTTGATATCGCCATTTGGGACGTTGTCCATTATTGCTTGTAGTTGTCTGTAGAACGCCTCCTTCTTCTCTTGTTCTGAGACGTTTGTAGGCGCATAGCATTGAATGACTGTAACTTTCCTTCCTTTTGAGTTGAACCTGGCTGTCATTATCCTGGAGGAGATTGGTTCCCACTGCATGAGAGCTTTGGTTGCTGTTGGTGACATCATGATGGCCACTCCCTCGGTGTGCTCATGGTTGTCCTCTAGGTGGCCGGAAAAGATTACTGTCTCTCCAGTAGGTAGTTGGCACCTTCCAGTTCCGTTCCATCTGCTCTCGCAGATTCCCAACACTTCTATTCTGTACCTTCTCATTTCAGCGGCTATCTGGGCAGCCTTTCCAGTTTCGTACATTGTACGAACATTCCAGGTACCCATCCTTACTTTTGCTTTCATCGAAAGAAGGCACACTGGCTGACTGATTTCCTGAAGGCTTTCACCAGCCTGCATCATTTCACTTCCCCGATTCCAGCGAAAAGTAAGTCTATTGCTTATGTTTTTAGAATTTTTAATATATTTATTCGTTGAAGTTTCAGTAGCGATTCAGTTGTTTTACGGGAGAGGAGTTGCTAGCACAACGCCCAAACCCTCCCTGTTTCCCCGGGCTTGCGACCGCCTAGAAAACTAGTAGGCTAGTAGACTAGCAAGCCAGTTATCTCGCGAGGTTTCTTTCGATTTTACAACGAGAAACTTGAACTAACTGTATGAATGTATATCTTATAATATCATTCCTGATTACAGCATAATTCAACACTATAATTATGGATCACATACGAAATTTTCACCATAGACAAACGAAGCCCAAAATATTCAGGCCAAAAAAAAAACGTGTGCGTCAGCAGGGGATCGAACCTCGGACCATGTGCATGGTCGGCGAGAGTCCTAACCACTGTGCCACCGACGCACAATGTAACACTATAAAACTAAATGACTACAAATTCCTAGTAATAAAAACGGAGAATAATCCCTGCGGTTATTGCATATTGTTTGCTTAAATTATTATCATTTGCTGGCTGCCTCTGCACCTCTCTTTCTGTTTTCTTCTCTTCTCGAAGGTATTGCATTGAAGCAGAAGGTTGAAGTGCACTATCATTTTCTGAGGGTTGTGGTTGTCTTCTTGGATTTCGTAATTATTGTCAGTTACCCTGCGGTACACCACGTATGGGCCTGCCCATTGTGCTTAAGCTTTGCGTCGACTCCAGTTGTCAGTCGCTGGTTGACGTAGTCACACCTTATCACCTATTTTGAATGGTGTTCCCCACTGCTTTCTATCGTAGTAACGTTTCTGTCGTTCTTGTGCTCTCTGGAGTTCTTCGCGTGCATAGCTATGATACCTGGCGACGTCTCCTCGCAACCTTATTACCATTTCCGATGTAGTTAGCGGATCATCCCACCGGGGCATAACCAATGTATCACTAGGCAGGCGTAACTCGCGGCCAGTCCATAATGGAGACAATAGGTGACATGGCTCAAAATCGTTGTCAATGGCGCAGATGTATTCAGTCTGTGTAATCTTTCATATTCCTTTCAAAAATTACCAATTCTGTTTCACTCTTATATTTGTCAAACTCTATTGATTCTCTTCACTCATCTTCTTGTCTACCTTGTGTGCCAATTGGAACGTGGCAACTCGAACTGGTGCACTTCGGTGCCAAGTTCTATGTTGAATCCAGACAGACAGAGACTCACTACCAATTACCACTGCAATCGCTTCTCACTCATTCTGACTCAGTTCTAGTAGCGGTGACGCATGCCAGCCTCAGTCGTTTACACTCTTTCTCCCCGGCGTGTCGGACCGCAGCTAACAATTATCTCCGTGTGCATTTCATTCTCAGCAATAGCCTAGCCTCCCCGGCGTATACGACCCATCTGCTGTCCTTAACATCAACCAATTCATTCATGGATGTAGAAGACTCGAAACAACTTCAGAAGTAATCACGACGAAAATTTTAACAAAATTACGCAATAACAACAAGATACGAAAACAACAAGTAAACACAATGAATCCAAAAAACACCAATTGATATGACACACCACACATATATACAAACTGTACACAAAAACTCGCGGATCATGTCTTGATGGAATTCCTTTGAAGAATTGCAGGACTTACACCAGTACGCCTACAACCCTTCTCACGTTGACGATTGTAAGTTGTGGAATGTCTGGACACAAACAAGATTAACCAACAATTGCGATAATTGGAACTCACACAATTATTTAACACAAACATATGTACAATCAACACATCAAGGTGGTGGATTCTGGCACGAGAAACTACCCTAGAAGAACTGTAGGACTTACAGCAGTACGCCTACATTCCTTCTCAGGTTGATGATCCAAGAGGAATTCGTCCGGACACAAACAGAATTACCAACAGCTAGATGACAGATGATATCAATTCAGTATATGCAATATGAACATATGTACAAAATCACACACCAAGCACATTGGACTGCTCATTGATGCGCTACCCTTTGGAGAATTGTAGGACTTACAGCAGTACGCCTACAACCCTTCTCAGGTTGACGCTCTAGGTTGGAAAATCGTCGCAGAGTTCATTTGCTAACTTCCTTCTATCAGCTAAATCCTCAAATCTGAACGGCAACACGCCCATGTCATTGTATCGTAGAATATAGATGACGAACAAACACACGACATATCTCATCAACCAAGTGTAGAAACAGAGTAATTTACACCAAAGATAATAACATTCAAATAGTAACTTGAAACTAGAAATGCCTTTATTCGTGCAAGTCAATTTAACAATTACTCTCTCGTTTACACTTGGCTTATCCTCACTAAACTGAGCAATATCTTTCGTCTTTTCAAATGCACCAATACTATCATAGTCATTGCACAAGATACTTGAGTTGATAAGCGTTCTTCTCATTGTGGATGACAACACCAACGACGACTGATTGATATCAGTTGATGAAGTTAGCGGTGGATCAAAAGCTGTTGTTGCTCGACTTTCAGAAAGTTGTCTACCTGCAAGACCACCACCACTGCTGTCTTTTACTATCAGCTCAGGTTTAGCAATAGCATCTGATGATAGGTGGGCTACATGCTGATCACTCACACTGACGGTCTCACAAGTCCGCATGCCTTCTGCAACTGCTCCTGCATTTATTTCTGCTTCACGTTCAAGTTCTACAGAACCTTTATTTAACTTAGCAGTAGTAGGCATATCCCTCATCTCATCATGATCAACCAAAGACAACTGTGAAATATCATGATCATTACCACAAATATTCAATTTACCGTCAACTTCATCATTTTCAAAGGAGAGAGGGTGGCGCTAGCTGATCAGTAGATATGGTGGGGGTCACTAAGGTGAATCGCCCCATTCTGCAGGAACAGCAATACACAAATTAAAGGCTCGAGATATTTCTGATTTTTATGACGGCTTAGATCTTTATCTTGAAAAAGATAATAATGAACGCCTTGACAGATCATGCTTCTACCTCTAAATATATACTATTCGCCCAGATTATTGTTGAGATGCGACCATGTGGGATGTGCACAGATTTATGGGGCATCTTATAAACTAACTTGCTGTCCATTGCCGGATCTTTAAATACCACTTCACAATATCTTGTCTCACTTATTTTCTAATAACGTCTTTACTTGATTCTCATTATATTCCATTAAACCTAACATTTTATAGCTCTTTATGAATTTGATTCGACTTATTCTATTCCTATTCTCTGGAGGGTACGGTTGTGCACCAAATAGAAAAAAAGACATGAAATAAAAACAACTGGCTTGAAAATAATTGTATTAAAGCCAAAAGTGGACATCATGATAGTACAAAATATATTGGTTTTATACATTGCAAATGAACGTTGTCGGCCTAAGGATTAATTACTTCCCCATTCTGTTTTCTACATAAATGTGTTTATTAATGATATATTTCACTCACTTAATCTATTACACTTTAATGATTCACCTTAGCACTTTAACTTTTCTAAAAAACAGCTTCCAATCCCTTGTAAACGTTGTACTTACCTCAATATTGGTTGGTTATCGTATGCCTACAACCACGGGATGAAAATGAAACCAAGTCGATTTTCCCGCTCAACCTAAGGACAACTGTACAATTAAATAACTATACGGCCTGGTTCAGACAGTGTGTATTTATATATATATATCAAATATTTAACTGTTGAAACATTATTAACTTGTAGACAATTTAAGATTTGGCATTATATCATCCTTGATCGTGCCAGTAAAAATGGCATGCATTTTCATGTAAATTTATGTTTATATGAAAATAAATTATTATTATTATTATAATAACAGAAGTAGACAATTTTGGTTCCTCCTCACAAATCAAAAAAGGTTTTATATCTTCACTCTGACTAGTTATACTTTGTAAACTTGTGGAGTCAGAACTCCACTCTGAAGCAGTAACTCTATTCTGTGACACTCTATTCAACAACGGCTTACCAGTTGCAACTACAGACTTCTTCACAACACCGTTATCGTCACACAATTCGGAGTCGGACCTGGAGTTTACACTTAGCTTATCACTGAACTTGCTCACCGGTTCACAGTTCACTTCTGTATGCACCTCTTGCACACGTGTAAAACACAACCGTGTTTGTCTTGCATCTTGTAACTTAACTGTTGAGGATGTACTACGAAACCTGTTACACTCACTAGGTCTACATGCATTACTATGCATCATGGAGTCTTCTTGATATCCACCTCTCTGAGGCCTACTCGTCATCAATGAGTGCGTTTTACTCTCAGACTGCTCTATTCTAGGGGTGAGATTCAATATACTGGCGAACTTGCTCATAGATTGATTGACGCTAGTATTTACCAGTTTCAGGATATCATCAAACCTTGACTCGATACCCTCATCCTCCATACGGGAGCTCATCTTCACCCACTTCCTTTGCAGTCGAGTAGGTAGGCGTCTCGCTATTACTTCTAGCATAAAACTCGAGTTGAGGTCACTCATGCGATTCATCGAAATCATTCCATTCTTGTAAATTAGCAAATTATCTAAAAACTCAGTGAGTGCCTGGGAGTCATCCTGTAATTGACCACCATTACCCTTAACAGCCTCGAATAATTTCCCTGCAGTCATCGAAGGTCTTGCAAACCTTTGACGTAATATGCTCATAGCCTCGTAGTAGCCCTCTTTTGGCTTCATAAACTTACAGCACTGTATAGCTCTTGCAGCATCTCCAATGCAATATCTCATCAAATACATTAACTTCAATTCATCATTTGATAAAATACCACCCAACATGATCTCAAACTCCTTTACAAATTGTAAATAATCAGCCGGGTTTCCATCAAAAAACCGTGGTTCAAATTTAGGGAGTTTGATGTTCCTATTATCCCTGAACGGCGAAACAGTAACATCAACCATGTCATGCTTAACATCAGACACATCGTTACAATTAACAGACAAGTCACCATGACTTACTTTCCTGTTTGCCTCCAAGACGCTCTGTCCCTTCTTTGACCCAGGCATTGTTGAACTTGGCCCAATTCCAAAAATGTTCCAGATATTGCTTGTTCAAAGAGGACTTGACCGGCACCAGGAAAGATGAACGGTGACTATCCAAACTTTCACCAACTGTTTCAATCCGCCAGATCTGTTTCTATCGTCAGAAACTGTCAATCACGTCTCATAAACCGTTAATGCCCAGCTCTCGCTACGCTCGTGCTCACGCTGTTCCTTGAAGTTTTCAGAAACGCTTAGTTATAACGGACGAAAAAACCAAAACACCGATCTTCCGCTTGAGATTTGTTTATTGTTACACCAACATATAAAGGAATAAGCGAACTAAGGTCTGAAAACAAATATTACAATAATAGATCATAAGATTACTTCTGACGATGTTTCACTCTTCTTTCTGAACAGCGACCGATGAGACGATGACTGTCGTATTGATGCCTCCGCGAAAATTGGCGAAGTTGATTTTAAGCAAACAACCAAGAATTGATCGTTCAATCTTCAACTCCATTGACAGGCGTAGTAATGATTTTAGGGTTCGATTGGTACGCTCTACTAACCCATTGCCTTCGGGGTGGTACGCGGTGGTTCTTGACTTTTTTATTCCAAATAGATGGCACAATTCTCTAACCACGATACTTTCAAATTTGGTTCCTTGGTCAGAGTGCAATTGCTCTGGTGCGCCCCAACGGGCAATCCAACAGTCGAATATAGCTTTGGCTACAGTAGGGGCATCAATTCGCTGAAGTGGTACAGCTTCACACCATTTCGTAAAGTAATCAACCATAACCAAGATATACTTATTTCCACGTAAAGGTCCGATGATGTCGACGCCAATTATTTCGTTAGGATATCCAGCCTTCATATTAGTAAGTGGCGCCCAGGGTTTCCTCTGTGGATTCTTTACTTTGCCACATGTTGCACACCCTTGGACAAAGTCCCGGACGTCGCGCCGTTGGCGAGGCCACCAGTAGCGTTGGGTAACTGCTTGCAACATTTTATTAATTCTAGCGTGTCCCAAATCATAATGTATAGTCTCCAGAATTGCTGTTACAAACGACTGAGGGACTACGACTCTTCTCAAGTAGTTGGGGCCGGGTTGAACACACAGGATACCATTCACTAGTACTAACTGATCCCATAAGGCCCACGAACATCTGGTTTCCCAGCTCTTCCCTTTCACACCAGCTTCAACTGGCCTACCAGTCTGATTCGACAGGGCATGATAAAGGAGTGCAGTCTCATCGTCAGTAGCTTGGATGTGTGCCCACTGTTCTCTTCTTGGACCTGCCAACGAAATAGCACAAATATCAATACTCTCGCAAGACGGGCAGTCTCCGTGAGGTCTGAAAGAGCGCCTGGATAGCGCGTCAGCATTGGCATGTTGTTTGCCAGGACGGTGTACACATTCGAAGTCATACTCCTGAAGGTATTCCTTCCATCTTGCTGTCTGTCCTTCAGGGTCTTTGAAGTTTTGCAACCACTGAAGAGCTTTGTGATCCGTTCGCAAAACAAACGGTTTACCAAGTATATAGGGTCGGTACTTACGAACGAAGGTAACAGCGGCCAACATCTCTTTACGGGTGATGCAGTAGTTCTTCCCTGCACGGCTCGGCGTGCGGCTGCCATATTCGATAACATGTTCTTTGCCATCCCCACCGACCTGAGATAACACGGCTCCGATGGATGTGTGACTAGTGTCCGTGTCCAAGATCTATTTCCCAGCCGTTGGTGATGTATCTGGGAATGCTAAAATGGGCGCCGAGCATCATGAATCTTTCAGCTGTTGGAAAGCACGGTCACAATCCTCTGTCCATATGAAGGGAATATTTTTCTTAGTCAGACTCGTTAGGGGGCTAGCGATCTCTGAGTAATTTCTCACGAACCGGCGGTAATAAGAGGCCAACCCTAGAAAACTGTGTAACTCATTCACGGATTTAGGCACGGGCCACTCTTTGACTGCTGCAACTTTTTCAGGATCGCTATGAACGCCCTGTGCACTGACAACATGCCCCAAGAAAGTGACTTCGGTTCGGAATAAACGGCATTTAGTGGGTTGAACTTTGAGTCCCACCTCCTTCAAACGTTCCAAGACAATCCGCAGTCGCTCAAGGTGTTCTTCGATGGTGTGACTGAAAACGATAATATCATCTAAATATACGAGGCACACCTGTGGAACTAATCCTTTAAGTACTGTGTGCATCAGTCGTTGAAACGTGGCTGGTGCATTACTTAACCCGAGCGGCATGGTCTGGAATTCATATAAACTGGTGGGTATAGTAAAGGCAGTTTTGTGCCGATCACGAGGGTGGACTTCCACCTGCCAATATCCAGAAGCTAAATCAAGGGTGGAAAACCAGACGGCACCTGATAATGCTTCTAACGTCTCATCTATTCTAGGCAATGGGTAAGCATCTCTCCGGGTCACTGCGTTTAATTTTCTGTAATCAACACACAAGCGCAGGGTGCCGTTTTTCTTATTAACTAACACTATAGGCGAAGCCCACGGTGAGTTCGACGGCGCAATTACTTTTTTCTGTAGCATTTCATCAATCATGCTTTCCAGTTGTGGACGAAACTTAGCTGGGACTCGGCGAGGTGTTTGCCGTATTGGAGCACAACTACCGGTTTCAATAGTATGTTGGATGGCTGCGGTTCTTCCCAGGTCAGTCGAGGACCAAGATACGACCTCCGAAAACTCGGACATTAACCGATGTACCGCCTCTTTGTGCTCTCGCGGGACCTGTGTTAGCATACTTTCCATCAGGGCGGTATCAATTGCATTAACACTCAGCTGTAAACAGGTATTATTAATATCTGCTCCAAATAGTAATGTAGAACCTAGAAGGGTGAGCTTTTGGGATTCAATATCAATTGAAAAAAAAAAAACGCGTAGAAGGTCATAACCTATTAGTAAATCCCACGACAATCCGTTAACTACCAAACACGGATACCACATACGACCATGTTCACCTTCCCATAAGACTAACAGCTCGCCCGCCACTTTCATGCAAGACCCATTTGCCGTTTGGATGTTAAGGTGGGGTGTGGCAGTTTTGGCCATAGCATTACAATATTTGCTGGACAACAATGTGCGAGCTGCACCTGTGTCTACCAACCCAACGAGAGTTCTGTCATAAAACTTAACGAGAACAGTGGGCAGTTGCTTAGCTACATATGGCTCGTCTGATAATGGCATGACATTAGATAAAAATGAGGGAGACTCACCAATCTCTTCTGGGAGGCGAGAGTTTATCCAGCCCCCTTGGACGTGGTTGGTGTGGAATTTGTCTTGCTTTCGGGGAAGATCGGGACCTCCACTCAAGATGTGGTTTCGTACGATGCTCACGAGGCGTCCTCGATTCTTGATATTGTGATTGAGTATAGGGTCCGTCTGTTGGTCGCCGATTCTTACGAAGCTTAATTAGAGCTTCCCCCTGTTTGGCAACCTGTAGAGCCTCCACGGGCGATGTAGGGTTGCTTTCGATAACCCTTTCTCGTACTTCGTCGTGCAACAACCCTTCTTCGAATTGGTGGAGAATGCGGGAGCTGATTTCGGTTGCGGCGTCTCCTTGAAAAGCCACCGGAGCTAACTCTTGAAGTCGCCAGAGGAATTCCTCTGTACTTTCGCCGCTCTGCTGGACACATGCGTGAAAAGCAGCCCGCTGCCCAAGAACATGGGTATGCGGCGAAAATGCTCGACGCATACCTGCAAATAGCTCCTCTACTTCCATCGCCTCTTCTGTGTCAACGCCAGCTAGCTTGAGGCGTTTCAACGCAGGTATTGACAGTAAACAGATTACAGCACTAGATCTTTGTTCCTCATCAAATTGTTGTATATAGCGACGGCACTGCTCCTCCCACAATGTGAATGATTCCCCTGGGACGAACTTTTCTGGTGCTGGGAATTTAACTTGAGGTTTATTGTTGGAGGATGATGAAAGTGTATCCGACGTCATCAATGCCATTCTGAACGCCGCGACCATTGCTTGAATCATATCTGGGGCAGGCGTGGACGTCGACGTTGTCGGTGAGGTTGATGACATTGCTGGTGGCGCTCTGTTACCATTTTCCGAGTCGCAAGGGTTGGCATTAGCAGGAGATTCATAGTCCTTCACTTCGCGCTTTAGTTTACGCGAGTTGGACCGGCTCGCCATGTTCTATAATAGAACAACACAGACAGTAACAGATATCAAGCACACGGGGTGAGGTGAGAAGTAGAACGCGACAAAAAAGTTCAAAAGATGTATATATTTACAACAAAGAGCTAGTCCTTCAGGATTCAGCAGCCACCAGTTTATCAAAGTAGGTTAACTAACTCCAAATCAACATATCCAAAAATAATATCATATCAACCCGCGCGCTTCGTGTAGGACGTTACAATCTCTCCATATAACGTGGAAATATCTTTTCGAATTCTGGAATATCGTGGTCTATATTTGACTACTATATAATTATAGCTGATATTGGTTGCACCTCCGGTAGCTAAATATCCAAATTTATCACCTCCAGAATACTGTTTGGATCCAGTCAGATTCGTGTTAATAAAGAGCAATCTATCACAAAAGAACTATAGAGAAGTCCTTAGTTTTGTTGTTTATAACTGTCAGAGTTAACTCGTTTGATAGTGGTCTATTTTTAGTTCGTACTTCATACATTCATACCTGTTTATTGTTGTTTTTATCTACTTAGATAATATAACAGTATTTCACACACTTTTGTCAATTTTTGAGAAATTTTTATAATCTTTACCTCCATAATGGTCAAAGTTATTAAACGAGTTAGTACTGTTAAGAGACTAGCATCAAATAGTCAGCAGGTCACTAGAAACATTAGTCCTGACGATGAATTTGTACTAAGATCAATTGATACACCGAGAGTTATAGTACCAAACTTAATGGAAGAACTAATCGATAACGTAGCCCGTAACACTAGTGATCTAAAGATCCTTCAGAAATCCATAACAGACCTGCAGGATAAGTTCGAAAGTATCACTCCTTTCCTCCAACTTTGTGATCCATCACAAGAAATTTGCTTAGATTCACTCCTCAAATCTGAGCGCCTGCTAGACTTTTTGACTGCAGAGGCTGTAAAGAGGGTCATGTCCTCATACAATGTTTTAGGATATAATATACCAGACAATGTACCTATTATCAAACTTAAAGCAATCTGTCTACAGGCATGCAACATTTCAGTATCTGACTGCCAGGTTCTGCGTCTTCGTAAGAAATCCGCAAACCACCCATGTCCTGTACTCTTCAAATTTAAGTCTATTGACCTAGCTAAGAAATTTTTGGAGTCTGGCAAAACTCTTGGCTCCTCAACACCCTACACCAATATCAGGATTGTACCTGATTTAACTTCTTGCCAAAGACGTTGCCGCGCAGGTAAACTGAGGGAAGACAACCCCAATAAGACAACCGATGTTAATACTTCCCTCGTTGTATTGCCTGATGACCAAGAGCACCAGATAATATCGCATACACAAACTAACAGTAGTCAAGCAACTGTTGAAGACTTAGCTCGAAATACTGAAATTTCAGACATAGAAATGTCAACAGATCACAGTATTGACGTGCATCCCTCGCACACTGGCACTAATGCCAAACCCTCGAAAAAGTCTAAGCTGAATTCAGTAGTACACTTTGAATCTCTCGGGAAGTCATATACCTCACAACCTCTTAGCCCGGCTACTGTGAAGCAGCAATCACATGTGGCCACCCAGGTAGGTGTAAATACAAGGCGTTATGATAAACGTCCTATTTCCGTTAGGAACACCAAAAAAACTGTTGAGACTATTCATCAGAAATCCAGTTTATTAGGAAATCCTACTAATCACCAGCAGCCCAAATTATACAGGCCGACTAATACGGATAAAGCTAAACCAAACGTTAGACCCGGAACACTAAAGCCCATAAGTAGGAAAGTTTCAAATGGGTCACTGGCTCATTCTACTGATAGACAATCATCTAAACTTAGTCATGTTCCTGAAGTTAGACGTAATTCACATACCGTAGGAGCTGAATCATTTCCGACTTCCACTACCAGTCCTATGATAAGAAAAAACAATCGTCACATATCTCACCAAACACTTCGAAAACACGAAGTTGCTCAACCCCTCACGAATGCACCCTCAACCATGATGTACAGGAAACATCAGTTTGAGAATACAGACGTTAGTCCAAAAACGCGTATAGTGCCCTGTCATAATTCTCATGCATTCAGTAGGGGTCACATGCCAATTTCAGCACAATGCTCATCATGGCCTAGGAAGTACTCTAATCAGACACAGGGATCTAAGTCATATGCACACAACAACACGCCGATCACACATTTCGGTTATAACTATGCAGATTACACGACACTAGCCAATCCATATGACCAAAATTTTCTCCAGCGACAACTGGCAGAAACGCCTGGGATCATGCACATAGCACGCATGATATCAGACCAATTCCTTGCTGGTATAGCGAACACCTTACAACAGGGAAACTGCTTCTTCCCCGAAAGATAGCAAACATCTTATACACACCTAATACCAATAGTAATACCATAGATTATCATACTAGTATCTCCCATAGCACGCAATATCTAAACGACCAACTACTCACGAGTGACATTTCACAACCCATCCCTAACTATCAAATTAAAGAAACCGTCTCTAGTGATCAAAATGTTGTAATTAATGAATCCAATAACGACTGCACATATTCAGTTGATAACCATAGAGTATTTTATTATGATATTGCCCATACACTAAAACCACTTCGTCAAAGTCTATCCGTCATCCTCATAAATGCTAGATCAGTTCTTAACAAACATTTAGCATTATGTACGTTAGCCTCTATATGCAATCCGTCGCTGATCATGATCACTGAAGCCTGGTGCTCAAGTGACATTGTGGATGGTAGCTTATCAATTGATAAGTACAATCTTTTTCGAGGGGATAGGGAAACAGGTCGTGGGGGTGGAACACTCATATACGTTAAACAACCCATTTGTGCAACGCATTTTAGTCACCCTATTCTGTCACAACTTAATGATTCGGTGTGGGTCGAAATAAAAGTTCTCAGAAGTAAACCTATCCTTATAGGGTGCGTATACCGACCGCCATCATCCAACCGCGAATACGATAACGTACTCAGCAACATATTTAGTGTTGCATCCAATCTCCCCTTCAGTTATAATATAATTGGAGGTGACTTCAATTTGCCTGATATATCATGGCGTACACTTCGTGGACCCTCGAGGTATGATAATCTTCTTAATTCCATCATTACTGGAGGATGGACGCAACACATAAATGTACCCACTAGGTCCAATAACATTCTTGATCTTATATTCACGATCAACGTAGCACCATCTACAATTCATGTGGGACATGAATTCCCAGGTAGCGATCATAAAATAGTTGCATGTTCGTTTAACATTTCCCCAGAAACTATACACAGAAACGAAGTTAGTCGGACACCTATAAGACCATACACGCGGGTTGATTGGGACTTGTATCAGGACTTGATTAGATACTCTAATTGGGATTCCTACTTTACCAATGACTCCTTAGAGGAAGTCCTTAAAAACTTCTATGACAATATACAGTCGGTTAATGATGTCATAGCGCCTGTGAAACTGATTAAATTCAAAATCCCTCAAGGTGATTTTATTCCAATATCATTAAGAAGAAGTTTGCGGAAGCATTCATTAAGTTACTATAGACATGACGACTTATCGTCGTTAATCGCTATCAAAACAATCCTCATTAGAATCCATGAGTTAAAAAATCTAAGTCTTAGGAATAAAGAAACGCGGGCAATTCAGTCGCCACATAACACTGGAGAAATAGCCAAACTCTTCAAAAGTAGGTTAACTAACTCCAAATCAACATATCCAAAAATAATACACCTAGGTGGCATTACTCACGAAAGTGCTGAGGATATATGTGAGGTGTTTAGCACGCACTTTGCCAAACTGTACACTCTAGAAAATGACCAGGATATAGATTTCCCTCGTAAAACAGAAAAGTGTCTAAGCGATGTAGTCTTAAACGCCCAAGAAATCGATAAAGCTATCACAACTCTTAAGCTTACTAATACTCCCGGCCCAGATGGAATGTCTTCCGTCCTCTTAAAAAATGGTGGAAATGACATGAATCTACTTCTTCTCAAGATATTTTCAACTTCGATAAGGAGTGGAACATATCCAAATAGCTGGAAGAAATCCTACGTTGTACCCATTCACAAAACCGGACCTACAGCGGACATAGATAATTACCGCCCCATCAACATTACTTCCGTAGTTTCACGTGTGATGGAAAAGATTGTAAAGAAGCAAATTGTTCAGTATTTGCTCTCGAATGACTTAATATCCCCTTTCCAATACGGTTTCCTAAATAGAAGATCGTGCATTACGTGCCAGTTAGATTATTTCGACCACATTACTGAATGTGTAGACAAAGGTCGTTCGGCAGCAACATTATTTCTAGATGTTAGGAAAGCTTTTGATAAAGTCCCACATAAAAGACTCATACTGAAACTCCTATCTTATGGAATAAGTGGAAGGCTTCTTGAGTGGATAACTTCCTTTCTTACAGGAAGAGAACAGTTAGTTAAAGTCAACCATCACTTATCAACATCCAAACCGATAACCAGCGGCGTGATACAAGGTAGTGTTCTTGGCCCTACCCTATTCATTGTATTCATAAATGATATTGTCTCTATGATCAAGTATGGCAAGCCATACCTCTTTGCAGATGACCTCAAAGTTGTCTATGATTTTGACTATAATGATATGAATATTGTTAGTAAAATCCAAGAAGACCTAAATAGTCTATGTAATTGGAGTGAAAAGTGGCAGTTAACGTTCAATCCAGCTAAATCTGGGATAACATACTTCGGACGTTGGAAACCTAGCATGTGTCTATACATGTACGGTGACCTTGTCTCAAACACAAACACAGTCACAGATCTCGGGATAACATACTCAGATCTTACCTTTACTGAACATGCAAATAAGGTGGTATCTGATTGTAAACGTCTAACCGGCTTTGTGCTACGCAACTTTTACACTCCAGAAGCCAGATTAGCCATATATAAGATATGCATTCGCCCCAAACTTGAATACTGTGCCCACTTATACAGTAGCTTCAAGTCGGCAGACAGAAAAAAGTTGAAAGTGTCCAAAGATTCCTTACGAAACGCATATTAGGCTATGGTCAGCAAATAGAATACCTTGACAGATGTATTCGACTGGACTTAGAGCCCTTATGGTTAAGGAGAGTGAAGTGCAATTTATTTCTCTTATTCAAAGTTATAAGAAAGCACTGTAACAGTAACTCGTCCATAACCTGGGCTAATCCTAAATCGTATGGACTACGCAACCACAACTACCTTCTCAAGGTTAACACCCATAAACTCACCACTAGAGCTAACTTCTTCACCATTAAATATTGCAAACTTTGGAACCAACTACCCTCTGAGATAAGATCCTGTGAAAGGCCTGACAGTTTCAAAAGGAGCCTAGAAAAACATATAAACATGTCCACCCTAGCCCGCCTCAAAGATCTCAACTGCTGGTAGAGTGGAGAGACAATGGCTTTTCAATATTTAACTACGGAAAGTACACTAGTCCCAATACCAATATAATAACACTTAGTAATTATGTAGGTTCAATACTTGAAATTCGATTGTCATTAAAATACTTAAAATGATTAAAATAGCTATGCGGCAAGTGTTCTCTTGCTTTACCATGCTTGTTTCCCTTATAACACTCAGTTATTGAGCCTAATGTATTCTTTGATAATACGAATTATGACACTGACTATGCTCTTATTATACATAGATTGATTTACTTTACGACTACCTGTAGTACTAACTACCCTTCTGTAGTATTGTTAAACAAATGCTGAAATTTTGTTGGTTCTGTTAATATCTTTTTATAATATGTTTAGACACGTTACTTTGCAATGTCAGATGTCTACTATATACAAGACTGTCATGATAATTTAGTACACTAAGTCCTGCCAACCGACCTTACCTTCAGTTCATACTACCTACATTGATCCCTAACTATATTGTTCTGCTGAATCTTGCTTCACTATTCACAAAACCTATTCTTTTTATTCTTTAAGGTTCTAACTTCTTGTAAAGTAATCTGTTCATTAGGACGCATGCATACATATATAATGTTCATAAAGATGTACGCGGAGACCTATTGGAAGCACTCATTAAGAAAGCTAGGGAGATGGAATATGAGGTACGAACATGTCTGGTACCAAGCAATATATTTGCGGTAGCCATAATAATCATAGTCTCAGAGCTTAACATCAAAAAAGGAGGGAGGGTGGCGTTAGCTGATCAGTAGATATGGTGGGGGTCACTAAGGTGAATCGCCCCATTCTGCAGGAACAGCAATACACAAATTAAAGGCTCGAGATATTTCTGATTTTTATGAGGGCTTAGATCTTTATCTTGAAAAAGATAATAATGAACGCCTTGACAGATCATGCTTCTACCTCTAAATATATACTATTCGCCCAGCCTATTGTTGAGATGCGACCATGTGGGATGTGCACAGTTTTATGGGGCATCTTATAAACTAACTTGCTGTCCATTGACTGATCTTTAAATACCACTTCACAATGTCTTATCTCATTCATTTTCCAATAACGTCTTTACTTGATCCTCATTATATCCCATTAAACCTAACATTTTACAGCTCTTTATGACTTATTATATTCCTACTCTCTGAAGGGTACGGTTGTACATTAAATGCACAAAAAGGTATAAAACAAAAACAACTGGCACAACTGAGGATAAATGTATTAAAACCAAAAGTGGACATCATGATAGTACGAGATATACGTGTAGCATTATACATTGCAAATGAACGTTGTCAGCCTAGGGAGTTTTCTTTTTTAATGCATTTATTAATGATACTTGCACTTACCTATTTCATTACAATTTAATGATTCACCTCAGCACTTTTACTTTTCTAAAACAGCTTTCAATCCCTTGTAAACGTTGTACTTACCTCAATATTGGTTGGTTATCGTATGCCGACAACCACGGGATGAAAACGAAACGAAGTCGATTTTCCCGCTCAACCTGGAGGACAATTGTACAATTCAATAACTATACAGCCTAGTTCAGACAATGTGTATTTATATATATATCAAATATTTAACTGTTGAAACATTATTAACTTGTAGACAATCTACGATTTGATATTATATCATACTTGATCGTGCCTGTAAAAATGGCATGCATTTTCATGTAAATTTATATGTTTATATGAGAATATACATTATTATTATTATTATTAATTTGCGCCTGCTACTGCGTTCGAATCGCTACATTAACTTCTATTAACGCAACGTTTCGTAATTCCCGCATGACTCACTATAAGCATATTAAATATTATAATTTAGACTTCAACCTAAATCTTGTATTCCATACTTGTAAAGATTCTTAAGATCTTTTACCATTTTTCCTATTTTTAATGTCATAAAACAGTGTTCCATTTCAAATTGCACTTGTCAAATATGATCATGCCTGTACAAACGGCATGCCAATCATGTAAATGCTTAATTTATGTGAAATATATTATTATTCTTAGACTTTGTGTATAATAGCCTTATTTTTGGTTCCATATTGGTGCAAGAATAAACGGTTCTTGAGTCACCAATCTGTGTTATGGTTTTTTGCGTTGATTATTGCACATTGTTGCTGAAGGTCTTCTAAGCACCGCGTCAAGTTCAGTGTAGTTAGACCTGAATATTGACAGGGTGTGGGTCATGTGGTGCAAGATTAGAAGGTTAACGCATCAAGCTCTATTTCAGTATACCACTAGGCGTGCTCTTGCCGCTCCTATGGCCAGAAGAATGTGGCAGAGGAAGTTGTTTCTGAACTTTTGAGACCTCATTAATCAGAATATGAAGCATACTGGAAAGCATTACTTATATTTTTGACTCGAGTGGGTTTTTTGGCGTTACATGTGGGTCTGTTGATGCGCTTGTTTTCAGTATGCTTGTTGAATACGAATTACTCCCCCGATTATCAGACAGAATCCTGTGGAATTTGTTCATTGCAGTGTGATTGCGTTTAGTCGAACCTTTCTTTGGGCCAGAAACAGTGTTGCCGACTATCGAAATACTTCTTCACACAGATTGGATAACAGGACACTGATATCTAAATGGTCTTCTAGTTACGTAATCAAGCATGTGGGTTGTGGGGTTTACCGAATATTAATGTTTATACTAGCCGACGATTCCGGTACACAACCAGCTCACTACGAATTTAGTCTCAAAGAGGTGACAAAATTATTGTAACACAGATATCCGCGTTCTAAATGTTTTGCCCTGAGCTATTGTGACATAATTAAAACTGCTGCTTAGTTCCAAATTCTTTTGGAATCTGGTAAAGTAACTAATATCAAGATAGTTAATAGAGCTGGAACCAATAAAGATTTGACCTGAAAACCCGACGGTCATTAATGTGACTCAGCCAGCACAGATAAATAAGTGGGCCACCGAAGAAGAAATGGCTGGGGTTCAATTGAATTGGGGGCTCTCTTCGATCTCCCACAGGTGTGCGTCAGTAGGGGATCAAACCTCGGACCATGTGCATGGTCGGCGAGAGTCCTAACCACTGTGCCACCGACGCACAATGTAACACTATAAAACTAAATGACTACAAATTCCTAGTAATAAAAACGGAGAATAATCCCTGCGGTTATCGCATATTGTTTGCTTAAATTATTATCATTTGCTGGCTGCCTCTGCACCTCTCTTTCTGTTCTCTTCTCTTCTCGAAGGTATTGCATTGAAGCACTGCAAATGAACAGTAATGCTGCTTTCTAAATTTGTATTACTGGAGCGTTGTTCAGAATATTGTTAGCACTTACGATGAACAACGGAACAAATTCCATTCTGAATTCTGCTTAACATCGCAAAGTTGGTCCCTTGTATCTGCTAATACCAAAATAATGCTGTACTTACCATCTAATGTGGAGTTTTATAAATTTTCGAACCCTTATTGATTGATAAAATAATAATAATAACAAGGACAGCATCCTGTGTGTCTTACTCTAGCACCTGCATATCACCTCTCTTCTTACCTTCTATTAACGCAACGTTTCGTAATTCCCGCATGACTCACTATAAGTATATTAAATATTATAATTTAAACTTAAACCAAAATCTTGTATTCCTATTTTTAATGTCATAAAACAGTGTTCCATTTCAAATTGCACTTGTCAAATATGATCATGCCTGTACAAACGGCATGCCAATCATGTAAATGCTTAATTTATGTGAAATATATTATTATTCTTAGACTTTGTGTATAATAGCCTTATTTTTGGTTCCATATTGGTGCAAGAATAAACGGTTCTTGAGTCACCAATCTGTGTTATGGTTTTTTGCGTTGATTATTGCACATTGTTGCTGAAGGTCTTCTAAGCACCGCGTCAAGTTCAGTGTAGTTAGACCTGAATATTGACAGGGTGTGGGTCATGTGGTGCAAGATTAGAAGGTTAACGCATCAAGCTCTATTTCAGTATACCACTAGGCGTGCTCTTGCCGCTCCTATGGCCAGAAGAATGTGGCAGAGGAAGTTGTTTCTGAACTTTTGAGACCTCATTAATCAGAATATGAAGCATACTGGAAAGCATTACTTATATTTTTGACTCGAGTGGGTTTTTTGGCGTTACATGTGGGTCTGTTGATGCGCTTGTTTTCAGTATGCTTGTTGAATACGAATTACTCCCCGATTATCAGACAGAATCCTGTGGAATTTGTTCATTGCAGTGTGATTGCGTTTAGTCGAACCTTTCTTTGGGCCAGAAACAGTGTTGCCGACTATCGAAATAATAATAATAATAATAATAATAGTATATTCTCATTTTGTACATGAGAGACGCCAGTTTACAGGCATCATCAATATCATAAATTACATATACGATTAGCAATCATAATTAATAATAATGTTTTAATAAAATACACACTTTTTCCTACTTGTGTAGGACACACCAAATATACAGGCATGGATAAGCATTATATAAATTTCATAAATTTGGTTTATGGTTAAGTTACATGGTTGCTGGCGTTTTTGTCTTAGGTCTGTGGGAACAATATGATAACCAGTCATTCAATGGAGCACATCATGAAATATAGGAATATTGTCTTCGCATTAACAAAAAAACCCAAGTAAGTTTTGGATGGATTAAAAATACTTGGGAAAAAATAAAGCTTGAAGTAATTCCTCAATATAACTTGGGTGTGTACAAATCCGAATCTTATTTTTGATTTGATTTATATCCAAATTGGGTAATAAGGAAGCTGCTTTTACAGATACGATCAGTTATGTTATAAGCTACAATCGTGACGTTGTATTACAAATAGATACTTTTCCATTGGTATAAGAGTATATTCCACAAATGTAATCCAGGTTGCGTCGTGGAGAAAGTTAATTCGTTATTAACCAGGCAACTGAAAGATACGGGACCAATAATGTTTGCAGATCATTTGTCATTGTAAATGGTCAAATATCCACATTATTCATTCTCATTCAAAAAGTCAAATGGAAGCTGAAATGGTGAGAGAAAAAAGAAGACAAACAACAGCAACGCAAAAGAAAGCAACGGGAGTCCTTAAGGAGTGATTAATAAATATATACATATATATTCTGTTTAGTAACTGTGGTTATTTTGGTACACAAACTAACTAGTCCCGTTATGCTAACTTTTATATTATGTGTGAACTAATATTACTGTCCTGTGTAGAAATGTTAATCATCTAGTTCCAATAATATTAAAATTTATAATTGTAGTTTGTTGTAACTACACGTTTAAAGAACTTAAAATATCTATGTAGGGTGAAAAAGAAGGTGTAAGAGTCAGGCGCAAAAGTGCATTGTCATCTTTGAGTAGTCTGGTGACTGAGGAGATGAACACTGGAAGTGTGTTTGCATCGCGCACATTAGCTGGTAGTCTATTCCAAATGACTGAAAACTTATTTAAGAAGAAGTTGTACCGCACGTAAGTCTGACAGTGCTCCATAGCAGCTAGGTTGTGATGATTTCTAAGATTGTAACTGATGACAGCGGTAGGTTTAGTTATTGGCTCGGAGGAATGCAAGAGAAGATTAGTTAGCTTGTAGTAAAAGATAAGGTTTAGCTTAAGGCGTCTTTTCCAGAGGGGTTCTAATCTTAGTCTTACGCATCGCTCATGGTATTCCAGACCACTTTCTAAACCAAGAGTTCTTGAGGTAAACTGCCGTTGCACTCCCTCTAATTTAAGCTTGTCATTTTGTCTTAGTCCGCTAAGAATAAACGGGCAGTATTCTAAGATAGGTCGGACACATACTTTGTATAATAAAACCCTAGTTTCACAACAAAAGAAATTGCGTGTTATGCATCCTATCAGCCTTCGCGTTTTACGTCTGGCATAATCAGTCTGTTCAGCGAACGTTAGGTTACTAGAGTATCTAATACCGAGATCTACGACTGAGTTGAGCTTAGCTAGTTTTCGCCCATTTATTTCAAGAGTTAGATCAAGGTTACTGTTGCCAATACAAATCCAGCCGCATTTGTCAATGTTAAAATTTAGACAGGAATCAGCACACCATGATGCGAGACTACTTAGTTCAAGATGTATTTTAGTAACCATATCGCTTAATTCATGAGTGTAGCAGGAGTAGACGACTTTGAGGTCGTCAGCATATAGGAATGGTTTGCCTAAGGTGAAGCACTTGCAAATGCTGTTAATGTAGACTGTGAATAAAAGTGGACCTAGGACACTACCTTGCACGACCCCACTTGAGATCTGCCTAGGATGAGACAATACAGATCCAACTTTGGTTATTTGTACCCTGTTGCTTAGAAATGATTTTAACCAGTTCAGTAATGGGTTGCGAATTCCACAAGAGTACAGCTTCTCAAAGAGAATACTGTGAGATACCATGTCAAATGCCCTAGATATATCGAAGTATAGAACAACGACTAGCTTACGTGCTTCGCGACTACTAGTGATGCAGTTGAAAAAGTCGAAGTGGCAAGTAACGCAGGATCTATTTTTGAGAAATCCGTGTTGAGACCTTGTAACAAGATCTTCCCTAATTAGGTAGTCTGACAATTGATCCTTTACAACTTTCTCCATGATTCGTGAGATAACTGGGGTTATATTTATGGGTCTGTAATTGCGGACGTTTGCCCTATCACCAGATTTGTAATGTGGAATTATGAAGCTAGTTTTCCACTCACTAGGGTAAGTGCCAGTGTCCATAGATATTGAGAAGAATTTAAGAAGTAACAGGGGTATATCACACCCACTGTTTTTGAAAATTATCGAAGCGAGGCCATCCGGTCCCGTACTAGTGGAAGGTTTAAGGCTTTTAATTGCTTGTACTATTAACTGATTAGTGAACACAATGCTTTCAAGGGAAGAGATAGTAAGGGGAGCGGTTTCACCAGGCATATGTGTTTCTAAACTAAAGTTTGCAAACCAATCACTGAAGAGTTCACAGATAGTGGCAGGTTCATTGTAGATTACTTTGTCGTGAAGTAAGTATGGGATTTCCCTCGCCGACTGCATTCGTTTTTTAAGAAGTGCCGTTAAGTTATAAACTTTGGAGGTACTTTCAAGTGCCGTTAACTCTTCGTCGAGGTCCTTTTGAGAGCGTAGGCGCTTGAGAGATTCAAGAGACTCGTGGATTGAGAGCAATAGTGATATGTCCTTAGTGGAATAGTACTGTTTCTTCAGTTTCCTTAACTTATTACGGTGTGCCCTTGGAATATATTCAGTTCGGTGTCTACTTAATTTCACTATTTTCTTTGGAGCAACTGTATCTAGACAAAGGGTAACATTCCTGTAAAACAGGGTTACTAAGGCCTCCAGGGAGTCAGTGGTAAAATAGTCATCCCATTGACAGAGTCGAATAAGTTCTTGGACTAATCCCCAGTCTGTATATTTGTAACTACGACATATTGTGCTTCCTGAGTCTTGTTTGTTTCCTGTATTTAGTGGTGAGAAAGGCAGAGAGCAGAGTACCATTCTATGGTCACTACTGGAAAATCGATTACCAACATAGGTGGATACTGGGATTGTGTCATGACAAAAAACAAGGTCCAAAATGTTGTCACCACGAGTAGGTGTCTGGACGTGTTGTTGCCATCCATAACAGTCTATAGTGGCAAGTAATTCGTCGAAGCGTTGGGGGCCGGAACTAGTTAGCCAATTGACTTCTGGAAGATTGAAGTCCCCTGCAATTATTTTGTAATTAGCACTAAACGAGGATGCGTGTGCAAACGATTTAGCTAATAACGCATCAGTTTCTTTTGTTGAGCTTGGTGCTCGATAAACACAGCCTATGAGAAGTTTGTACTTATCTCCATGTAAGACAACCCAGAGTGAGTCAGGTACATTATTCATTGTTTCATCTTCCACCTTACTGACTACAAATGAGTTATGTATATATATGAGACATCCTCCACCACGCTTGCAATCTCTGTTTGCACGGTGTACAGTGTAATCATCGATACCTATATGCACATCAAGTACAGAGGATGAGCACCATGATTCAGTAATCAGAGCTACAGTAGGCTTGGCGACTAATAATAATGTCCTTAGTTCAGATATCTTATTGATTAAGGAACGTGCATTAATTAGCAATATCGTGAATAAGTCACGGGATACTACAAACTGGCTTAAAATGTCACCATAACCTAAATCTATTTGTGCGTCAGCACCGCAAGAATTTATGAATGAAAAGGAGGTCGGACTGGGTGTCTGTACATCGGGTTGGAGTGCAATGAGGTGGTCCTAGGTGCCATGGGTCGTACCAGTGATTCGGGACACCTGGAAAATTTACCATGTGTTCCTGGATATAAGGGTAGTACAGGTTGGGCCTAGGTTGACGGTTAAAAGGCATAGCATCAGAAGGTCTACCCATCCAACTGCTATTCGTCATACCGGTATACACCTTCGGGTTGTTTTTATAACTTAAAGGGAATTGTGAAGGAAGGTGCTTTGGCTGCAAGACTTTAGGAGTCTTGGAGCCTGACTTTCTATAAGGTGGAGCATGCGGAACACCTCCAGATGTACTTATGTTTCGAGAGGAGTTTTTCGTAACAAGTGATGGTTTGTTGGCATTCTTACTCTCAGCAGGCTTATTGAATACAAAGTATTCTTCCCCATCATTAGTCTCAACCCTGCGAAATTTGTTCATCGTGGTGAGGTTACTACGTTTGGGGGGAAATTTCTTAGAACAACTTGCAGAAGTTCTAGTCATTTTAACATCTTTCGATGAGGCTTTTTTTACAGGGGTACTGGTATCTAAATCAGTTCCTAGTTCCATTGGCAGGTGTGGTTGTTGTGTAGTTTGCTGAATGCTAGTTTCAGCACTAGGTGTCTGTTGCTGTGCACGATCCTTATTTGGTAAATCAAAGCTAGAGGAGGTGACCAGGTTATTACTACGCATTATTCTGCGCTGACACGGTGTTTTATCCTGAGCTACGGTTATAGACTTATAACTGCTATTCAGTCTTAAGTGATCCTGACATTTAGTAAACTTACTAGCATCAAGGGAATTACTGAATTTAAAAATGATTGGGCAATTAGCCTGGTTAGACTTTTTACGAAGTCGTTTGCATTCACATGGAACACTAGCCATGCCGCAACAAATCAGGATTTTGTGTCTTACAGTTTTCAGGGGCAGAGAATCTGGGACGTTGTAAACTATAGCTTGGTGAGAAGAGGTTATACGCTTCATCACCTCCGTAGCCAAGCAGTCAATCAGATTTTCAGCTTTATTTAGGTTGTCTGGAGATATTTTAGGATGCCTTTCTAAAAGACAGGCTATTGGGTCTAAATTCAAAAGCTTATTTTGAGTTACATCCAGTAAACACTTAACCTGACCAATATCAGACCGGCTCTCCGTGGTATTTGAGATTGGCAGTGACATACTATCAAACTGATCTAATTTTTTCTGAATTTCACTTACTTGCCTCTGCATATCTTTCAAAAGGAGGTTTAGTTTACAGAACTCAGAGTTCTCTAACAGAACATCTTTCACCTGTATCACAGGAGTGAGATCTGCACTCAAACCATTTTGAGAGCTAGTAGTTGATACTGTATTACCAGGCGGTAATGCAGTTATAACCGAATTTAAGCCACTATCTAAAACAATTGTGTTTCTACGAACACGTTTTTTAGAGATTTGGACCATAATTTCAAGAATTATATGACAATAAGAAGTAAATAAATTTCAGAGCAAACACGTGCAAAATACTTCTTCGCACAGATTGGATAACAGGACACTGATATCTAAATGGTCTTCTAGTTACGTAATCAAGCATGTGAGTTGTGGGGTTTACCGAATATTATTGTTTATACTAGCCAACGATTCCGGTACACAACCAGCTCACTACGAATTTAGTCTCAAAGAGGTGACAAAATTATTGTAACACAGATATCCGCGTTCTAAATGTTTTGCCCTGAGCTATTGTGACATAATTAAAACTGCTGCTTAGTTCCAAATTCTTTTGGAATCTGGTAAAGTAACTAATATCAAGATAGTTAATAGAGCTGGAACCAATAAAGATTTGACCTGAAAACCCGACGGTCATTAATGTGACTCAGCCAGCACAGATAAATAAGTGGGCCACCGAAGAAGAAATGGCTGGGGTTCAATTGAATTGGGGGCTCTCTTCGATCTCCCACAGGTGTGCGTCAGTAGGGGATCGAACCTCGGACCATGTGCATGGTCGGCGAGAGTCCTAACCACTGTGCCACCGACGCACAATGTAACACTATAAAACTAAATGACTACAAATTCCTAGTAATAAAAACGGAGAATAATCCCTGCGGTTATCGCATATTGTTTGCTTAAATTATTATCATTTGCTGGCTGCCTCTGCACCTCTCTTTCTGTTCTCTTCTCTTCTCGAAGGTATTGCATTGAAGCACTGCAAATGAACAGTAATGCTGCTTTCTAAATTTGTATTACTGGAGCGTTGTTCAGAATATTGTTAGCACTTACGATGAACAACGGAACAAATTCCATTCTGAATTCTGCTTAACATCGCAAAGTTGGTCCCTTGTATCTGCTAATACCAAAATAATGCTGTACTTACCATCTAATGTGGAGTTTTTGCACGTGTTTGCTCTGAAATTTATTTACTGCTTATTGTCATATAATTCTTGAAATTATGGTCCAAATCTCTAAAAAACGTGTTCGTAGAAACACAATTGTTTTAGATAGTGGCTTAAATTCGGTTATAACTGCATTACCGCCTGGTAATACAGTATCAACTACTAGCTCTCAAAATGGTTTGAGTGCAGATCTCACTCCTGTGATACAGGTGAAAGATGTTCTGTTAGAGAACTCTGAGTTCTGTAAACTAAACCTCCTTTTGAAAGATATGCAGAGGCAAGTAAGTGAAATTCAGAAAAAATTAGATCAGTTTGATAGTATGTCACTGCCAATCTCAAATACCACGGAGAGCCGTTCTGATATTGGCCAGGTTAAGTGTTTACTGGATGTAACTCAAAATAAGCTTTTGAATTTAGACCCAATAGCCTGTCTTTTAGAAAGGCATCCTAAAATATCTCCAGACAACCTAAATAAAGCTGAAAATCTGATTGACTGCTTGGCTACGGAGGTGATGAAGCGTATAACCTCTTCTCACCAAGCTATAGTTTACAACGTCCCAGACTCTCTGCCCCTGAAAACTGTAAGACACAAAATCCTGATTTGTTGCGGCATGGCTAGTGTTCCATGTGAATGCAAACGACTTCGTAAAAAGTCTAACCAGGCTAATTGCCCAATCATTTTTAAATTCAGTAATTCCCTTGATGCTAGTAAGTTTACTAAATGTCAGGATCACTTAAGACTGAATAGCAGTTATAAGTCTATAACCGTAGCTCAGGATAAAACACCGTGTCAGCGCAGAATAATGCGTAGTAATAACCTGGTCACCTCCTCTAGCTTTGATTTACCAAATAAGGATCGTGCACAGCAACAGACACCTAGTGCTGAAACTAGCATTCAGCAAACTACACAACAACCACACCTGCCAATGGAACTAGGAACTGATTTAGATACCAGTACCCCTGTAAAAAAAGCCTCATCGAAAGATGTTAAAATGACTAGAACTTCTGCAAGTTGTTCTAAGAAATTTCCCCCCAAACGTAGTAACCTCACCACGATGAACAAATTTCGCAGGGTTGAGACTAATGATGGGGAAGAATACTTTGTATTCAATAAGCCTGCTGAGAGTAAGAATGCCAACAAACCATCACTTGTTACGAAAAACTCCTCTCGAAACATAAGTACATCTGGAGGTGTTCCGCATGCTCCACCTTATAGAAAGTCAGGCTCCAAGACTCCTAAAGTCTTGCAGCCAAAGCACCTTCCTTCACAATTCCCTTTAAGTTATAAAAACAACCCGAAGGTGTATACCGGTATGACGAATAGCAGTTGGATGGGTAGACCTTCTGATGCTATGCCTTTTAACCGCCAACCTAGGCCCAACCTGTACTACCCTTATATCCAGGAACACATGGTAAATTTTCCAGGTGTCCCGAATCACTGGTACGACCCATGGCACCTAGGACCACCTCATTGCACACCAACTCCGATGTGCAGACACCCAGTCCGACCTCCTTTTCATTCATAAATTCTTGCGGTGCTGACGCACAAATAGATTTAGGTTATGGTGACATTTTAAGCCAGTTTGTAGTATCCCGTGACTTATTCACGATATTGCTAATTAATGCACGCTCCTTAATCAATAAGATATCTGAACTAAGGACATTATTATTAGTCGCCAAGCCTACTGTAGCTCTGATTACTGAGTCATGGTGCTCATCCTCAGTACTTGATGTGCATATAGGTATCGATGATTACACTGTACACCGTGCAAACAGAGATTGCAAGCGTGGTGGAGGATGTCTCATATATATACATAACTCATTTGTAGTCAGTAAGGTGGAAGATGAAACAATGAATAATGTACCTGACTCACTCTGGGTTGTCTTACATGGAGATAAGTACAAACTTCTCATAGGCTGTGTTTATCGAGCACCAAGCGCAACAAAAGAAACTGATGCGTTATTAGCTAAATCGTTTGCACATGCATCCTCGTTTAGTGCTAATTACAAAATAATTGCAGGGGACTTCAATCTTCCAGAAGTCAATTGGCTAACTAGTTCCGGCCCCCAACGCTTCGACGAATTACTTGCCACTATAGACTGTTATGGATGGCAACAACACGTCCAGACACCTACTCGTGGGGACAACATTTTGGACCTTGTTTTTTGTCATGACACAATCCCAGTATCCATTATGTTGGTAATAGATTTTCCAGTAGTGACCATAGAATGGTACTCTGCTCTCTGCCTTTCTCACCACTAAATACAGGAAACAAACAAGACTCAGGAAGCACAATATGTCGTAGTTACAAATATACAGACTGGGGATTAGTCCAAGAACTTATTCGACTCTGTCAATGGGATGACTATTTTACCACTGACTCCCTGGAGGCCTTAGTAACCCTGTTTTACAGGAATGTTACCCTTTGTCTAGATACAGTTGCTCCAAAGAAAATAGTGAAATTAAGTAGACACCGAACTGAATATATTCCAAGGGCACACCGTAATAAGTTAAGGAAACTGAAGAAACAGTACTATTCCACTAAGGACATATCACTATTGCTCTCAATCCACGAGTCTCTTGAATCTATCAAGCGCCTACGTTCTCAAAAGGACCTCGACGAAGAGTTAACGGCACTTGAAAGTACCTCCAAAGTTTATAACTTAACGGCACTTCTTAAAAAACGAATGCAGTCAGCGAGGGAAATCCCATACTTACTTCACGACAAAGTAATCTACAATGAACCTGCCACTATCTGTGAACTCTTCAGTGATTGGTTTGCAAACTTTAGTTTAGAAACACATATGCCTGGTGAAACCGCTCCCCTTACTATCTCTTCCCTTGAAAGCATTGTGTTCACTAATCAGTTAATAGTACAAGCAATTAAAAGCCTTAAACCTTCCACTAGTACGGGACCGGATGGCCTCGCTTCGATAATTTTCAAAAACAGTGGGTGTGATATACCCCTGTTACTTCTTAAATTCTTCTCAATATCTATGGACACTGGCACTTACCCTAGTGAGTGGAAAACTAGCTTCATAATTCCACATTACAAATCTGGTGATAGGGCAAACGTCCGCAATTACAGACCCATAAATATAACCCCAGTTATCTCACGAATCATGGAGAAAGTTGTAAAGGATCAATTGTCAGACTACCTAATTAGGGAGGATCTTGTTACAAGGTCTCAACACGGATTTCTCAAAAATAGATCCTGCGTTACTTGCCACTTCGACTTTTTCAACTGCATCACTAGTAGTCGCGAAGCACGTAAGCTAGTCGTTGTTCTATACTTCGATATATCTAGGGCATTTGACATGGTATCTCACAGTATTCTCTTTGAGAAGCTGTACTCTTGTGGAATTCGCAACCCATTACTGAACTGGTTAAAATCATTTCTAAGCAACAGGGTACAAATAACCAAAGTTGGATCTGTATTGTCTCACCCTAGGCAGATCTCAAGTGGGGTCGTGCAAGGTAGTGTCCTAGGTCCACTTTTATTCACAGTTTACATTAACAGCATTTGCAAGTGCTTCACCTCAGGTAAACCATTCCTATATGCTGACGACCTCAAAGTCGTCTACTCCTGCTACACTCATGAATTAAGCGATATGGTTACTAAAATACATCTTGAACTAAGTAGCCTTGCAACGTGGTGTGCTGAATCCTGTCTAAATTTTAACATTGACAAATGCGGCTGGATTTGTATCGGCAACAGTAAGCTTGATCTAAACCTTGAAATAAATGGGCGAAAACTAGCTAAGCTCAATTCAGTCGTAGATCTCGGTATTAGATACTCTAGTAACCTAACGTTCGCTGAACAGACTGATTATGCCAGACGTAAAACGCGTAGGCTGATAGGATGCATAACACGCAATTTCTTTTGTTGTGAAACTAGGGTTTTATTATACAAAGTATGTGTCCGACCTATCTTAGAATACTGCCCGTTTATTCTTAGCGGACTAAGACAAAATGACAAGCTTAAATTAGAGGGAGTGCAACGGCAGTTTACCTCAAGAACTCTTGGTTTAGAAAGTAGTCTGGAATACCATGAGAGATGCGTAAGACTAAGATTAGAACCCCTCTGGAAAAGACGCCTTAAGCTAAACCTAATCTTTTACTATAAGCTAACTAATCTTCTCTTGCATTCCTCCGAGCCAATAACTAAACCTACCGCTGTCGTCAGTTACAATCTTAGAAATCATCACAACCTAGCTGCTATAGAGCACTGTCAGACTTACGTGCGGTACAACTTCTTCTTAAATAAGTTTTCAGTCATTTGGAATAGACTACCAGCTAATGTGCGCGATGCAAACACACTTCCAGTGTTCATCTCCTCAGTCACCAGACTGCTCAAAGATGACAATGCACTTATACGTCTGACTCTTACACCCTCTTTTTCACCCTACATAGATATTTTAAGTTGTTTAAACGTGTAGTTACAGCAAACTACAATTATAAATTTTAATATTATTGGAACTAGATGATTAACATTTCTACACAGGACAGTAATATTAGTTCACACATAATATAAAAGTTAGCATAACGGGACTAGTTAGTTTGTGTACCAAAATAACCACAGTTACTAAACAGAATATATATGTATATATTTATTAATCACTCCTTAAGGACTCCCGTTGCTTTCTTTTGCGTTGCTGTTGTTTGTCTTCTTTTTTCTCTCACCATTTCAGCTTCCATTTGACTTTTTGAATGAGAATGAATAATGTGGATATTTGACCATTTACAATGACAAATGATCTGCAAACATTATTGGTCCCGTATCTTTCAGTTGCCTGGTTAATAACGAATTAACTTTCTCCACGACGCAACCTGGATTACATTTGTGGATTACATTTGTGGAATATACTCTTATACCAATGGAAAAGTATCAATTTGTAATACAACTTCACGATTGTAGCTTATAACATAACTGATCGTATCTGTAAAAATAGCTTCCTTATTACCCAATTTGGATATAAATCAAATCAAAAATGAGATTCGGATTTGTACACACCCAGGTTATATTGAGGAATTACTTCAAGCTTTATTTTTTCCCAAGTATTTTTAATCCATCCAAAACTTACTTGGGTTTTTTTGTTAATGCGAAGACAATATTCCTATATTTCATGATGTGCTCCATTGAATGACTTGTTATATTGTGGAATAACTTCAAGCTTTATTTTTTCCCAAGTATTTTTAATCCATCCAAAACTTACTTGGGTTTTTTTGTTAATGCGAAGTCAATATTCCTATATTTCATGATGTGCTCCATTGAATGACTGGTTATCATATTGTTCCCACAGACCTAAAAAAATGGCATGCATTTTCATGTAAATTTATATGTTTATATGAGAATATACATTATTATAATTATTATTAAAACAAAAACGCCAGCAACCATGTAACTTAACCATAAACCGAATTTATGAAATTTAATTAATGCTTATCCATGCCTGTATATTTGGTGTGTCCTACACAAGTAGGAAAAAATGTGTACTTTATTAAAACATTATTATTAATTATGATTGCTAATCGTATATGTAATTTATCATATTGATGATGCCTGTAAACTGGCGTCTCTCATGTACAAAATGAGAATATACTATTATTATTATTATTATTATCTTATTGATTAAGGAACGTGCATTAATTAGCAATATCGTGAATAAGTCACGGGATACTACAAACTGGCTTAAAATGTCACCATAACCTAAATCTATTTGTGCGTCAGCACCGCAAGAATTTATAAATGAAAAGGAGGTCGGACTGGGTGTCTGCACATCGGGGTTGGAGTGCAATGAGGTGGTCCTAGGTGCCATGGGTCGTACCAGTGATTTGGGACACCTGGAAAATTTACCATGTGTTCCTGGATATAAGGGTAGTACAGGTTGGGCCTAGGTTGACGGTTAAAAGGCATAGCATCAGAAGGTCTACCCATCCAACTGCTATTCGTCATACCGGTATACACCTTCGGGTTGTTTTTATGACTTAAAGGGAATTGTGAAGGAAGGTGCTTTGGCTGCAAGACTTTAAGAGTCTTGGAGCCTAACTTTCTATAAGGTGGAGCATGCGGAACACCTCCAGATGTACTTATGTTTCGAGAGGAGTTTTTCGTAACAGGTGATGGTTTGTTGGCATTCTTACTCTCAGCAGGCTTATTGAATACAAAGTATTCTTCCCCATCATTAGTCTCAACCCTGCGAAATTTGTTCATCGTGGTGAGGTTACTACGTTTGGGGGGAAATTTCTTAGAACAACTTGCAGAAGTTCTAGTCATTTTAACATCTTTCGATGAGGCTTTTTTTACAGGGGTACTGGTATCTAAATCAGTTCCTAGTTCCATTGGCAGGTGTGGTTGTTGTGTAGTTTGCTGAATGCTAGTTTCAGCACCAGGTGTCTGTTGCTGTGCACGATCCTTATTTGGTAAATCAAAGCTAGAGGAGGTGACCAGGTTATTACTACGCATTATTCTGCGCTGACACGGTGTTTTATCCTGAGCTACGGTTATAGACTTATAACTGCTATTCAGTCTTAAGTGATCCTGACATTTAGTAAACTTACTAGCATCAAGGGAATTACTGAATTTAAAAATGATTGGGCAATTAGCCTGGTTTGACTTTTTACGAAGTCGTTTGCATTCACATGGAACACTAGCCATGCCGCAACAAATCAGGATTTTGTGTCTTACAGTTTTCAGGGGCAGAGAATCTGGGACGTTGTAAACTATAGCTTGGTGAGAAGAGGTTATACGCTTCATCACCTCCGTAGCCAAGCAGTCAATCAGATTTTCAGCTTTATTTAGGTTGTCTGGAGATATTTTAGGATGCCTTTCTAAAAGACAGGCTATTGGGTCTAAATTCAAAAGCTTATTTTGAGTTACATCCAGTAAACACTTAACCTGACCAATATCAGACCGGCTCTCCGTGGTATTTGAGATTGGCAGTGACATACTATCAAACTGATCTAATTTTTTCTGAATTTCACTTACTTGCCTCTGCATATCTTTCAAAAGGAGGTTTAGTTTACAGAACTCAGAGTTCTCTAACAGAACATCATTCACCTGTATCACAGGAGTGAGATCTGCACTCAAACCATTTTGAGAGCTAGTAGTTGATACTGTATTACCAGGCGGTAAAGCAGTTATAACCGAATTTAAGCCACTATCTAAAACAATTGTGTTTCTACGAACACGTTTTTTAGAGATTTGGACCATAATTTCAAGAATTATATGACAATAAGAAGCAAATAAATTTCAGAGCAAACACGTGCAAAATACTTCTTCGCACAGATTGGATAACAGGACACTGATATCTAAATGGTCTTCTAGTTACGTAATCAAGCATGTGGGTTGTGGGGTTTACCGAATATTATTGTTTATACTAGCCAACGATTCCGGTACACAACCAGCTCACTACGAATTTAGTCTCAAAGAGGTGACAAAATTATTGTAACACAGATATCCGCGTTCTAAATGTTTTGCCCTGAGCTATTGTGACATAATTAAAACTGCTGCTTAGTTCCAAATTCTTTTGGAATCTGGTAAAGTAACTAATATCAAGATAGTTAATAGAGCTGGAACCAATAAAGATTTGACCTGAAAACCCGACGGTCATTAATGTGACTCAGCCAGCACAGATAAATAAGTGGGCCACCGAAGAAGAAATGGCTGGGGTTCAATTGAATTGGGGGCTCTCTTCGATCTCCCACAGGTGTGCGTCAGTAGGGGATCGAACCTCGGACCATGTGCATGGTCGGCGAGAGTCCTAACCACTGTGCCACCGACGCACAATGTAACACTATAAAACTAAATGACTACAAATTCCTAGTAATAAAAACGGAGAATAATCCCTGCGGTTATCGCATATTGTTTGCTTAAATTATTATCATTTGCTGGCTGCCTCTGCACCTCTCTTTCTGTTCTCTTCTCTTCTCGAAGGTATTGCATTGAAGCACTGCAAATGAACAGTAATGCTGCTTTCTAAATTTGTATTACTGGAGCGTTGTTCAGAATATTGTTAGCACTTACGATGAACAACGGAACAAATTCCATTCTGAATTCTGCTTAACATCGCAAAGTTGGTCCCTTGTATCTGCTAATACCAAAATAATGCTGTACTTACCATCTAATGTGGAGTTTTATAAATTTTCGAACCCTTATTGATTGATAAAATAATAATAATAACAAGGACAGCATCCTGTGTGTCTTACTCTAGCACCTGCATATCACCTCTCTTCTTACCTTCTATTAACGCAACGTTTCGTAATTCCCGCATGACTCACTATAAGTATATTAAATATTATAATTTAAACTTAAACCAAAATCTTGTATTCCTATTTTTAATGTCATAAAACAGTGTTCCATTTCAAATTGCACTTGTCAAATATGATCATGCCTGTACAAACGGCATGCCAATCATGTAAATGCTTAATTTATGTGAAATATATTATTATTCTTAGACTTTGTGTATAATAGCCTTATTTTTGGTTCCATATTGGTGCAAGAATAAACGGTTCTTGAGTCACCAATCTGTGTTATGGTTTTTTGCGTTGATTATTGCACATTGTTGCTGAAGGTCTTCTAAGCACCGCGTCAAGTTCAGTGTAGTTAGACCTGAATATTGACAGGGTGTGGGTCATGTGGTGCAAGATTAGAAGGTTAACGCATCAACCTCTATTTCAGTATACCACTAGGCGTGCTCTTGCCGCTCCTATGGCCAGAAGAATGTGGCAGAGGAAGTTGTTTCTGAACTTTTGAGACCTCATTAATCAGAATATGAAGCATACTGGAAAGCATTACTTATATTTTTGACTCGAGTGGGTTTTTTGGCGTTACATGTGGGTCTGTTGATGCGCTTGTTTTCAGTATGCTTGTTGAATACGAATTACTCCCCCGATTATCAGACAGAATCCTGTGGAATTTGTTCATTGTAGTGTGATTGCGTTTAGTCGAACCTTTCTTTGGGCCAGAAACAGTGTTGCCGACTATCGAAATACTTCTTCGCACAGATTGGATAACAGGACACTGATATCTAAATGGTCTTCTAGTTACGTAATCAAGCATGTGGGTTGTGGGGTTTACCGAATATTATTGTTTATACTAGCCAACGATTCCGGTACACAACCAGCTCACTACGAATTTAGTCTCAAAGAGGTGACAAAATTATTGTAACACAGATATCCGCGTTCTAAATGTTTTGCCCTGAGCTATTGTGACATAATTAAAACTGCTGCTTAGTTCCAAATTCTTTTGGAATCTGGTAAAGTAACTAATATCAAGATAGTTAATAGAGCTGGAACCAATAAAGATTTGACCTGAAAACCCGACGGTCATTAATGTGACTCAGCCAGCACAGATAAATAAGTGGGCCACCGAAGAAGAAATGGCTGGGGTTCAATTGAATTGGGGGCTCTCTTCGATCTCCCACAGGTGTGCGTCAGTAGGGGATCGAACCTCGGACCATGTGCATGGTCGGCGAGAGTCCTAACCACTGTGCCACCGACGCACAATGTAACACTATAAAACTAAATGACTACAAATTCCTAGTAATAAAAACGGAGAATAATCCCTGCGGTTATCGCATATTGTTTGCTTAAATTATTATCATTTGCTGGCTGCCTCTGCACCTCTCTTTCTGTTCTCTTCTCTTCTCGAAGGTATTGCATTGAAGCACTGCAAATGAACAGTAATGCTGCTTTCTAAATTTGTATTACTGGAGCGTTGTTCAGAATATTGTTAGCACTTACGATGAACAACGGAACAAATTCCATTCTGAATTCTGCTTAACATCGCAAAGTTGGTCCCTTGTATCTGCTAATACCAAAATAATGCTGTACTTACCATCTAATGTGGAGTTTTATAAATTTTCGAACCCTTATTGATTGATAAAATAATAATAATAACAAGGACAGCATCCTGTGTGTCTTACTCTAGCACCTGCATATCACCTCTCTTCTTACCTTCTATTAACGCAACGTTTCGTAATTCCCGCATGACTCACTATAAGTATATTAAATATTATAATTTAGACTTAAACCAAAATCTTGTATTCCTATTTTTAATGTCATAAAACAGTGTTCCATTTCAAATTGCACTTGTCAAATATGATCATGCCTGTACAAACGGCATGCCAATCATGTAAATGCTTAATTTATGTGAAATATATTATTATTCTTAGACTTTGTGTATAATAGCCTTATTTTTGGTTCCATATTGGTGCAAGAATAAACGGTTCTTGAGTCACCAATCTGTGTTATGGTTTTTTGCGTTGATTATTGCACATTGTTGCTGAAGGTCTTCTAAGCACCGCGTCAAGTTCAGTGTAGTTAGACCTGAATATTGACAGGGTGTGGGTCATGTGGTGCAAGATTAGAAGGTTAACGCATCAACCTCTATTTCAGTATACCACTAGGCGTGCTCTTGCCGCTCCTATGGCCAGAAGAATGTGGCAGAGGAAGTTGTTTCTGAACTTTTGAGACCTCATTAATCAGAATATGAAGCATACTGGAAAGCATTACTTATATTTTTGACTCGAGTGGGTTTTTTGGCGTTACATGTGGGTCTGTTGATGCGCTTGTTTTCAGTATGCTTGTTGAATACGAATTACTCCCCCGATTATCAGACAGAATCCTGTGGAATTTGTTCATTGTAGTGTGATTGCGTTTAGTCGAACCTTTCTTTGGGCCAGAAACAGTGTTGCCGACTATCGAAATACTTCTTCGCACAGATTGGATAACAGGACACTGATATCTAAATGGTCTTCTAGTTACGTAATCAAGCATGTGGGTTGTGGGGTTTACCGAATATTATTGTTTATACTAGCCAACGATTCCGGTACACAACCAGCTCACTACGAATTTAGTCTCAAAGAGGTGACAAAATTATTGTAACACAGATATCCGCGTTCTAAATGTTTTGCCCTGAGCTATTGTGACATAATTAAAACTGCTGCTTAGTTCCAAATTCTTTTGGAATCTGGTAAAGTAACTAATATCAAGATAGTTAATAGAGCTGGAACCAATAAAGATTTGACCTGAAAACCCGACGGTCATTAATGTGACTCAGCCAGCACAGATAAATAAGTGGGCCACCGAAGAAGTAATGGCTGGGGTTCAATTGAATTGGGGGCTCTCTTCGATCTCCCACAGGTGTGCGTCAGTAGGGGATCGAACCTCGGACCATGTGCATGGTCGGCGAGAGTCCTAACCACTGTGCCACCGACGCACAATGTAACACTATAAAACTAAATGACTACAAATTCCTAGTAATAAAAACGGAGAATAATCCCTGCGGTTATCGCATATTGTTTGCTTAAATTATTATCATTTGCTGGCTGCCTCTGCACCTCTCTTTCTGTTCTCTTCTCTTCTCGAAGGTATTGCATTGAAGCACTGCAAATGAACAGTAATGCTGCTTTCTAAATTTGTATTACTGGAGCGTTGTTCAGAATATTGTTAGCACTTACGATGAACAACGGAACAAATTCCATTCTGAATTCTGCTTAACATCGCAAAGTTGGTCCCTTGTATCTGCTAATACCAAAATAATGCTGTACTTACCATCTAATGTGGAGTTTTATAAATTTTCGAACCCTTATTGATTGATAAAATAATAATAATAACAAGGACAGCATCCTGTGTGTCTTACTCTAGCACCTGCATATCACCTCTCTTCTTACCTTCTATTAACGCAACGTTTCGTAATTCCCGCATGACTCACTATAAGTATATTAAATATTATAATTTAGACTTAAACCAAAATCTTGTATTCCTATTTTTAATGTCATAAAACAGTGTTCCATTTCAAATTGCACTTGTCAAATATGATCATGCCTGTACAAACGGCATGCCAATCATGTAAATGCTTAATTTATGTGAAATATATTATTATTCTTAGACTTTGTGTATAATAGCCTTATTTTTGGTTCCATATTGGTGCAAGAATAAACGGTTCTTGAGTCACCAATCTGTGTTATGGTTTTTTGCGTTGATTATTGCACATTGTTGCTGAAGGTCTTCTAAGCACCGCGTCAAGTTCAGTGTAGTTAGACCTGAATATTGACAGGGTGTGGGTCATGTGGTGCAAGATTAGAAGGTTAACGCATCAACCTCTATTTCAGTATACCACTAGGCGTGCTCTTGCCGCTCCTATGGCCAGAAGAATGTGGCAGAGGAAGTTGTTTCTGAACTTTTGAGACCTCATTAATCAGAATATGAAGCATACTGGGAAGCATTACTTATATTTTTGACTCGAGTGGGTTTTTTGGCGTTACATGTGGGTCTGTTGATGCGCTTGTTTTCAGTATGCTTGTTGAATACGAATTACTCCCCCGATTATCAGACAGAATCCTGTGGAATTTGTTCATTGTAGTGTGATTGCGTTTAGTCGAACCTTTCTTTGGGCCAGAAACAGTGTTGCCGACTATCGAAATACTTCTTCGCACAGATTGGATAACAGGACACTGATATCTAAATGGTCTTCTAGTTACGTAATCAAGCATGTGGGTTGTGGGGTTTACCGAATATTATTGTTTATACTAGCCAACGATTCCGGTACACAACCAGCTCACTACGAATTTAGTCTCAAAGAGGTGACAAAATTATTGTAACACAGATATCCGCGTTCTAAATGTTTTGCCCTGAGCTATTGTGACATAATTAAAACTGCTGCTTAGTTCCAAATTCTTTTGGAATCTGGTAAAGTAACTAATATCAAGATAGTTAATAGAGCTGGAACCAATAAAGATTTGACCTGAAAACCCGACGGTCATTAATGTGACTCAGCCAGCACAGATAAATAAGTGGGCCACCGAAGAAGTAATGGCTGGGGTTCAATTGAATTGGGGGCTCTCTTCGATCTCCCACAGGTGTGCGTCAGTAGGGGATCGAACCTCGGACCATGTGCATGGTCGGCGAGAGTCCTAACCACTGTGCCACCGACGCACAATGTAACACTATAAAACTAAATGACTACAAATTCCTAGTAATAAAAACGGAGAATAATCCCTGCGGTTATCGCATATTGTTTGCTTAAATTATTATCATTTGCTGGCTGCCTCTGCACCTCTCTTTCTGTTCTCTTCTCTTCTCGAAGGTATTGCATTGAAGCACTGCAAATGAACAGTAATGCTGCTTTCTAAATTTGTATTACTGGAGCGTTGTTCAGAATATTGTTAGCACTTACGATGAACAACGGAACAAATTCCATTCTGAATTCTGCTTAACATCGCAAAGTTGGTCCCTTGTATCTGCTAATACCAAAATAATGCTGTACTTACCATCTAATGTGGAGTTTTATAAATTTTCGAACCCTTATTGATTGATAAAATAATAATAATAACAAGGACAGCATCCTGTGTGTCTTACTCTAGCACCTGCATATCACCTCTCTTCTTACCTTCTATTAACGCAACGTTTCGTAATTCCCGCATGACTCACTATAAGTATATTAAATATTATAATTTAGACTTAAACCAAAATCTTGTATTCCTATTTTTAATGTCATAAAACAGTGTTCCATTTCAAATTGCACTTGTCAAATATGATCATGCCTGTACAAACGGCATGCCAATCATGTAAATGCTTAATTTATGTGAAATATATTATTATTCTTAGACTTTGTGTATAATAGCCTTATTTTTGGTTCCATATTGGTGCAAGAATAAACGGTTCTTGAGTCACCAATCTGTGTTATGGTTTTTTGCGTTGATTATTGCACATTGTTGCTGAAGGTCTTCTAAGCACCGCGTCAAGTTCAGTGTAGTTAGACCTGAATATTGACAGGGTGTGGGTCATGTGGTGCAAGATTAGAAGGTTAACGCATCAACCTCTATTTCAGTATACCACTAGGCGTGCTCTTGCCGCTCCTATGGCCAGAAGAATGTGGCAGAGGAAGTTGTTTCTGAACTTTTGAGACCTCATTAATCAGAATATGAAGCATACTGGGAAGCATTACTTATATTTTTGACTCGAGTGGGTTTTTTGGCGTTACATGTGGGTCTGTTGATGCGCTTGTTTTCAGTATGCTTGTTGAATACGAATTACTCCCCCGATTATCAGACAGAATCCTGTGGAATTTGTTCATTGTAGTGTGATTGCGTTTAGTCGAACCTTTCTTTGGGCCAGAAACAGTGTTGCCGACTATCGAAATACTTCTTCGCACAGATTGGATAACAGGACACTGATATCTAAATGGTCTTCTAGTTACGTAATCAAGCATGTGGGTTGTGGGGTTTACCGAATATTATTGTTTATACTAGCCAACGATTCCGGTACACAACCAGCTCACTACGAATTTAGTCTCAAAGAGGTGACAAAATTATTGTAACACAGATATCCGCGTTCTAAATGTTTTGCCCTGAGCTATTGTGACATAATTAAAACTGCTGCTTAGTTCCAAATTCTTTTGGAATCTGGTAAAGTAACTAATATCAAGATAGTTAATAGAGCTGGAACCAATAAAGATTTGACCTGAAAACCCGACGGTCATTAATGTGACTCAGCCAGCACAGATAAATAAGTGGGCCACCGAAGAAGAAATGGCTGGGGTTCAATTGAATTGGGGGCTCTCTTCGATCTCCCACAGGTGTGCGTCAGTAGGGGATCGAACCTCGGACCATGTGCATGGTCGGCGAGAGTCCTAACCACTGTGCCACCGACGCACAATGTAACACTATAAAACTAAATGACTACAAATTCCTAGTAATAAAAACGGAGAATAATCCCTGCGGTTATCGCATATTGTTTGCTTAAATTATTATCATTTGCTGGCTGCCTCTGCACCTCTCTTTCTGTTTTCTTCTCTTCTCGAAGGTATTGCATTGAAGCACTGCAAATGAACAGTAATGCTGCTTTCTAAATTTGTATTACTGGAGCGTTGTTCAGAATATTGTTAGCACTTACGATGAACAACGGAACAAATTCCATTCTGAATTCTGCTTAACATCGCAAAGTTGGTCCCTTGTATCTGCTAATACCAAAATAATGCTGTACTTACCATCTAATGTGGAGTTTTATAAATTTTCGAACCCTTATTGATTGATAAAATAATAATAATAACAAGGACAGCATCCTGTGTGTCTTACTCTAGCACCTGCATATCACCTCTCTTCTTACCTTCTATTAACGCAACGTTTCGTAATTCCCGCATGACTCACTATAAGTATATTAAATATTATAATTTAGACTTAAACCAAAATCTTGTATTCCTATTTTTAATGTCATAAAACAGTGTTCCATTTCAAATTGCACTTGTCAAATATGATCATGCCTGTACAAACGGCATGCCAATCATGTAAATGCTTAATTTATGTGAAATATATTATTATTCTTAGACTTTGTGTATAATAGCCTTATTTTTGGTTCCATATTGGTGCAAGAATAAACGGTTCTTGAGTCACCAATCTGTGTTATGGTTTTTTGCGTTGATTATTGCACATTGTTGCTGAAGGTCTTCTAAGCACCGCGTCAAGTTCAGTGTAGTTAGACCTGAATATTGACAGGGTGTGGGTCATGTGGTGCAAGATTAGAAGGTTAACGCATCAAGCTCTATTTCAGTATACCACTAGGCGTGCTCTTGCCGCTCCTATGGCCAGAAGAATGTGGCAGAGGAAGTTGTTTCTGAACTTTTGAGACCTCATTAATCAGAATATGAAGCATACTGGAAAGCATTACTTATATTTTTGACTCGAGTGGGTTTTTTGGCGTTACATGTGGGTCTGTTGATGCGCTTGTTTTCAGTATGCTTGTTGAATACGAATTACTCCCCCGATTATCAGACAGAATCCTGTGGAATTTGTTCATTGTAGTGTGATTGCGTTTAGTCGAACCTTTCTTTGGGCCAGAAACAGTGTTGCCGACTATCGAAATACTTCTTCGCACAGATTGGATAACAGGACACTGATATCTAAATGGTCTTCTAGTTACGTAATCAAGCATGTGGGTTGTGGGGTTTACCGAATATTATTGTTTATACTAGCCAACGATTCCGGTACACAACCAGCTCACTACGAATTTAGTCTCAAAGAGGTGACAAAATTATTGTAACACAGATATCCGCGTTCTAAATGTTTTGCCCTGAGCTATTGTGACATAATTAAAACTGCTGCTTAGTTCCAAATTCTTTTGGAATCTGGTAAAGTAACTAATATCAAGATAGTTAATAGAGCTGGAACCAATAAAGATTTGACCTGAAAACCCGACGGTCATTAATGTGACTCAGCCAGCACAGATAAATAAGTGGGCCACCGAAGAAGAAATGGCTGGGGTTCAATTGAATTGGGGGCTCTCTTCGATCTCCCACAGGTGTGCGTCAGTAGGGGATCGAACCTCGGACCATGTGCATGGTCGGCGAGAGTCCTAACCACTGTGCCACCGACGCACAATGTAACACTATAAAACTAAATGACTACAAATTCCTAGTAATAAAAACGGAGAATAATCCCTGCGGTTATCGCATATTGTTTGCTTAAATTATTATCATTTGCTGGCTGCCTCTGCACCTCTCTTTCTGTTTTCTTCTCTTCTCGAAGGTATTGCATTGAAGCACTGCAAATGAACAGTAATGCTGCTTTCTAAATTTGTATTACTGGAGCGTTGTTCAGAATATTGTTAGCACTTACGATGAACAACGGAACAAATTCCATTCTGAATTCTGCTTAACATCGCAAAGTTGGTCCCTTGTATCTGCTAATACCAAAATAATGCTGTACTTACCATCTAATGTGGAGTTTTATAAATTTTCGAACCCTTATTGATTGATAAAATAATAATAATAACAAGGACAGCATCCTGTGTGTCTTACTCTAGCACCTGCATATCACCTCTCTTCTTACCTTCTATTAACGCAACGTTTCGTAATTCCCGCATGACTCACTATAAGTATATTAAATATTATAATTTAGACTTAAACCAAAATCTTGTATTCCTATTTTTAATGTCATAAAACAGTGTTCCATTTCAAATTGCACTTGTCAAATATGATCATGCCTGTACAAACGGCATGCCAATCATGTAAATGCTTAATTTATGTGAAATATATTATTATTCTTAGACTTTGTGTATAATAGCCTTATTTTTGGTTCCATATTGGTGCAAGAATAAACGGTTCTTGAGTCACCAATCTGTGTTATGGTTTTTTGCGTTGATTATTGCACATTGTTGCTGAAGGTCTTCTAAGCACCGCGTCAAGTTCAGTGTAGTTAGACCTGAATATTGACAGGGTGTGGGTCATGTGGTGCAAGATTAGAAGGTTAACGCATCAACCTCTATTTCAGTATACCACTAGGCGTGCTCTTGCCGCTCCTATGGCCAGAAGAATGTGGCAGAGGAAGTTGTTTCTGAACTTTTGAGACCTCATTAATCAGAATATGAAGCATACTGGAAAGCATTACTTATATTTTTGACTCGAGTGGGTTTTTTGGCGTTACATGTGGGTCTGTTGATGCGCTTGTTTTCAGTATGCTTGTTGAATACGAATTACTCCCCCGATTATCAGACAGAATCCTGTGGAATTTGTTCATTGTAGTGTGATTGCGTTTAGTCGAACCTTTCTTTGGGCCAGAAACAGTGTTGCCGACTATCGAAATACTTCTTCGCACAGATTGGATAACAGGACACTGATATCTAAATGGTCTTCTAGTTACGTAATCAAGCATGTGGGTTGTGGGGTTTACCGAATATTATTGTTTATACTAGCCAACGATTCCGGTACACAACCAGCTCACTACGAATTTAGTCTCAAAGAGGTGACAAAATTATTGTAACACAGATATCCGCGTTCTAAATGTTTTGCCCTGAGCTATTGTGACATAATTAAAACTGCTGCTTAGTTCCAAATTCTTTTGGAATCTGGTAAAGTAACTAATATCAAGATAGTTAATAGAGCTGGAACCAATAAAGATTTGACCTGAAAACCCGACGGTCATTAATGTGACTCAGCCAGCACAGATAAATAAGTGGGCCACCGAAGAAGAAATGGCTGGGGTTCAATTGAATTGGGGGCTCTCTTCGATCTCCCACAGGTGTGCGTCAGTAGGGGATCGAACCTCGGACCATGTGCATGGTCGGCGAGAGTCCTAACCACTGTGCCACCGACGCACAATGTAACACTATAAAACTAAATGACTACAAATTCCTAGTAATAAAAACGGAGAATAATCCCTGCGGTTATCGCATATTGTTTGCTTAAATTATTATCATTTGCTGGCTGCCTCTGCACCTCTCTTTCTGTTTTCTTCTCTTCTCGAAGGTATTGCATTGAAGCACTGCAAATGAACAGTAATGCTGCTTTCTAAATTTGTATTACTGGAGCGTTGTTCAGAATATTGTTAGCACTTACGATGAACAACGGAACAAATTCCATTCTGAATTCTGCTTAACATCGCAAAGTTGGTCCCTTGTATCTGCTAATACCAAAATAATGCTGTACTTACCATCTAATGTGGAGTTTTATAAATTTTCGAACCCTTATTGATTGATAAAATAATAATAATAACAAGGACAGCATCCTGTGTGTCTTACTCTAGCACCTGCATATCACCTCTCTTCTTACCTTCTATTAACGCAACGTTTCGTAATTCCCGCATGACTCACTATAAGTATATTAAATATTATAATTTAGACTTAAACCAAAATCTTGTATTCCTATTTTTAATGTCATAAAACAGTGTTCCATTTCAAATTGCACTTGTCAAATATGATCATGCCTGTACAAACGGCATGCCAATCATGTAAATGCTTAATTTATGTGAAATATATTATTATTCTTAGACTTTGTGTATAATAGCCTTATTTTTGGTTCCATATTGGTGCAAGAATAAACGGTTCTTGAGTCACCAATCTGTGTTATGGTTTTTTGCGTTGATTATTGCACATTGTTGCTGAAGGTCTTCTAAGCACCGCGTCAAGTTCAGTGTAGTTAGACCTGAATATTGACAGGGTGTGGGTCATGTGGTGCAAGATTAGAAGGTTAACGCATCAACCTCTATTTCAGTATACCACTAGGCGTGCTCTTGCCGCTCCTATGGCCAGAAGAATGTGGCAGAGGAAGTTGTTTCTGAACTTTTGAGACCTCATTAATCAGAATATGAAGCATACTGGGAAGCATTACTTATATTTTTGACTCGAGTGGGTTTTTTGGCGTTACATGTGGGTCTGTTGATGCGCTTGTTTTCAGTATGCTTGTTGAATACGAATTACTCCCCCGATTATCAGACAGAATCCTGTGGAATTTGTTCATTGTAGTGTGATTGCGTTTAGTCGAACCTTTCTTTGGGCCAGAAACAGTGTTGCCGACTATCGAAATACTTCTTCGCACAGATTGGATAACAGGACACTGATATCTAAATGGTCTTCTAGTTACGTAATCAAGCATGTGGGTTGTGGGGTTTACCGAATATTATTGTTTATACTAGCCAACGATTCCGGTACACAACCAGCTCACTACGAATTTAGTCTCAAAGAGGTGACAAAATTATTGTAACACAGATATCCGCGTTCTAAATGTTTTGCCCTGAGCTATTGTGACATAATTAAAACTGCTGCTTAGTTCCAAATTCTTTTGGAATCTGGTAAAGTAACTAATATCAAGATAGTTAATAGAGCTGGAACCAATAAAGATTTGACCTGAAAACCCGACGGTCATTAATGTGACTCAGCCAGCACAGATAAATAAGTGGGCCACCGAAGAAGAAATGGCTGGGGTTCAATTGAATTGGGGGCTCTCTTCGATCTCCCACAGGTGTGCGTCAGTAGGGGATCGAACCTCGGACCATGTGCATGGTCGGCGAGAGTCCTAACCACTGTGCCACCGACGCACAATGTAACACTATAAAACTAAATGACTACAAATTCCTAGTAATAAAAACGGAGAATAATCCCTGCGGTTATCGCATATTGTTTGCTTAAATTATTATCATTTGCTGGCTGCCTCTGCACCTCTCTTTCTGTTTTCTTCTCTTCTCGAAGGTATTGCATTGAAGCACTGCAAATGAACAGTAATGCTGCTTTCTAAATTTGTATTACTGGAGCGTTGTTCAGAATATTGTTAGCACTTACGATGAACAACGGAACAAATTCCATTCTGAATTCTGCTTAACATCGCAAAGTTGGTCCCTTGTATCTGCTAATACCAAAATAATGCTGTACTTACCATCTAATGTGGAGTTTTATAAATTTTCGAACCCTTATTGATTGATAAAATAATAATAATAACAAGGACAGCATCCTGTGTGTCTTACTCTAGCACCTGCATATCACCTCTCTTCTTACCTTCTATTAACGCAACGTTTCGTAATTCCCGCATGACTCACTATAAGTATATTAAATATTATAATTTAAACTTAAACCAAAATCTTGTATTCCTATTTTTAATGTCATAAAACAGTGTTCCATTTCAAATTGCACTTGTCAAATATGATCATGCCTGTACAAACGGCATGCCAATCATGTAAATGCTTAATTTATGTGAAATATATTATTATTCTTAGACTTTGTGTATAATAGCCTTATTTTTGGTTCCATATTGGTGCAAGAATAAACGGTTCTTGAGTCACCAATCTGTGTTATGGTTTTTTGCGTTGATTATTGCACATTGTTGCTGAAGGTCTTCTAAGCACCGCGTCAAGTTCAGTGTAGTTAGACCTGAATATTGACAGGGTGTGGGTCATGTGGTGCAAGATTAGAAGGTTAACGCATCAACCTCTATTTCAGTATACCACTAGGCGTGCTCTTGCCGCTCCTATGGCCAGAAGAATGTGGCAGAGGAAGTTGTTTCTGAACTTTTGAGACCTCATTAATCAGAATATGAAGCATACTGGGAAGCATTACTTATATTTTTGACTCGAGTGGGTTTTTTGGCGTTACATGTGGGTCTGTTGATGCGCTTGTTTTCAGTATGCTTGTTGAATACGAATTACTCCCCCGATTATCAGACAGAATCCTGTGGAATTTGTTCATTGTAGTGTGATTGCGTTTAGTCGAACCTTTCTTTGGGCCAGAAACAGTGTTGCCGACTATCGAAATACTTCTTCGCACAGATTGGATAACAGGACACTGATATCTAAATGGTCTTCTAGTTACGTAATCAAGCATGTGGGTTGTGGGGTTTACCGAATATTATTGTTTATACTAGCCAACGATTCCGGTACACAACCAGCTCACTACGAATTTAGTCTCAAAGAGGTGACAAAATTATTGTAACACAGATATCCGCGTTCTAAATGTTTTGCCCTGAGCTATTGTGACATAATTAAAACTGCTGCTTAGTTCCAAATTCTTTTGGAATCTGGTAAAGTAACTAATATCAAGATAGTTAATAGAGCTGGAACCAATAAAGATTTGACCTGAAAACCCGACGGTCATTAATGTGACTCAGCCAGCACAGATAAATAAGTGGGCCACCGAAGAAGAAATGGCTGGGGTTCAATTGAATTGGGGGCTCTCTTCGATCTCCCACAGGTGTGCGTCAGTAGGGGATCGAACCTCGGACCATGTGCATGGTCGGCGAGAGTCCTAACCACTGTGCCACCGACGCACAATGTAACACTATAAAACTAAATGACTACAAATTCCTAGTAATAAAAACGGAGAATAATCCCTGCGGTTATCGCATATTGTTTGCTTAAATTATTATCATTTGCTGGCTGCCTCTGCACCTCTCTTTCTGTTTTCTTCTCTTCTCGAAGGTATTGCATTGAAGCACTGCAAATGAACAGTAATGCTGCTTTCTAAATTTGTATTACTGGAGCGTTGTTCAGAATATTGTTAGCACTTACGATGAACAACGGAACAAATTCCATTCTGAATTCTGCTTAACATCGCAAAGTTGGTCCCTTGTATCTGCTAATACCAAAATAATGCTGTACTTACCATCTAATGTGGAGTTTTATAAATTTTCGAACCCTTATTGATTGATAAAATAATAATAATAACAAGGACAGCATCCTGTGTGTCTTACTCTAGCACCTGCATATCACCTCTCTTCTTACCTTCTATTAACGCAACGTTTCGTAATTCCCGCATGACTCACTATAAGTATATTAAATATTATAATTTAGACTTAAACCAAAATCTTGTATTCCTATTTTTAATGTCATAAAACAGTGTTCCATTTCAAATTGCACTTGTCAAATATGATCATGCCTGTACAAACGGCATGCCAATCATGTAAATGCTTAATTTATGTGAAATATATTATTATTCTTAGACTTTGTGTATAATAGCCTTATTTTTGGTTCCATATTGGTGCAAGAATAAACGGTTCTTGAGTCACCAATCTGTGTTATGGTTTTTTGCGTTGATTATTGCACATTGTTGCTGAAGGTTTTCTAAGCACCGCGTCAAGTTCAGTGTAGTTAGACCTGAATATTGACAGGGTGTGGGTCATGTGGTGCAAGATTAGAAGGTTAACGCATCAACCTCTATTTCAGTATACCACTAGGCGTGCTCTTGCCGCTCCTATGGCCAGAAGAATGTGGCAGAGGAAGTTGTTTCTGAACTTTTGAGACCTCATTAATCAGAATATGAAGCATACTGGGAAGCATTACTTATATTTTTGACTCGAGTGGGTTTTTTGGCGTTACATGTGGGTCTGTTGATGCGCTTGTTTTCAGTATGCTTGTTGAATACGAATTACTCCTCCGATTATCAGACAGAATCCTGTGGAATTTGTTCATTGTAGTGTGATTGCGTTTAGTCGAACCTTTCTTTGGGCCAGAAACAGTGTTGCCGACTATCGAAATACTTCTTCGCACAGATTGGATAACAGGACACTGATATCTAAATGGTCTTCTAGTTACGTAATCAAGCATGTGGGTTGTGGGGTTTACCGAATATTATTGTTTATACTAGCCAACGATTCCGGTACACAACCAGCTCACTACGAATTTAGTCTCAAAGAGGTGACAAAATTATTGTAACACAGATATCCGCGTTCTAAATGTTTTGCCCTGAGCTATTGTGACATAATTAAAACTGCTGCTTAGTTCCAAATTCTTTTGGAATCTGGTAAAGTAACTAATATCAAGATAGTTAATAGAGCTGGAACCAATAAAGATTTGACCTGAAAACCCGACGGTCATTAATGTGACTCAGCCAGCACAGATAAATAAGTGGGCCACCGAAGAAGAAATGGCTGGGGTTCAATTGAATTGGGGGCTCTCTTCGATCTCCCACAGGTGTGCGTCAGTAGGGGATCGAACCTCGGACCATGTGCATGGTCGGCGAGAGTCCTAACCACTGTGCCACCGACGCACAATGTAACACTATAAAACTAAATGACTACAAATTCCTAGTAATAAAAACGGAGAATAATCCCTGCGGTTATCGCATATTGTTTGCTTAAATTATTATCATTTGCTGGCTGCCTCTGCACCTCTCTTTCTGTTTTCTTCTCTTCTCGAAGGTATTGCATTGAAGCACTGCAAATGAACAGTAATGCTGCTTTCTAAATTTGTATTACTGGAGCGTTGTTCAGAATATTGTTAGCACTTACGATGAACAACGGAACAAATTCCATTCTGAATTCTGCTTAACATCGCAAAGTTGGTCCCTTGTATCTGCTAATACCAAAATAATGCTGTACTTACCATCTAATGTGGAGTTTTATAAATTTTCGAACCCTTATTGATTGATAAAATAATAACAATAACAAGGACAGCATCCTGTGTGTCTTACTCTTGCACCTCAATTTCTTATCTCTTTTTTATATTTTGTCAATTGATTTGAACATTGGAGGATCTATTCATGATTGTTTGCCTAATTCTATCTTCGCTGTATTTTCTCGCGAAGTTGTTAATCAGCCAGTTGCCGTCTGCTCCATCTGTTTTCAGAAAGCACCTAGAAAACTCTCAGAACTGATATCGTGTTTCTTTGTTTTTATATTTGTTCATAGACCTTAGTTATTATGCTGATCATATGTTGGTGTTAGAATAAAGAGTTCTACAGTCGCAAATCTGTGCTTCGCTTTTCGCGTCCGTTAGTACTAAGCGTTTCTGAGAGGCTTCGAGGGACAGCGAGAGGCCCGGCGTTGCAAGAGCTGGGCAATGACGGCTTTTGAGACGTGATTGACAGTTTCTTACGGCTTCTGAGTGTTTCTGACTGATTGCTGAGAGTTTCTGACGTTTCTGGTGACTGTCAATGTAGTTGAAGATTGAACGATCAATTCATGGTTGTTTGCTCAAAACCAACTTCCCCAATTTTCGCGGAGGCATCAATATGACAGTCATCGTCTCATCAGTCGCTGTTCAGAAAGAAGTCAGGAGACAACTGTCAGAAGTAATATTGTGATTTATTATATTAATATTTGTTCATAGACCTTAGTTGTAACATTGTTTATATGTTGGTGTTACAATAAATAATTCTCGAGTCACCACACTGGGTTCTGATTTTGCGTCCGTTCGTACTAAGCGTTTCTGAAAAACTTCAAGGAACAGCGTGAGCCCGAGCGTAGCAAGAGCTGGGCATTAACGGTTTACGAGACGTGACTGACAGTTTCTGATGGTAGAAACAGATTTGGCGGATTGAAACAGTTGGTGAAAGTTTGGATAGTCACCGTTCATCTTTCCTGGTGCCGGTCAAGTCCTCTTTGAACAAGCAATATCTGGAACTTTTTGGAATTGGGTCAAGTTCAACAATGCCTGGGTCAAAGAAGGGACAGAGCGTCTTGGATGCAAACAGGAAAGTAAGTCACTGTGACTTGTCTGTTAATTGTAACGATGTGTCTGATGTTAAGCATGACATGGTTGATGTTACTGTTTCGCCGTTCAGGGATAATAGGAACAGCAAACTCCCTAAATTTGAACCACGGTTTTTTGATGGAAACCCGGCTGATTATTTACAATTTGTAAAGGAGTTTGAGATCATGTTGAGTGGTTTTTTATCAAATGATGAATTGAAGTTAATGTATTTGATGAGATATTGCACTGGAGATGCTGCAAGAGCTATACAGTGCTGTAAGTTTATGAAGCCAAAAGAGGGCTACTACGAGGCTATGAGCATATTACGTCAAAGGTTTGCAAGACCTTCGATGATTGCAGGGAAATTATTCGAGGCTGTTAAGGGTAATGGTGGTCAATTACAGGATGACTCCCAGGCACTCACTGAGTTTTTAGATAATTTGCTAATTTACAAGAATGGAATGATTTCGATGAATCGCACGAGTGACCTCAACTCGAGTTTTATACTAGAAGTAATAGCGAGACGCCTACCTACTCGACTGCAAAGGAAGTGGGTGAAGATGAGCTCCCGTATGGAGGATGAGGGTATCGAGTCAAGGTTTGATGATATCCTGAAACTGGTAAATACTAGCGTCAATCAGTCTACGAGCAAGTTTGCCAATCTATTACATCTCACCCCTAGAATAGAGCAGTCTGAGATCAAAATGCAATCATTGATGACGAGTAGGCCTCAGAGAGGTGGATATCGAGAAGGCTCCATGATGCATAGTAATGTATATAGACCTAGTGAGTGTAACAGGGTTGTAGGCGTATTGCTGTAAGTCCTACAGTTCTTAATAATAATGATAATATATTCTCATTTTGTACATGAGAGACGCCAGTTTACAGCCATCATCAATATGATAAATTACATATACGATTAGCAATCATAATTAATAATAATGTTTTAATAAAATACTCATTTTTTCCTACTTGTGTAGGACACACCAGATATACAGGCATGGGTAAGTATTATTTAAATTTCATAAATTCGGTTTATGGTTAAGTTACATGGTTGCTGGCGTTTTTGTCTTAGGTCTGTGGGAACAAGATGATAACCAGTCATTCAATGGAGCACGTCATGAAATATAGGAATATTAACTTCGCATTAACAAAAAAACCCAAGTAAGTTTTGGATGGATTAAAAATACTTGAAAAAAAATAAAGCTTGAAGTTATTCCACAATATAACAAGTCATTCAATGAAGCACATCATGAAATATAGGAATATTGTCTTCGCATTAACAAAAAACCCAAGTATGTTTTGGGTGGGTAGTGTATCAATGAGCAGTCCAATGTGCTCGGTGTGTGATTTTGTACATATGTTCATATTGTATGTACTGAATTGGTATCATTTATCATCTAGCTGTTGGTAATTCTGTTTGTGTCCAGACGAATTCCTCTTGGATCATCAACCTGAGAAGGAATGTAGGCGTACTGCTGTAAGTCCTACAGTTCTTCAAAGGTAGTTTGTCATGCCGGAATCCACAACATTTGATGTAGTGATTGTACATATGTTTGTGTTAAATAGTTGTGTGAGTTCCAATTATCGTATTTGTTGGTTAATCTTGTTTGTGTCCGGACATTCCACAACTTACAATCGTCAACGTGAGAAGGGTTGTAGGCGTACTGGTGTAAGTCCTGCAATTCTTCAAAGGAATTCCATCAAGACATGATCCGCGAGTTTTTGTGTACAGTTTGTATATATGTGTGGTGTGTCATATCAATTGGTGTTTTTTGGATTAATTGTGTTTACTTGTTGTTTTCGTATCTTGTTGTTATTGCGTAATTTTGTTAAAATTTTCATCGTGATTACTTCTGAAGTTGTGTCCACTCTTCTACATCCATGAATGAATAGATTGATGTTAAGGACAGCAGATGGGTCGTATACGCCGGGGAGGCTATTTCTGAGAATGAAATGCACACGGAGATAATTATTAGCTGTGGGCCCACACGCCGGGGAGAAAGAGTGTAAACGACTGAGGCTCGCATGCGTCACCGCTACTAGAACTGAGGAAGAATGAGTGACAAGCGATTTCAATGGTAATTGGTAGTGAGTAATTAAGAGGATGTGCGTAGAGTATCATGAGTTGGTGCTATGGTCACTTTGCATTCTGCAAGAGTCATTCTAGCAAATGGCGATTGTGTTGCAAGATGTCAAGAGGAGGCCTCTGTCTGGAGGCGCAGGTCGTCAGCGATGTGTGAGATTGTGCTGTGGGTGGTATGCTTGTGGTGTGTTGGCTTTTCTGTTTGTTTTCCATTTCAGCTCTGTCCGTGTGACCCAGGTTCCCGCAATGGCATCCAAGTCGACGTGCATTGGTCGTGAAGGAAAAAAGGGATGGATCCCTTTGTTGCCGGGGTGTGTCAATGGAGTTGAAGATTGAACGATCAATTCATGGTAATAATAATAATAATTTATTTTCATATAAACATAAATTTACATAAAAATGCATGCCATTTTTACTGGCACGATCAAGTATGTTATAATGTCAAATCTTAAATTGTCTACAAGTTAATAATGTTTCAACAGTTAAATATTTGATACATATATATAATTACACTCATTGTCTGAACTAGGCCGTATAGTTATTGAATTGTACAGTTGTCCTCCAGGTTGAGCGGGAAAATCGACTTCGTTTCGTTTTCATCCCGTGGTTGTCGGCATACGATAACCAACCAATATTGAGGTAAGTACAACTTCTACAAGGGATTGGAAGCTGTTTTAGAAAAGTAAAAGTGCTAAGGTGAAATATTAAAGTGTAATAGATTAAGTGAGTGAAATATATCATTCATAAACACATTTATATAGAAAACAGAATAGGGAAGTAATTAATCCTTAAGCCAACAACGTTTATTTGCAATGTATAATAATGCCAATATACTTCGTACTATCATGATGTCCACTTTTGGCTTTAATACAATTATTTTCAAGCCAGTTGTTTTTATTTCATGCCTTTTTGTTCATTTGGTGCACAACCGTACCCTCCAGAGAATAGGAGTAGAATAAGTCGAATCAAATTCATAAAGAGCTATAAAATGTTAGGTTTAATGGAATATAATGAGGGTCAGGTAAAGACGTTATTAGAAAATAAGCGAGACAAGACACTGAAGTGGTATTTAAAGATCCGGCAATGGACAGCAAGTTAATTTATAAGATGCCTCATAAATCTGTGCAGATCCCGCGTGGTCGCATCTCAACAATAGGCTGAGTGAATGGTATATATTTAGAGGTAGAAGCATTATCTGTCAAGGCGTTCACTATTATCTTTTTCAAGATAAAGATCTAAGCCCTCATAAAAATCAGAAATATCTCGAGCCTTCAAATTGCGTATTGCTGTTCCTGCAGAATGGGGCGATTCACCTTAGTGACCACCACCATATCTACTGATCAGCTAGCACCACCCTCCCTCCTTTTTTGATGTTAAGCTCTGAGACTATGATTATTATGGCTACCGCAAATATATTGCTTGGTACCAGACATATTCGTACCCCATATTCCATCTCCCTAGCTTTCTTAATGAGTGCTTCTAATAGGTCTCCACATACATCTTTATGAACATATTATGTATGTGTGCATGCATCCTAATGAACAGATTACTTTATAAGAAGTTAAAACCTTAAAGAATGAAACGAATAGGTATTGTGAATGGTGGAGCAAGATTCAGCAGAACACTATAGTTAAGGTTCAATGTAGGTAGTATGGACTGAAGGTAAGGTCGGTTGGCAGGACTTAGTGTACTAAATTTTCATGACAGTCTTGTATATAGTAGACATCTGACATTGCAAATTAACGTGTCTAGACATATTATAAAAGGATATTAACACAGAACCAACAAAATTTTGGCATTTTTTAAAAATGCTGCAGTGTGTGTATACTGAAGAATGGTAGTTAGTCTACAGGGAGCCATAGAGTAATTGGAGTAGGAGCCCCACATTCTTCTCCTAGAAACGACTTCCATAAGAGTGTCAGTTTGATCAGCCTACCTTTCAGAGCTATTTCCAGGATTTCCTATCGAGTGCCACTGTTTTCATTGGTGAATTTAAAATTGAGATAGACTAGGGCTTTAATGTCAGCTGATGAATCCTCACTTCGATCTACATAGCGTGAAGATGCCGAAAATATGTTATACGTCCACATGGGGAAGGCTAATAAATAATAACAATAATATATTCTCATTTTTGTACATGATAGACGCCAGTTTACAGGCATCATCAATATGATAAATTACATATACGATTAGTAAGCATATTTAATAAGATGCATATTTTTCCTACCTGTGTAGGACACACCAATTGTACAGGCATGGATAAGCATTATTTAAATTACATAAATTTGGTTTATGGTTAAATTACATGGTTGCTGTCCATTTTGTCTTCAGTTTGTGGGAACAATATGATAACTAGTCATTCAATGGAGTACATCATGAAATATAGAAATATTGTCTTCGCATTAACAAAAAACCTGAGTGTGTGTTGGATGGATTGCCAATGCTTGAGAAAAAGTGAAGCATTTTACGAAGTAATCCGACGCTGCCATTCATCAACTTATTTTAATAATAATAAGTTATATTTCGTATAAATGGCCGAGTTTACGGGAAATGGACGCCATTTTTACAGGCACTATCGGTTATGTTGTAAATTACAATCCCGAATTGTCAAAGATTAATAATAATAATGTATATTCTCATATAAACATATAAATTTACATGAAAATGCATGCCATTTTTACTGGCACGATCAAGTATGATATAATATCAAATCGTAGATTGTCTACAAGTTAATAATGTTTCAACAGTTAAATATTTGATATATATATATAATTACACTCATTGTCTGAACTAGGCCGTATAGTTATTGAATTGTACAGTTGTCCTCCAGGTTGAGCGGGAAAATCGACTTCGTTTCGTTTTCATCCCGTGGTTGTCGGCATACGATAACCAACCAATATTGAGGTAAGTACAACTTCTACAAGGGATTGGAAGCTGTTTTAGAAAAGTAAAAGTGCTAAGGTGATACATTAAATTGTAATGAAATAGGTAAGTGCAAGTATCATTAATAAATGCATTAAAAAAAAGAAAACTCCCTAGGCTGACAACGTTCATTTGCAATGTATAATGCTACACGTATATCTCAACTTCATCGACTTTGAAAAGGCCTTCGACAGCGTCGATCGAGAGGTCATTTGGAAACTACTTCGCTACTACGGGGTCCCATCGACAATTATACACCTCATCCAACAGTTATACGACAATGCTGCATGCCAAGTAATCCACAACGGGAAACTTACGGAAGCCTTCGAAGTGAGGACGGGAGTGAGGCAAGGCTGTCTACTATCACCAATGATCTTCCTGATTGCAATTGATTGGATAATGCGACAGACAACGGCAACCAACGAGGGAACAGGCATAAAATGGACTGACACAAAAGACTTGGAGGATCTGGATTTCGCCGATGATATATGTCTGATTTCCCATAAACTGGAAGATATGCAAGTGAAAAGTAACAAGTTGGCAGAAGAAGCATCAAAGATAGGACTTCACGTGAACATAGATAAAACAGAGATAATGAAGATTCCTAGCCAACATCAACAACACCAACAGACCACAATAAGCATAAATGGGAAGAACCTGAAAGAAACAACCTCCTTCACCTACCTGGGAAGCATCGTCTCAACTACAGGCGGAACTGACGAGGACATCAAAGCCAGAATCGGAAAAGCAAGACAAGCTTTCATTACTCTCAAATCTGTGTGGAGATCAACAGCAATCAGCATCAAAAATAAGATCCGGATTTTTAACTCCAATGTGAAGTCAGTGATACTATACGGATCAGAGACTTGGCGAGTCATAAAGAGCATCTCAAACAAACTTCAAACCTTCATTAACAACTGTCTCCGCTCAATACTCAAGATCAGATGGCCAGAAAAGATCAGCAACAGGGATCTCTGGGAGCGAACCAATCAGGAACCGATTGTGAAACAAATAGGCAGAAAGAAATGGAGATGGATTGGCCATACGCTGAGGAAACCATCAAGTGACATCACTAGACAAGCCCTCGAGTGGAACCCGAAAGGGAGGCGGCGAGTTGGTCGTCCAAGGGTGACTTGGAGGAGGTCATGCGAGGAGGAGCTGAAAGCATGTGGACAGACCTGGAGCAGGTTGAAAAAGTTGTCAGAAAACCGAAGTCAATGGAGGTGCGCAGCTGAAGCCCTATGTTCCTCTAGGAACTAAAGGATACAATAATAATAATACACGTATATCTCGTACTATCATGATGTCCACTTTTGGTTTTAATACATTTATCCTCAGTTGTGCCAGTTGTTTTTGTTTTATACCTTTTTGTGCATTTAATGTACAACCGTACCCTTCAGAGAGTAGGAATATAATAAGTCATAAAGAGCTGTAAAATGTTAGGTTTATTGGGATATAATGAGGATCAAGTAAAGACGTTATTGGAAAATGAATGCGATAAGACATTGTGAAGTGGTATTTAAAGATCCGGCAATGGACAGCAAGTTAGTTTATAAGATGCCCCATAAAACTGTGCACATCCCACATGGTCGCATCTCAACAATAAGCTGGGCGAATAGTATATATTTAGAGGTAGAAGCATGATCTGTCAAGGCGTTCATTATTATCTTTTTCAAGATAAAGATCTAAGCCCTCATAAAAATCAGAAATATCTCGAGCCTTTAATTTGTGTATTGCTGTTCCTGCAGAATGGGGCGATTCACCTTAGTGACCACCACCATATCTACTGATCAGCTAACGCCACCCTCCCTCCTTTTAGCTGAGTATCGGCACCGGATGCCTCTTTTTACAAGTGAAGGTATTTTGCTCTCCCCTTAGTGCATCGGTCAGAGGCTGAATATATTATGCGCAACCAGAAATAATACGTCTAAAGAAGTCAATGAGACCATAAACTTTCCGAGTTGCTTAAACGAAACGGGTAGGGGGCGCTGATTGATGGCATCCATTCCCTTAAGCATTGGTGCAACTGTCAATGACATGTCTCAGGAACCCCAATGCTTCCTCCCTCAAAACGCACATTACCCTTATACAGTTATCTTCTAGTTTACGTAATACCGCCGAAACATGGTCTGTAGGGAATCAAAGGAGTCAGTCCGTTCAGTTGACCCTCAGCTTTTCCGATTTCAACAGTCGATTTATTTATCTGTGCTGGCAACGTCAGTTTGTGGACAAGTGGGATCTTATGGGACGGGAACTGGATAGCTAAGTTTTGGTGTGATGGTGTATCTCCGTTGTTAATGTCCAGGTCTAACTACACTGAACTTTACACTGTCCTTGGAAGAATTTCAGGAACTATGCGTAACAACCAAGGTAAAAATACCAGAACACAAATTGGTGACTCAAGTACCGTTTATTCTTGCACCAATACAGAACTAATCATTAGGTTATTGTACACAAAGTCTGAGAATAAATGTCATAACAATTAATCACAATAATACCTCTGATAGTTTTTCTCTGTCCTCCAACGAACAACGAAGGATGAGACGATGACTGCAGTATTGATGGCTCCCGCGAAAAATATGGAGTTGGTTTTGAGTAAACAACCATGAATTGATCGTTCATTCTTCAACCACATTGACATCCGTACTTTCTACATATAATGGTCGGCAAACACGTCCTTGAAGGGTTACATGTAGTATATCCCTCCTTTATTGGTTGGAAACGTTCTGAGAACAGCCTAGTCAAAAGTCAGGTCTTCTAATCCAACGGGTAGACAGGTAGTGGGGCTAAAGTGAATGTCTGGCGGGACAGATAACTACGTTAGTGTGCATTGTTTCTAGCTAAAGCTAGCCCGAGGTGAGCACGAACTCGTTCAAACAGCGTAACTAACTGGTTTCCTAGATGTCTTCACGCGTGTTTATATCCGAGCTGTCTGTTAATAAGTTATTAATGTACTATTTGAAGAACCGTAGTTCACGCAACAAGTCATCCAGACATATCTAGTAAGTTTGTGCGGCATACTGGATACCAAGCGGTATCTGCAGAAACTCATACAATCCGAATGGGGTGGCAGTGGCTGTTCTAGGCATACCGTATTCAGTCACCGAGACATTGCGATAGGCGCCGACTAAATCAGGTTTAGTGAATATTGTGGCATCTCGAAGACTATTAGTGAAGTTTTGAACCTAGGGTAACGGATATCTCTCCAGGTTTGTTCACTTCGTAAGGGCTCTGTAATCAAGGGTGCCAATCAGTCTGGTTTTTCTCAGGCACCATGTGTAACGGCGAAGCCCCTGACTAATCGAAGGCAGAATAATCCCGACCGAAGGATGTAGTCAAATTCAGGTTCCTCTAATTTTAGCTCGTCTGGAGCCCATTTCTTCGCATTAGCGGCCATGTGTCTTTATGGTCTAAGTAGTTTTCAGATCAGTCTTTGAAGTTGGTTGCCATCAGAGTTGGGAATTCCGCCAGAGTTTTCTGGAGTCTTTGGGTTGTTACTGGTGGAGATTAGGCTAGATTCAATGAACAGGGTTTGCTCGCTTTGTTAATCATAAACCAGGAGGTTCCTTGCGTTGTTAAACGTCTCTTTCAAGTATCCACTAATAAGTCATATCTTCCCAAGAAGTCGATGCTCAGTATTATTAGGTCTTAATCAGCAACAGTGAAAACCCAAGGCAGCTGTCGCTGAAACCCCAAGGCAAGCGATAGTGTATCCCCCTGAACGTTGCAATTTCGGTTTAACTGACAGCCTGTAGCGTGGCGGGGGACTTTAGTCATCCCAACTCGGCCTTTGTTTTGGGTTTGGTACTGATTAGAGCCTCTGGATCAACCAAGTAGTATGCGCCGGAGATTTTATCCTTGATGTAGATTGGGCGACTATCCGGCTATACCTTCTCATCAGTCACCAAGTGAGGAAGGACTGATTATCTCCCTCTTGCTTGTGAGGTAGTTTATGCAAGGCGCATGAGTGCGTGCACTTTGTTGATTGTGCTCCAAGCGTCCGTCAATGCCAACATATTGGCCTGTTGATCCAGCTGGTGAGGGACAAGTTTTTGACCGGACCCGTGCTCTGCTGGGAGACCTGTCTCGTCTGCTCTGTGTTAGCTGTATTTGTACCGGTTGTTACGTTAGCGACCAAATGTCAGCCAGAAGTTCCGAGATTATTAGGTCCTTATCCAATATTAGGTTGGCGGTGCTTCGTGATTTTCAAGAGAGGAGTGGGAGTCTGAAGTGTCCAGTGCCTTCTGCGGATACTATGGAAGGACTTGCATGAAACCTTGCTCCAGTGCAGCTTCTACCACCTTAATGTCGCCTACAATCTGTCGCACGTGGAGTGAGAACTGCGATGAGGATCTATCTCCCATGTTACTCGCGGAAGCAATCACTTCTAACTTGGCTTTCTGACGCAACGGCGTTTTATCACTTCACGCCAAACCACTGTTTGTGGTTGCCTGGTTAGAGTTTGAAGCTCCCACGCCTCCTTGCTAATCTCATAGGGCAAAGCAGAACATAGGTGTCGGCACCTGATGTTACAAACTTCATGATATACAAGTAGAAGCAGTGTTCTGGCCGAGTGAATTCGGGAAATTTGGTCACTAAGGAAATTACCTCTGCAGACGGAGTCCATAAATTTGGTTTCCACGCCCACCGACTGACACACTGTAGTGAACAAGGAGATTGAAATTAAAAGTAGACACAAGTGAAAAAAAATCCGAAAACAAGCACACAACAGAAATACATAGATCATAGTCAACTGTAACAGAAGGGAAAGCAAAATGTAGTTTGAAATGAACTCGCTAACTTATAGACCAAGTTTTCTATCGAAATAATTACCCAAGTGATCGACCAACAGCTCATAAACTGGCGTCCCTGATGTACAAAAAATGAGAATATATCACTATTTTTATTATTGTTGCAGAAGACGAACTGTGATTTCTTAACCTTTATTTTCAAAAGGATGGCAGTGGGCAGTTGAAATGGGAAACCCAGTCAAACTCACGGAAGGCTATTCATCATCCAGAATATATAGAGAGCCTTAAAATCATAAGGAAGTTGCAGTTCCTACTCGGTTACTCGTCGCGACTTCCTCGAATCCCGAATCGTTAACTAGGTCTGAATGGCCATAGTATATTGTTGTAGAGACCCTACACTACTACAGAAGCATTGTGGTATGTTTCCGGTGTGAAATTAATTTTTCTGGCTGCTCTTTGTTTCTAAAGTCTAGTGTTGTCGGAGTTACCACTAAAAATATATGTAGTCACGCCCCAAGCTCATGTAAGTGTGACTAGATAAGTTGATATTATCCGAATATATTTAAGCCTGGTTCTTAGTTTTTCGACAAAGTTTCGTGTAGTGGCGAATGGATTGAAAAGATCCGCACATGACACCTTGATACATCGCAATCGCCAAAAAATCTTCCGGAGTTGAAATGCCTGTGTCTGCAGCCTCTTGCATAGACTTTACATAAGAGTCGACTACGATGATATATGCCTCCTGGCACAAAAGACAAAAATCAGCAGTTTTCCAGCATATATACTCATGGCACATGAGGAACGCCTGATACATTCGGAATACGATTCTCTGTATCCGAATTATTCTTTCCATCAGTCTTATTTGCAAGAGGGCTTCTGTCTGTCACCATCCTATATGAGGGTTCAGATTTCAATCACATTCTGTTTAACCCAGATTTAGGGAACTTTTTATAGGTTTTCTAGTGGATGTGCAAGAAATCACATTCATATACAGCGATCTGGCACTAATTCACCACTGCTCCTTCACCATGATATTGAAAACAAACTTAGATGAGGTGAATTTTTTCGTCTATGCTTAAGGATTATTGCCAGTCTTTAGTGACATTTCCTAACTAGGTGAAATATTTCCGAACGTCAGGCCTGTATTTCAAATGACTAGTTAGCAGCAGATTTTTTCTAGCAAGAACACATGCAGAATGAAAATAATATTATTAAACTCCCTTAGACCATTCACTGGCCATATGCGAAACATTGTCAACCTATTTTAGAATTTTTTTCACAACATCTACCTTGAGGATTGAAGATCCAATGTTGTTTTACTTAGTGAGATCTGGTGGCTTTTACGACCACGAAGATGGCGCTAGTGAAGAGTTGTGGATTATAATGAGTTTATTGGGCTTTAAATCAAATTTGCAGTGCCTAAGTTTTTACTTCAAAAGCTACTGCTGGAAAACGTTATCCCAACGCAACACATACCTTCCATAAAATCTCAATGTTCTGTTGCAGGAGTGAAGAATATAAAGAGCAAAACCGCATTAATAAGGAGATTGAGAAGCAGTTGAAACGTGACAAAAAGGATGCACGTCGAGAACTTAAACTTCTCCTCCTAGGTAGGTCGCTTTTCAAAGTATGGAGTAGGGAAATATGCTTCAAAGTTGTACGCGACTTTGATAATTCTCTCTGCGAGGGTTCAGTGTACATAGTAACAGCAGTCTTATTTTAGTTTTTCAACGTGTAGTTTTCTTTTATTCATTTGTATACAGAATGTTTTCACGTGAAAGGAGTAGTCTTGAAGATATTGTTCTCTTGAATGTCTTATTCATTTGTAAAACTAATGCGTATTGCTATATGTTAAGTGAGAACCTATGTATCTAACTTTTCGTGCTCAGCTCACATTGTCAGTTGTGTCTGCAAATGCAGTCCTGAATTCTAATCAGTCGTCTTGTGTCCTGAAAGGTTCGCATAAGCAAACTGATAGAGTCAGTTATAACTGCCAGAATCGATACTCGTATAATCCAAGAATGTGGTAGTGGTGAGTACCTACGTAGCCTCAAGAAATAATAGTGCGCTCATCCACAACCTTTGCTTGGTAATGGAGTCACTGTTCTGAATACAAGGTCGCAAAGTGACAATAGGCGTATAGTTCTCGCTTAGCCTTGTTGTAGTGATTCACCTGAGGAACTGTGCTGTGCTATCAGTTAAAGCGGTCATTTGATCACAAACTCTTTCACTCCACACTAAGAGTTCTAGCATTAATAGTCCAATCTATAGTTTTGCCTAGCACTTTAATTTTTCTCCTGATCCAAATAGTGACTTCCAAACACTGGTCTCACAAATGTCAAGGTGCTTTAAGCCCAATATATCCACAGGACTGATTGCATAATGTGGAGTAGTTTTGAAATTACTAGCCGTAACATTATTTCGCAGTAGTTTTCTGTCGAAGTAATTTGATAAACTTACACACATGTTAAGCATGTATTTCCGCCTGTCAGACGTTCCCCTAAATAATGCGTGCTTATTTATCTGAAAAATGACCAGCAATAAGGACTAGGCGAAGTGTGTTGTATCGTGAGACTGCGTATTTTGCCGTAGCTCGAGGGTGTTTAGTGGTGTCTTCCATCCATTAGTGACCGAGGTGAGCATCAAGCCTCTGGAAATCTTTCTCCTATTTTACTATTTCCATGTCTAGATGAAAGTCCGTGTGTATTTTGTTGGATGTCATGCAGTCATTTCAGTGGTCGGTCGCTTTTTAGCCTGGCCATTATCCGGTTTGTTTTTACGCGTGAAGTGTCAGTGGTTCGACAGGCTTTTCATTTGTTTCCTTCAAACAAAACTTTCAAAGACCTGTTAGTGTCACTAAACGATAGTGTGCATGTATTTCAACGATGCTGTCTTGAGGTTGTTAACCAACTGAAGAAAACTCACAGTACCATCTGTTGAACAAGTCTTAATTATTTACCGTTGTAATCAGTATGCAGGCCTGTCTTTATTCATGTACTACTGTTGGTTCGTATCTGCAGCCACAATTTAGGTTTCATTACTATCTCAATTAACTTGTCACAGCCTTATGCGACCAGATACACAGGTTTTCTAAATTATCTGTACATCCTTGTGCACCATCACCTTATGGCATCAAATCTCGTTCAGCATCGTCTTACTAAGGCTTCGTCGAAGTAGTCAAAAATTACGAGGAAAGATCAGTCAGATGTCCAATTTAATTGCATGTAGACATGGTATTTATCGTGTATGTACAAACACTAGAAGTTTTATTCCCTAACTTGAAATATCTTAGGCTCTGCCAAGCTGAAGGCCTTTTTCCAATGTGTTGGGTCGTCTCTAATTACATCTTCCTATAGGTTACGCAATGAAACTTCCGTGATCCTTTTTAAGGCATCCCGTGAGATGTATACGTCAGGCGCCTGCTTAAAAACGTGGTTCGTTTGCTTAATTCCCATACCTACAACTAAGCCGCCTCAGATTCGAGCTCCGCTCCGTCCATTCCAACCTGGGAAGCTGACTATTATCACTCTAACTCATGGGTCGATATCAGCTAATTGAGTTCTCACTGTTAAACGCGCCGTTGTAAATATGGTTGTGGGTCACCGTCTTAAAGAACTTCTTTGGCCAATCTTGGTTGATAAGCATTAGCGACTTAATAATGTGACCGAAGGTACACAATGATAAGGAACGGTCCTGTGGGTGCTTTTAACAATAGTTTAACGATGCTTTTTCAGCTCCTAAATATTGACTGGTAATTCAAAACTAATTTTGATCAGTTTCATCAACTCTATTTTACTGATTACTGACAAGATCTCGGCATGGTTGTGTAAGACTTCTTTAGCATTTGTCAATTTGCCCTCTGTCACTTACATGATATCCAGCTTTCATCCAAAAAGCATATGTGCTCTGCTGCTTCTCTGAATAGAAAGTTGAACTGATAGGATTTTGAGTGTGTATCGTTCTAAGGGGTTTATGGCCACATTAAGCAGGTAAGTTTTGATATTTTCTATTGTGAGGGAGGCCTAAATGGCCAAATAAAATTTTACTAGATTTTACTCAGTTAGTACCCCAGTCTGTAATACGACCTGTGTGAATTTTTGAGATTATCTATAGTGACCATCGTACGAGTGTTTTCGTTGGTCTCCTATTCGACTACACATGTCTAAAGATGCAACTCAATTTTTACAGCTCCGTACGCGGGACTGTAAGCCACAACTGGTTACGGTAATTTTGAAAGATCATTAGACTAAAATTCCATACACTGCGAGTGTCGACAAGTAACTAACTTCAATTACTGACTAATACGTGCTTAATCTCGCCACATTAATCCTCCGCTAAGCACTTTGTGTTTACTAGATTAGCCTAAATTTCATTCAACCAATAACGTAATGCTGTGTCTTTTCCATCACGTCTTACAATATAACATCACGATAATTATTAACAAAAATCTCATTATCGAATTATGCTCAAGATAATAAAGTCATAAATACAAATTATGTTTTTTAGTAATCACACATGAGTTTGTATTAACTTTTATATGGTAGTAGAATGGCTCATTCATAGCTTGTTAACACTTTAACTAATTTCGTAACTTTCATCTACAATTATTTTCATTAGGTACCGGTGAGTCTGGAAAAAGTACCTTCATTAAACAAATGCGGATTATCCATGGTGCTGGTTATTCGGATGACGAGAGACGAACTTTCATCAAAATTGTCTATCAAAATATCTACATGGCTATGTTTACAATGATTCGTGCTGTAGAAAGCCTGAAAATTCCGTATGAAAACCCAGCAAACAAGGTTAGAATGCCTAATAAATCATGCAATATTTTTGCTATATGATACACTATAAAAAATCTATTTATTACTATTGATTAGGCTGTACTGGTGATTTAAAGCAAAATTCTTCCATGTCAAATCCATCTGATTAAGACATTTTACATTTTAAAAAAGCTAAGGCCAATTATTGAACCCCCTATTTATGAGTCATACAAGTGTGTATCTAGTTACCTCTTTTATTTAAAACTTCAGTTCACCTATAGAAATCATTTGTAAGATGGAGATGTGTCTTTATAAATTAAGTTTTCGATATTAAATGGTTAGAGACTGTCGATTGGCAGGAAGCCTCGTCTGACCTAGATTTCGTGCTAGTTGGCACTCATCATTCAGTCAGCAAGGCGTATCTGCAACCTTGAAAGAACTGTCCGTGCTTCTGAGATTTGAACCCGCGTCACCAGCCAGTACTGTAGTCAGAGGCGATGTTACCACTGAACTATTCAGACTCTCAATTGACCTTCTGTAGGACTGTATTGGCTATTATTTTTGATTGGACACTAGTCAGTAACTAGTGTAATGTGTCTAGACCTTTGAATTCTGTTAGTCAAGTTTGCCTCCAACGACCTAATATGAACAATTCACAGTGCATCGTGATGGTGAGTCACCTAGTGGCATGGTGGTCACAATACAAATGTGACTAGAATTCATTTTGCACCAATGATAGGACTAGATACAATACACTAGTTAGTGACTAGTGTCCAATCAAAAGCAGATATAAGTGGAAACATGAGATCTACCCTGTAAAATAAAATTTGTCTGATAGTACTTTCAATTGTTGTTAACATCTCAAATGTTTTATGTTGGTAGTATTTACGGATTCATTCATATCCCAGCCAACTTGACTGGTATATATGTAATGTTCAAGGTTTTATCATCTGCAAAAGGCTCGGTCTGTGTTGCAGCAGCTAGAAGTATTGTGCAGTCTTATCCATACAAAGAAGCAGAGAGAGACCATTCGTTGTGAATAATAGGGAAAATAAAGCTGTCCATGCACATTAGCTTAATATCTGTTTGTGTTGTGCATCGCCCACCTTCATTCAAATTTTGACGTCTTTTATTGTGTCACGTAATGATTGATAGGCCAATTTGGTTTTTCCCCCTCATCTATTTTGATTTAACGCGTACTAATTATTCATACAAGCAAATGTTAACTTTTTGTTCAAAATGATTTCAGTCGTATGCCGAAGCAATTCGTGAGATCGATTATGAAACTGTCACCACTATGGAATCTCAGCATGTTGTAGCCATTAAATCATTATGGGATGATCCTGGAATAAAGGAGTGTTATGATCGTCGTCGTGAATACCAATTGACAGATTCAGCTAAATAGTGAGTAGATTCTTTTTGTTGTTGTTGTTTTTGACAGTGTCTAACATATTTTTTATCCTCACTTTGTCATGTTCTCATCAGTATCTGATATGCAGTAGAAAGTCGAGTCTTCAGGTCTGTATACAGAAGGCTCGTTTGGTATATGCCAACCAACCTACACCATCTCTAACGTAGACGTGATATCTGACTGGCTGTCGACCAAAGGACGTGTGCACTACTCAGCAGTCTGCTCTGTCCTCCTTTTTGGCTGTGAGTGAGACATGGCCATTGAAAGTGAAATATATGAAAAGACAGGCTAGTTGTCTTTGATCATAGGTGTCTGCGTTCTATCTTGTGTTAGGTGGTGTAATGTAGTGAGTAATATTGAGGTGAGGCATCAGTTGAGTGCTAGGTAAGTGGGTAGGTGGGAGGGGAAATAAATCGACTCGGTTGTAAAGTTACACCGATTGAGGTGGTTAAGACATGCTTTGACGCATGTCTAGCCGTCACCTTCCTAGACGATGAGCAGTGTTAGATGACAGGATGGGTCAGGTTGGAAAAGAGCCAATGAAATCCATGACAGTTTGTTTGAGCCAGTCAGCTATGTAAGGAGGTGTAGACTGTGTGGCTGGTCGGGGTCATTGGTATGGTTAAAACCAATGAAGTCTGGAGACAATTATCGGTGATATGGCTCAAAATCGTTGTCAATGGGTGGCGCAGGTGCATTCACTTCTTATGACCTATAAATTCCAATAAAACTCTATTGTTCTTCCATATTACTATTCTTTTCGCCTCATATTTCTGTTTACTATCTCTGTTTTGAATCTTTGTTTACTCCCTTCTCTTGCTTTGTGTGCCATATGGAGGGAGTGGGGCAAGTTGAACTGCTGCACATCTGTGTAAACTTCTATGTTGAAACCAGTTAGTCAGTCTTTAGGTCTGAATGTAATCGGTTCAGCAATTGCTTACCCTATTGACTCATATATGCATATTTTTTACATCGACTACAGCCACATTGTAAAGTTATCTGATGCTTAGTGGCTCTGATACACCCTTGAAATAAACGTATGCTTCACAATAGACGACCCAGTAAGACAGATTGACCATATACATGTCAATACTGTATGATTGATATAAGAATAAAACTTATGCACTGTGGTAGAGTGTCATTCCATTATGGGTGAATTTTGTTTTGATAAAGTCTCACAGTGGTGCTATACAGTAATTTTCACTGATGACCACGTTTCGAGCACAATTTATTGCCACTCTTAATCATATCAAGGTAATCACACGACTTCCTAACTTCATTTATATAGTTCCATTGTTTTTTCACTTGATTTGATTGGTAGTAGTATTTTCCGTATTTCGGGTAGGAGTGATGACTCATTCCTATTGCATGTGTTGGGTGTAGACTCGATGAACAAGGATTCGGTAATCAACCTCTCTCTCCACCTACCTAGATTATTTTTTAGAATTTTAACCCTCTCCCACCATGCTATTGTGTGGTTGTGTGTTAATGCATGTATTGCAATTCCTGAGCTTTTTTCTAAGTTACTTATCTTCTCGGAGTCAACCATTCTTACCTTAGCTAAATTCTTATATTCTAACAATCTGACTACCCCTGACCTACTAGTTTGACCTATGTAGTTGACCTCACCAGCAGTCATTGCAGGGTATTTTGTAAATTATATTATTCTGTCTAATTGAGTCAACTGGGTCCTTTAGCCTACGCAGCTTGTCTCTGAATGAGTTTGTAGGTTTAAATGCCAATCTAATTCCTGCTTTATTCGGAATCCTACGTAGGGTCTCAGATGTCCCCTTATATGGTATAACAGTGGATGACTTATATTCTCTCTTATTTATGTTATCATCACTAGTTTCACCTCTATTTTTATTTTGCTTTTGGTCTTTGCTGATCTTCCTAAAGGATCTTATAGGAAAGTTATCTGATACCAGAACTTCTTATATCTGTTTTATTTCATCATTTAGGTCACTTTTTGTGCTACTTAGTGCTACTGCTCGGTTTGTTAAAAACTTAGCTAAGCCTGCCTTAACAGTTAACGGATGAGATGAATTAAAGTCTAAATATCTATTAGAATGCGTTGGTTTTCTGTACATACTAGTGTGCAGTTTACCTTCTTCTATTCGTTTTATTTTGCAATCCGACATAGCTAAGTTTCCTTCTTCATTTTCTACTTCAAATGTGAATTTTATTCCCTCTACTTGTGAGTTTATGTGTCAAGAAGCAGAGATATGTTCTGTTATTAACACTGTGAAAGTGTCATCCACATATATCTCTACCATATTTTTGGAGTAGGAGAGCATTATTTTCCCAGCTATCCATAAATATATCTGCTACGATAGGGAATTTTGGTGATGCATCCCATTGCTACACCTTCAGTTTGTCTATATATATATTTACCTTGGAATTTAAAGATACTAGATGTGAGGCATAACTGAATTCCTAAAATAATTTCTTCAATGGGTAGCTTCGTACTATAAGTGAGTTCAGGGTATGCAGTTACTTCTTTTTTAACTGCTTCTAAGGCCATATCGATTGGTATGTTAGTATAAAGACTAGTGATATCAAAACTAACCGTTGTTTCATCATTCATCTAACTAAATGACATCATCGAGTCTACACTCAACACATGCAATAGAAATGATTCATCACTCATACCCGAAATATGGGAAATACTACTACCAATCAAATCAAGTGAAAAAAAACAATGGAACTCTATAAATGATTACGTTGATATGATTAAGAGTGGCAATAAATTGTGCTCGAAACGTGGTCATCAGTAAACATTACTGTATAACACCATTGTGAAACTTTATCAAAACAAAATTTACCCATAATGGAATCTCAACATTATATGCCGTGCTTATTGCAAATCAACAACAGTCAAGAATACGACTTGTACGCAAATGTCAAAACCACAGCTGTTTAATGACGTTAAAGCATTCATATTCGATAAAATCGAATTCAGCATTTTTAAAATTACTTATTATTAGAGTTTGCTTAAAGCAGCATATGAATTCTTGTATTTCATAGCTCTTTAAATCTCCATATTTACCAAGGTCAGAGAACTTAACCTGCATTATGTAATAAACAGTTCATGCCCTGTTTTCACTTCTGTCTCCATCGTCTACACTTTGTCTACATTCTTATATTGATCTATTTTTCTCCTTTCTTTTACTTCTTGTTTTATTTGTACACAGCTATCTGGACAATCTTGATCGAATCTCCCAACCAGACTATTTACCGACTCTACAGGATATCCTTAGAGTTCGAGTCCCTACTACAGGTATTGTAGAGTACTTATTTGATTTGGATTCGATTATATTCCGGTAAGCTTTTTTTCAACACGATATTTTTGTTTTTGTGACTACAAGCTACTTTTATATACAACTGTTGAAGTGGCTGGGTTTAAAAACCATTTCCCAGAAATCACTATTATTGTATTATTGAAACTCAAACATCGTACATTATAGGGACTACCAGATGTGCCATAGCTTGTAAGAGGGCTGAAGTACTGTACAAAAGCCTAGACCGTAGCAGGTGGTTGTCTTGAGGAGTCATATCCAGAGACTTCGACCTGAATTCTGACCCACAAGGCAGTGGAGCAGCGTCAGGAGCTACGTTGCCATGATTTCTTGTGACGAAAACAGATTCATACGTCATTCGATCCTTTCGGATTCTGAAGTCCACATAGACTACCATCAGGGTTTTCCAGTTCCCTTAACTAGGTAGACCTGAATGTGCTTACCAATCGGGTTGTAAGCGCCAGACATTCTCATACGCCCTTTCACTTTTATGAGGAACACCCTCGTGGCGCGGGAGGGTAGCGAAAAAGACTTACCTGGTGGTAGGTCCTGTGAGCGCCTGGTAACATGAGAGCATTTCTAAGGGAAGACCGAAGCCAACCTCATCCTCAGCCTTATCAGATCGTTTATGGGAGCTTCTAGAAATCTAATGAGTAACTATTATGATGACTTGATGATATTAGATGGTTGGAGGCAATCGGCAGGAAGCTTTGGACGTAGGTTTCGTGCTAGTTGGCACTCGTCAGCAAGGCGTATCTGCACCAATGAGAGGAATAGACACATCACACTAGTTACTAGTGTCAAATCAAAATATAATGATGACTATCACAAATTCTGCGATCACTTAAGTTTGTTTATTTTTATGCGCATGTAATGAGGTTGTCATGAGAAGATATACTTTGTAAATGGATGGTGATTCGGGTTTAACAGAAAAAATGAGTCACAGTCATTGTTTTTTTCTGTGAAACACTCGATAATTTTGATTGTGTAAATGTTCTGTCAATGATATAGTTACTACCCGTCATAATTGTCACTACTTTCTTGGTTCACATCGCGAATACAATAGATTTAATTAGAAAATCAATTGACTGACTATAATAATTGTGTAGTCATTAGAGGGTGCGTAGATCGCTGACGTATGTTACTTTTTGAATTGCAGTGGATCTAATTGTGTACACTACTGTGTGACACAAGCGAACGCTGGTATTATTATTGTTATTGTCCTCTTGAGTTTCTGGTGGACCATATGTCTTCATCAGTACATCTCCATTTCATCTTAATCTCTTCACTCGTCTTTATTTGGCTTGATGATCGTCTGTAAGCTCTCATGTCCTCTTCACACGATCTCCTCCACATCACTCTCGGGTGCCCAACTCGTTGTTTCCCGTTGGAGTCCCACTCGAGTACCTATCCTAGTTTACGGTGCATCTTCAAAGCTATGGAGATGCAGTTTTCCAAAAAAAGTAATTAAGACTCACCGATAACTAAGCTATCTGTCGTCGGTTCAACTGCCAACCAGCGTAAATGTTTATCTTTGGTCGTGATGATTATCTGTGTTTTTATAATGGCAATACTTTGTTGTTTAATGTCAAAGTAAGCAATTATTATTTCCTCCTGTATGATTGTGTATATGTTAATTATATTTCATAATATACAAACGTTGATTAAATTGTATTATTTTTGTTACTAGAATGGTTGATGTCGGTGGTCAACGCTCTGAGCGTAGAAAATGGATCCACTGTTTTGAAAGTGTTACATCAATTATGTTTCTAGTCGCCTTGTCAGAGTATGATCAAGTTTTAGTGGAATCTGATAATGAGGTAAGTCAGTCAGTCTGTCAGTCTTGGGATGTGTATGTTCACATTGTGAAGGTGTGTATGTGTGAGTGCGTGTGTGTGTGTAAATCTTATTAATACCTCCTTTTTTCTCTCTCTCTCTCTCATTGAGATAATTTGTAAATAAGTTTCATTTTGCACGATTCAAATTATATCGTGTCGAACGTCATGGGAAAAAAGAGATTAGATTAGTTTATGTGAATATGTATGGGTGTGTGTCTGCGTGATTTTGTGCGTGATGGGTTGAAGTGAGTTTCACATACACTCAAATCTCATTTATATAAAAGGCACACTTCCACTGTGTTGCGAACAAGTTGTTTTAGATAGTCTGTTATATGTTGTGTGAAGAAGAAAAAATCTATGAGGCTCGAAAGCAATGCTTATTCGGGCAAAATGCATTGTAGGTATACCTTATCCTTTAAGTCCTTATTTGCAAATTGGTTGAATATCACCACATTCGATTGCTTGTTGGTTGATCCTGCACAGTGTTTTTGTGACGTTCTTCTCACAGTTCTCTTCTTCGATTGCTTTTTCCACTGCTCCAAGACATATTGTTACTTTTCTGATTTCGTTTACTGATGTACTACTTATTATCTGATTCTAAGTAGCACTCACCACATGTGTGTACTAAACTATTAAAGTTATAAAGAACTTGGTTGATTACATATTTGTTATGCTCTTATCCTATGTATATTTTATACAGTGTGATCGTTGAAAATGGGAGATACGCAAAAGGACTGGTTGTCTTTGATCACAAATGCTTGTGGTATAATGTATGATGAATAATATCGAGGTTAGGCGTAGGGTATGTTCGGTAAGAAGGGTAAGTCAATCGATCAGGTTGTTAAACTATATGGACTAAGATGGCCAAGACACATGTCGACTTTCCATCTTCCTCGAAGGATCCGGTTAGCTGACATAACTGGGGTGCGGGCGAAGTGGTCAAATGAAAAGCTGATATCAGTTCATGAAGTCTTTAGCAATTGGACTGAACCAGCCACGTAGGTAGTGGAAAACCAATGGTTAGAGAGACTGTGTTGGTGATATGACTTCAAGCTGTTCTGATGAATGACGCAGATGCATTTACTTTTTGTATTGTAGTCTCTCAGTCATCATTGTTCACTATATAATTATTCCTTCTTCCATATACTTGCGTCCCTTTGAACTGTTTTCTCTACCTTTGTGTATTATGTATATATGCATAGCGCAGTGACATGAACTGATGCACTCCTTTTTGAAGAGTTCAGTCAAATCAATATCTGAAAAGAATAATCTAGTCTTCTTTTCGTAGTATACCTAAGATTCTGATTCCGAATCTAAAGGCTTCTTTATACTATAACGTTACTTCTCAGTAACTTCATGTGTATAATAAGATGAGTTTATAATCCATTTGTTGTCTTATGTGTTGAATTAAAATATCTGTGGGTTGTAACGTAACACTGGTAGAATTTCAAAGGTTGCTATGATGAAACACTGTGCATATGGCATTGGTGCGATAGAAGCAAGCAATGATCTGGTTGTGACTGTTTTTAATGTTTGTACAGTAATAGTAGTGATGATTTGAAAGCTAAGGTGAAAGTGGATCCCATCAGAAATCATTGCAGACTGTGGTAAATTTGTAAAACCTACGTTAATTTTCCTATCTGTACCACCCATCTCACCCCCAACCCATACCTTCTTTTTCGTGTTTGTTATTTGTTTTCCTTCGCATATTAACTTGTATTTCTAATCGCATTGACACGTGTGTGCCACCCCATTCTGTTGATCACTTTTAGGAATTAGTAGATGATTTTCGTTTGGAAATGAATGCACAATCTTCATTCAAAATTAAAGTAAAATTTACTTCATTTAATTATGTTTCAATAAAAGACTATTCTGTAGATTATTATTATTATTATTATGATTATTATTATTGTTATTATTATTATTATTATGATCATTATTATTATCATTATTATTATGATTATTATTATGATCATTATTATTACTATGATTATTATTATTATCAGTATTATTATGATTATGATTATTATTATTGTTATTATTATGATTATTATTATTATCATTATTATTATGATTATTATTATCATTATTATTATTATATTATTATTATGATTATTATGATTATGATTATGATTATTATTATTATCATTATTATTATGATTATTATTACCATTATTATTATATTATTATTATGATTATTATTATGATTATTATTATGATTATGATTATTATTATGATAAACTAGGACAGAAAACGAACTACTGCACAAACACATTTTGATTAGCCTCATCTGTCTCTAAGTAAATACGCTTTAACACCAGATTGCTTGAAAGTTGGTACCCCTCTAAGATGGTTCTGCTGTTATCTGAATTAAGTAGAAGTTGTCAGGTGTTGAACTTGAAATTCCTCCCCCTTCCTTCCTACTTAGTTAGGTGTTATACAAATGAGCAAGTAAAAAAAACTTATGCATTACAACTATTATACTATTTTGACCCCAGTGGTGGTGATTTCCTCTCTATTTAATTATTTTGCTTGTCTTTTTTTCTCCCTACAGAATCGTATGGAAGAAAGTAAAGCTCTTTTCAGAACAATCATTACTTATCCATGGTTTCAAGAATCATCTGTTATATTGTTTTTGAATAAGAAAGATCTGTTGGAAGAGAAAGTTCTTTACTCTCATTTAGTTGATTATTTCCCAGAATATGATGGTGAGTGTTTCTGTGTTATGTAGAATAAATTCATTTTTTTCTGTATTTTTTGTGTATTGTGGGGCTTCTAACTAAAGGGTTGGGAGGTGGGGTGGTGAGGTTCTAGTCCAGCATATTTAGACGTGATCGACAGTGTGGTGTTCAGTTTACACATCGTTACCTGCTTTTATTATCGATCAATTTACATGCCGTATATATCGGTTAGGGCGCTCGCCGGCCATGCATATGGTCCGGGGTTCGATCCCAGACCGACGCACTCCTTTACCTCGCTGAGCCAGAAATAATGCTGGTAAAGAGTAAACGTTGGGCATGGGGCTAGCAACCCCATCCTGTAAAATAAACACTGCTACAGAAACTTCAAGCTACTAGCTTGAGGCCCTATGTTCCACTGGGGAACGTGAAGGAAAACAAAAAAAATATACTGCATTGTGCCTCGGTGATACAGCGGTAAAATGTTCGCCAACCATGCATGCGGTTTAGGGTTCTATCCCCCGTCGACTCACTCCTAGACTTTGCTAATTCACTAGTTAGATCAGTAAAGAGGAAAGGTTGAATATAAGGCCAGCTGACACCCACCCCTTAAAAAATAAACCCCACTGCAACCGAAACTTCGAACCCCCACTTCAAGCTCTATGTTCCACTAGGAACGTGAAGGAAAGAAGTATGTATGTATACTGCATTTCGTTTAGGTTTTCGATTGATAATATATGTTCTGAATGCTCTGCATTTAGGAGAAAATCTTTTTGCCTCCTGGTAAAACCTCTCAAATGATAGCTTACATCCGTTAATTAGTTATTGGTTGCGGAATCCAGGACACGCATTTTATCCTAACTGTAACTGATACTCGTTGCGTATGGGTAACTGGCCGGCTGGCTATCGGCGGTCTAGTGCATTATGGGGTTAGACATTATCGTTTGAAACGATGGTTTCGGGTCTCATTGTCGATAGCTAAATAGTATACGTGATAACACTGTTGTTTTCTACGAGCTTCATTTTGAAGTTAGCGTTGAGTATGTTGACTAGAAAGATGACGGAGCCTCCAAAGGAGGTGGAGATTTCTTGAATAACCTGAAACAGGGTGTCGCGTAGCCCCAGGGCTTAGGGAACGACTGCTTGAGGCCGGTCACATTTCAGGTCTGTTTTTGACTTAATTCTTTGAGTAGTGTTCATGGTCGTTGACTGCAGACTGATGCAAGCTGTGTTTAGATGCACTATTTTCGGGGTTAACATTTTGTAACCCACTTCTACAGAGAAGAAGAGAAGCAGTACAGTGGGTTTTCTGTGGTTATCCGAAGGAAACACCTTGTAGATGTCACATTTCTACTTGTCAACCGTACTAATTCACCCTCAGACTCCCAACGTAGTGTAAGCGACTTACACTATGGAGAGAGCCGCTATCCAAACGACTTATGACATGTTAGTTTCGTCTAAAACATTCGCTTCCCTGGTTGGGTTGCACACCCAACCACCATGTGAGGTTAGCAGGTAGATATTGATCGAGAACACAACAACACCTGAACTACAGATCTTCAAAATAACATTGTGTATTCTCGCCTCATTGGTGGTCTACATTATAAGATGTTTTCATATTATAACTCAATAAGGTTTAACTCAGACACGAGTAAACTTTTTTCCTCTCCATTTGTTCAACTTAATTGTAACGTCGTACGTGCGTGTGTGTGTGTTTGTAATTCTCTGTGTTATTAATTGATTTTCTGTGTCTAGGTCCTCAACGTGATGCTGAAGCTGCACGTGATTTCATTTTAAAAATGTTTGTTGAATTGAATCCAGATCCTGAAAAGATAATCTACTCACATTTCACATGTGCTACAGATACAGAGAATATCCGATTTGTATTTGCTGCTGTAAAGGATACAATACTTCAGTTAAATTTGAAAGAATATAATCTTGTCTAATGCTTAAAATTTAAAGGTTATACGTGTTATATGTGTGTGTATGCATCAATCAATCAATTTTTATGATGGTATGTGACTATATATTGGTGTATATATTGTTTTGTGTTCACATCCTTTTACTTTATTTGCTCACCTTGTTTGTTTTGCGGTGGTAACTAGCATCACGATGATTGTGCACATTGACTAGCGACGACGGCATAAGGTTAGGTTGGAGAAAATGGCATCACAGTGTGTTGTATGAAGTCTTTGACTGTTGGTTTATTGAGCCATGGAGCGGGATCTGGGGTGTGTGTAAACACTAACTGACTACCTTGGGCTGACTAGAATCCTCGGAATGCTAGGAATCAATCAATAATGGCTGAAGGCTGTCGGTGATGAAATGGCTCAAAGCTGTAATCTCGTTGTATACTCCCGTAAATCTATTAATTTCTCATTATTTCCCCATGAAATTATCTTGTCTTCATTTATGATGCAAATGAGGTTTTTCTTGCTTTATTGAAATTTTTCGAGGGAACCACGTCGTGTGTGTGTGTGTATTATTATCATTTTATTTCTTTAGGCCCCGAGTGGAACATACGGCTTCGAAAGAGTGTCTCCCTTTCATCCTGCTCCTTGCAATCCTTTATCATCACTGGCTCCACAATTGCCCATGAGCTTTTTTATCTGTTTACATGACCGCCTCCATATCTACCTCAGACTTACTACGCCCAACCCATCGTTTCTCATTCAGATTCCACTCGGGTAATGATCTAGCATGTGGTGTCATGTGAAGGTCTCGTCAGCGTGTGTCAGATCGATTTCCCTTTTTTTCTGCCTATTTGTTGAGCAATACATTCTTCGTTGGTTCATTGTTAGTTAGAGTTGAGTTCCGTGGTGTTAATCCTGTCAGCGATGCCAGCTGTTGATAAAAGTCTGCCAAAGGGTGTTGGAAATGCTTTTCCTGACGCATCAAATCTATGAACTATGTGCCTATGAAAATTAAACTTAACATTTAGGGTGTTGGCCTTTTGTTGGGGTTCAGTTTATCACAAGTCTAATTGTTGGTTGATATCAGTAAGGAAACTATTGGAAACCAGGGGTTACTGGACATGTTTTGTGCTGTGCTTTGGGACTCTCCAGCCGTAAACACTCACTATCTCAACATAGATCAAGCTCATGATCTCCAGCTTGCACGAGGCCAAATTCGTTGACCATTCAAATTTCATGAGTCATTGAATTCCAGCTCATGTAAGCGGCCAAACGGTCGACGAGCTTCGCCTCGTAACTCGAAAGTCCCAGACATGGTACGTGTACTCACATTGTTGACCGAGACGTCTTACTGTCCAATACACTCCACCCTGGTTTCGCAATGGCTCCCTAGCCGGTGGTATCAAACCGTGAGAAACTTGAAATTAGGTTTTCCTTGTAAATTCTGCTTTATTTTTTGTGCATCATATTTCCATTCTTTTAAATGTATTTTTGTTTGTTTTTATATTACAGCGCATTTTCAACGTCTGAAATCCACTTGGTCTTCAAGATCCAGCAAACAACGACAACAGTCTTTTCAAAATAATCTCTCGCTCTCCCTGTCTCTCTCTCTGTATGTGTCTCTGCTAGCCACTTGAGTCTGCGTGTGTGTGTGTGTGTTTGTGCAACGAATTCTTCCTTGAAATAATAATTCTTTTTGGTTGTTTTTCTATAGAGACAAAAAGTATATCATCAATGTTTTCAAATATTATACTTATACACAACAGCAGTGCGCCGCCGCCAGTTTGCCTTTCTTGCACTTTCTTTGTCTCTCTCGACATCATTCAATATATGTGTGCTCTACACAACAACACACCCACGCACGCACGAACACACACACACACTAATACCCTCGTACACTCACGTTTTGATTGCTTATCGCGCTTCTCTACACTTTAACTAGTATTATTACTATTATTATTGTTTTCCATTGGGTTTCCTTTCGACTCCAGCCCCCTCGCCCATGTCTGCCTACCAAGCCAGCCAGCCAGCCTACACAGTAACAACAACGATTGCCAGTATGCCAAATATGCCAAGTACTCTCTCTCTCTCTCGCAGTAAAGTGATGCTAAAATTATATATACGCAAACATACATACATATACATATAATAATATGAAGTTCTATATATACACCTATAGGTTTGTTTAATATGTTCGCTCTTTGTTGATGGTTTTCCTTCGCAAATATTTCTTTTGATTATTCACACATTGAATATATGTGTACATCATCTGAGTAATTTAGTGATGTTTGGATTGTTTCCATCAGTAGTTGTGTAGCAAGGAGGTGTGTGTGTAATAGTACCACTACCGGTAGTAGAGAGTGTGTGAGTGAGTGACAAGTCTTTTCAGTCTGGTTGGTGGCACTATTGTTGTTGCCCCTAGTATATATATATATATATATATATATATATATATATATATATATATATATATATGGCAATTATCATGTGATTATTAATTTTCATTTATTCATCCGCTATAATTCTTTGTGTTTTTTTGGTATGTTGACAATGTATGTATGTATGCGGTTTTTGTCTTAATCTCAGCTTTAAATGTTGTGCATCATTTATGATGCAATGAACTCTCTCTCTCTCTCTCTTAGTCGTGAGTACTACACATACTTCTTGCTCTGTCGCTTTGACATGTTTTCTCCTTCGCCAATGATCTGACAATCCCCTTATGATCATTATTTTTGAGATCTGTATATGTATGAGGGTATGTATTTCAGTATACATATTTTGATTATATGTACATATAATATAAATATGCGCATCTTTGAGGGTGTGTACACAGTTTCATTTCATTCTTTTTTGTGTGTGGACAGTAATCTCCTAGTCAATATTCACTAACTGTACACTTCAATTTCGTGATCGTCTTTAAACTTTTCTTTTGTGTTTTAGTTCACTCCTCTTTTCTCTCTCTCTCTCTATCTGTATTGATGCACATTAGCTCTAGTCCCTGTTTGTTTGCATTGTGTTGTTGTCGTCGTTATCATCGTTGTCGCCTAGGTTTCGAATATGTTCCAATCATGTCATGTCTAGCTTTTGTATAAGCCTCTTTTACAACAGTATTGCTTCTCTAGACTTTTTCGTTTGTTTCATTTCGAAAGATTTCTTCTCTCCTGCTTGCCTAATTATCTTTTTTTGTCTGTGTGTGTACACTCCTGCTTCTTCTTCTTCCTCCGTTGAAGGTACGGTATACACACATACTACTGTTTTCTTCCGTCGATTTCTCTTGGGTTTTTTAATTTTTTATTTTATTTTGCACTTCAGTTTTGCATTTGTGCGAGATAATTATGCATCTATTCATAGATACATACATACAGACATGCATCTGTTAGCATATAGTGTGTTGTAGCACCGTCTGTGTCGGCGGCGGCGGCGGCGAGGTGGTTGATTCTTAAGCGGCTAGTTCGCTTACTCAGTCACTCACTCCCGCTTGCTGGCCCACATCAATCACATCTTTCAAATTTTGGCATTCAATCAGTCATTCATTCTGTGCGTACGTATTATTGTCTAGTCGATCTAAGATGATATAATGTACGTTTCCTGATTGATTGTAAAATAAAAATGCTGAAAAAACAATCTAAACAAAATCACACAATTCATCTTTTCTTCCCACATATGTGTGCATCTGTAATACACTGCTTACGCAATCTCATCTAGTGGTATATTATTTGTTCTCACTTCCGTGTGTGTGTGTGTGTGTGTGTGCAGTTTTTCTGTATAATTCTCAAAGTATTATTACACACACACACACACTGTCCATTTTGTCTTTATCTTTTTCGCATAACACTTGCCTTTTACGAATAAAAAAACAAACACGTGTCTATGTTGTGTGCGTGCGTGTGCGCACTCCTCCAGTAGGTGGTAGGTCATTAATGCTATGTTTATTGAAGCCTGTATATGCTACACATATGCATACATACATAGATATCCTCGGAAGTCCTGATTGACGGCGTTCACCATCGAGTGTGTGTGAGTAAGGAAGGCAAGTAAAGGTTCCAACAAAAAAATGGACCTATTGTTTTGGCCCCCCTCCCTTTTGTTGCTGTATCATTGTTGTTGTTCTCTTCTCTGCATAGTCTCTCTCACTCGGTAGTATTATGTAATATCAATTTTTCTACTTCTAAGGACTCATTAAACACAAATAATAACTAGTAATGAACGGTTTCTTCTTTCTTTTTTGTTCGTTTGTTTGGTTATTTTTGGTTAATCTCCCAACTCCAACTGCTTTAACATTAGGCAATGATTAGTTAGATACTATGTGTTTCCGATGGCTCTCTCCCGCGCGCTCCCTCCCTCTCTTTCAGCTTCTCTCTCGCATCTTAAAGAGCAGTAATAATAATAATTGTAGTGTCTTTTTGTTGCCCCCCTTCCCCAGTCCTCACTTCTCAGCCCCCTGCTGCCACCGCCACTGCCACCGCTCTTTGCTTCCGTCTCTTTTTTGTTGACAAACTGAAGATTAGTGCAATGATTATCATTTTCTTGGTTTAACACTTTTTTTCGTTTGTTTTTTGTTTCTGCTCATGGAATATTTAATAATGATAATTTGAACTGCAGATTGATTAATTCACGTTCTGCCTTTATTATTATTATAATCACTCTCTTTGTTTTCATGCTTTGTTTCTCTCTTCCCCTCCTCATGCTCACCACCCCCCTGGAAACTAAGTTTTCGAAGTCCCATGCCATGAAAGCTTTAATGATCAAATTATGAAGAGAATTCACATTCAAGTGTCTAATCATACATATATATGTGTGTATACATATACTCTTCCTTCGTTCGGTTCATTTGTCCGTCTCATCATGAAGTGATAGAAGACGGTGAGATTTCATCACTATGGGTTCGTGCGTGCGTGGGAGCGTGTGTAAATCTCTTTGACAGATAGGAGGAGAGAGAGAAAGCGAGAGCTTCTTATTTGGTTCTTCCGTACTTCTATGTTATTTGTTTCTCTTTTTTAGGGGGAGGGGCTTTGTTTTTTTTTCGTAGTCAGTCAATTCGCTTCTCTGTCATATGGCTTAATTTTTGTTTGTATGTTTGTTTGTTTGTTCACGTGTCTATTTTTACACTGGCCGCTTTGCCAGTCCCCTGCCAACTACATACTACTGTTAATAGTAATCTCTCCATATATATATATATATATATATATATATATATATATATATATATATATATATATATATATATGATTAAAGACAATCAAGGAATTAACCAATCAATGATGACGATGATGATGCATCTTTTTTTTCTGTTTTTTTTCCACACATACTGGGGGGTTTCTTTTCTCTCTTGTTTTCTGTTTTTGATGATTAATCCAGTGCGCGCGACCATTAGTTCAAACTGTGTATCCAATCAATATATAATGATTTTGTATCAACATATGGCGTGTTTTGTTTTTAAGAAGACAAAAAAGTGTGTTTTTCTCCTTGGATTGTTATGCCTTCGATATGCCTTCGTCCCAAAACTTTGTGCCTTGTTCATCAGTTTACTGTCGGAAGTTGACTAGATATATAACTGGATGGGGAGGGGTGTCTCGGTGAGGAGGATGGCTTGCATTGGAAGCTGTAATTTGTTCAGTTTAAACAGACTCCAGGGGGAAAATGTAAGGAAGGCTTTAAAAGCACATCTTACTTACTTAATTTACTTCGGCTATCTCCTACGGGAGGTTGAGCCAGCTTCATGAACATCTCGAATCATCGCTGCCCAGGCGCGGCGATCTGATGCAAGATGTTGCGACAGGGCTATCCAATTCTTGTTCCACAGACGGAGTCCGTAGACGGTTTGTAGCCTCAGCCCAGGCACTCCATATCAGCCTCGACTGTATCAAGCCATGTTTTCCGCTGTCCACCCCTGCGACATCGCCAAGATGGAAATGGCGAGGGATTTAGAACTGATTTGACCAGATCATCGTCTGGTCAGCGCAGAACATTGCCAAACCACCGAAGGCGACGTTGTTGGACCAGTCCTGGGATTTGGTTGATGTTGTAGAGAGTTCATGAAGTTTCATGGGAATTAGGTACGAGTGATGTCCCCAGAATCGCTCGGCCTTTTGTTTGAGAGTGCAACTCTAGACTTTACACAACCAAGTGTGACCTACAAGGCAGTAGGAGTGGAGTAGGGAGTCCACTATCCATTGTCAGCCGGTGACCGGAGTCCGGTTCATACGCCTTTTTGAATGGGGCCAGACATACAGGGCATCCAATAAGCCCTTTGTCCATACGTCTGTCGGTGAGCTCCAGTGAGCTTCATACGCCAGTCGTTGGAGGTTTGGAATCAGGGTTTAGCCATCTCCCCTAGACTGTCATCCAATGGACAGTCAACCCGGTGAAGAGCGCCGGGCATCCGCTTTTGCCCTCTCACTTCGGTGAAAAACGCCTCCGCCACGTGAAGGCAGTTAGTAGGACTTCCTATGTAAGACGCCCGATCATATGGGAGCATTTCAAGAGGTGTACGGAAGGGTGGCCTACCCGCAGCGCAAGGCACTCACCCCCAACCATCCTGAGGCACATCTCCATTTCATCCAGTCTCCTGCAGTCCTTCTTAGTTGGCTCCTCGTCAACTTTGGATGTTGAACACGTATCCCAATCGGGTTCCACCTGAGTTCCCTGGCGTGCGATGTTATTCGATTGTCTGTCTCCTCAGTGTGTGTGCGCCTCTAATCTATCTTCATTTTCTCCGTCAAATTTTTTTATTACTGAGTAGATTCTTGGTTGGTTGTTGGTTTGTTCCCAGAGTTTCTTGTTTCCATTTGATCTTCAATATGGAGTCAGGGAATGCAGCTGCTGCTGATTAACGTTTTCAGTAGCCTGTTGGAAATGGTTTTGTTGACTTACTGAAGTCTTTGAACCATATGATGAAGGTAGTTAGTCTGACATTAGTGTTGGAAATCGGAATCTTGTTCTACGTGTTGCCTGCCTGCTGAAGGTTCCCACACACTTATTTCTGTCTTACTTGTGTAGTACCGTGTAGTACCACCTGTAGTTGAGACAATTCTGCCTAGATACTGACTACCCATTCAAAAGTTGGGCGTTTCAAAACGTCTTACGCATATGAAGAGGTAAGCGGTCTTTGACCATCTGTGATGTCAGTCTATTTCCTGTGTTAAGTCGTGTAATATGATGAGTAGTGATATTCAAGTATGATGTAGGATTGTACACATGCAGATGGAAATCTGGCCCGTTCACTGGTTTAAGTACTTCAATTTTATCCTATTTGCCTCGCGTTCGAATCTTGCTTCATGTTGGATAGCTGGATAGCATCATATATAATAAGCCATTTGCGCAGCAATTGTGGAACATGAAATCCCTCTTCCGGTGAGATTAAAATATGGGGTGAGGTGTTAATTAGGTTGTGTTTCCACATCGATATGTTAAGCCATCCCCTACATGATCGAGCATTGCTTGCTGGTACATAGGATTAGGGTTGGTAAAAAGAGTCAGGAATGATCATACTAAGACATATGATCAATTCATCAAATGCTTGACTGTTGGTTTGAGCCACGTAGAAAGGCGTGCAGACTTTGTCGCACAAAGGAATTCAAGACTCTGGAGACCGATGACTGGAGTCTGTGTTTGATACATATGACTCGGGATCGTTTTCTGTGGTGTGGATGTATACACTCGTTTTTAATCTCTCATATATATTAGTGAATACTCACATTGTATCCATGTAGTTAGTTAACCAATGTTTGTCCAATTCCGCCTTTATACAATTGAAAATTCAATGTTAGGACGGGTTAAGCATTATTAATTATTACAATTATTATTATCTTCACTTAGTTTCTAGAGTAACATAGGGCTTCAGCCGCACGTTTCCATTGCGTTCGGCTCTCTGCCAACCACTTCACCTGGCTCCACGTCTGCCCACACTCACAGACAACGACCAACCAACCTGCTGCTTCCCATTCGGGTTCCACTCGATCAATGGCCTGGTGTGTTATGTCTTTTGATGGTTTGTTTTCTCAGAGTATGTCCACCAATCCACCTCCATTTCTTCCTGTATACTTGTTGCACAGTTAGTTCCTTCGTTGCCGGAGATCCCTGCTGCTGATTGTTTCTGACCAGTCATGTGATCTTGAGTACTATTGAACGAAGATAGCTGTTTATTAAGGTCTGTAGTGTGTTTGGAGTAGCCTTCGGGACGCGGCGCCAAGTCTGATCCGTATAGTTAGTAGCACTGACTTCACATTGTAGTTGAAAGTCCGGATCTTATTTACATGCTGATTAGTGCTGTTGATATCCAGACACAGACTTGAGAGAAATGAAATCTTTCCTTGCTTTCTCCATGCTGGCTTTGATATCCTCGTCAGTTCTCTCCGCCTGTAGTTGAAACGATGTTTCTCAGGTAGGTAGGTAGGTGAAGGGGGTTGCTTCTTCCAGATTTCTCCCATTTATGCTGATTCAAGTTGAGCATAATTCCTCTAGATAGATTTCGATCGCCTTCAATAGTCAACCGTTGGAAATAATTCACATCCCAGTATGAACAAGAAATTAAGGTTCCACTCGTACATTTTTACTTTCAACTATTTATCAGCTCACCAGTCGTTTGTATAAAACAAAAGGAATTTTATTTTACCTTGTTAGCACTTGTTTGTGTTTATGGTTGGAGGGGCGTAAAAGGTCAACAGGTGTTGTCGGTGTTGAATAAATTAACTAGTCCAAAGGATGTAAGTTTATAAAAATGGAAATTATCTGACCTAAACAATTCAGAATTCTGTAATTCTTTTCCCTAAAGAATTGTAGATGTGCGGATAGCTCCTTCAATATCCCCTTGTATCTCATTACCCTTTGTGTGATTACAATTTTTTTTGTTTTTAATAATTCTATAAAAATAACAGTTAATAAAAACAAGGCAAATTGTTCAGCGAAGAGGCTCTTCTCAGTGAATTCATTTTCCCGTTTAAGCTGTACAATCGCATTCATTAGATTGCCGGAGGCTATCTATCAGCAGGAAAGAAGCCTTGTCTGACCTAGATTTCGTGCTAGTTGACACTCACCAGTTAGTCAGCAAGGTGTGTGTGCAACCTTGAAGGAGCTCATGTCCCCGCTTCTGAGATTTGAACCCGCGTCACCAGCTAGTACTACAGTCAGAGGCGATGTTACCACTGACCTATTCAGACTCGCAATTGACCTCCTGTAGGACTGTATTGGAGATTATTTTTGATTGGACACTAGACAGTAGCTAGTGTAATGTGTGTGTGTGTCTAGTACTGTCTTTGGTGCAGACTGAGTTCTATCAGTTGTAGGGTTTCATCTTGAGCTGACATCAGTGAGAGAACCATTAGAAAACCTGGGAGCACTGGACAGCTGTTTCGTCCCAGTTTTGGGACTGTTCATCAGTAAGCACCCACCGATAGGGTTCGGACCCAGGACCTTCTAGTTACAAGGCTAGCGAGCTCGTAAACTGTTGTGCCACTGGGATCACTCAGTGAATTCTAACTCCTGCTAATTCATGATATACCACGACCACTTCGCAATGTCTTTTCGATGATTTATTGCCTCACCTTCGACCTGCTGTACCCTACTGGTCACGGCTCCCCATTAGAACCCCAGATAACAGCCTACCTGAATAGGGCCAGTCGCTAGTGAGCGTCAGAGATCATAAACGAACTCCGATGGGTGCCTACCGTGAAGAGTCTCGAACTAGGACGAAACAGCTGTCCACTACTCAGGGAAGGTTTTTCAGTGGTTCTCTAACTGATGTCAACTCACGATTAATCCCTCCAGCCAATCAAACACAATTTTTACAGGACCAATACTTGAATTCTCTCAGTCAAGTTTGCGATATGGCCAGCATGCCACTAGATGGCTCACCATCACGGTGCACTTTGAGTTGTTGATACCAGCTGGTTGGAGTCAATCGGCAAGAAGCCTTGCCTGACATAGGTTTCGTGCTAGTTGGTACTCCTCAACAAGCCGAGCCACCCAGTGACATGGTTGTCACATTGCAAAGTTGAATCCAGACAAAGTTGGCTGGCAGTCTGCACGAAAGACAGAACTAGACACACACACACGCGCATTACACTATTTACTGACTAGTGTCGAATCCAAAATAATAAAAACAGAATCTATGCACAATTTTTCTTTCATGACAGAGGATAGTAACAAAAATGATGAGTTGTCACAAACAAACAGTTGTTAATGTCAGTCAAGACCTAAAAGAATTTGAATGGGTGTTTTCGAGTTACATAACAAGATGAGTAATTTAATGAATGAGTTGTGATCGGGATCCACACGGAAAGTAAGGAAAATATGGAATTATTTAAGAGTTCCAAAAGATTACAAGAGCTATCAGGAGTTAGAATGAAAAAAAAACAAGTACACAAACATCAAGTACGTTGAAGTCAACATGGTTGTCACTATGCCAGTAGAAGTGATTGAATAACTTTCTATTGTATGGATAGCTTCGGCATTCCTGCCTGAAAGGTCAAAACTTCAGCAATGCTTAAAGCAGACGAAAGCATACTGCCCTTGGTAGGTTATTCTTCACTTCGCTGTAGATTACTTTGTAGGAGAAGGCGTTTGTTGAGATAAAATAATGAATGATCAGTGTTGGTTGACAACATGTTCGATTATTACACACTCCTTATATAGCCACTACTGCTCTAGCTTTCTGTGTAACCATGCGGGAGTGTGTTCTTGAAACATATTTAGACAGGATGTGCATCGAATGATCACTGTACCTGACACCATAGTAACTGATGAACTGATTTATGCACACAGAAGTAATCAGATGAGAGATCTTTCCCCCTTCTTGATTAATATTTGTACCTCATTGGCATAGTGGTTAGGACGCTCGCCGACCATGCACATGGTCAGGGGTTCGATCCCCTGCCGACGCACACCTGATACCAATGGTCGGCCTGCTAAATTTGGGCTACCGATATCACATGCTGAAAATTCTACACTTGTACTAAAAATACGGTGCGGAGTCAATTGCCCTTCTATAGGAGATATGTAGATGATATCATTTTGACATGTGACGATCATGAAGATACGAGTCGTCTATTAGACAAACTTAACTCTGTACAGAATCATATAAGTCTTACATGCGAGGAAGAAAGTCGCAACCAGATTGCATTTTTAGACATACTTCTGAGTCGAAGAGATGATGGCTCAATAAGACGGTCTATCTACAGAAAGCTCACTTGGACAGGGCAATACCTTAATTTTTTGAAATATATATATGAGTGCAAATCATAAATGTGTGAATAAAACAACTCCAACAGTGGTGTGAACACGTTCAGTAATTTTGCTCGAAATATTACCGATAACAAAACTTATCATTGTGTGTAAACTATTCAAATATAATTATACTTTATTTGATCTAATCCACAATGCTCAAACTTTTAACTGATATTAATTCAACTGACGGTCTTCCCATTAAAAGACTGGCCAACAAACTCACACATTTATATCAAGCTGAATCTCGATTTATGAACCATCGAATTTTCAACATCAGATGCCTTAAAAATGGAATTATCCCTGTATACATGAAATAAAAATCACCAGTATCTACTGTTAAAGCAAATGCAGCGCTCACACATGCCTCAAAAATATGCATCAAAGAAAACCTACGTGAAATTATACGAAAGCTATTCACGATAAGGAAAGATATTAATGAAGTCAAAGAAAAATTGAAAATGAAAAGTATGAAGGCATACCACAAGCTGCACAAAAACGAAAAGAAACCACTTATGAAAAAACAAAGGAGAAACAAATCAAAAAATTTAATAAACTCATGATAGTGAAAACTCCGAATGACAGACAAGTAACTAAAGCCGATTGGATTGTAAACTTGTCAGACAGAAAGCTAACAGAAGCAGAGGAAAGCATACTGATGAAAGGGATGAACTTCAATATTAGCAACAAAAGATTAAAACTTGAAGACATCATACCTGTAATTGAAACAGCACTCGAGGGATATGGCAAGCAAAAAGCTGAACTGGTACGAGCACAATGTGCACTTACCTTAAAAAAAGCAGAATAACCAAATATAACGAAGGAGGAACTAAAAGCACTTCAAGACATAAAAGCAGACACATCCATTGTCTTCACTGAAGCAGACAAAGGAAACACAACAGTATTACTTAACAAAACTACATATAATGAAAAGATGAATGAACATCTACAATCTGGACCCTATACCATCATGACTAAATCAGCTGAAACAATCACCAACAAAACAATGAAAGAAACAGCAAAGGTAGTCAGACAAATAAAAGAAGTAATTGGTAAGTCAAAATGATTTGAAATTATGCCCAAGTCTTGTAATGTACCTAGGATATATGGTAAGATAAAATTGCATAAAGAGGGTGTTATGTACTGGTCGAGAATTTAATAGTCCTGACGCAAGAAAGACGGAAATCAGAAGATCACTAGGTTTGCGATGATACTTCTATTTTCCAAAACACCAGGAGAATCAATGTCACGCAAGTGTGTGAGAGCAAAATATATATTTATGAATGTCCGAACAAGTGTGTGAGCGAATATTCAAAATGAACAAATCAATGGACAGTCTTAACATGATTGGCTAATTATAATGGAATATCGATCCATATATACATAGCAAAATATACAGACTGTCAAACAAACACATATTATATGGATATATATGTCACCAAGGGCGGACTGTCAAACAAAACACACATATTATATGGATATATATCAGAGGGATATCCAATAAGACCGATTGTAGACTTCAGAAACACACCAACGTATATGCTATCCAGATTTCTCTCGACAATACTAAGACCGACAAGAGACAACTCAAAAGCTAGAATAGTAGATTCATTTGAATTAGTGAGGCGAATAAAAACCACTAAAATAGAGGAGGAAGAAATACTAGTTAGCTTTGATGTAAACAGTCTTTATACGAAAATACCCATTCAAATGGCCATGATTGCACTGAAAGAGAAACTAAATGAAGATAATGGCCTGAAAGACAGAACACAGTTATCCGTAGAAGAAATAATAAAAGGGGTAGAATTCTGTCTGACAACAACATATTTCACATTCGAAGGAAAAATATACCAACAAAATGAGGGAGTAGCCATGGGATCGCCTATCTCACCAATTATAGCTGACATATTCATGGATTATTGGGAGGAGAATGCCCTTAAACCATTCAGATCATCACTAAAATGTTGGTGGAGATATGTAGACGACACACTAGTAATAGTGAAAAAAAACGATACTGAGAAACTTTTCTCACACATAAACAGACACGTCGACTCAATAAAATTCACTATGGAATTAGAGAATGAAATTGGAGAACTGCCCATGTTAGATTGCAAACTACAAAGAATGACAGATGGTAGCATAAAAACAACGATATATAGAAAAGCCACACATTCTGGAAGATTCCTTGATTATTACTCAGCTCATCCACTCTCGGTAAAACGAGGATTAATACAAGGTCTTGCAGATAGAATACGTAGACTTACAACAGCACCAGAGGACCAGCGTAAAGAAATAAAAGTCCTATTCAAAATGCTACTCGAAAACAACTACCCTAGAGAATTTATAAAAGATAATATAAAAAAGAGAAAAAAGAGGGTAAAACCGGAGAATAACAAGATGGAAGAATGGAAAAAACAGTCGCAATACCATATAAAAATGGTACATCAGAGGCAATACAAAGAAACCTCAAAAATATCGGCATTCGAACAACCTTTAAACCGACAAATCTAATCAAAAATAAAATAAATCAACTGAAAGATCCCATAAAAATGATGGATAAAAACAATTTGATTTATAAAATATCTTGTGCTGACTGTCCAACTAAATATGTGGGGCAAACGTCCAGATCACTCAAAATAAGAGTGAATGAACATAAACGCCTAACTAAAGGTCAACCAACAGGGACACAAGCCTAAAAAAATCTTGAAAAAAATTCATCGATAGCTGCACATGCATGGGACAAAAACCACAATATCGATTGGGACAATGTGTGTATTCTAAAAACAAACATGAACAAATGGAAAGACTCATAACAGAATCGATATTCATTAAAGTCACACCGGATACATGTAACAAGGGTGACTCAGTACAACTATCAACAACTTGGAATATAATTCTAAATACAAACACATGAATGAATGTGGAGTATAATTCTGAACACACACAAAACATGAATGAGCAAAAAAATAATAATGAACTATATATATGAGTACAAATCATAAATGTGTGAATAAAACAATTCCAACAGTGGTGTGAACACGGGCAGTAATTTTGCTCGAAATATAACCAATAACAAAACTTATCATTGTGTGTAAACTATTAAAATATAATTATACTTTATTTCATTTTCGGTTAGCATCTTGTCTGACATGTTATGTATGGCCCTTATATTCTTCATATCATTTGCTAAGGTTTTCTTTGGTTGTTTCATTTCTTCGAGTTTCAAGAATTTTTGTATTTGTCTTTTTTTAGTGACATTATGAAAATGAGATTCTCGTTCATTAAACAATTTTTGAAAAGAATCATAGATACAGCTTGTAACAAGTATTTTTAAACACTCGTCTACATTTGTTATATATATGCTGAGATTTTGTAAATTCCGGTTTAATAATACTTTGATAAAGCTATTAGCAGCAGCACTAAATAGCGAAACGTCAGTAAAAACAACGCTATCGTTTTGTTTCCCATTCATTGGGAAATACAAAAACCTTTATTATGATGAATATCATATACTAAATGCCCAAATTTTTTTTAGGCTGTTAAAGGTGAACGTGGTTTGGACATATGCAGTATATTTTTTTCTTCATAACATGATGAAAGTGATCAAAGGTGCATATAATTTGAGTACAACTCTAATTTGTTTATCCTATCCATCGAGGTCGTGAGTATGTTAAAAAATGAATAAATGAAACGAGTTTACTCAATATACTGATGAAAATGTGAGTAGACTTTACACACTTGATTGGACTATGGTGAACCGTCATATACTCATTTTGTGAAAGTTAATAATATAGAAATTTCACTGAACTCAGCGAATAATCTTATTGACTTAAAATATGCAGATGATATAGTCCTTCTTGGTGAATATACTGATTTAATAGAGCAATGTCTTCTGAACATCTTGAGCTGCAATCTGCGAATGTTTGACATGCAATTCGCTCCCGCCAAATGTAAGATGATGCGACAGGACTGACCGGATTATATTGGCTCCTAGTTTAGAAATAGGGTGTGAAGTGGTTGGTAGGGCGTGTTGACCACCACTTCACTTTTGGGAAGCTGCATCAGCCACTGCGAACGGGTTGATCACTGACCAATACAGAAGGCTCGGTTCACATATACCAGTTTACGCCGTCTCTGGTGCAGATGTAGTATCCGGCTATCGACCATAGGGCATGTGTACTGCTCAGCAGTCCCCTTTATCCTCCTTCATGGCTATGAGACCTGGTCATTGACAGCAGGGGACATGAAAAGCCTGACTAGCTAGTTGTCTCTTATCATAGGTGTCTGCGTTTTGTCTCCCGTGTAAGATGCTAAAATAAGGTGAGCAATATTCAGGTTAGGCGTCGGTTGAGTGCTAGTTAGGTGGGAGAAGAAATCAATCGACGAGGTGGTTAAGTTCCACCGATTGTGAGAGATTGTTAAGACATGTGTTACACATGCCTAGCTATCCATCCTCCTCCTCGACAATGTTAGCCGACATAGAGTCGGTCAGGCTGGAAAAGAGCTGGCACATGGTGGTCAAACTAAAACATGACTTCATCAGTCAATGAAATCCACAACAGTTATTTTAAGCTGGTCACGTAGGGAGGCGTAGATTGCTGTCGGATTGGGGTTCTCAGCATGGTAAAAACCAATGGCTGGAGACAATTATCGGTTATATGGCTCAAACTCATCGTTGTCAATGTCTGCAGCAAATGCATCCACTCCTTGTGACTTATAATACCAATGAAACTATATTGTTCTCTGATATTACTATTATTTTTGCCTCACATCCCTGTTTACTGTCTCTATTTTGCATTTCATCGACTTTCTCTTACCTTGTGTGCTACATGGAGTGTGGTGATTCGAACTGGTTCACGTCGGTGCAAAGTTCTATGTTGAAACCAGTCAGTTTAACAGTGTATGGAATGTACTACATAAAAATGCCATTTTTATCTTAAACAGAATTTTTAGTGTGTTTATTATCAAAAAGGTCATTCAATTTACAATGAATAAATAAATAAATAAATTTTAACTAATTAACAAGGTCATACATAAGAAAGTTGACAGCAAAATACTCATTATTTATACAATTATTTTGTTAAATATACAACTGGCATTAAATAATGTGTCAGTCTTGTTTTGTACAAACAGTTTTGGCGACAATTGAAGTGTTCTCTGCCTCTTTTTTCGTCTGTTAACTCATATTTTCCTCGTTTGGAAACGTGAAATAACAAATATTTGCATACATTAAACAGGTCAACTCAAAAGTATATTGATTTTTTGTGCTATAAAACTATTCTATGGAACATTCGATATCTTACACCCCTACAGGAGTTGAATGATCCACTGATTGTACCCTTATAGTCTGAAGATACTGTGTTCGATCTTCAGTCGGATAATGGGTGACTACTGGGGAAGAGTCCAAAATTAGAAAGAGAAGGCCTCAGTTTAGTATTATTGTATTATTATGAGAAGGGTGCCGGTGGCACTTATGGAATTCCGTGCCAGCAAACCGACAACGGTGACCGTCTACTACAGTTCTGCTCTGATAATCATTTGTTTCTTGTAAGCACTAACTTCAAACACAAGGAGAGACACTGTTTAACCTGGCGACCCCCATCATCAAACCAACGCTGGACACAAATAGACCACATAGCAATAAGCTATCGTTGGCGTGGGTCGGTAGGAGATTGTCGCTCCTTCTGGAACACGTGTGTAGATACCGATCACGCACTGGTCCGGGCTCCGGTGTGCTTACGACTGAACGGACGTAGGAAACAGCTGGCGGTAAACCCATCACGTCCACAGCTCGATCAGGAAACTACATCCGTATTTGAGGAAGAACTAGCTAAACACATATCTGTGTTCGAAAGCTGTGCTCACCCTGAAGAAGCTTGGAAGAATATCCAGGCATCCATAGATACAGCTGTAAAAGCTGTGAATAAGGTAAACCCAAAGGTGAGTAAAAACCACTGGATCTCCACCGGCTCATCCGAAATGATAGATGCTAGAAGACTTATTCCGGCGAGCTCCGAATTCAATGAGGAGCGAAAACTGCACAAAAGGAAACTTACGAAAAGTCTCCGTAAGGACCGTGAACAGTGGTGGGTGACAAAAGCCAAAGAGATGGAGAAAGCTTCGAGGATAGGCAACACCAGGCAACTATTTAGACTCATCAGGGAAACGGGTGGGAGAAGACAAATCATTAGTGAAGCAATCTCGGAGAAAAATGGCACTATAATTAGCTCTCAGGGTAGACGAATGGAACGCTGATTATCCCCATATACAAGAAGGGAGACAGGTTTTCCTGTGATAATCACAGAGGGATTAGCTTGACTAATATAGTATCTAAAGTCCTAGACTCAATAATCATGCGTAAACTGAGTGGTGCTCGGGAAGCACAAACACGAGAGAGCCAGGCAGGCTTTAGACCAGGAAGAGGGTGTATTGATCATATCTTCACCCTCCGACAGATTCTAGAACATATGCATTCCTACCGGCGTCCAACAGTCACTGTATTTCTTGACCTAAAGGCAGCATTCGACTCTGTCGATCGGGAAGTTCTCTGGAGATGCTTGGCGGTAAAGGGAATTCCAAGAAAATATATTGCACTGATTAAGGCATCACTCTACTCGTACTCATACAGCCAGGTGAGGGCTTATGGCGAGCTGTCATCTGAACTGATGACGACCAGTGGTGTCCGTCAAGGATGCCCATTATCTCCTTTTCTATTCAACTTCATCATAGATGTGTTAATGGACTTAACCCTAGGTGACTTCAGCGACTCAGGGATTGACTTGCTACCGGGGAATAATCTCGTTGACTTGGAATATGCAGACGATATAGTCCTTCTAGGCGAAGACGCTGACGAAATGCAGAGTCTTCTAAACACCTTGAGCCGCAATCTACGAATATTTGGCATGCGATTCGCTCCCGCCAAATGCAAGATGATGTTACAGGACTGGACTACATTGACGCCTAGTTTAAAAATAGGAAGTGAAGTGGTAGAGAACGTTGACCGCTTCACTTATTTGGGAAGTACCATCAGCCAGGGCCAACGGGTTGATCTCTGACGAAATCTCAGCACGAATATAAGGGGCTCGTTTCGCATTTGCCAGTTTACGCCGACTCTGGCGTAGACGAGATATTCGACTATCGACCAAAGGGCGGGTGTACTGCTCATCAGTCCGCTCCGTCCTCCTTTATGGCTGTGAGCGAGACCTGGCCACTGAGAGTGGAAGACATGAAAAGACTAGCTGTCTTTGATCATAGGTGCCTGCGCTCTATTTCCCGTGTAAAGTGGCATAATAAGGTGAGCAACACTGAAGTTAGGCGTAGAGTTCTAGGTAAACAGGGGAAATCAATCGACGAAGTGGTGAAGTTACAAAGACTGAGATGGTTAGGACATGTGTTACGTATGCCAAGCCATCGCCTCCCTCGACGAGCAATGTTAGCGGATATAGGGTCAGGCTTGAAGAAAGCTAGCGGCGGTCAAACAGAAACTTGGCTTCACCAGTCAATGAAATCCACAACAGTTGGTCCAAGCCACGTAGGAAGGTGTAGACTTCCAGGCTGGGGTCCTCGGGACGGTAAAAATCTATGGTTGGAAACAATTGGTGACATGGCTCAAAATCGTTCTCAGTGACTAGCGCAGATGCATCCACTCCTTGTGACTTATGATCTCCAATGAAACTGTTTTGTTCTTCGTTATTACTCCTCCTTTGTCTCACACCTCTGCTCACTGTTTCTATTATGCTTTTCTTGTACTTTCTTCTCTTGCTTCGCGTGCTACACGGAATGTGGCGACTTGAACTTCCGCATATTTGTGCAAAGTTCTTTGTCGAAAACAGACAGATAGACAGATTGTATTATTATTAGTATTATTGTTTCCTTGGGTTTCAAGCAGGACATAAGGATTCAGCAGAACACTTTCACTTTGTCATATTCTTTGTGGTCCTCTTCAGCTGGCCTTATGATTGTCCATAGTCTCTAATCTTCTCCAACTCGCACGGTATCCAGCATATCAGTCTCGGATAAGTGCCCCATTCGGGTTCCACTCGACCAGTATGTTCTCGATTGGTTCTTTCCAATTGTTACTTGTTAAGGATTCATTATAGACGGCCATTTGATCTTTAGTACGGAAACAGTGAAGGCAGCTGCTGATTAAACTCTGAAACTCTGGTTGTTGAAAATGCTTTTTGTAATGCTCAGTGCAAGTTTCTGACCCTCAGATAAGAACTGACTGACTGATTTAAGAGTGGAGTTGAAAATCCAGATCTTGTTCTTTTATGCTACTTGACTATCGAAGATTCCCAAACTGCTTTCATATTGGTGAAGGTGTGTCTTGTCTTTACGATTCTGACTAGTGCTGACATTCTCATCCAAAGCCTCAGGATGGTCGGGGGTGGGTGTCTTGCGCTGCGGGTTGGCCACCCCTCCGCACACCTCTTGAAATGCTCCCATATGACCGGGCGTCTTACATAGCCTCTCCTGAGGAAGTCCTACTCACTGCCTTCACGTGGCGGAGGTGTTTCTCACCAAAGTGAGAGGGCGAAAGCGGATGCCTGGCGCTCTCCACCGGGTTGACTGTCCATTGGATGACAGTCTAGGGGAGATGGCTAAACCCTGATTCCAAACCTCCAACGACTGGCGTATGAAGCTCACTTAAACTCACCGACAGACGTATGGACAAAGGGCTTATTGGATGCCCTGGATGTCTGGCCCCATTCAAAAAGGCGTATGAACCGGACTCCGGTCACCGGCTGGCTGCCAATGGATAGTGGACTCCCTACTCCACTCCTACTGCCTTGTAGGTCACACTTGGTTGTGTAAAGTCTGGAGCTGCACTCTCAAACAAAAGGCCGAGCGATTCTGGGGAAATCACTCGTACCAAATCCCCATGAAACTTCATGAACTCTCTTACAAATTGCCGCGCCTGGGCAGCGATGATTCGAGACGTTCATGAAGCCGGCTCATCCTCCCGTAGGAGATAGCCGAAGTAAAGTAAAGTAAGTAAGTTCTCATCCGTAGTGACTGCTTGTAGTTGAAACGATGGTGCCTAGATAAGTGAAAGAAGTAACCTCTTTCAAATTTCTACCGTTGATATTGACTGGTTCTGGTTAGTTGGTTATCTTCATCACTGGGTAAAGACTATAAAGGTGTAATTTTCTGAACAGTCTTGTTTAAGTTAGTATTCTGCTGTCATTATCTTGAAATATATAACATTTGCAAGTGTATTAAGATCGTTCTGTACATAAACTCCATAATTCCTTCAGGTAGTATGCAGCTGATGAGAAATCAACGAAATAATAATTGATGTTACCATCATATTCTACGCTAACTCCTGTTCTTGCTTTATTCATATCTTCAGAAATCGTTGAAGTTCAAGGATTTGATTTAGAATCAAAAGGATTCACTCATTGTATTAGGTGTAGCTGGTTTTAAACCGTGATCATTTGATATGTAGCTGAAGATAAAAGAGTAAAGAATGCGCTAGATACAGACCTCCACCAACTGGAACAAACTGGATTCAGGAAAGGCGAATCATTATCTAATCAAATTGCAAATCTACGCATCGTCATCACAGGACAAAGCATAGAATGGCAGAATTCATCGACTTCGGAAAGGCCTTGTACAGACAGTGTTCACCGAGAAGTAACTTGGAAACTACTTCAACACTACGGTTAATCTCAAGTCTTTGTCAACCTCATTCAACAGGTATATGATGATGCCGCGTGTCAAAGGATCCACAACGGAAAACTCAGCGAGGCGTTCGAAGTGTATACAGCAGTAGGACAAGGCTGTCTGACTATTATCATCAATGATATTCTTAATTGTCGTGGACTGGATTATACGGAAAACTGTGCACAGGGAGTGATAAGACAGGAATACGCTATACCACCGATAAGAAAACTGTAGAAGATCTGGATTGCGCGGATGATATATGTTCAGTCTCACACAAACTCGAAGACTTACAGGCGAAAAGCAATAAACTGTCAGAAGAGGCAGGCGTTAAAGACAGGACTCTAGGTAAACATAGAGTAGATGGAGGTGGAGGAGATAACCAACTGATCAACCAACAGTTATACCAACAATAACCAGCACCAATCACTATCAACGAGAGAGATTTAACAAAGGTCACTCACTTCCTTCACATATCTAGGAAGCCAGCATCGTTCCAACTACAGGCAGTGGAATGGATGAAGATTTCAAAGCTAATCAGAATCGGAAAGGCAAGATCCGCCTTTATCAAGCTGAAACCGGTTGAGAAATCTTCTGCTTCACTCACTCAGTCTGCATAAAGAACGAGATTCGAATTATGTTCAACATAAATGTTAAGTCAGTCAGTCAGTCAGTCGGTTCTTCTCTATTGTTCAGAAACTTGCACTGAGTGTCAAGGAAAGCATTTCCGATAGCCTGTTGCAGACTTTTATCAACAGCTGCCCACTTTTCTGTCTAGCTCCATAATGAAGATCAAATGGCCAGCTGGTGGGCCAGAGAGAATTAGCAACAAAAAACTCTGCATGGCGACAAACCAACAGGCGAATGCCGATCGCCTAACAAATATGTAGGAGGAAACACAGATTGATCAGGCATGCGTCTTTGAGTCGATTGACATCGAGCACAAGGCAGGCCATCACTTGAATGGAAATCGACTAGTGGGTCGTCGTTTCTAAGGTGACATGGAGGAGATCATGTGAGTGTGAGGAGATGAGAGATATGGGCAGTCGTGGGACTAGCCAGATGAAAAGGAAAGCAGAAAATAGAAGAAAGTGTAGATGTGTTGTTGAAGTTCTATGTACAACTCAGAAGCCAAGGGAATAATAATAACAATAATACTCATTATAATAGAGGTTTTTTGTATTTCCCAATGAATGAAAAAAGAAAACGAGATTGTTTTTACTGACGTTTCGCTATTTAATGCTAATAGCTTTCTCAAAGTATTATTAAACCGGAATTTACAAAATCTCAGCATATATATAACAAAGAGTTAGGGGGTGAGAAAAATATAGACTTAGTTCAACTTAAAAGGACATATTGAAAGTCAAAATAACAATGAAGATCGTTCAAATCAAATATCAAAGGTAATAGTATATCTGTTATTGTCAACCATGCACATGGTCCGAGGTTCGAGCCCTAGCCGACGCACACCTGATATCTATGGTCGGCCTGCAAAATTCGGGCTACCGGTATCCACGCTGAAAATTCCATACTTGTACCCAAAAATACAGTGTGGAATCAAGCTGTAATCAAAAAAAAAAAATTATATCCAAATAAAGTTTACTAACTTGATCATCCTTCGTTAGTCTGGGGTCATTTTTGGTTGTCAAGTTCGAGAATAGGTAAAGGTAACCAAACTAAGTATAGGCTGTGAAATACTTGAACTGAAGTGTACGCGCTGAAGATGTTGCCTAGTAGGGCAATGAAAGATTCACAAGAAAACTATCCTGCTCGAAGAACACAACTACATGAAAATCATCCACCTGAGATACAGATCTTCTCCGTCATATCTGAAAGTACAGTAAAGCCATCAACGGTTCGATACTACACCCCCCTGTCCAATAGACCATAAAGCTTTGGCTAGCATCAAAAGGTCCCTTTCAATTATTTATTGAATACCGAATGAATGTTTGTTAGAACGGACAAATTCTTTGCGATACGTGAAGTAGTGATTTATACATGCAATCATCACATGACAAACTTACTGGACAGTTTTGATTCGTTTATTTGTGGCTTAATTCTCTAACGTCTCACAACCAATCAGATTTGTTTTGTATATGGCTTAAATTTCTGAGGGTATGTAAATATAATATAGAGTATATTTTGTTTAATAAAGGTTGTTGCGTTTCCTCTTATTGTTGTTACCGGTCGTCATATTATCCAGTCTGACTTTTATGTCAATCTCTGTGTGGGAGAAAAATTGAAGTGATGATTTTGTTTTAGTGTCGAGTTCTGAAGGCGCATTCTAGTCAAGTTAGACAAACCTACAACCAAATATCACTCATTCATAACAATTACTGTTATTATTATTATTGTTCCCTTGGGTTCCGAGTGGAACATAGGGCTTCAACAACACATCTGCAATTTGTTCTTTGTGGTAGCATAGCCAGTAAAGAGAGATGGAAGGCTGATTGTGAGGCTAGCAACCCCACCCAGTCAAAATAAAACTACTGCTACTGAAACTTCAAAGCTTTAGATTGAAGGCACTCTATGTTTCACTCGTGGATGTAAAGGAATGAAATCAAAAATAGAAATAGTAACTACAGTAGTGCATATAATAAGTCCATTCCCACCACAGTTGACACCCACTATCTTTTCATTTCGGCTTTTAGTACCCACTTATTTTATTCCTTTACGTTCCCAGTTGAACATAGAGCACCTTCAAGCTACAAGCTTGAAGTTTCCGTAGTAGTGGTGTTTATTTTTTTACGGGATAGATGGGGTTGCTAGCCAGTCTCATGCCCAACCTTCCCTACTTACCAGTCTTACTACTGCCTTAGTGAGGTAAAGGATTGCGTCCGTCGGTGTCCGGGGGTCGAACTCCAGACTGATGTGTTACCAACGCACCTCAGTATCCACGATTTTTGCTTGGAACTTTAAACAGTTTACCTTTAAGATAATTTCGTTACTCGTTCGGTTTGGAACTTGTTGGTATCTGCTTCATTTTATCAACCAGTTAGGAATACGATGAATTTCAGTAACCTCACATTAAAATTTATGATGTAGTGTTCACTGAACTGGATGGTTTATACCTATGAAGCTTTCGTTGCTCTACTAGGCAACATTTTCAGCGCATATACTTCAATTCGATGAAGTGAGCTTTTAGATTTCTCCACGAGTTTATAAGTCATCTCTCCTAGTGTGTGACCTTGAACGACGTTGTCATTGGTTATTTTTGTGTTTTCACACCCTCTAGAGTGATTTCCTTGACCTAAAGTTGCTGACTCTTTATACATGAGATTTCCTTGTTATTGAATGGTAAGTCAGAGAACACAACTACATCAAAATTATCACCCACCTGAGCTATAAATCTTCTCCATTATAACCTTAGATTACAGTACAACAAACGTCCCAGCTATTTTTACGGCTTCTTTCCAAAGACAGTTGCCACAGTCAACCATTTAAGCATTGGACCAAATTTCCCTTGAATACAGGTGTGGGACATTTTTATTCACAAACTCAGCTTGTAAGGAGTTATCCGCTGTGTCTGTATTTCCTCTTTTCTTTTTACTGAAACTCACCACCAGCTGTAGACTCGGTCGATAACTGCTACCTTGTCGTGGTGGTCGGGCTTGAATACCGTAATGACCCAACATGCTAAACTGACTGGGACTCTGTCCCTGCAGGTCCTACCATGTCAGGAAGGTTTTCTGAATAGCAGTTAAACTAAAAGCAGTTACCATGGGCTCCAGTATCCAGTCGGATCAAATGGCGTATGAACCCATATGGGTCACCGGAAGCCATGGGAATGCAGCTCCTGACGCTGCTCCGCTGCCTTGCGGATTCGACTCCAAGTCAAAGGCTCGGGGTTGGTGCCTCAATAAAACCACCTGCTTCGGTCTGGGCGCCCGGGCAGTATCTCAGCCCTCACACAATGAATTGAATGAAGCAACAAACAATCAGTGGAACTTATCGCGTGCCATTACACGTGTTGCAATTTCCTTCTTTCTTCCCTTCCCGATGATAGTTAACGAATACTGTTTGAACTTGTTAAGCATGACTGTTTTCCTTCCAGATGGAACTCTTTATCCGTTCTCTACTTACATATATTTTTTTCTCTTCTTTCTTTTGATCTATGTTGTTTTATTATTATTATGTGGCGCATCCTTCTTGGTACCATATTGTACCAAGTTTTTATGCGTTTAAATAGATAAATAAATAGACTCAAAACGCATACACAAACTAACATATATTCTGGATTCATGCAACACTGTTTACTAGGGAGTGACAATAACTTCCACTTGTCACCAGTTAGGCACATATGTAGCCCTAATACTGTGGAGGATAAGTTAAATCTTTTGAGAAAAATCCTAATAGAAAATGGATTTCCACCATGTTTTATAGACAAGTATGTACAGTCAAATCCTATGAAATATGACTTATCATCCTTAACGAAGGAAATACTGTATATGAGCTTGGAATTGAAAGATGACTTAGCTTCCGATGTCATCAACAGAAGGATATCATAGTCCCTGAAAAGAACATTCCCTTCGGCATTTTTGAGAATAACCTTTACCAGTCGACCATTATTGTTCAATAACATTAGGGAAAAGATCCGTAATCCGACCAACTGTCTCTATATGCGTTTATCAATTCACCTGCTCGTGTGGAACAAGGTATATCAGTCATTCCACTCTGGTTTTGTCCAAGAGGGTGCAGGAACACTATCCTGCATGGTAGTTATGAAGAGGTAGGAGTGAAGCAATAAGAAGCGCGATCATTGAACTCCTCTTCGATAATGATCACCCTATCTCTATAGCCTCAACCTTTAAAGTCATCTACAAGGCGAGAAGTAATTTGCCCAAATCACTACTAATCCAAAGCACAGCAGAAGACAGAAGCTATTGGAGACGTGCAGTTGAAGCCCTATGTACCACTAGGAACCCAAGGGAATAATAATAATAATAGTAGTAAAACTCATCTGTACTGATGAAGCAGCTTTGGCCAACGAAACAGGAAAGCCAGATGTCTGTATACAGAAAATGTTCGTTCAACCACTCCCCTCCAACTTTCTTGGTCTTAATTCTTCTATGCTAAAGTATGGTAATCCCTAATCACATTTTAGGTCTACCTGTCTTTCGGTTTGTTTATTCAATTTATTACTATTTATTATTATTTATTACTATTACTCTTCTCACTTTGAACTGTTTCCGGTATTATTTCACTCGTTCCACTTGTCGTTCCCAATCAATTAGGTTTTCACAACGTTAAATTCTGTGTTTTAACAGATTTCACACAGTGTTACGTAAGGCTTTTATTTCATTCGACTTGCCTAGTAATCCAAGTTCTATACATCTTATGAATTATTCTTTATATATGACATTAATTGTTCTGTCACTTCACATTGAACTATGACCACAAATATTTTAATTAGATTTCATACTACTACTACTATTATTACTATTTTATGCATTCACACCTATGATTCAATTCCTTCAGTGGATATAACTTCTTCAAAACTATTTATATACTGTTATACAGCTTGATAATAAATTCGTTGTCGGGGAGAGTCTCTTCGCTAAATCACTTGCATTGATTTTCTGTAAATTACAATGGGAATTTTTCATGGACTTCTATTAATGACTTACAGACTAAATGGGGTAGTATTTATGTCCATTTTTTTGGTTTGATTTTCTCAATGTTTTCAGCTGTACAGAATTATAGTCCTTCTAGGCGAAGACGCTGACGAAATGCAGAGTCTTCTAAACACCTTGAACAGCAATCTACGAATGTTTGGCATGCGATTCGCTCCCGCCAAATGCAAGATGATGTTACAGGACTGGACTACGCTGGCTCCTAGTTTAGAAATAGGAAGTGAAGTGGTAGAGCACGTTGACCGCTTCACTTATTTGGGAAGTACCATCAGCCCCAACGGGCTGATCTCTGACGAAATCTCAGCACGAATACAAGGGGCTCGTTTCGCATTTGTTAGTTTACGCCGACTCTGGCGTAGACGAGATGTTCGACTATCGACCAAAGGGCGGGTGTACTGCTCATCAGTCCGCTCCGTCCTCCTTTATGGTTGTGAGACCTGGCCACTCAGAGTGGAAGACATGAAAAGACTAGCTGTCTTTGATCATAGGTGCCTGCGTTCTATATCCCGTGTAAAGTGGCATAATAAGGTGAGCAACATGGAGGTTAGGCGTAGAGTCCTAGGTAAACAGGGGAAATCAATCGACGAAGTCGTGAAGCTACATCGACTGAGATGGTTAGGACATGTGTTACGTATGCCAAGCCATCGCCTCCCTCGACGAGCAATGTTAGCGGATATAGGGTCAGGCTGGAAAAAAGCTAGCGGCGGTCAAACAAAAACTTGGCATCAGTCAATGAAATCCACAACAGTTGGTCTTAGCCACGTAGGAAGGTGTAGACTTCCAGGCTGGGGTCCTCGGGACGGCAAAAATCTATGGTTGGAAACAATTGGTGACATGGCTCAAAATCGTTCTCAGTGGCGCAGATGCATCCACTCCCTGTGACTTATGATCTTCAATGAAACTGTTTTGTATTTCTTTATTACTCCTTTGTCTCACACCTCTGCTCACTGTCTCTATTATGCTTTTCTTGTACTTTCTTCTCTTGCTTCGCGTGCTACACGGAATGTGGCGACTTGAACTTCCGCACATTTGTGCAAAGTTCTATGTCGAAAACAGACAGACAGACAGAGCTGTACAGAATTAAAAGTGTGCACATTTCACTGATAAATCAACTCATTCCCCATAAATTGCTCTAACTGTCTGTCTATCTATCTACCTATCTATCTATCTATCCAACCACGTATCTAGACCTTCATCAATCTGAATTCAGTGTAGAAATCTTCTAAATAAGCAACAAGATTCAACACCAATGTCCAGTTAATAACACTTCTACAGGGTTCAGAAACTTGGTGCGTCACCGAAGGAAAACTTTCACCGATAATCAGTCACCTGCATTTTATAGTGAGGATCAGATGTACTGACAGTGAGAAACAATTCGCATAATAAGGAACTCCACCAGGTAGCGAACTAACCATCAACCTAACCAGCCAACATATATGCCGAAGAAAATGGAGATGAATCGTACATACACTGAGAAGACCGTCGAGTGACGTCACACACACACACACACGCACACTAGGCCCCCGAGTAGAACCCAAATAGAAAATGACCAGTTGGGAATCTAAGCCCAAGGGTGACATGGAGGTCAGTGTGTGAAGAGGACAAGGAAGGTTATAGGCAATTGTTCTGCTGAACCCCTATGTTTCAATCAGAGTCCAACATATATATAATGATTTGCTTTATTCCATAAACAGTACTTGTGATACAGATTGGAATTTTCAGCATTAATCACAATATTGCATCTAATTTCCTCAAATTATAAATAAAAATTAATCACACAGAAAAATTTCCACATTTACAATAGAGGTAATGTCAAAAACATGCAGCATATAAAATGGAAATAGCAATAATAATGATAACAGCTAGCGTTATAATAATAATACAAGTGAAAATTGCCGTGGGCTTCTTTCACACAGTATTGTCAATGTGGTATAGAGATCCTAACATGTTTAAAAATATTGAATATAACGTTCTCTTTACATGATATGGTGAGGGGAAAAACAAAGATTGCAGCAGTCATGGAGATAAGTTGGTGTTTGCAATTATGAGAGTAAAACAAACAAAGAAGCAACAGGACCATAAATATAATAGAGATAATAAAAGTAAAACTTGAAGGTGTATAAGGATGGAGGGAAGAAATTGTTTATTTACTAGATGAAAAAAAGGTTAGTTAGTTCTTGGCTGACACTATTTTCATCACATAAAATATGTGCCAAGTATGGTATCATAGAATTTTTATACTTAGACGTGCGAGCATACAGTTTTCTGAAGTTACTTCTTGTTTTACCTGAGGAGATGCAAGGTGAAAGCTGAGGGTGCTGTGGTGGATGCTCCAAGTCAGACAAAATCCCTTTAGAAAATTTATTGCACGAAGTCAAGAACCCATCGACAACGATGTTAACTATGTGGTCCACTGGGACACCACCATTCACCCTACTGACAGTCTTCAGCATTCTACGAATTGTGACATAGTCCTTCATATATATATATATATATATATATATAGCGAAGAGAGTCCGGGTCCCGAAAGACAGGTCGTATTAAACTCTTCCTGATGAGAGTCAACAAGCATATAAACGTCATGGTCTAAGGACTCCTGTTGTCAGTGTCTCCTAACAATGCCTAAAAATCAGATTAATTTACTACAGAAAATATACTTTATTGAAATATTCAATAAACAATCTTATCAGAAAATTATCATTTTATTGCCGCTATATACATGACACTTTTATTCTTTGTGATAATGTGATTCAGATAGGAACACATTACCAATCCATTCACTCAAGTACATTCCGCTATGCGATTCACACGTGCGTAGAGGAATCCCAAAACAGAATTAATTGCCTTCCCAGATGTCATTCTTACAAGGAAACCAGATGGTAGTATAAAGAGAAATGTGCATAAGAAAAGCACATGGACAGGACGATGTACACATTTTCATAGCTGCGATCCTCTTCACAGTACAAAAAAATTTACTAATGAACCACCTCAGCCACACGATTAGAGCTATATTCTCAGAGATGGAGAAAGCTTCGAGGATAGGCAACACCAGGCAACTATTTAAACTCATCAGGGAAACGGGTGGGAGAAGACAAATCATCAGTGAGACAATCTCGGAAAAAAATGGCACTATAATTAGCTCACAGGATAGACGACTGGATCGTTGGAAAGAGCATTATGAGGAGCAGTTTAATTTGCCCACAGCCACGCTCAACCTTCCGAGCATCCAACACCTCCCTGAATGGGATATAGAAACAGGTCCTCCATCCCTAACTGAGGTTACTAAAGCTGTCACCAATCTGAAACTAGGCAAAGCAGCGGGACCTGATGGAATGACTCCAGAGGTATTTAAGTACGGTGGAGACAGTTTACTGTCTACATTAACTGAGGTACTAGGCAGCGTCTGGGAATCAGAAGAAGTCCCATCGGGTTGGTGTAAGTCACTGATTATCCCCATATACAAGAAGGGAGACAAGTCTTCCTGTGATAATCACAGAGGGATTAGCTTGACTAATATAGTATCTAAAGTCTTAGGCTCAATAATCATGCGTAGACTGAGTGGTGCTCGGGAGGCACAAACACGAGAGAGCCAGGCAGGCTTTAGACCAGGAAGAGGGTGTATTGATCATATCTTCACCCTCCGACAGATTCTAGAACATAGGAATTCCTACCGGCGTCCAACAGTCATTATATTTCTTGACCTAAAGGCAGCATTCGACTCTGTCGATCGAGAAGTTCTCTGGAGATGCTTGGCTGTAAAGGGAATTCCGAGAAAATATATTGCACTGATTAAGGCACTCTACTCGTACTCATACAGCCAGGTGAGGGCTTACGGCGAGCTGTCATCTGAACTGATGACGACCAGTGGTGTCCGTCAAGGATGCCCATTATCCCCTTTTCTATTCAACTTCATCATAGATGTGTTAATGGACTTAACCCTAAGTGACTTCAGCGACTCAGGGATTGACTTGCTACCAGGGAATAATCTCGTTGACTTGGAATATGCAGACGATATAGTCCTTCTAGGCGAAGACGCTGACGAAATGCAGAGTCTTCTAAACACCTTGAGCCGCAATCTACGAATGTTTGGCATGCGATTCGCTCCCGCCAAATGCAAGATGATGTTACAGGACTGGACTACATCGACGCCTAGTTTAAAAATAGGAAGTGAAGTGGTAGAGCACGTTGACCGCTTCACTTATTTGGGAAGTACCATCAGCCCCAACGGGCTGATCTCTGACGAAATCTCAGCACGAATACAAGGGGCTCGTTTCGCATTTGTTAGTTTACGCCGACTCTGGCGTAGACGAGATGTTCGACTATCGACCAAAGGGCGGGTGTACTGCTCATCAGTCCGCTCCGTCCTCCTTTATGGCTGTGAGACCTGGCCACTGAGAGTGGAAGACATGAAAAACTGACTAGCTGTCTTTGATCATAGGTGCCTGCGTTCTATTTCCCGTGTAAAGTGGCATAATAAGGTGAGCAACATTGAAGTTAGGCGTAGAGTTCTAGGTAAACAGGGGAAATCAATCGACGAAGTCGTGAAGCTACAAAGACTGAGATGGTTAGGACATGTGTTACGTATGCCAAGCCATCGCCTCCCTCGACGAGCAATGTTAGCGGATATAGGGTCAGGCTGGAAAAAAGCTAGCGGCGGTCAAACAAAAACTTGGCACCAGTCAATGAAATCCACAACAGTTGGTCTAAGCCACGTAGGAAGGTGTAGACTTCCAGGCTGGGGTCCTCGGGACGGTAAAAATCTATGGTTGGAAACAATTGGTGACATGGCTCAAAATCGTTCTCAGTGGGCGCAGATGCATCCACTCCTTGTGACTTATGATCTCCAATGAAACTGTTTTGTTCTTCGTCATTACTCCTCCTTTGTCTCACACCTCTGCTCACTGTTTCTATTATGCTTTTCTTGTACTTTCTTCTCTTGCTTCGCGTGCTACACGGAGTGTGGCGACTTGAACTTCCGCACATTTGTGCAAAGTTCTATGTCGAAAACAGACAGACAGACATATGCTCAGACGAAGCAATTGAAGATAAACTAAGCATTGTATATGATATGTTGATTGAAAATAGCTAACCCGATAGAGAAAGAGGAAAAGGACTACTCACTATCCGTAAACAAGAAAGATGCCTTCATACATACGACTGCAATTCAAGGGCCATCGATATACCAAACGAAATAATTAAGAAGGCATTAAGAAAATCTATTCAAAGAACTTCTAATGCTGGTAAACCACAAATCTTATTTTCTACAGCATCGATGGTGATTCCACAACTGAAAGATGAAGTACCTAGACTAGCAACCTCTAACTGTATATACCAATTCAACTGAGCTTGTGGTGAAGCAAATTATATTGGTTGCTGCTCATCTGGGAAAATCCACCAGCGTGGTGTAGTGAAAACCCTCAACAGTTCGATAATCGACCACCTAGTGCAAACAGGCCACAAAGCTGCCAGCATTGGTGAATCTTTCTTTATCATCAGCAGAGGCTACCGCAATTCGCGCGAAACAACCAGAGCTTTGTGTGCAAAAGAAGCAAGTCCAGCTAGCTATTACTGCCCTGGCCGGTCTTCAGGTGGAAACTATAAATTCATGAATTTGTATTGTTTTTCTTAATTTTTCTGATATTCAGCGGGTAGTGTTATATTGATGCTGCCGAACTGTAATCCACCGATATTATTGTCATTAATGATTCGATGTTATTTAAGCAACATTAATGTTGTTAATTACACTAATTAATCTGGTTACGTGATTTCACCGTGAGCTGACATCAGTTAGAGGACCACTGAAATACCTTCAAGGAGTACTCGATAGCTGTTTCGTCCTAGTTTGGGACTCTTCACAGTACGCACTCACCATCGCCAGCGTTCGAACCAAGGACCTTCCACTTACAAGGCAAGCCAGCTCATACACCATCAAGACACTAAGACTTGATCCAACTTCTGCCAATTCACGACATAGTGTGACCGCTAGCCAATGTCTTCGGTGAGTATTTGTCCTCACACCCGACCTGCTGCACCCTACTGGTCACGACGTTCAGCAGGTCGGGTGTGAGGACAAATACTCACCGAAGACATTGGCTAGCGGTCACACTATGTCGTGAATTGGCAGAAGTTGGATCAGGTCTTAGTGTCTTGATGGTGTATGAGCTGGCTTGCCTTGTAAGTGGAAAGTCCTTGGTTTGAATCCAGTTGAAGTGGGCGCGTACTGGTGAAGAGTCCCAAACTAAGACAAAACAGCTGGCTGTCCAGTACTCCCTAGTGGTGTACAAATGGTGGTTCTCTAACCCATGTCACCTAGCAATGAAATCCTGTAATCAATTAATCAAAATCCCCACAAACCAATATTTGAAAAACTAACCTATTCATTCACTTATATGTATATATAATTAACTGTAGAACCTAATAAGGAGCAAGTTATCATAAATGAGAATATTCTTTGTTCAGTAAGCAGTGTTTTGAAAAATAAGAAAAGTGTTAAATAAATCAATAAATAATTTACAAATACTTCATTGATTGATAACAGACAAACACACATTTTTTTTCAACAAATTAATGATATCCATATCACAGTGTTCAAAAGGGAATAAATTCATTTTCTTTTTTTCATCTTATGATATATCTACTACTACTACCAATTGACGAATAATAAGGCTGACTAATTCACGTTGTTCTAAATTCAAAATGATTGTAACATCACTGAAAGTTTCTCCAATTCAACAATATCTTTTATTCGATGGGCTAACTATGAAAGAAAGAAAGAAAGAAAACAATCATATTGTGGCGAGTATTACTTATAAAACTTATCAGTAGTATATAAAGAGACTCATCGGAGGGCATAAAAATATCAAATAACAGGGAGGCAGAATTGACATCAGCAAAAGTAAATGATTCAGCATTGTGGAGAAACAAGGGAGACGATGTGAAGGGAACACAAAGAAACAGAAGATGATGGAAGGCCATAAGTAGCATAACACAGAAGATCTGTGCAAATGATACGTTGAAGGATAAGGTGTACAAAATATGCCTATATAAAGGTAACACCTTCCAGGTGGAACACATTCCTTCAAGCTTTAGTGTCGTTTCCACAGGGTGGGACTGTCCGCCCCATGCCTAATCTTCCTCCGTTCACAGACTTATTCCTTCCTGGCTAGGTGAGGTTTAGCAATGCGTCAACCGGTTAGACTGTTTATTACTTACCTCTGGAAATCTAGCCCCCTTATGCTATACCTAAAACACAGCTACTCTGATACCACGTGTCACTCTCACACGCTTACTATCTATAGTGTTCGCATATTGATGCCAATTACGTGACCGGTGAGTCTAACCTGAAACCTGGAAACCTTCAGTGTTGACTTATGTTGCATCTCAGAGAATCACAAACAAGATCTTAGTGAAGTAATCTTTTCTATTTGAAGGATTGAGAGTAGTGTCTTCCACACACACAGTTCTCCAGGGACAAGTTGTGATTGACATCTGCGGCTCATCTTTTATCAGTTTCGCATCAAGCACTAGAGCCAAAGCCGCACTAGTCGACTGGATCCTCATTAACAGTTATCTGTGATCTTCATGCTGGAAATTTATATCAGTATCACAAGCAATCAGCTGGGGAAGCGTTGTCTTCTCGTCAACACTGTCTGTCCACTGACGGACAGATCAGTTCTACCATAAACTAAGTGTGCTCCTCGAGCATGCACATTTGAAGGATATCGCAGTGTTAGTTAGGGAATTAAATGCACAGACTAGGCATATAGTCTTAGAGGAAAGTTGTTTACCCGGTCAGTAGGGGCTACACATCCGCGGGTCGGATATTTCTAGCCATTTCTTGTTCTACGCCGGAGATGCACATGGTGCAACGTCACATGTCTACGTCTCAGGACGGATCGGTGATGTGTCTGCTGCTCCCATTTTGAAATTTACGAGCAAAACAACAAGATCTCATCTTAATCCAGACAAGCGGAATCCTTATTTTCATTAATCCTATAGGGTTTCATAATGACTGATGACTAGTGCACATATTATTTAACATCTTGGTCCGTATTTCAAGACAGGTCAGGTCTATAGTCTACCACACAGAGAAAACTGCTAACTGAACAAGATTAGGCAATCAACTGACCAACCAAGACAAGTGGTAAATCGACCAGCCGAAACCCCACCTGAAGGATAGAGTATATATACACAGCCACTGTATCCGACACCATACAGATCCTGTAGCTATAGTCAGTTAGTAACATTCATAGCCAGTAGGTCACCTACTAACCTAACCAAACCTAACGTTAACCAGATCGGATCAATTTGACTACAGAAGAGAAAGACAGCAGTATCGGTAGTGGTGATCACCCAGAGGCAGTGTACTGACAAGCTAACTGACACACCCTCCAATGTGTGCAACACATGATAAGCATATCACAAATATTTACCAATAGGCAGACACCTACAGCTAACTAAACACTGAAAGGTGACCAATACGCACAAGTATAAATCATGTTCATCAGCTGAATTCTCAGCGACCGCGAGCTCGAAACGTCACCAGTTCATATTATTGCAAAACACTGTGTGATTTATCAAAATAAAATCCTTTCCATAATGGAGTTATACTCTACCATAGTGCTCAAGTTTTATACTTATATCAATCTCTGTGTATTGACTGGGAGACATTCTTACAACAGCACACAACCTACAACTGTACAGTGAAATATCAAGTTTGTAATACATTTTCTTTTAGTGTATTTTTCAATGATTTTTGCGACTTTTTTTGCATCCAAGTTCTGATTGGTTGTTCAGGGTCACTGTGGTAGTTTAACTGTGCTTGTTACCCTTTTTGTTAATTTGGAAGTTCATTTCACAAACTCTGCTCGTTTATGACAGTCACTACTCGCTAGCTAACATAAGAATGACAATGGGCATTTCATGAGTATCATCAGATTCTTTCTTGTTCTTAACCATCCACTCAATCGGACAGCTAACATAAACTGAATACAAGAACTTATTTTTGTCAACTATTGTATTTTGTACTAAAACACTTAGTATTAGTTTTAACACAATAAAGTCTACACATGAATTAACCATTGAGTCTTTCGATGTTTTTTTTTCCTTCACGTTCCCCAGTGGAACATAGGGCTTCAAGCTAGTGGCTTGAAGTTTCTGTAGCAGTGTTTATTTTACAGGATGGGGTTGCTAGCCTCATATCCAACCTTTCCTCTTTACCAGCATTATTTCTGGCTTAGTGAGGCGAAGGAATGCGTCAGTCGGGGATCGAACCCCGGACCATGTGCATGGTCGGCGAGCGTCCTGACAGCTATGCCACCGACGCAAAGTTTTTCGATGTGTGTTGAATGAATTTTTCAGAGTTGTTACACATTCATCAGTGAGTACAATTCGTTACCTACCATAGATGGTAATGAATATTTTCCGAAATGAAAGGCTGTACAGTTAGTTGAAATTCTAGTTTCCTTCGTTGGAGGAAGGTCGGGGTGGGGTGGGGGAGTCGGCATAACTCTGTTAAGTTCTTATACAGTCAGTCAGCAGCGTGATGGACCTCACATCGACCATGGTAATGTAAGCTATTTATACTACTGGCTTTTATTCTTAACTCTGTTTACCTAGTAGTAGTATGATCTCAACCAATGGTAAACGATTGACTCGTGATAATCAAGCTTATACTAAGTTCAACAAGGTAGCAGCTACCGGTTAACAGAAAGCTGATGACTTAATGAGTTGTTAAGTTGCAGAGAGGATGGGATATAACGTTGTGTAGTAATAATAATTATTATTATTACTGACCGATCAATCAGTATAGAACGTCACACGACTGATACTCAAATTTATGATACATAAACCTAATTTTCTCTCACGCTACTTATGACCTTTGAAATCTTATTGGTTTTTCACTGTCTTAATTTATCAATGACATTACTGCCTCTCAAGGTCATTTCAAACTCATATGTACACAGGCATGAGTCGGTGACACAGCGGTAGAATGCTCGCTCGCCAACCACGCCTCATGTGTTCCAGGGTTCGATCCCCGGCCACCGACGGGGATAAGCCAGTAATACGACTGGTAAAGAGGGAAGGTAGGGCATGAGGCTGGCTAGCAACCCCATCTATCCTGTAAAAATAAACACCACTGCTATCGAAACTTCAAGCCTATTAGCTTGAAGATGCTCTATGTTCCACTAGGAACCTAAAGGAATAAACAAGATGTACGCAAAGGCCCTCAATCTTTTTTGACGTCGTCTTTACGGCCCGGCGGTGTTATTGTTGTCGTCGTTGTGAGATTAGGAAAGATTAGCCAGCAGCGCCTTAAGTTAGTATATTCACTCATAGTCTACTCTACTAGATCGTAATTCCCAGTCATAACAATTTACTTTATGAAAAAAAACATTCAAAGTTACTCACCACAAAAGACTGCAATAAGATGAATAGTTCTTCATCGATATAAGCTGATTTCATAGGTGATGGTAGTAGTAGCTGTTCCGTTGTTCCCTCATCTTCAGTGTCTTGACAATCGATATCCAAAGTGTATTGTTTCAGTGAATAACCAGATGTATCATGGCTGCATAGTTTATACGGTGGCTAATTTGTAATTTATAATAATAATAATTTATTAATACAATCACAAAATAAGACCTTACCATACACAGAAGAATGAGTAATACACGAAAAATTTCAGAATAACTCCAATATTGTACATAAAGATCAAATGAATGAGCAGCTGTAAACAAAAAAAAGAAAACAGGTCAAAGGAAAGGAAGTAAAACTAATTTAGGGCTTTATGCGATTTAGATTTAATTGGAAGAGAAGTTCAGTGTTGTTTGACTGCGTCAGAAACCAACAATACATCACTTGTGTTGGCTTTTGAACACAAGAGGTGGCTGTGGTGGCCCAAGTGGTCTAGTGGATAACGGTTTGGCGTTTGAAACTATGGGCACTGGTTTCTAGACTCGTTGGGAACATCATCACTCACTGGGGAATGCAGGGACATCCAGATGACGAGTCCCAAATGGGACGAAATGCGCATCCTGGATTCCACTGCTAGTCACTATCCACCAATTAAATAACAATAACACATCAGTTAGAGAGATCTCATTGAAAAAGAAAAAACAGTCAGGGTCAGCTGGACCATGGGAACGAATCCGGGACCTATAAGTCACGAGACCAACCTCATCATTATCTATTCGAGTGTCGGTGGTTTGTAGGGATTTGATTGATTGGCTACAGGATTTCATCACGAGGTGACGTTAGTTAGAGAATTTATCGGGAAACTAGATGGGAGCACTGGATAGCCAGCCAACCAGCCAGCTGTTTCGTCCTAGTGCTTGAGACTATTCAGCAGTACGCACTCACACCCACAGGATTCGAACCCAGCGCCCTCCGATTACACAAGGCAAGCGAACTCGTAGACCATTAAGTCACTGGGACCTAATTCAATAACTGGCTGCCCCCATGAATACCAACCTCTGTCAATTTATGGTATACCGAGACCACTAGCCAATGGGCTGAAATTCAATGATCTGTGAATTCCAACTTTGCCAAACTAGGACGAAATAGCTATCCAGTACTCCTAGTTGGTATTCAATGATCTCTGTAACTGATGTGGATTCGTAAGAAACTTCAACAAGTAGAATTAAAGAAAAATAAATCAGCCAAAGTATTTCTTTCCTTTCTTTGTGTTCCCAGTGGCACATAAAGCTTCAAACTTCAAGTAAATTGATAGATGGTGGCTAGCAGTGGAATTCACCAAGATACATATTTCGTTCCATTTGGGACTCGTCAACTAGCTGGATATATACCTGCATTCCCCAGTGAGTGATGCTGTTCCCACTGAGATATTCGAATCCAGTAGCCATAATTTTAAACGCCAAAGAGTTATTCACTAGACCATAGCCACCTCTCTTGTACAAGGGGAATCAGTAATCATTGAATTCAATTTGTTCCTCCTAATGATTCACTGGACCGAAGTCCTCGGCACCTCAGGTTGATATGTCGGATATTTGTGAAAATGTTTCCACTATGTCTGATTACTTAACTCGAGGTAAATTGGTGGATGATGGTGAGTAGCAGCTGAATCCAGGATGTCCAATCAATCAATGGGAAAGCCAAATTGAATTAGATAAAAGAGCTTCAAACTCGACGTTTTAAGTTCAGCAGCATTGGTGTCACCTTTATGGGGTGAAGTCGCTAGCCTCACGTCCAACCTTCACTCTTTCACAAGCTTACTACTGGCCAAGAAAGGCTTAGGTGTGTCGGCCGAGAATCGAACCCGTATCATGTGTCTATTTGGTGAGCATTTTACCCTTGAATCACAGACGCACAGTCAAAGAATATATACATATATATATAATTTATACTTACTGAACTCTTCTTTCAATAAACATTGTATTCTTATGAATGTACTCAAGGCACCAGGCCAATCATCTGTAAAATACCAATAATAATAATTCGCTTTATTTCAAATCAGTATTTATGATACAGTGTGGGATTTTCAGCATTTTGTATACTATTCTATCTAATTTACTGAACAACTTAAAAACAGCAAAAACAAAAGATACGTGTTACAAGGTATACGAAACCAGGATTGATAATGGCAGCTTTTTGGTATTACCAGTGACAATAATATTAACAGGTAACATTATTAGTTGAAATAGTCACCATAGATTATAAATTGTTGCTATTATTATTATTATTCCCTTGGGTTCCCAGTGGAATATACAGCTTCAACAACACATCTCCACTTTTCTCTTTCTTCTGCTGTCCTCTTCATCTGGGTCCACCATTCCGCATAATTCTCTCATCTCATCACACTCACACGATCTCCTCCATGTTACCCTTGCACCGACGACCGACTCGTCGCTTTCCATTTAGATTCCATTAGACCGATGGGCTAGTGCGCTATGTCATTCGACAGCCTCCTCAATGTATATCCGATCAATCCATCTCAATTTTCTCCTACATATTTGTTGAGAAATCGGCTTTTGCCTGTTGGTTTGTCACCATTCAGAGTTTCTTGTTGCTAATTCTCACTGGCCGTTTGATCTTCAATATGGAGCCAGTTAGCGATGGTGGCAGCCGTTGATAAAAGTCTGCAACAGGCCGTTGGAAATCCTTTTCGTGATATACAGTGCAAGTTTCTGACCCGTATAGAAGGACCGACTTGATATTGGTGTTGAACAGAATCCGAATCTTGTTTTTTTATGCTGGCTGAGTACAGAAGATTTCCAAGTTGAATTCAGGTTGATGAAGTCGTATCTTACCTTTCCGATTCTGAATGGCTGGCTTTGACATCTTCATCTTTTCCACCGGCCCTCTGTCTGTCTGTCTGTCTGTTTTCGACATAGAACTTTGCACATATGTGCGGAAGTTCAAGTCGCCACATTCCGTGTAGCACGCGAAGCAAGAGAAGAAAGTACAAGAAAAGCATAATAGAGACAGTGAGCAGAGGTGTGAGACAAAGGAGGAGTAATGACGAAGAACAAAACAGTTTCATTGGAGATCATAAGTCACAGGGAGTGGATGCATCTGCGCTAGCCACTGAGAACGGTTTTGAGCCATGTCACCAATTGTTTCCAACCATAGATTTTTACCGTCCCGAGGACCCCAGCCTGGAAGTCTACACCTTTCTACGTGGCTTAGACCAACTGTTGTGGATTTCATTGACTGATGCCAAGTTTTTGTTTGACCGCCACCCTCTAGTTGGAACGATGCTGCCTCTTCAGCCAGGTTTTTGGGTTTCACTTCCAAGTCTTCGCGTTTGTGTGACAGATATATATCATCTGCGAAATCCAGGTGTTTCAAGAGTCTTATTATCGGTCGTCCAGTGTATTCCTGACTCCTACCCCCCAACAGTCTGACACATAACCCAATCCACCACAATTAAGAATATCATCGGTGATAACAGGCAGCCAACTTATCTTACTCCTGTATACACTTCGAACACCTCGCTGAGTTTCCCGTTGTGGATCACTTTACACGTGGCATTGTCATATAGTTGTTGAATGAGGTTGACAAAGACTTGAGGTACGCCATAGTGTTGAAGTAGTTTCCAAATTACTTCTCGGTGAACACTGTCTATCGAAGGCATCTTCGAAGTCGATGAAGTTGAGGTAGAGTTTTGACTGCCATTTTATGCTTTGATCGATGAAAATGCGTAGAGTTAAAATTTGATCAGAACATGATTTGCCTTTCCTAAATCCAGCTTGTCCCGTTCCGACGGAGTTATGCATCCAATGCATCCTTTATTCTCCCCAGGATGATGCGATTTATTATTTTACTTATTTTAATTTAATTTTTGATTACAGCTTGATTCCACACTGTACTTTTGGTACAAGTATGGAATTTTCAGCATGGATATTGGTAACCCAAATTTTGCAGGCCGACCATAGATATTAGGTGCGCGTCGGCAGGGGATCGAACTTCGGACCATGTGCATGGTTGGCGAGAGTCCTAACCACTGTGCCACCGACGTGGCGTGGACAAGAGCATTATTCCACACCAGTTCTTACACAAGCTTAAGTTTGTCTTCTTTGGTAGCTTGACGAAGTAGCCAGCGTTTCTTCCAATCGGTAGGTGCCTTTCCTTCTTTCCAAAGCTTTTGCAATAATGCAGATTACAAATAGGATAGAATAAAAGGGCCGATTATTTTGCTAATAACACAACAAGAGTCGTAGGGTTTGACCCCAAACACTATCTCTATCCCACAGAACGCCGGCTGGTCAAATACGGTATCGTTGAGCTTTTGTACTTGCCTATACAAGCATATAATCATTCATAATGACTTGCAGTCCTACACGATGAGATGCAATTCAAGGGGAGAGTTGTGAATAGAGACTCAAGTGTCAACAAATTGTATAAGCGGAGGTTAAATGATACCTGATTGTCTTAACTTCTTAGTGTAGTAGTAGGTTAGACGGAACGTTTTCTTAAAAAATCAACAAGATATGGAATGGCTAAGAAAGGTGAGAGAATAGAACTATTTTCAAGGTATTTTACTCTTGACTTAGTTTCTATTTCAGTACCCTGTCCGAGTATGCTACAGGCATCATGTGAACGGACAAGTTCTTTTAAATCACGTTTATACCCATCTAAAAGTAAACTTAACTGTTTGACATTTAAAGGGGATTTAAAGCAAGACCATATAGCTTAGACCACACTACTGGTTGATATCCGACAGAAAGGCCATTAAGTTTGGAAGAGCTAGATCCCGAAGTAACTGTCAGCAATGACCCCAAGAGTTCTGCCTTGAATCAATTTGTAATGTGAGCACATCCTCTCCATCGTAAAATTAACTCCACTTACTTCAACTTTTCATTTACAACTTGGTGAAATTCATGTCAACGGACGAGTTCTTGTAAATCATGTTTATGTCTGCGTGTCTAAAGGTGAAGTTAACTGTCTAACATTCAGAGAGGATTTAAGGCAAGACCATAAAGACAATGATAACGGTTTTAAAAAAAACATGTCAATATGAGGCAAAACAACTAACGACGACGCATAACTCACGTATACACAGCTGACAATGACTCAAACGTTTATATAATTCTAAACTCAATAATATATCCTTTGATACAATCTCCATTGTACGTTTTAAATAAGGAATAGCTTGATTATACTTGCATAATCTCTATTAAAAAAATGATTTGCATTAAATTTGTTCCTAATTAAATAATTAATACCTCTACCTACCATTAATAAATCCACCAGATAAATGTAGACATTTGTTGCTAATGTGAACAACTCATTCAATTCATAAATCTACATTACGAAGAAAAAATATGAACAGAGTGCAGAGTTGAAGTTACCCTTGCTGATCTTAACAGGCATAGAATAGCACAGTCTAAATTATCTTCATAATTCACAGCATTCATTGAAGTGTATTTATCGTCGGCTTGGATGAAATACTTTGCTGCAGTGAATAAGGTGGATGCTTCAGCTGTGACATTTTTAGCACCGAATTCACATCTGCAAAATAAAAACATACTTTTTTAAAAAAAATAGAACTTTTAATCAATTAAGCAGACACAACCGGCAAATTACATAACTGACTAGCTGCAACATAGGACTTTGAACAAAAGACAGCATAGTTCCAGTTGCCACACTACATGTAGTAACATGGAGAAACAAGAGGACTTTATTCGATTTGGCAGATCACAGAGAATAAATGCATCCACACTATTCATTAACAACGATGATTTTAAGCCATATCACTGATAGTTGTCTCCAGTCTTCATTGGTACTTACCATCCCACGGACCACAACCAGTTAGGCAGTCTAACTGTTAAAGACTTCATGGACTGATGGCAAGTTCTCGTTTGGCCATCAACCTGATCTATCCTATGTCAGTCAGCTAACATTTCCTGTCGTTGAGGAAGACGATGATGGCTAGGCCTGAGTAACACGTGTCTGTGCCACACCTCAATAGATGTACCTTCATAACTTCACTGATTGATTTTTCCTCATCACCTAATACCTAATACGCGTAACCAAAATATTACACCCCATATTATACCACCTAACACGTGAGACACAGTGCAGACATCTGTAGTCAAAAACTGCTGACCATTTCATGTCTCCCACTTTCAATGTCCATGTCTCATAGCCATAAAGGTGAACGGAGTGAACTGCTGAGCAGTCCACATGTCCTTTTGATCGATATCCAGTTGGATATCACATCTACGCCAGAGATGATGTAAGTTGGTGAATGCCACACAAGTCTTTTGAATTGATTGTTCAAATCTCATCAGCAATCAGTCGATCAGAGTCCCAAACTAGTGAGGTGGTCAGTATTCTTAACCATTTCTCACTCCCTGTCTTTGAAGTATGATAAATGGATATGACAATTTAAACACAAATATTTCAGAGGCTTGGCACTCGTGTGTCAGCAAAATCATTTCCACCAAGTTAAAGATTTTCATTAACACACCTAGCCCCTTCACTACCTTGATACTGAAAATAAGGTGACTACCAAAAACAACAAACAACAAGAAACTCTGACTGCACACAACACAACAAATATGCAGAAGGAAATGGATGTGGACTGAGCTAAGGATACGCTAAGGATACCTCCAATTGACACAGCACACACTAGGCCATCGAATGGAATCCAAATCCGAAGCGATGAGTCAGTCATCCCAGGATGATGTGGAAGAGATTATGTGAAGAGACAGTAAAAGCTTGTGGGTAATCGTGACGCTAGCTGAAGAGGACTGTAGAGAACAGGATAGCATGGAAATGTATTGCTCAAGCGCTTGGAATGTTTCACTTGGAATGCAAGGAATGAGTGAACAATAATAGTAAAGCGATGGCATGCATATCTTGTATCACTTCCTACCGATAAGCAATACACCTAACTTGTTTACAGTAAAACAAAACGTCAGCAAATTGCTACTATATTCTAACAAGTAAGATAAAATCTTATAACTACTAAATGTCAGCTTAATAAGTTTATAAGCTCGTATTTTGCAAAGTGGAGAATGCATATTACACAGTTTTGTTACCTTATCTTTCTGAGGATTTAATTCTACATGATAAACTGACTGACTGCTTCCAAAGTAGAACTTTGAGCAGACGTGCAACAGTTCGAGTACACAAAACATGAGAGTAAAGAGAGATTCAAAAGATAGGGAGACATAATAAACAGAAATATGAGACAAACAGAATAGTAGAATGTAAGGACAGAATTTTATTGGCTATTATACATCACAAAGAGTGAATGCATCTGCACCATCCATTGACAACGATTTTGAGCCATATCACCGACTGTCTCTAGCCTTCACCAATTTTTACCATCTTGAGGACCCCAACCAGAAAGTTTACACCTCCTGACGTGGCTGGCTTAAGTGAACTGTTTTGGATTTGATTGACTGATGCCGAGGTGCTTTGTTTTGACCACCACTGGCTCTTTTCAAACTTGACCCATCCTATGTCAGCTATCACTCTCCATCGTTGAGGCAGGCGATGGCTGCTAGGCATGCGTAACACATGTCCTAACCATCTCAATCGGTGTAACTTCACAACCTCATTGACTGATGTCCCCTTCTTACCTAGAACTCGACGCCTAACCACAATATTGCTCACTTTGTTATACCACTTAACACAGGAGACAGAACGCAGACACGTATGATGAAAAACAGCTAACCTCTTTTCCACTTTCAATGGTCATCATATCTCACAGTCATGAAGGAGGACAGAGTGAACTGCTGAACAGTACACACACCCTTTGGTCGACAGCCTAATTTCACGTCTACGCCAGAGATGGCATAATTCGGCAAATGTCAAACGAGCCTTCATACAGGATAAACAGGGATAATGATATTATATAGTTAGAAAGAGTAAGGGTTACATTACAATGTCAAAGCTTAAAGAGTCACCACAGTGAGAGAGAAAGAGTAATTGCTCTCTCTCTCCCTCAAACACACGCAGATATACACAACAAACATGGGAGAAGAGTAGAATACTAATCACTCATTGAGGAATTAGTCACTCGAAATCTTTCCAAAATGATGCATTTTCAAAATAACTTTTTTTGAAACAAGACAATTTACACCTTACTGCTTGGTCGAAAGAAAAAAACGGTTGAATAGTGTACAATACAATACTATACACATCCTTGATAAACATGGAGAGTACTAAACTCAAGTGAAAACATTTCTAGTACTGTGTTGGTAGATAATATGACAGTAACCGCAATTAGAATATTTCAGTCAAATTGAAGTGAACTACTAAAAATCCACAAGTAGCATGGATTCAGGAAAAGCAAGTCATGTGCTCAATAAACCTCGAACCTACGTGTTAATATCGAACAGAACATATAATGGCAGTGTGGAAATCTGCTGCACTAAGTGTTACAAAAAAGATTCCGACTTTTAACCTTAATGTCCATTTAGTTGTTCTATATAGTTCAGAGACTTGATGCGTACGTTGCGAAAATCATCTTCAACAGACTATAAACTTCCATCAACACCTGTCTTCTTTCGACACTGAAGATTAGGTGGTCAGTCAAATATGATGAAAAACAAGGGATTTTGGAAAGCAGCGAAACAGCCAAGAACCTATTGCCCAAAAAATATACCGGAGGAAATGGATAAATCGGACATATATTGATAAGACCATTGCGTGACAACCGTGCAACACGTCGTCGAAAGGAATCAGAATGGAAAACAGCCCGTTAGGCATCGAAGAGTGTTATGGATAGGATCGTACGAGGGAGAGATGAGAGCTTATGGGTAATGGAACGAAGACCCAGCATGAATACAATAGGTTCACTTGGCATTTGCCAACTTGTACTTCTAACGCATATATGATGTGAAACTGACGATCAAAACTCATGTGTGATAAGAATATCACTTTATTCTGTTCTATCCTGTGAGACAACGTCGGTGAAGAAAGATTTGAAAGAATGAGACATTTTTGTTTTAGCACAAGCGACTTCATTGGATGACTCGCCCCATATTGGGCAAGGTAATAAGAAGTAACAAGATTAGGCATAGAGTTTTAGGCATAAAAATAAAAAGAAGTCAACAAGTTCATGAAGCCTTACCCACTAAAATCGCCTGATTACTTCCTACACATGTCAAACCACCAACTTCCTTGACCAGTGATGTCAATTGAAGTAAGATCAACTTGGGAAAAAGTATGTAGTCAGACCAAAACATGCTATTAACTACTGACTGTTAACCTGAGGCAATGTAGGTAGGTATTTGCCACCAGGCTGTGACCCTTGTGTCCTAAGAATTAACGACTGAATGGTTTTTTTAATGTCTATTTGAGCACATCCAGAATTCGATGAACTTCTTATTTAAATATCCTTTCTCCTTACGCCTTCATCGGTTGAGGTTTTATCGCGCTTTCTTTGTTTATTTTCATGTGCCTTCTCGAAGTGTGGTGACTTGATTTAATGAACTTAGACGAAAATAACTTTTGGCCTTAACATCTAAAGAGGTGGATTTGTTAGGCTTACCCGACTTATATTATCGCTTCAAATTACCTTAATGTCTCTTCAGTAGGATTATGACAGAACATTCTTTCGGAAGGAAATTTTAGTAGCTATTAACAAATTATTTATGAAAAATTCGGAGTACACATAATTCTAAGATGAACTAGTGTTCATTTGAACTTAGTTGGCCATAAGAATGAAGGGTTTAACGATAGAATTATAGAACGAACCTGGCTTTTCCTAGCAAAAATACTGCTGCTAATGAATGACATTCTTGACTAGCCAAACTTTTGGCCACACAAGCTATAAATGAGTTAGTGTTACTGCATATGCATGCTTTCCTCAACGTACCGAAGTCATGAGCTTGATCATCTGATTTATTTCTTTCATTTAGCTTTCTAAAGTACAATATACATTAGGATACATGCACGTAGTACTTTTTAACATCATTACTCAGAGATTTATAAATTTGAGGGTAATCTAATGATGGATCCATAAATTGCGCCACAAGTTTTATTGTTTTCACTACCCAGATATTTTAGTTGTGGCCGCTGTTCTCGATTCCCGATAACGAAGCACAGTTTTTTGTCTCTTGTAGATCCAAAAACCTCCTCTAAATGCTCTGCTAGACTTTGAGGGGGATGTGAGAATGATGAAGTTGGAAAAGGAATGAGTCTTAGATGCTAATGATTTAGACTCATACAATTAGAATAGTAGGCTCTGATGGTCTGTGTTAATCCTCTCAGTGTATATCTGTGCAGAGATCTAATTTCTCCTTGAAAGAGATCACCGATGGAGCTGATACTACGGAATCAGATAAGGAGTTCCGTTTGTTGACCACTATGTCAGAATCTAAATTCCACACGAGTTTTATTACTCTGCGGTTTGCGCACCCTTTGTAGTGACCCAGCAGATTTATCTTCAAGGGAGGGAAAACTTTAGAAAGATCAATCCCAGCATCATTCTTTAACATACGATATTCCTAAATTAAGTTACCTGACCTTCGGCATGACGATGGGAAGAGATTTAAATATTCCCTCCTCCTCTCATAAGGAAGATGTGAGACACCAGTTGCTAATTTGATTCCTACTCTTTTTATTGTTGCCGAGACAAGACCGTCTCTCTTGAAGCATGGACTAGCCGCTTGCACTCAGTGATTTATATGATGCCTGACATACTTTGCATACGGCACCTCGAACAAAGCCTTACCGTCCGGAAGCCCTTGGAAGTGCCTATAACATTCGGAAAACCTTTGCTGCAGCTGTGTGGTGATAGTTAATTCCCCACTGTTGGCACAGCATTCATCAATTAACAGTGGATGCTGACCCTCCCTGATTAAGTCAAGTCGTTTAGCTGACGGCTTCCGGTCAAGCATCCACGCCATTTGGTACGCCGTCATGTCACGTTCGTTCGTGCACGATCCCTAGCTTAACATATTTATTTTCGAATATTAAATAAAAACTGTCCGTGTGTGTCTCGTGTGTGATTTACGCCAACTGGTAGTAGAGTAAACGTTAGAAAAAAATTACTCCTATATGGCAATAAATTTACAATATCACTGGTTCAATTCTTTTCTGCGTCTGGGTTCATACGTTCCACGCATGTAAGTATCATAGATTTTCAAAGAGCCTTGAATGGTTGAGATGCGGAGGCGTGAAATGTCGAAGGAGGTGAAAAAGAGTGTGCGAAGGTATTTTGCAGAGAGTTGACTGATCACCTCTCGATAAGAGATTACAACAGGAATTTGCGTGATTCTTTGAACTGTATGTCCCATTGTGGACAGGAATCGTTTACATGCGGCAACCATCGTTGGAGCTCCGTATTTTGACATCTTAGATGCATGACTGACATAAACGTGGGCATCGCCGCAGACTGTTACGTCGAGAATGTATGCCACACCGTCTAACAGGATAGTCATATCTGGTTGACAGAAAGACGTGGGCGTTGGAACTCGCGGCTTTATGTAAAATCTGGTATTGGATTTGCGGAGCTTGTTGACGATCAGCTTGAGGACATCGTTGTGTCTCTTGCATCTGACCTCATGAGTAAGAGCACAATGCTGAAGAATGTGTTGAAGATTTTCTGGTCGACCGCACCCTCCTCTGCAGTTGATGTCGACTCTAGGACGTCACCGCGCATTTCTCGTTTCTGTGCCCAAGAGACCCACACGCGGTTGAAAGGCCCGTACATAGAGTTTGGGCAAGACCATTTCAGGATTAAGAAGCCATTTGTGAGGTTCGGGACATGTTGTTGATTCCGTCAAACCATAACCATCTGCTGATGTGTGTAGCTGTTGTGCCCAGCTTTCACGTGCTTCTTCTGCAGATGTTACTATTTGCCTGTGGGCTTGCATCGGAAGATTGCAGATTCTAAGAAAAGGTGTGAAGGTGGCGGATGACGCTATGCTGCATATGAGCGGATTTCTACTGTTCAGCAGTGCCTCGATTCTTTTGCGCCTATGGCTTGGAATCGTTGTTGAGAGATTCATGATTCCCAGGCCCTACTTTTTGATATCAGCGTGGGAAAATGCAGTCGGAGTGTCCTTCGGGAGGTGAAGCCATCGGCGGACAGCTGCACGAATAAGTTTGTCCATAGTTTTCAGGGTATTCTTGTGAGTGATACTGAGAGTCAGTGAGTAGAGTAGACGAGGAATCAGATTGTTCTTCAGAATCATCTCGCACTGCTATTAGGTCCCGAAATATAACTCGTAATTTGGAGGATCAATCCTGGTGTTTTGTCTTGCCTTTGGTCTACGCTAAACGAATAGATCTTTCGTCAGTATACTTCTCACTACTCGTTAACCTCACCACCCTCAACCTCTAAAGCCGTATCAGAACCTGCATTCGTTTTCACATCATAACTAACAATAATTCGTAAGTCCTTTTGTCCTTTATCATCAAGCGGTTCGTTATCCTCCAGAGAGTAAGACGTGTAGGACCTCTGACCTAAGTGCATCATAGTGCTTTTCTGCGATTAGTCTCTAAACTGCATTTAATTTACCTAGACCACTTCGTAAAACTAGCCTACATTTTCGCAGATCTTAATATTGTCAGCAGATGATAGTAAAGATTGGTTAGGGTAACAACTGCCTGCCCCCTCTTCGATTTACCTGGCTATGATTTAAACAGTAGTTTCGGAACCACTAAGTCGTCTACCACAATTCAGAGCATTTTACTGGCGATGACAGTGATCTTGCTAAACCCCTGGGTAGTACAATCAGAGGAGAAGACATCACGAAAGTTTCCGGAGAGGTTTTCAGCCTTTGCTTCATTTGACTCGACCGCCTCTCCAGTAGTGCCTACGAACTACGATGTACTACTGCCAGTTTTTGTCTTACGTTTAATATACGAATACGATCGTTTTGAGTAACATATGTTTTCAGTATTCTGTATGACTTTTATCAACTATATACCAAAATATATTCCGGATTTTCCTGCAGCTCATTTGAAACTCCTCCCTCCCCGTTAATAAAAATTGGTCCAATAAGCTTTTTCGCTTCCTTAATAACCTCCCAATTTCGCCGCTAATCCAAGGCGATTTATTCGACAGCTCGCGAGGCGTATACCAATTTACAGGAGGTGAAGTGACACAATCTAGTGTATTCCTAAATATCACCCAGGCTCTCTCGACAGTTCTAATTGTACTAATTGACCAGTCAGTTAGGGTTGCCGCGTGGCGGATTGCCGATACATCCTCTTTCCAGATGTTTGGAAGAGATATCGACCCATGTGTGAAGTCATGTATCTTAAACGCAGGAGTAGTAGCTACTTAGTCACTACTACCTATTGGTGGGAGGTAATGTCGTGTAAATGCTCCTTCTGGTAAGTTACTACCAAGCCCAGAGCAGTTGGTTTATGTCCTCTACATCACGGCATTCTATGGCTACCCAGTTGTCGTATGTGGAACTAAGGTGGATGAAGCGAGTAAGCAACTAGGAACCATATTTTCTTTACGATTTGCAGGGCTATCTTTTCTGTTGAGTGACGAATGTCCTTCCGTTTGTCTGACTTAGTTTCCCAGCCTCACTTGCCCTCTGATTTGCTTTCGGAAATTAAAAAATGCGGGAAATAGTCGGCTTCCAAAACGGATCACGTTCAGGCTCGTATCGTAATGGTGCACGTACATGCTACACGAGTGCACACTAGGGGACAATCAGTGTTATTTCCTTGCTTGGACAGATATCCTAGCCTGTTGATGTTAATTCCTGCAAGTTAATATGTGTGGAGTCAAAGTCACCTACTAACAGCCACCTGTTTATAATACTACACTTTCTCAACTGATTTCGAACGAAGTCGTCAGCTTGGCTGGCAGGGCTTCCATCAGCAACCTCGATCGTTACAGTATCCTCTTTCAAGTTGTTAAAACAGTCTTCAGATTCACCAATGCCGCTGTCGCCCGCATCTAAGATCAGTGAAGCAATTTCAACTCAACATGAACGTTAAGTGCAGGTGTGTCACATTTCCAATCAATAATTCTGCTTGATTATGGTATTGCAGATAATAATCGTGATTCGAGTAGCTTGTGTCAGAAAACACACACATTCGTAAAAACCAAGTGATGAAGCCTAGTCAGCTACGTCTCCTAAACCGTCAATGCCCAGCTCTTGCTATGCTGGGACTCACGCTGTTCCTTGATGTTTCTCAGAAACGCTTAGTATTAATGGACGCAAAACCAAAACACCGATTGGCTACTCGAGAATTCTTCATTGTAACACCAACATATAGCCAACATTAAAACTAAGCTTTAACTAAGATCTATGGACAAATATTACAATAATAAAGCACAATATTACTTCTGACAGTTTTGGTCTGACTTCGTTCTGAACAGCGACCGGTGAGACGATGTCTGGTGTATCGATGTCTCCGCGGAAAAATAGGGAAGTTGGGTTTGAGCAAACAACCATGAATTGATCGTTCAATCTTCAACTACATTGACACTCCCCGGCAAAAAGGGATCCATCCCTTTTCTCCATCACGACCAATACACGTTGACTTGGATACGAGTGGGAGAAGCTCGGCCACACGCACAAAGCTGAAATCGAAAACAAACAGAAAAGCCAACACACAACAGGCATGCCCACAGCACAGTCTCACACATCGATGACGACCTACGCCTCCAGATAAATGTATCCTCTTGACATCTTGCAACACAATCGCCACCTGCTAGAATGACTCTTGCAGAATGCAACGTGACCATAGCACCACCTCATGATACTCCACGCACGTCCTCGTATCTACTCTTTACAAATTACCACTGCAATCGCTTGTCACTCATTCTGCCTCAGTTCTAGTAACGGTGACGCATGCGAGCCTCAGTCGTCTACACTCTTTCTCCCCGGCGTGTGGGACCGCAGCTAACAATTATCTCCGTATGCATTTCATTCTCAGCAATAGCCTAGCCTCCCCGGCGTATACGACCCATCTTCTGTCCTTAACATCAATCAATTCATTCATGGATGTAGAAGACAAGAAACAACTTCAGAAGTAATCACGACGAAAATTTTAACAAAATTATGCAATAACAACAAGATACGAAAACAACAAGTAAACACAATTAATCCAAAAAACACCAATTGAGAAGACACAACACACGTATATACAAATAGTACAAACAACCTCGCGGATCATGTCTTGGTGGAATTATTTTGAAGAATTGCAGGACTTACACCAGTACGCCTACAACCCTTCTCAGGTTGACGCCCTAGGTTGAAAAATCGTCGCAGAGTTCATTTGCCGACTTCCCTCTGTCAGCTATATCCTCAAATCTGAACGGCAACACACCCATGTCATTGTATCGTGGAATATAAATGACGAACAAACACACGACGTATGTGGTCAACCAAGTGTAGAGACAGAGTAATTTACACCAAAGATAACACCATTCAAACAGTAAGTTGAAACTAGAAATGCCTTTATTCGTGCAAGTCAATTTAACAATTACTCTCTCCTTTACACTTGGCTTATCCTCACTAAACTGACCATTGATATTCGTCCTTTCAAACGAACTGATACTAGCATAGTCATTGCACAAGATACTTGAGTTGATGGGTGTCTGTTTCATTGTGGATGACAGCACCAACGACGACTGATTGATATCAGTTGATGAAGTTAGCGGTGGATCAAAAGCTGTTGTTGCTCGACTTTCAGAAATTTGTCTACCTGCAAGACCACCACCACTGCTGTCTTTTACTATCAGCTCAGGCTTAGCACTGGCATCTGATGATAGGTGGGCTACATGCTGATCAATCACACTGACGGTCTCACAAGTACGCATGCCTTCTGCAACTGCATCTGCATTTATTTCTACTTCACGTTCAAGTTGTACAGAACCTTTGTTCAACTTAGCAGTAGTAGGCATATCCCTCATCTCATCATGATCAACCAAAGACAAATCTGCACTATCATGATCATTACCACAAATATTCAATTTACCGTCAACTTCATCATTTTCAAACTCTTTAATAACAGAAGTAGATGATTTGGGTTCTTCTTCACAAATACCTAAAGATTTTATAGCTTCACTCTGACTAGTAATACCTTGTAAACTTGTGGAGTCAGAACTGTATTCTCAAAACGGTAATTCTATTCTGTGGCATACTATTCAACGATGGCTTACCAGTTGCAGCTACAGGCTTCTTCATTGCGCTATTATCGTCACACAATTCGGAGTCAGACCTGGATTTCACGTTTAGCTCATCACTGAACTTGCTCTCTGATTCACAGTTCATCTTTTTAAGCACTTCTTGCAAACGTGTAAAACACAACCGTGTTTGTCTTGCATCTTGTAACTTATCTGTTGAGGATGTACTACGAAACCTGTTACACTCACTAGATCTATATGCATTACTAGACACCATGGAGCCTTCTCGATATCCACCTCTCTGAGGCCTATTCGTCATCAATGATTGCATTTCGCTCTCAGACTGCTCTATTCTAGGGGTGAGATTCAATATACTGGCAAACTTGCTCATCGATTGATTGACACTATCTTTTACTAGTTTCAGGATATCATCAAATTTTGGATCGATACCCTCATCCTCCATACGGGAGCTCATCTTCACCCACTTCCTTTGCAGTCGAGTAGGTAGGCGTCTTGCTATTACTTCTAGTATAAAACTCGAGTTGAGGTCACTCATGCAATTCATCGAAATCATTGCATTCTTGTAAATCAGGAAATTATCCAGAAACTCAGTGAGTGCCTGGGAGTCATCCTGTAATTGATCACCATTACCCTTAACAGCCTCAAATAATTTCCCTACAATCATTGAAGGTCTTCCAAGCCTTTGACGTAATATGCTCATAGCCTCATCGTATCCCTCATTAGGCGGCATGAGCTTACAGCACTGTATAGCTCTTGAAGCATCTCCAGTGCAAAACCTCATCAAATACATCAATTTCAATTCATCACTTAATAGAAAACTACTCAACATGATCTCAAACTCCTTTACAAATTGTAAATAATCAGCTGGGTTTCCATCAAGCTAAGTAATCTTCTCTTGCATTCCTCCGAGCCAGTAACTAAACCTACCGCTGTCATCAGTTACAATCTTAGAAATCATCACAACCTAGCTGCTATGGAGCACTGTCAGACTTACGTGCGGTACAACTTCTTCTTAAATAAGTTTTCAGTCATTTGGAATAGACTACCAGCTAATGTGCGCGATGCAAACACACTTCCAGTGTTCATCTCCTCAGTCACCAGACTGCTCAAAGATGACAATGCACTTATACGTCTGACTCTTACACCCTCTTTTTCACCCTACATAGATATTTTAAGTTGTTTAAACGTGTAGTTACAGCAAACTACAATTATAAATTTTAATATTATTGGAACTAGATGATTAACATTTCTACACAGGACAGTAATATTAGTTCACACATAATATAAAAGTTAGCATAACGGGACTAGTTAGTTTGTGTACCAAAATAACCACAGTTACTAAACAGAATATATATGTATATATTTATTAATCACTCCTTAAGGACTCCCGTTGCTTTCTTTTGCGTTGCTGTTGTTTGTCTTCTTTTTTCTCTCACCATTTCAGCTTCCATTTGACTTTTTGAATGAGAATGAATAATGTGGATATTTGACCATTTACAATGACAAATGATCTGCAAACATTATTGGTCCCGTATCTTTCAGTTGCCTGGTTAATAACGAATTAACTTTCTCCACGACGCAACCTGGATTACATTTGTGGATTACATTTGTGGAATATACTCTTATACCAATGGAAAAGTATCAATTTGTAATACAACTTCACGATTGTAGCTTATAACATAACTGATCGTATCTGTAAAAATAGCTTCCTTATTACCCAATTTGGATATAAATCAAATCAAAAATGAGATTCGGATTTGTACACACCCAGGTTATATTGAGGAATTACTTCAAGCTTTATTTTTTCCCAAGTATTTTTAATCCATCCAAAACTTACTTGGGTTTTTTTGTTAATGCGAAGACAATATTCCTATATTTCATGATGTGCTCCATTGAATGACTTGTTATATTGTGGAATAACTTCAAGCTTTATTTTTTCCCAAGTATTTTTAATCCATCCAAAACTTACTTGGGTTTTTTTGTTAATGCGAAGTCAATATTCCTATATTTCATGATGTGCTCCATTGAATGACTGGTTATCATATTGTTCCCACAGACCTAAAAAAATGGCATGCATTTTCATGTAAATTTATATGTTTATATGAGAATATACATTATTATAATTATTATTAAAACAAAAACGCCAGCAACCATGTAACTTAACCATAAACCGAATTTATGAAATTTAATTAATGCTTATCCATGCCTGTATATTTGGTGTGTCCTACACAAGTAGGAAAAAATGTGTACTTTATTAAAACATTATTATTAATTATGATTGCTAATCGTATATGTAATTTATCATATTGATGATGCCTGTAAACTGGCGTCTCTCATGTACAAAATGAGAATATATTATTATTATTATTATTATTATCAAAACACCGTGGTTCTAATTTAGGGAGTTTGATGTTCCTATTATCTCTGAACGGCGAAACAGTAACATCAACCATGTCATGCTTAACATCAGACACATCGTTACAAGTAACAGACAAGTCACCATGGCTTACTTTCCTGTTTGCATCCAAGACTCTCTGTCCCTTCTTTGACCCAGGCATCGTTGAACTTGACCCAATTCCAGATATTGCTTGTTCAAAGAGGACTTGACCGGCACCAGGATAGATGAATGGTGACTATCCAAACTTTCGCCAACTGTCTGAATCCGCCAGAATCTGTTTCTACCGTCAGAAACTGTCAGCCACGTCTCGTAAACCGTCAATGCCCAGCTCTTGCTACGCTGGGACTCACGCTGTTCCTTGAAGTTTCTCAGAAACGCTTAGTATTAATGGACGCAAAACCAAAACACCGATTGGCTATTCGAGAATTCTTCATTGTAACACCAACATATAGGCAGCTTTACAATTAAGTTTTAACTAAGTTCTATGAACAAATTTTACAATAATAAAGCACAATATTACTTCTGACAGTTTTGGTCTGACTTCGTTCTGAACAGCGACCGGTGAGACGATGTCTGGTGTATCGATGACTCCGCGAAAAAATAGGGAAGTTGGGTTTGAGCAAACAACCATGAATTGATCGTTCAATCTTCAACTACCCTGACAACCCCACTCATGAATGCAGGTCTGGGCGACACAAGTTTCCGTGACCTCACCACACGAACACCCAATATCTTCAGATCCTTTTCCCCTCTTTCTAATCGGGCCTTCAATCGCCCAATCGTTTCCCTCCTTCTAATCCTGCCCTCCAACAGCTGATCAGGCCTTACCATCAACTAATTGTCCCTGGTTTCATATGCATTGTTGAGAAAAATGTTCTCCAGTATGTCATCCTTTAGTATTAATTACAGTATTTATCGAGAATTTTTCGTGGCATCGGCATTTTGTTTGCTTAATCTGGTGACCCTTCTTACATGAACTCCAGCTTTTGGGAAGCAGAGCATAAATAACGGCGCTAACTTCCTCAAGATTATGCGCATGTTGAACAGATGGATCTGCTTAGTTTGGTTCCCTCAAGTTCGAAATGGTAACAGTAATTAGAGTCAGAAGGCTTCGAAATGCTATTAAAGGCCATAAAGAACTTGTCATTAGTCCCCATAGTTTCGTCTTCCCTGTGGTTTTTCAACTTCTTACTGTTTGGCATTACCCTAGTGCAGCTAGTTTCTTCCGCTTTCCTGAAGTCGCAACTAGAAACCATTCGTTCACTCGACACGCTGCACCTCGTCTTAGTAGTTTCACCAACTGGCCTTACGATGCTGGAAGGGGGTTGTTCATAAATTGAAAAGCTGAAGAGGAGGTAGTTTAAGTAATTTGTGGAATAAGCAAGACGTGAGCCTCTCTCTAAAGTGGGTCGTGTAAGGACTACAATGGTCAGGAAAATGCTTAGTTGAATGCAGTCCGTGTGGCCCAAGTAGTGGCGTACTTGCTGTTTCATACTTACGACCTGTAGCGCGGTGGCAACGGTTGCAGGGGGTGGACTCCAAATGTTGCTGGCATGGAGCGAGTAGAGATGCAAAACCTCCCACTACCGACCATTTGAAGAAAGACGGTCCACAGAAACTCGTGAAAAACCCTGGACGACCTCATGAGAGGTTAACACTATTTATCGAACTCTTTAGTTATAGTATTGAAATTACTGGTCTGGTAGTCTCTAAGTAAGAGGTATTTAGGTGTGTGGAGTCTTAGTTTCTACAACCCCCACTGCAAGTCACATCTTTATTACACTTTAACAGTCACACTTGGACTGGGCTTATCCGGTATGTTGGTTGAAGTCTAGCCCGGTAAATGTTTTTGTGAATAAGTGTTGATAAAACTGTGTTACACGCTTCATGGATTGATTGGAACTCTCATTATCTGATATATCGTGTCGACAATAATATTAATATATATTCTCATTTCTTACATGAGGGACGCCAGTTTACAGGCATCATCAATTCGATAAATTACACATAAGATTAATAAGCATATATAGTAGAGATAATATAATAAGGTACATATTTTTTTCCTAGCTATGTAGGATACACCAATTGTATAGGCATGCATAAATATTGTTTTAGTAATAATATATTCCTGTTCATGCAGGAACGTACCAATTGTACAGGCATGGATAAGTTGTTATATAAATTACACATAATTTGATGTATAATGGATTTACAGTTTGGTCGTTCTTTCTGACATTGGAGTCAGTCGGAACAGTCTGCTATAAAGTCTGTTTGCGTAGCACATAAGGAGATATAGATATATTGTTTTCGCATTAACAAAAAACCCAGACATCGCATGAATGTAATACAGATATCTGGGGGGAAAAGGCTTGAAGTCAATTCTCCCATATAACTTTGTTGTGAGCAGCACCCTTGGCTTAAAGTTTATTGATGTATTATGTTGAGATCAGTGATATATTTATTCCATTTTTCAGCAGTCTTATCGTATGTAATGTCCACGTTATGTGATCTGAGGCACACCCTTGGGATACTGGTTGCAATTATTTGTGTTTTGGGCAAACTGTCTCAGAATGCTAATATAATGAGCAGGATGGGGTAGCTGGAGGGTAATGTTATCCACATAAATAGTTTCCTTGATGTAGAAGCTGCACTTTTTTGCCGTAGTATGAAGATTTCACGCCTCAGAAGATCAATGCAGAATATTTCTGTGTGAAGCAAAGTATTTTCTGATGAGCAAATACCAACAGTACATGGAAATCACCTGCGAAGGCTAACAGATTTGGAGTTACGGCATAGATGCTGTCAAGGAACTTATCCCTAAGTTCCTATCGTTACGAAGACGCTCCGCACCGATAAATACTATGTACTTTCTTCGACTTTAACTCCAGGACACCAGTATTGTAAGAAAGAAGTTATATTGTTTGGCAATTAAAGCGGAGAATAATACAAGTCTGTAAACAAATGTTTTATACGAAATTATTATGTACTTTTATTCGAATTTGTTCGTCTTTGTAGAACAAGTACACGATCGAACCATTCGCGCCTTTGAGTTGCCCACCAATGCCTACCAGTTCCAAAAACAAACGTTCAGTGTTCACGTACGCTAACAGATGCATTTTTCACATTGGGTGTTTGGACAAGAATGATTGTAATTTGAAATGTTATCCAAAAGTGGATTTAATATATAGTCTCACTGATTAGTGCAGTTTAATATGGGTTTTGTGGATTCACTGTATCAGAAATATCTCGACTTTATTAATGCTGTGCCACTGGCTGCCAGGCCAACAGATGCAGTTGGTTCTCATAATTGTTGCAAGCGCGATGGAGGGTGTAAGTGTTCATTTAATTTGCATCAGTGTTTCACCTAATGAATTAAATCAGTGGATGGTACCATTATACACATGAATTGTTTTCATGGTAAGAGCCTAACCTAGTAAGCTCTATCATTGTCAATCTACTGACTGTTATACCATTTTCACTGACACTGTACACTCCGATGTTCTTTATCACAAACAGTGGGGATGAACTCGTTTTGAAATTTTCATTTACATGAAGTACAGACGCAGTACAGTGACTGAATGTCTTGACTGCATTGTGTGGCATTATTATCCTCATCAACACAATACGTCTGTGCATCTTAAAATATTTCAAGTATTTCTCAATGCTGTTAACGTTATGCATAAATGTTTGGAGTCCTATATTTGACGGCTATATTTTATTGAATGCACAAATATAATTTCTGTAGGCTTCTCAAAACCATCTTCACTAAACATTACTGAGATTGTGAATTAATTTCTAAGTCACATATTAGCAATACTGTCTCTAATTCAAATATAATTAGTGTTAAGTCAACCTGCCTCTTACTTGCATGGACTGTAAGTAATCTTGACGAAGATGTGACGCCTTAACAGTATGGCTGCTTCGGAGATTGTTTTGAAATTGGAGTGTAATCCTCTAGTATTGGAAGACGGGTCGGTTTTTACGTATGGTATTAGCGTAAAAATCAGCTATGGACTAGGAAGACTCTTGTTTGTATGAGAATTTCACTTAGCGTTGATAGAACCATTTTATGCCCGTCTGCACACAAGTATGAAAGATTATTTCTCCTAACTTCATGTTGTGCTAGCCCTTACATATGCTACACTGTTTTAGGTGTATGGAGGTTGTCGAATGTGAAATCAGCCAAAGTGCCAGTCAGTCTAACTGACGCTAATACTCTTCATCAGAATCTATTTCTATAAATAGTGAAATGTTTGACATACTCTTAATTGCAAATTCTTGTGTGTTTCTTCATTGCGCCGTTTTACTATGGGCTCTTGTAACATGTGAAGCTGGGTTGACGCATGTTGAGCTTAATTAGTGCGATAGATACTTACTTTAACCATTCGTGAGACTTCCCTCCTGATTCTGTGCAATAAAACATTGTAAAAGCTAATTGGAATTTGGCAAGTTTAATAATTCTGTGCTGTTTGATACCCTAAAGTCGTCTGATATAGTCGGCTACGTCTCTATATGCTGCTAAACACCAGGTCTGTATTACAGGTAAATGTAGTAACTTATGGTTGATAGCTACCTCATTAATCTGTTAATCTGAAGTGACATCATCAAACATACTGTTTACTTTGTGGCAAGCTCATAAAATTTTTTACTTATTTCTAATATGCCGCTGAATCATATAAATAAATAGATAAATTTATTCTCATCGTACAGTACATGAGGCACGCCAGTTTACAGGCATCATCAAATTGTTACAGAAATAGAACCATATTATTCAGTCAGATTTTTACAATCGATAGCAAAATATGTTTAACACGTACTCTGGAGATTATACATACACTTGATAAATGTTAATCCCAATAGTATAAAACATCCTTTTCACTTATGTACAATAATTTCTGTGCATAGTTTGAAAAATCTGCTGGATTGCCAGTGAGTGCAACGCATCAGGAAATACAGAAATATTTTCTTCGCATTAACAAAAAAACAGGTCTTTGGTGGATGGGTTATAAGTGCCTGGGAAAAAAATAAAGCTTAAAGTCAATTTTCGTACAATACTTTGTTGTGTGCAGAGTCCTTGAATTATAGTTCATTGATGTGTTATTTTGAAGTCAGTGATATGTTTATCTCATTTGATCTGCAGTGTCATTGTTGGGAGTGAAATACATAAGCTATAGACGCATTAATTTATGGATTTCTACTGCTTGTGGGTATTTACTCCTCGTGAGGAAGGTTTTTGAATTTTAGTTGTTCCGACAGGAGTTGTGGATATTAACTGCTCAGCAACATTACGGATATAAGTTCATCACATTATCTTAGGAAAGTTGAGTTGTAGTTGGTGAGGTATATATGATGCCTGACGAGCGTACATCTGTCCATGTGTTGTTGTGGCGAGTTATAACCTTTTTCATGTTGTCGGTTTATGTCCATTTTATTCCACTCATTGTGTTGGGTAGAAGTTTAACAAACGAAATGTTTTTTTATCTATTTGAGGGTAAGTATCTTAATCGTCAATGTTTTATCTAAAATTATAAATATAGGCAAAAACAACAGGTGTAGTATTTAAGCTTATACATTAAATCGACCTATAATTTCGGAGGCTCTCAGATAGGAACTAGAATTACTATCCCTTGCAAACTCTTGTAGTTTGTCTTTAAGCACTTTTTTGAAGGAGGCCAACTAACTTCACTTTGAAGTTGAAAATCCGGATCTTATTTTTGATGCTGAGTGCTGTTGACTTCCACACAGACTTAAGAGTAATGAAAGCTTCATGGATGTTAAATTACTTATGGCTTTACGCATCTAATAAGAACTAACAAACCTTAATGACACCACTTTATCCTGCTTGACGTGTTCTTTTTGATTTAATCATGACAGTGATGGGTTTTACAAGACTCACCATATAGCGTATCAGTGCTAAATGTATATCACATATAGGCATACTGCTTATGAGTAAGGTGTGCAAATCAAAGTAAACTCTTGTACTGTACATTCATTACTTATAAAATCACCTAGTAAAGTATGTAAGGACTACGATTTTACCAGTTAAACAACGTATACGCTTAGTTCTGTAACGCATTACCTAAAGCTACGTAGGTATCCTAAAATAGTTCCCGCTGATGATAATCTTCTATAGCTGCCACTTTGGTGCGCAACTTAAAGCTATCTTCGAAATGCAAAGTAAAAGTGGACATCCAGGGAATCTTCTTGGTGGAATGATTGTCTTCCGGCCAAAGAAAGTGAATATATTCACATATTAAAGAGAGCATCTAGAGGTATTTATCTTATCACCAAAACACCTAAACTGATTCACTGTTCGCAGTCACTAACAAAGTAGAAATAAACCTGCCGAAGACAGGATGATTCTGATTTCTAGAAGTTGTTATGAACCTCGACGAAAGGGCTATACGTATTCATAGGGTTACAACAGTTGTACGCATGATATTTATCCAAAACAAGGTAACTTTGGTTCTCAACCACAGAGCATTCTAAAAAGCTCTCTGTTCGTCTAAGCGTCCCACCAGGTGCTATTTGATATGTGGTCACGTGATGTATGTTTTGGTTTTGACAGTCTGATATATTTTGTTATGTGTACATTGGTCGATATTTCATTATAAGCCATAATATTCTTTGTCTGTCCATTAACTAAATAAGCAATGTATGACCATTTTATCACATGACATTACAACCAATCAGAATCCAATGATCGGAAGAAAAAACTACTGTCTATCTTACTGGTTCATGTATATTAGTCATTTCGTATATGCTCTCGCTTTGTACACTTTTATATACGCTTGTTCACATATTTCGTACACTATGTACGCTTTCATTCTCACACTTCCGTAACAGTCAGTTTTTCCCATTGTTGGAAAACACAAGTAGCATCGTGAACGTGGTGGTCTTCTGATTTTCTTCTTTCCGCGCCAGGACTATTAACCATTCAGTAGTACATAACACTAATCCGATGAATATTAGAAGAAGACAGCTGTTTGGGGGAAAATTTATTTAAACCTCATAAAATCACCGACATCTCGATATCATAGCTAATCAGAAGATATGGTGGGGGGTCACTAAGGTGAATCGCCCCATTCTGCGGGAACAGCAATATAAAATTTGACGGCTCGAGATTTTTCTGATTTTTATGAGGGCTTAGATCTTTATCTTGAAAAAGATAATAATGAACGCCTAGACAGATCATGCTTCTGCCTTTAAATGTATACCATTCACTCAGCCTATTGTTGAGATGCGACCATGTGGGCTCTGCACAGATTTATGGGGCATCTTATAAACTAACTTGCTGTCCGTTGTCGGATCTTTAAATACCACTTCACAATGTCTTATCTCATTCATTTTCTAATAACGTCTTTACTTGATCCTCATTATGTCTCATTAAACCTAACATTTTATAGCTCTTTATGAATTTGATTCGACTTATTCTATTCCTATTCTCTGGAGGGTACGGTTGTGCACCAAATACACACAAAAATATAAAATAAAAAAAACTGGCATGAGGAAAAATGTATTAAAACCAAAAGTGGACATCATGATAGTGCAAACTGTACAGGAAGCATTGTACGTTGCAAATGAACGTTGTCAGTCTAGGGAGTTTCCTTTATTAATGCATTTATTAGTGATACTTGCACTTACCTATTTCACTACACTTTATTAATTCACCTTAGCACTTTTACTTTTCTAAAACAGCTTTCAATCCCTTGTAAACGTTGTACTTACCTCAATATTGGTTGGTTATCGTATGCCGACAACCACGGGATGAAAACGAAACGAAGTCGATTTTCCCGCTCAACCTAGAGGACAACTGTACAATTCAATAACTGTACGGCCTGGTTCAGACAATGAGTGTAATTATATATATATCAAATATTTAACTGTTGAAACACTATTAACTTGTAGACAATTTAAGATTTGACATTATAACATACTTGATCGTGCCTGTAAAAATGGCATGCATTTTAATGTAAAGTTATATGCTTATATGAGAATAAACATTATTATTATTAAATATGAGAAAACTAAAAATTTGACTATGGAGAGCCTAAGATTATTTGATGATAATGATTATCTAGGTAAGTTAATCGAGAAACGCATGTATTAAGCGCATAGGAGAGTCAGTAGTGCAAAAGAACAAAAAAATTTTCTTGAAACTGACTGTAGTAATTTATTGTACTTGTAATATTAGTATTTCGAGATGACCGAATTACACGAATCCAAACAAAACACAGAGAGGGCAGAAATCAGGAATTTGTATTTAGCGGAATTCTTATGCAATTCATATAAGAAACATATCAACAGTCAACAGTAAGTATTTTAAACAATACAGAGATAGAAATTGTCAATCACCACATCCGCCACACCTCGAATATCTCCTTGCGTATTTATAACGATGTCTCGGTTTGCTTGCAAGTAGCTTCGACCTAACTGATTGTGCGATATTATTTTCATCAGTATTATCTGGACCTATTTCTGAATTATCTACAAAATCAGGATTATTAGCGGAATCAATAATATTATAATTGGAATGACTTACTTCATTTATTGTCAATTTGTCCAGGTGTCCGTTATGAACTGAGTGATCTTTGATGTCTAATATCTTCACCACTCGATTTCCCATTTTATGTAGTATAATTCCAACAGAAGGTCTATGGTCTTTCTCTTTGTAATAATGTACATTAGAAGTCGTGGACATCAGATGCTAGATATGATAGAGAAGATTTGTAGCTCAGGTGGATAATTTTGGTGGGGTTTTGTTCTCTGAGCTGGATAGTTAGTTTGCGAAGCTTTCATCACCTTACTGGGTGACATCTTCAGCGCATACTTCAAATTGAAGTGAGCTTTTAGGTTTCTCCACGAGTTTATTAATCATTCCTCCTGGTGACCTTGGACGTGATTGGTTGTTTATGTATGTTTTCACACCTTCTATGTTACTTGTGTTGGAACTGATTGTTTCTGTGACTTGAACTTTGGCCAATCGTGTGTGAAGTTTCTTTCTTATTGGTTGATAAATTTTGTCTATCTCGATGTGTCTATTGATTGATGATTCACTGGAATGCCAAGCTTCTAAAAATTCTCTAGCATTCTTGTTATTTCCTTTGTCTAATATTTGAACGTTGTCCCAGTCGAATTGATGTCCGTAGTTGTCTGTGTGTAGTGAAATGAGGGAGTGTATATCATGTCTTTTGACGGCTAGCTTATGTTCGTGGATACGAAGACGAAGGGGACGTCCACTTTGGCCAATGTAGTGTTTTTCACAGTTGTTACAGTTTATTTTGTAGATGATGTTGGTTTTGTCTTCTTTTGCTGTTGAGTCTTTTGGTTGACATAGAATTGAGTGCAGCGACTTTGTTGGTTTGTGTACGACGTCAATTCCTAAAGGTTTGAAGAGTCTTTTAGTGATTTCTGAGATATCCTTTATATATGGTAAGGCGATTTTCTTTGTGTTTTCCTTGGTGGCTTTTGTTTTGGTAGGTTGGCTTGGGGGTATATGTCTCTTGATGAAATTCCGGGGATATCCATTCTTTTGGAAGACGTCCATGAGATACTTTTCTTCAATTTTTCTTAAGGTGGGAGTGCTGCAGTGAGTCCTTGCTCTCTTGAATAGTGTTTGTATGCAGTTCCTTTTGTGTGCTATTGGGTTGTTGCTGTTGTAATTCAGTATTTGGTCTGTGTGAGTTGATTTCCTATAAACTTGAGTTTCTAATTCTCCTGTAGTTGTTCGCCTGACTAAGACGTCCAAAAATGGTATTTTGTTCTCGGATTCCTCTTCTCTTGTGAATTTGATGTCGTTGAAGACGTTGTTTATTAAGTTGTGAGTTTTGTCTAATTCGTTTCTTTTGATTATTACAAATGTGTCGTCGACGTAGCGTATCCAAATCTTGGGTTTGATCTTTGGTAGAATTATGTTTTCGAGTCTTTGCATCACTGCTTCTGCAATCAAACCTGATATTGGCGATCCCATGGGTGTTCCTTTGACTTGTTCATATATTTGGCCGTTGAATTGGAAGTATGTTGTTAGGCATAGATTTATGCATTCCATCCAGCTTGTGTGTTGCATTTTTGATTGTTGTGGAAGTTGTTCGTCGTTGCTAAGTAATTGCTCCATGGTTTCTTTTGCTAGGTTTTGTCCGATGGATGTATATAATGCTGTCACGTCGAAGGATACCATTATTTCTTGTTCATCTATTTGGATGTCTCTGATTTTCTCTAGGAATTGGATAGCAGAGTTGATGGAGTGATCACAGGATTCCGTTAGGTGTTTTAGTTTTCTGTATAATTCCTTGGACAAATTATATGTTGGAGTTCCTGGGAGTGATACAATTGGTCGTAACGGGATATTTGCCTTGTGTATTTTGGGTCTGCCGTAGAATCGAGGTAGGACTGGTCCATTGGATTTCATTCGCCATTGGTCTTGTTTTGTGATCTGTCCAGTTTTGCTGAGCTTGTTTAAGGTTCTTTGGATGCGGTTGTCCAATGTTTGTATGGGATTTGTTGGGAGTTGTTGATATACATCTTCATCTTTGAGTAGTTCTTCAGCTTTCTTGGTGTATTCTTCTCTGTCCATGACTACTGTTGTTCTTCCTTTGTCGGCTGGTAAAATGACGATGTCCTTCCTATTTTTCAGCTTTTTGAGGGCCTTTAGTTCTTGAGAGTTGAGTTGTGTGTGTTGTCTTTTCTGTTTGACCATTGGTACAATTGTTTGGCGTATCTCTTCCTGTGTTTCCTCCTTCAAGTTTGATGATTTGAGTAATGATTCAAGGGCAGCGAAGAAATCAGTTTTTGAAGCATCTCCGGTGTTGTAGTTTAATCCTTTTTGTAGTAGTTGTTGTTCCATTTTTGATAGTGGTTGTTTTGATAGGTTGACTACGCAGTCTATGGGCGTATTGTCTGGTTGTTGTTTTCTAATCTTGGCTAGCTTGGTTTTGAGGACTCTTCGTCTTTGTTCTCTGTGTTTTCCACTTGACAGTGAAATTGCGGTGATCAGCGTTGACAGGTGTTCTTGGTTGAGGGTTTTCTCTAATTTTGCTTTTTGGACATCTATTATTTGTTGATATTTGTTGATCCGATAATGTGCGTCCGTAATCATTAATTTGACCATTCGTCTTCCACATTGTTCGGCCAATTTCCACCCCATTGGGCAGTTGACTGGTGGCTTGTATCTTACACTGTTTGGTAGGATTGAATGACGAAGGCACTCATGGAGAAAGAATAATTGTTCTCTGGTGGATCCTTGCCTTTTGGCGAAGTCTTCCCACTTTCGAACAGAGAGAAGCGTATCCCGCTCGTAAGATTTAGATATGATAGAGAAGATTTGTAGCTCAGGTGGATAATTTTGGTGGGGTTTTGTTCTCTGAGCTGGATAGTTAGTTTGCGAAGCTTTCATCACCTTACTGGGTGACATCTTCAGCGCATACTTCAAATTGAAGTGAGCTTTTAGGTTTCTCCACGAGTTTATTAATCATTCCTCCTGGTGACCTTGGACGTGATTGGTTGTTTATGTATGTTTTCACACCTTCTATGTTACTTGTGTTGGAACTGATTGTTTCTGTGACTTGAACTTTGGCCAATCGTGTGTGAAGTTTCTTTCTTATTGGTTGATAAATTTTGTCTATCTCGATGTGTCTATTGATTGATGATTCACTGGAATGCCAAGCTTCTAAAAATTCTCTAGCATTCTTGTTATTTCCTTTGTCTAATATTTGAACGTTGTCCCAGTCGAATTGATGTCCGTAGTTGTCTGTGTGTAGTGAAATGAGGGAGTGTATATCATGTCTTTTGACGGCTAGCTTATGTTCGTGGATACGAAGACGAAGGGGACGTCCACTTTGGCCAATGTAGTGTTTTTCACAGTTGTTACAGTTTATTTTGTAGATGATGTTGGTTTTGTCTTCTTTTGCTGTTGAGTCTTTTGGTTGACATAGAATTGAGTGCAGCGACTTTGTTGGTTTGTGTACGACGTCAATTCCTAAAGGTTTGAAGAGTCTTTTAGTGATTTCTGAGATATCCTTTATATATGGTAAGGCGATTTTCTTTGTGTTTTCCTTGGTGGCTTTTGTTTTGGTAGGTTGGCTTGGGGGTATATGTCTCTTGATGAAATTCCGGGGATATCCATTCTTTTGGAAGACGTCCATGAGATACTTTTCTTCAATTTTTCTTAAGGTGGGAGTGCTGCAGTGAGTCCTTGCTCTCTTGAATAGTGTTTGTATGCAGTTCCTTTTGTGTGCTATTGGGTTGTTGCTGTTGTAATTCAGTATTTGGTCTGTGTGAGTTGATTTCCTATAAACTTGAGTTTCTAATTCTCCTGTAGTTGTTCGCCTGACTAAGACGTCCAAAAATGGTATTTTGTTTTCGGATTCCTCTTCTCTTGTGAATTTGATGTCGTTGAAGACGTTGTTTATTAAGTTGTGAGTTTTGTCTAATTCGTTTCTTTTGATTATTACAAATGTGTCGTCGACGTAGCGTATCCAAATCTTGGGTTTGATCTTTGGTAGAATTATGTTTTCGAGTCTTTGCATCACTGCTTCTGCAATCAAACCTGATATTGGCGATCCCATGGGTGTTCCTTTGACTTGTTCATATATTTGGCCGTTGAATTGGAAGTATGTTGTTAGGCATAGATTTATGCATTCCATCCAGCTTGTGTGTTGCATTTTTGATTGTTGTGGAAGTTGTTCGTCGTTGCTAAGTAATTGCTCCATGGTTTCTTTTGCTAGGCTTTGTCCGATGGATGTATATAATGCTGTCACGTCGAAGGATACCATTATTTCTTGTTCATCTATTTGGATGTCTCTGATTTTCTCTAGGAATTGGATAGCAGAGTTGATGGAGTGATCACAGGATTCCGTTAGGTGTTTTAGTTTTCTGTATAATTCCTTGGACAAATTATATGTTGGAGTTCCTGGGAGTGATACAATTGGTCGTAACGGGATATTTGCCTTGTGTATTTTGGGTCTGCCGTAGAATCGAGGTAGGACTGGTCCATTGGATTTCATTCGCCATTGGTCTTGTTTTGTGATCTGTCCAGTTTTGCTGAGCTTGTTTAAGGTTCTTTGGATGCGGTTGTCCAATGTTTGTATGGGATTTGTTGGGAGTTGTTGATATACATCTTCATCTTTGAGTAGTTCTTCAGCTTTCTTGGTGTATTCTTCTCTGTCCATGACTACTGTTGTTCTTCCTTTGTCGGCTGGTAAAATGACGATGTCCTTCCTATTTTTCAGCTTTTTGAGGGCCTTTAGTTCTTGAGAGTTGAGTTGTGTGTGTTGTCTTTTCTGTTTGACCATTGGTACAATTGTTTGGCGTATCTCTTCCTGTGTTTCCTCCTTCAAGTTTGATGATTTGAGTAATGATTCAAGGGCAGCGAAGAAATCAGTTTTTGAAGCATCTCCGGTGTTGTAGTTTAATCCTTTTTGTAGTAGTTGTTGTTCCATTTTTGATAGTGGTTGTTTTGATAGGTTGACTACGCAGTCTATGGGCGTATTGTCTGGTTGTTGTTTTCTAATCTTGGCTAGCTTGGTTTTGAGGACTCTTCGTCTTTGTTCTCTGTGTTTTCCACTTGACAGTGAAATTGCGGTGATCAGCGTTGACAGGTGTTCTTGGTTGAGGGTTTTCTCTAATTTTGCTTTTTGGACATCTATTATTTGTTGATATTTGTTGATCCGATAATGTGCGTCCGTAATCATTAATTTGACCATTCGTCTTCCACATTGTTCGGCCAATTTCCACCCCATTGGGCAGTTGACTGGTGGCTTGTATCTTACACTGTTTGGTAGGATTGAATGACGAAGGCACTCATGGAGAAAGAATAATTGTTCTCTGGTGGATCCTTGCCTTTTGGCGAAGTCTTCCCACTTTCGAACAGAGAGAAGCGTATCCCGCTCGTAAGATTTAGATATGATAGAGAAGATTTGTAGCTCAGGTGGATAATTTTGGTGGGGTTTTGTTCTCTGAGCTGGATAGTTAGTTTGCGAAGCTTTCATCACCTTACTGGGTGACATCTTCAGCGCATACTTCAAATTGAAGTGAGCTTTTAGGTTTCTCCACGAGTTTATTAATCATTCCTCCTGGTGACCTTGGACGTGATTGGTTGTTTATGTATGTTTTCACACCTTCTATGTTACTTGTGTTGGAACTGATTGTTTCTGTGACTTGAACTTTGGCCAATCGTGTGTGAAGTTTCTTTCTTATTGGTTGATAAATTTTGTCTATCTCGATGTGTCTATTGATTGATGATTCACTGGAATGCCAAGCTTCTAAAAATTCTCTAGCATTCTTGTTATTTCCTTTGTCTAATATTTGAACGTTGTCCCAGTCGAATTGATGTCCGTAGTTGTCTGTGTGTAGTGAAATGAGGGAGTGTATATCATGTCTTTTGACGGCTAGCTTATGTTCGTGGATACGAAGACGAAGGGGACGTCCACTTTGGCCAATGTAGTGTTTTTCACAGTTGTTACAGTTTATTTTGTAGATGATGTTGGTTTTGTCTTCTTTTGCTGTTGAGTCTTTTGGTTGACATAGAATTGAGTGCAGCGACTTTGTTGGTTTGTGTACGACGTCAATTCCTAAAGGTTTGAAGAGTCTTTTAGTGATTTCTGAGATATCCTTTATATATGGTAAGGCGATTTTCTTTGTGTTTTCCTTGGTGGCTTTTGTTTTGGTAGGTTGGCTTGGGGGTATATGTCTCTTGATGAAATTCCGGGGATATCCATTCTTTTGGAAGACGTCCATGAGATACTTTTCTTCAATTTTTCTTAAGGTGGGAGTGCTGCAGTGAGTCCTTGCTCTCTTGAATAGTGTTTGTATGCAGTTCCTTTTGTGTGCTATTGGGTTGTTGCTGTTGTAATTCAGTATTTGGTCTGTGTGAGTTGATTTCCTATAAACTTGAGTTTCTAATTCTCCTGTAGTTGTTCGCCTGACTAAGACGTCCAAAAATGGTATTTTGTTTTCGGATTCCTCTTCTCTTGTGAATTTGATGTCGTTGAAGACGTTGTTTATTAAGTTGTGAGTTTTGTCTAATTCGTTTCTTTTGATTATTACAAATGTGTCGTCGACGTAGCGTATCCAAATCTTGGGTTTGATCTTTGGTAGAATTATGTTTTCGAGTCTTTGCATCACTGCTTCTGCAATCAAACCTGATATTGGCGATCCCATGGGTGTTCCTTTGACTTGTTCATATATTTGGCCGTTGAATTGGAAGTATGTTGTTAGGCATAGATTTATGCATTCCATCCAGCTTGTGTGTTGCATTTTTGATTGTTGTGGAAGTTGTTCGTCGTTGCTAAGTAATTGCTCCATGGTTTCTTTTGCTAGGCTTTGTCCGATGGATGTATATAATGCTGTCACGTCGAAGGATACCATTATTTCTTGTTCATCTATTTGGATGTCTCTGATTTTCTCTAGGAATTGGATAGCAGAGTTGATGGAGTGATCACAGGATTCCGTTAGGTGTTTTAGTTTTCTGTATAATTCCTTGGACAAATTATATGTTGGAGTTCCTGGGAGTGATACAATTGGTCGTAACGGGATATTTGCCTTGTGTATTTTGGGTCTGCCGTAGAATCGAGGTAGGACTGGTCCATTGGATTTCATTCGCCATTGGTCTTGTTTTGTGATCTGTCCAGTTTTGCTGAGCTTGTTTAAGGTTCTTTGGATGCGGTTGTCCAATGTTTGTATGGGATTTGTTGGGAGTTGTTGATATACATCTTCATCTTTGAGTAGTTCTTCAGCTTTCTTGGTGTATTCTTCTCTGTCCATGACTACTGTTGTTCTTCCTTTGTCGGCTGGTAAAATGACGATGTCCTTCCTATTTTTCAGCTTTTTGAGGGCCTTTAGTTCTTGAGAGTTGAGTTGTGTGTGTTGTCTTTTCTGTTTGACCATTGGTACAATTGTTTGGCGTATCTATTCCTGTGTTTCCTCCTTCAAGTTTGATGATTTGAGCGGGATACGCTTCTCTCTGTTCGAAAGTGGGAAGACTTCGCCAAAAGGCAAGGATCCACCAGAGAACAATTATTCTTTCTCCATGAGTGCCTTCGTCATTCAATCCTACCAAACAGTGTAAGATACAAGCCACCAGTCAACTGCCCAATGGGATGGAAATTGGCCGAACAATGTGGAAGACGAATGGTCAAATTAATGATTACGGACGCACATTATCGGATCAACAAATATCAACAAATAATAGATGTCCAAAAAGCAAAATTAGAGAAAACCCTCAACCAAGAACACCTGTCAACGCTGATCACCGCAATTTCACTGTCAAGTGGAAAACACAGAGAACAAAGACGAAGAGTCCTCAAAACCAAGCTAGCCAAGATTAGAAAACAACAACCAGACAATACGCCCATAGACTGCGTAGTCAACCTATCAAAACAACCACTATCAAAAATGGAACAACAACTACTACAAAAAGGATTAAACTACAACACCGGAGATGCTTCAAAAACTGATTTCTTCGCTGCCCTTGAATCATTACTCAAATCATCAAACTTGAACGAGGAAACACAGGAAGAGATACGCCAAACAATTGTACCAATGGTCAAACAGAAAAGACAACACACACAACTCAACTCTCAAGAACTAAAGGCCCTCAAAAAGCTGAAAAATAGGAAGGACATCGTCATTTTACCAGCCGACAAAGGAAGAACAACAGTAGTCATGGACAGAGAAGAATACACCAAGAAAGCTGAAGAACTACTCAAAGATGAAGATGTATATCAACAACTCCCAACAAATCCCATACAAACATTGGACAACCGCATCCAAAGGACCTTAAACAAGCTCAGCAAAACTGGACAGATCACAAAACAAGACCAATGGCGAATGAAATCCAATGGACCAGTCCTACCTCGATTCTACGGCAGACCCAAAATACACAAGGCAAATATCCCGTTACGACCAATTGTATCACTCCCAGGAACTCCAACATATAATTTGTCCAAGGAATTATACAGAAAACTAAAACACCTAACGGAATCCTGTGATCACTCCATCAACTCTGCTATCCAATTCCTAGAGAAAATCAGAGACATCCAAATAGATGAACAAGAAATAATGGTATCCTTCGACGTGACAGCATTATATACCTCTATCGGACAAAAACTAGCAAAAGAAACCATGGAGCAATTACTTAGCAACGACGAACAACTTCCACAACAATCAAAAATGCAACACACAAGCTGGATGGAATGCATAAATCTATGCCTAACAACATACTTCCAATTCAACGGCCAAATATATGAACAAGTCAAAGGAACACCCATGGGATCGCCAATATCAGGTTTGATTGCAGAAGCAGTGATGCAAAGACTCGAAAACATAATTCTACCAAAGATCAAACCCAAGATTTGGATACGCTACGTCGACGACACATTTGTAATAATCAAAAGAAACGAATTAGACAAAACTCACAACTTAATAAACAACGTCTTCAACGACATCAAATTCACAAGAGAAGAGGAATCCGAGAACAAAATACCATTTTTGGACGTCTTAGTCAGGCGAACAACTACAGGAGAATTAGAAACTCAAGTTTATAGGAAATCAACTCACACAGACCAAATACTGAATTACAACAGCAACAACCCAATAGCACACAAAAGGAACTGCATACAAACACTATTCAAGAGAGCAAGGACTCACTGCAGCACTCCCACCTTAAGAAAAATTGAAGAAAAGTATCTCATGGACGTCTTCCAAAAGAATGGATATCCCCGGAATTTCATCAAGAGACATATACCCCCAAGCCAACCTACCAAAACAAAAGCCACCAAGGAAAACACAAAGAAAATCGCCTTACCATATATAAAGGATATCTCAGAAATCACTAAAAGACTCTTCAAACCTTTAGGAATTGACGTCGTACACAAACCAACAAAGTCGCTGCACTCAATTCTATGTCAACCAAAAGACTCAACAGCAAAAGAAGACAAAACCAACATCATCTACAAAATAAACTGTAACAACTGTGAAAAACACTACATTGGCCAAAGTGGACGTCCCCTTCGTCTTCGTATCCACGAACATAAGCTAGCCGTCAAAAGACATGATATACACTCCCTCATTTCACTACACACAGACAACCACGGACATCAATTCGACTGGGACAACGTTCAAATATTAGACAAAGGAAATAACAAGAATGCTAGAGAATTTTTAGAAGCTTGGCATTCCAGTGAATCATCAATCAATAGACACATCGAGATAGACAAAATTTATCAACCAATAAGAAAGAAACTTCACACACGATTGGCCAAAGTTCAAGTCACAGAAACAATCAGTTCCAACACAAGTAACCTAGAAGGTGTGAAAACATACATAAACAACCAATCACGTCCAAGGTCACCAGGAGGAATGATTAATAAACTCGTGGAGAAACCTAAAAGCTCACTTCAATTTGAAGTATGCGCTGAAGATGTCACCCAGTAAGGTGATGAAAGCTTCGCAAACTAACTATCCAGCTCAGAGAACGCAACCCCACCAAAACATCAGATGCTATTTGAGAATTCAAGATTTGAAAAGTTTTGCAGGACCTTCACGGGTACTTGTTTGCTCTGCATTCGACAGACGTAGTCTATGCATATGCAGTAATTCCTCAATTTTAATCAGTTGCTCTCTCATCTCGTTCAGTTTTTTTCGTGTTTTCGACAGTTCACATTGTAACTCGGCTACCTCATTTTTGAAAACAGTTGATGCTTGCGTTGCTGAACTTGTAGTGGAGGTTTTCATTGGATTAGCTTGAGTATTTTGAAAGGTTGAAAGACACATTGACTCCATTTTACTAGACAGCTTGGGAGAATTATAAGACTGTTGAGCAACATAAGTATTCGAACTTCTGCAAACCGTCTTGATGTGTCCAACTTTACCACATTTGTGACACTTAGCACCCCGAAAACGGCAAGTGCTTCGTAGGTGTAACTTTCCACAGGAAAAACAAGGTTTAATGTTTTTGATCTCTCGCTGCATTCTATTACCTGTGGACGGCAGTTTGGATTGCTTTCCATTACCAGTTGTATTTTCGACTTTAGAAAGCATAACATCAGACACTGACGTAGTGGGAGCAGAGTATTCATTATTGACATCTTCATATGTAATACATACATCTTTAGCAGTTTGAAAAGTACAAGAAGGAATCTGAATTGACTCTTTCTCTAACTTAGGAATATTGATTCCAGCAATTAGACGATCACGTAGTTGAGTATGCAGCTGATCTCCAAAATTACACTTTGAAGCTTGAATTTGGAGTTGCAGAATAAAGTCTCGAATCTTCTGGTTGGGAGCACGAACCAGTTTATGGAATTGAGCCCTCTCTCGCGCCTCAAAAGTAGTTATATGGAAGTGATCTATAAGAAGTTCACGGAGCTTAGCATATGGCAGAGAAATGGGTTTATCTGGAAACGCCAGATTCTTCACTAGGCTATATGCCTCAAGCCCAATAGCAGTGATGAAATGTGCTGGTATTTTGTCATCCCGAACATTCTTTGAAATGCACCACGCATCGAAGCATTCCAAATAATCAGCAATCTCTCGCGGAGTAGCATTTATAGGAAGTTTTCCCAGGTTATTTAGTTCCATCGCGACGCCAATTTGTAGTAATTTATTGTACTTGTAATATTAGTATTTCGAGATGACCGAATTACACGAATCCAAACAAAACACAGAGAGGGCAGAAATCAGGAATTTGTATTTAGCGGAATTCTTATGCAATTCATATAAGAAACATATCAACAGTCAACAGTAAGTATTTTAAACAATACAGAGATAGAAATTGTCAATCACCACATCCGCCACACCTCGAATATCTCCTTGCGTATTTATAACGATGTCTCGGTTTGCTTGCAAGTAGCTTCGACCTAACTGATTCTGTGATATTATTTTCATCAGTTGTCAGTCTCGTCTCATAAACCGTTAATGCCCAGCTCTCGCTACGCTCGGGCCCACGCTGTTCCTTTGAGTTTCAGAAACGCTTAGTAATAACGGACGCAAAAACCAAAACACCGATCTGCTGCTTGTTATTTCTTTATTGTTACACCAACATATAAAAGGAATAAACGAACTAAGCAACTAAGGTTTCTGACGATGTTTCACTCTTCTTTCTGAACAGCGACCGATGAGACGATGACTGTCGTATTGATGCCTCCGCGAAAATTGGGGAAGTTGATTTTGAGCAAACAACCACGAATTGATCGTTCAATCTTCAACTCCATTGACATCAGTATTATCTGGACCTATTTCTGAATTATCTACAAAATCAGGATTATTAGCGGAATCAGTAATATTATAATTGGAATGACCTACTTCATTTATTGTCACTTTGTCCAGGTGTCCGTTATGAACTGAGTGATCTTTGATGTCTAATATCTTCACCACTCGATTTCCCATTTTTTGTAGTATAATTCCAACAGAAGGTCTATGGTCTTTCTCTTTGTAATAATGTACATTAGAAGTCGTGGACATCAGATGCTTTTTGAGAATTCAAGATTTGAAAAGTTTTGCAGGACCTTCACGGGTACTTGTATGCTCTGCATTCAACAGACGCAGTCTATGCATATGCAACAATTCCTCCATTTTCATCAGTTGCTCTCTCATCTCATTCAGTTCTTCTCGTGTTTTCGACAGTTCACATTGTAACTCGGCTACCTCATTTTTGGAAACAGTTGACGCTTGAGTTGCTGAACTTGTAGTGGAGGTTTTCATTGGATTAGCTTGAGTATTTTGAAAGGTTGAAAGACACATTGACTCCATTTTACTAGACAGCTTGGGAGAATTATAAGACTGTTGAGCAACATAAGTATTCGAACTTCCGCAAACCGTCTTGATGTGTCCAACTTTACCACATTTGTGACACTTAGCACCCCGAAAACGGCAAGTGCTTCGTAGGTGTAACTTTCCACAGGAAAAACAAGGTTTAATGTTTTCGATCTCTCGCTGCATTCTATTACCTGTGGACGGCAGTTTGGATTGCTTTCCATTACCAGTTGTATTTTCGACTTTAGAAAGCATAACATCAGACACTGACGTAGTGGGAGCAGAGTATTCATTATTGACATCTTCATATGTAATACATACATCTTTAGCAGTTTGAAAAGTACAAGAAGGAATCTGAATTGACTCTTTCTCTAACTTAGGAATATTGATTCCAGCAATTAGACGATCACGTAGTTGAGTATGCAGCTGATCTCCAAAATTACACTTTGAAGCTTGAATTTGGAGTTGCAGAATAAAGTCTCGAATCTTCTGGTTGGGAGCACGAACCAGTTTATGGAATTGAGCCCTCTCTCGCGCCTCAAAAGTAGTTATATGGAAGTGATCTATAAGAAGTTCACGGAGCTTAGCATATGGCAGAGAAATGGGTTTATCTGGAAACGCCAGATTCTTCACTAGGCTATATGCCTCAAGCCCAATAGCAGTGATGAAATGTGCTGGTATTTTGTCATCCCGAACATTCTTTGAAATGCACCACGCATCGAAGCATTCCAAATAATCAGCAATCTCTCGCGGAGTAGCATTTATAGGAAGTTTTCCCAGGTTATTTAGTTCCATCGCGACGCCAATTTGTAGTAATTTATTGTACTTGTAATATTAGTATTTCGAGATGACCGAATTACACGAATCCAAACAAAACACAGAGAGGGCAGAAATCAGGAATTTGTATTTAGCGGAATTCTTATGCAATTCATATAAGAAACATATCAACAGTCAACAGTAAGTATTTTAAACAATACAGAGATAGAAATTGTCAATCACCACATCCGCCACACCTCGAATATCTCCTTGCGTATTTATAACGATGTCTCGGTTTGCTTGCAAGTAGCTTCGACCTAACTGATTCTGTGATATTATTTTCATCAGTTGTCAGTCTCGTCTCATAAACCGTTAATGCCCAGCTCTCGCTACGCTCGGGCCCACGCTGTTCCTTTGAGTTTCAGAAACGCTTAGTAATAACGGACGCAAAAACCAAAACACCGATCTGCTGCTTGTTATTTCTTTATTGTTACACCAACATATAAAAGGAATAAACGAACTAAGCAACTAAGGTTTCTGACGATGTTTCACTCTTCTTTCTGAACAGCGACCGATGAGACGATGACTGTCGTATTGATGCCTCCGCGAAAATTGGGGAAGTTGATTTTGAGCAAACAACCAAGAATTGATCGTTCAATCTTCAACTCCATTGACACTCCCCGGCAAAAAAGGGATCCAACCCTTTTTTCCTTCACGACCAATACACGTTGACTTGGATGCCATTGCGAGAACCTGGGTCACACGGACAGAGCTGAAATGGAAAACAAACAGAAAAGCCAACACACCACAAGCATACCCACAGCACAATCTCACACATCAATGACGACCTGCGCCTCCAGACAGAGACCTCCTCTTGACATCTTGCAACACAATCGCCACTTGCTAGAATGACTCTTGCAGAATGCAAAGTGACCATAGCACCACCTCACGATACTCTACGCACATCCTCTTAATTACTCACTACCAATTACCACTGAAATCGCTTGTCACTCATTCTGCCTCACTTCTAGTAGCGGTGACGCATGCGAGCCTCAGTCGTTTACACTCTTTCTCCCCGGCGTGTCGGACCGCAGCTAACAATTATCTCCGTGTGCATTTCATTCTCAGCAATAGCCTAGCCTCCCCGGCGTATACGACCCATCTGCTGTCTCTAACATCAATCAATTCATTCATGGATGTAGAAGACAAGAAACAACTTCAGAAGTAATCACGACGAAAATTTTAACAAAATTATGCAATAAAAACAAGGTACGAAAACAACGAGTAAACACAACTGATCCAAAATCACAAATTGCGAAGACACACCACACGTATACACAAACAGTACAAATAACCTCGCGGATCATGTCTTGGTGGAATTATTTTGAAGAATTGCAGGACTTACACCAGTACGCCTGCAACCCTTCACAGGTTGACGATTGTAAGTTGTGGAATGTCCAGACACAAACAAGATTAACCAACAATTACATCAATTGGAACTCACACAACTATTTAACACAAACATATGTACAATCAACACATCAAATGTTGTGGATTCTGACACGACAAACTACCCTTGAAGAACTGTAGGACTTACAGCAGTACGCCTACATTCCTTCTCAGGTTGATGATCCAAGTGGAAGTCGTCCGGACACAAACAGAATTACCAACAGCTAGATGACAGATGATATCAATTCAGTATATACAATATGAACATATGTACAAGATCATACACCAAGCACATTGGACTGCTCATTGATGCGCTACCCTTTGAAGAACTGTAGGACTTACAGCAGTACGCCTACAACCCTTCTCAGGTTGACGCCCTAGGTTGGAAAATCGTCGCAGAGTTCATTTGCTAACTTCCTTCTATCAGCTATATCCTCAAATCTGAACGGCAACACGCCCATGTCATTGTATCGTAGAATATAGATGACGAACAAACACACGACGTATCTCGTCAACCAAGTGTAGAAACAGAGTAATTTACACCAAAGATAATAACATTCAAATAGTAACTTGAAACTAGAAATGCCTTTATTCGTGCAAGTCAATTTAACAATAACTCTCTCCTTTACACTTGGCTTATCCTCACTAAACTGACCATTGATATTCGTCCTTTCAAACGAACTGATACTAGCATAGTCATTGCACAAGATACTTGAGTTGATGGGCGTCTGTTTCATTGTGGATGACAGCACCAACGATGACTGATTGATATCAGTTGATGAAGTTAGCGGTGGATCAAAAGCTGTTGTTGCTCGACTTTCAGAAATTTGTCTACCTGCAAGACCACCACCACTGCTGTCTTTTACTATCAGCTCAGGTTTAGCACTAGCATCTGATGATAGGTGGGCTACACGCTGATCAATTACACTGACTGTCTCACAAGTATGCACACCTGGAACTGCATCTGCGTTCAATTCTACTTCACGTTGTAGTTGTACAGAACCTTTATTTAACTTAGCAGTAGTAGGCATATCCCTCATCTCATAATGATCAACCAAAGACAACTGTGAAGTATCATGATCATTATCACGAATATTCACTTTACCGTCAAGTTCATCATTTTCAAACTCTTTAATAACAGAAGTAGACAATTTTGGTTCCTCCTCACAAATCATTAAAGGTTTTATATCTTCACTCTGACTAGTTATACCTTGTAAACTTGTAGGGTCAGAACTGCACTCTGAAGCAGCAACTCTATTCTGTGACACTCTATTCAACAATGGCTTACCAGTTGTAACTACAGACTTCCTGACCGCACCGTTATCGTCACACAATTCGGAGTCAGGCCTGGAGTTTACATTTAGCTTATCACTGAACTTGCTCACTGGTTCACAGTTCACCTTTGTATGCACCTCTTGCAAACGTGTAAAACACAACCGTGTTTGTCTTGCATCTTGTAACTTATCTGTTGAGGATGTACTACGAAACCTGTTACACTCACTAGGTCTATATGCATTACTAGACATCATGGAGCCTTCTCGATATCCACCTCTCTGAGGCTTATTCGTCATCAATGAGTGCGTTTTACCCTCAGACTGCTCTATTCTAGGGGTGAGATTCAATATACTGGCAAACTTGCTCATCGATTGATTGACACTATCTTTTACTAGTTTCAGGATATCATCAAATTTTGGCTCGATACCCTCATCCTCCATACGGGAGCTCATCTTCACCCACTTCCTTTGCAGTCGAGTAGGTAGGCGTCTTGCTATTACTTCTAGTATAAAACTCGAGTTGAGGTCACTCATGCAATTCATCGAAATCATTGCATTCTTGTAAATTAGCAAATTATCCAAAAACTCAGTGAGTGCCTGGGAGTCATCCTGTAATTGACCACCATTACCCTTAACAGCCTCGAATAATTTCCCTGCAATCATCGAAGGTCTTCCAAACCTTTGACGTAATATGCTCATAGCCTCATCGTAGCCCTCTTTTGGCTTCATAAACTTACAACACTGTATAGCTCTTGCAGCATCTCCAGTGCAATATCTCATCAAATACATTAACTTCAATTCATCATTTAATAAAAAACCACTCAACATGATCTCAAACTCCTTTACAAATTGTAAATAATCAGCCGGGTTTCCATCAAAACACCGTGGTTCAAATTTAGGGAGTTTGATGTTCCTATTATCCCTGAACGGCGAAACAGTAACATCAACCATGTCATGCTTAACATCAGACACATCGTTACAATTAACAGACAAGTCACCATGACTTACTTTCCTGTTTGCATCCAAGACACTCTGTCCCTTCTTTGACCCAGGCATTGTTGAACTTGACCCAATTCCAAAAACGTTCCAGATATTGCTTGTTCAAAGAGGACTTGACCGGCACCAGGAAAGATGAACGGCGACTATCCAAACTTTCACCAACTGTTTGAATCCGCCAGATCTGTTTCTATCGTCAGAAACTGTCAGTCTCGTCTCATAAACCGTTAATGCCCAGCTCTCGCTACGCTCGGGCCCACGCTGTTCCTTTGAGTTTCAGAAACGCTTAGTAATAACGGACGCAAAAACCAAAACACCGATCTGCTGCTTGTTATTTCTTTATTGTTACACCAACATATAAAAGGAATAAACGAACTAAGCAACTAAGGTTTCTGACGATGTTTCACTCTTCTTTCTGAACAGCGACCGATGAGACGATGACTGTCGTATTGATGCCTCCGCGAAAATTGGGGAAGTTGATTTTGAGCAAACAACCACGAATTGATCGTTCAATCTTCAACTCCATTGACATCAGTATTATCTGGACCTATTTCTGAATTATCTACAAAATCAGGATTATTAGCGGAATCAGTAATATTATAATTGGAATGACCTACTTCATTTATTGTCACTTTGTCCAGGTGTCCGTTATGAACTGAGTGATCTTTGATGTCTAATATCTTCACCACTCGATTTCCCATTTTTTGTAGTATAATTCCAACAGAAGGTCTATGGTCTTTCTCTTTGTAATAATGTACATTAGAAGTCGTGGACATCAGATGCTTTTTGAGAATTCAAGATTTGAAAAGTTTTGCAGGACCTTCACGGGTACTTGTATGCTCTGCATTCGACAGACGTAGTCTATGCATATGCAGTAATTCCTCAATTTTAATCAGTTGCTCTCTCATCTCGTTCAGTTTTTTTCGTGTTTTCGACAGTTCACATTGTAACTCGGCTACCTCATTTTTGAAAACAGTTGACGCTTGCGTTGCTGAACTTGTAGTGGAGGTTTTCATTGGATTAGCTTGAGTATTTTGAAAGGTTGAAAGACACATTGACTCCATTTTACTAGACAGCTTGGGAGAATTATAAGACTGTTGAGCAACATAAGTATTCGAACTTCCGCAAACCGTCTTGATGTGTCCAACTTTACCACATTTGTGACACTTAGCACCCCGAAAACGGCAAGTGCTTCGTAGGTGTAACTTTCCACAGGAAAAACAAGGTTTAATGTTTTCGATCTCTCGCTGCATTCTATTACCTGTGGACGGCAGTTTGGATTGCTTTCCATTACCAGTTGTATTTTCGACTTTAGAAAGCATAACATCAGACACTGACGTAGTGGGAGCAGAGTATTCATTATTGACATCTTCATATGTAATACATACATCTTTAGCAGTTTGAAAAGTACAAGAAGGAATCTGAATTGACTCTTTCTCTAACTTAGGAATATTGATTCCAGCAATTAGACGATCACGTAGTTGAGTATGCAGCTGATCTCCAAAATTACACTTTGAAGCTTGAATTTGGAGTTGCAGAATAAAGTCTCGAATCTTCTGGTTGGGAGCACGAACCAGTTTATGGAATTGAGCCCTCTCTCACGCCTCAAAAGTAGTTATATGGAAGTGATCTATAAGAAGTTCACGGAGCTTAGCATATGGCAGAGAAATGGGTTTATCTGGAAACGCCAGATTCTTCACTAGGCTATATGCCTCAAGCCCAATAGCAGTGATGAAATGTGCTGGTATTTTGTCATCCCGAACATTCTTTGAAATGCACCACGCATCAAAGCATTCCAAATAATCAGCAATCTCTCGCGGAGTAGCATTTATAGGAAGTTTTCCCAGGTTATTTAGTTCCATCGCGACGCCAATTTGTAGTAATTTATTGTACTTGTAATATTAGTATTTCGAGATGACCGAATTACACGAATCCAAACAAAACACAGAGAGGGCAGAAATCAGGAATTTGTATTTAGCGGAATTCTTATGCAATTCATATAAGAAACATATCAACAGTCAACAGTAAGTATTTTAAACAATACAGAGATAGAAATTGTCCATCACCACACTGTTATTCCTCGGTAATGTCATCAATGAAATAGTAATACGGAGACCGTGTAATGCAGTAAAATGACCTTACAATACGTGAAGTGCGTTATTTATTCAGTCGTACCCCTACTCCTTAATCGAAGGACAGACAAATACCACCAATATTCGCCTCCTCTTTATGTATTCACCAGCTTGACTGCAGCTGCGGAGCCAGCCAATCGAGCAAACAACTAGAAAGGGAAAGATAATAGTGCATATTTAGGATAAACTGCCGTATCCAAGAAATGCATGCGACTTTCACAGTCGCCATCAAATGTGGTATAAAGGACAACCACGAAATATTAATAAATTAGCCTATTTCCAAAAGTTTTAATTGTTGAATCATAGTACAAGCAATCAGAACAGGTTCGTATGAATATTAAGTTGCAAATCCCTCACTAAGGTTATCATCAAAGTTGAGCGCCAATCCAAACTTCGTTCGCATTCCTGCTGATAGTCATGGTCAACCAGTGAACAGCATATATTTCTGGAAGTGCTGTCCCCTGCGTGATTAAAAGCTATTTCAGGAAGAGGAGAACGTCCTGAGAAACCGCAAAATTGCATAAGATTAAATTAGGGATAATACATCATTGGAAGTAAATATACAAGATGTATACGAGAAGGAAGTATGGAGTCCTTGTAATGATAATATACTCACGCAATATTTCATGCTAACCATATTGTTCTTACTATGGAAACCATGACGTTTTCGATGAAAATATGGCCTTGTTCAAGCATTGGCATTGTTGTTTATTCCATCACAGCAACTAGACTCTAAGCAAGCAACGAATACGGACAAAAGAGTAAGCATTGACTTTATTAAAGGCCTAGGTAGTAAAAATAAAATAGATTAGTATATAAGTATATAAGTGATGTCGTCATGAAAAAGTTATGGTTACATACTGACGAATATTTTCAGAAAATAAACGGTATATGCATTTACATACTGTCAATGTCCATGTGCCTCACGCTGTCCCTCGAAGACTTTCAGAAACAATGTGTAATAACCAACGCGAAAAACCAAAGCACAGATTGGCGACTCGAGAATCCTATATTCTTACGCCAATATGTAACCAACAATAAGGTTATTATACACAAGGTCTAAGAATAAATGTTATAACAATAAATCACAATAACACCTCTGACGGTTTTCTCCCTTCCACCGAAAAGTGAACGATGAGACGATGACTGCCGTATTGATGCCTCCGCGAAAATTGGGGAAGTTGACTTTGAGCAAACAACCAAGAATTGATCGTTCAATCTTCAACTACATTGACACTCCCCGGCAAAAAAGGGGATCCATCCCATTTTTCCATCACGACCAATACACGTTGACTTGGATGCCATTGCGAGAAACTGGGTCACACGGACAGAGCTGAAATGGAAAACAAACAGAAAAGCCAACACACCACAAGCATACCCACAGCACAATCTCACACATCAATGACGACCTGCGCCTCCAGATAAATGTATCCTCTTGACATCTTGCAACACAATCGCCAGTTGCTAGAATGACTTTGGCAGAATGCAAAGTGACCATAGCACCACCTCATGATACTCTACGCACATCCTCTTAATTACTCACTACCAATTACCATTGAAATCGCTTGTCACTCATTCTGCCTCAGTTCTAGTAACGGTGACGCATGCGAGCCTCAGTCGTTTACACTCTCGCTCCCCGGCGTGTGGGACCGCAGCTAACAATTATCTCCGTATGCATTTCATTCTCAGCAATAGCCTAGCCTCCCCGGCGTATACGACCCATCTTCTGTCCTTAACATCAATCAATTCATTCATGGATGTAGAAGACAAGAAACAACTTCAGAAGTAATCACGACGAAAATTTTAACAAAATTATGCAATAACAACAAGATACGAAAACAACAAGTAAACACAATTAATCCAAAAAACACCAATTGAGAAGACACAACACACGTATATACAAATAGTACAAACAACCTCGCGGATCATGTCTTGGTGGAATTATTTTGAAGAATTGCAGGACTTACACCAGTACGCCTACAACCCTTCTCAGTTTGACGCTCTAGGTTGGAAAAACATCGCAGAATTCATTTGCTGACTTCCCTCTGTCAGCTATATCCTCAAATCTGAACGGCAACACACCCATGTCATTGTATCGTGGAATATAAATGACGAACAAACACACGACGTATGTGGTCAACCAAGTGTAGAGACAGAGTAATTTACACCAAAGATAACACCATTCAAACAGTAAGTTGAAACTAGAAATGCCTTTATTCGTGCAAGTCAATTTAACAATAACTCTCTCCTTTACACTTGGCTTATCCTCACTAAACTGACCATTGATATTCGTCCTTTCAAACGAACTGATACTAGCATAGTCATTGCACAATATACTTGAGTTGATGGGCGTCTGTTTCATTGTGGATGACAGCACCAACGACGACTGATTGATATCAGTTGATGAAGTTAGCGGTGGATCAAAAGCTGTTGTTGCTCGACTTTCAGAATGTTGTCTACATGCAAGACCACCATCACTGCTGTCTTTTACTATCAGCTCAGGTTTAACACTAGCATCTGATGATAGGTGGGCTACATGCTGATCACTTATACTGACGGTCTCACAAGTATGCATGCCTTCTGCAACTGCATCTGCATTTATTTCTACTTCACGTTCAAGTTGTAAAGAAACTTTGTTCAACTTAGCAGTAGTAAGCATATCCCTCATCTCATCATGATCAACCAAAGACAAATCTGCACTATCATGATCATTACCACAAATATTCAATTTACCGTCAAGTTCATCATTTTCAAACTCTTTAATAACAGAAGTAGACAATTTTGGTTCCTCCTCACAAATCATTAAAGGTTTTATACCTTCACTCTGACTAGTTATACCTTGTAAACTTGTAGGGTCAGAACTGCACTCTGAAGCAGCAACTCTATTCTGTGATACTATTGAACAATGGCTTACCAGTTGTAACTACAGACTTCCTGACCGCACCGTTATCGTCACAAAATTTGGAGTCAGGCCTGGGGTTTACATGTAGCTTATCACTGAACTTGCTCACTGGTTCACAGCTTACCTTTGTATGCACCTCTTGCAAACGAGTACAACACAACCGTGTTTGTCTTGCATATTGCAACTTATCTGTTGAGGATGTACTACGAAAGCTGTTACACTCACTAGGTCTATATGCATTACTAGACATCATGGAGCCTTCTCAATATCCACCTCTCTGAGGCCTATTCGTCATCAATGAGTGCGTTTTACCCTCAGACTGCTCTATTCTAGGGGTGAGATTCAATATACTGGCAAACTTGCTCATCGATTGATTGACACTATCTTTTACTAGTTTCAGGATATCATCAAATTTTGGATCGATACCCTCATCCTCCATACGGGAGCTCATCTTCACCCACTTCCTTTGCAGTCGAGTAGGTAGGCGTCTTGCTATTACTTCTAGTATAAAACTCGAGTTGAGGTCACTCATGCAATTCATCGAAATCATTGCATTCTTGTAAATTAGCAAATTATCCAAAAACTCAGTGAGTGCCTGGGAGTCATCCTGTAATTGACCACCATTACCCTTAACAGCCTCGAATAATTTCCCTGCAATCATCGAAGGTCTTCCAAACCTTTGACGTAATATGCTCATAGCCTCATCGTAGCCCTCTTTTGGCTTCATAAACTTACAACACTGTATAGCTCTTGAAGCATCTCCAGTGCAATATCTCATCAAATACATTAACTTCAATTCATCATTTAATAAAAAACCACTCAACATGATCTCAAACTCCTTTACAAATTGTAAATAATCAGCTGGGTTTCCATCAAAACACCGTGGTTCAAATTTAGCGAGTTTGATGTTCCTATTATCCCTGAACGGCGAAACAGTAACATCAACCATGTCATGCTTAACATCAGACACATCGTTACAAGTAACAGACAAGTCACAATGACTTACTTTCCTGTTTGCATCCAAGACGCTCTGTCCCTTCTTTGACCCAGGCATCGTTGAACTTGACCCAATTCCAAAAAAGGTCCGATATTGCTTGTTCAAAGAGGACTTGACCAGCACCAGGATAGATGAATGGTGACTATCCAAACTGTCATCAGCTCTCTGACTCCGTGAGAAAATGCTTCGGTGGTCAGAAACTGACTTCAGTTTCAGAAACTGTCAGCCACCTCTCATAAACCGTTAATTCCCAGCTCTTGCTACGCTCGGGCTCACCCTGTCCCTTGAAGTTTCTCAGAAAGTCTTAGTAATAACGGACGAAAAATCCGAAACACCGATTGGCCACTTGAGAATTCTTTATTGTAACACCAACATATAAAAATAATTGCACTAAGTTCTGTGAACAAATATTACAATATTAAATCACAATATTACTTCTGACGGTATTTGGCCTGACTTCTTTGTGAACAGCGACCGCTGAGACGATGACTGTCGTATTGATGCCTCCGCGAAAATTGGGGAAGTTGGTTTTGAGCAAACAACCATGAATTGATCGTTCAATCTTTAACTACATTGACAACCTCCGTATTTGTTGGTAATAGAAATAATTTTATTTAAAGTATTTTTTCTTCTAGGGCATCCTCGAGTTTTCACCTGCAGTCATGCTGTCTTATAGAGTATTTAACCGGCTGATTTTCTTACTGACGAGTCTTTAAACAGTTACTACAGTGTTATGACAGGTTCTGAATTGTGGAATGTGCAGATAGCTGTGTGAATTTTTTTCTATATATTGTGCCTACCACTGAAATAAGATGCCTGTTTTGCAACGGATATGACATATCGCAAAGTCGTTGAGTGAATCAGGCCATCTTCGCTTACCTCTTCCAGAATTTTTGGATGGTGCATTTCCTATGCTAAAAGTTGTCACTTGAATTAATTTCTGTCCATTTTGTGTAGTCTTTAAAGAGAGGACTGAATTTAATTAATCGCTATGCACTATCTTTCCGTAAAGTATCGTATTAATCTTTGACTACTTGTCTATTGATTTCCACTAGGTGGTTCCAGCATGGTCTCCCTTCATTTATCTTTCAGTTTGATCAAAACATCAATTTTATGCAGTTTCGGATCAGACCAGCTTTTAATACTTCTTCTAGTCTAATCCACCGTGACGAACCTTACCTAGTCACTAGATTCTTCAGCTATTTTCATAAAGAGTTCGAAGAAAGATTTAATCCTGTCTAGAAGTTAGATGGTGTTCCGAGAGCCAAAAATATGAAATACAAGTAAATACATCAAGTGATACAAGAACACTAGTTTTCTAAACTCTCCTGTTGGATATTAAATATCCCCTGTATTGCATTCAGCCCTATATAATTCAAAAAGGATGAGCTGTGGATCTTGTACCAACGAGATAATATAAATTTGTCCATTTCGATCATTTTGAATGTCCCGATCGGTGTATCCTCTCTATCATTCCTTTTTGTTTGAATGCACCAATGGGAAAATTCGGCCTAGATGTTTGCAAAAATGTGTAATGGCAGAGTTACTTTTATTTCATTTTGACTTCATTTTCCAATTTTCCTAGGAATCTAAATGTATTGAAAGTAAGTTGTGTAGTTTTTATTTCTTTTTATTTCATTTGTAACTGGGGAGTATTGTATGCTTAGGGAGTAAATGTGGAGATTTGACTATCTTGTAGACTCATTTAAGCGTAGGCGTATGTTAGGAAGACGTAAATTGTAGCATTAAATGATAGTCAAACGGCTCCTATGCGCCTTAATAAAGCTTTATCATAAGCATTACTTGGTCTGTGATATTTTCGTTTTGGAACTCGATGTCTATGTTTTGCACTCAGCTGTTATTCATACGGTCATGGTTCATGGCGCTAAATATCTTTGCAACTCGAAGAAGTGATTCCATTTTCTTTTATGCGCGGGTCTAAGCTTTGTCTCTTTATATTTTGCTTTGGTGGGTCCTAGTTGCTAGTGGTTGTAACCGCTTCAAAATGAATATCACTTCTCAGTACTAATCATGATTAGTACTGCAGTACGAGGACCGCTTTTGATTCAGCTTTGTTCAAGTTGATCAACAGAGGGTTATGTTTGAAAGTGCTTGGGATGTTTCTGATAAAAACGCTAGTCATCTGCTGTCAGCTCACCCAATGTTCATTTATGTGAATGTAAGAGGTCTTTTTCGCTGTGATTACCTATTAGTTGATCAGCCAGTGTGACTGAACTTTGTCTTCGTTATTTACGTGAATTTCAGTTGGTTGCCTGCGATAATTTATGCGGGCAAGTTGTAATGCTCATAAGATGACAGCGCATATTCATGACCTTGGAAATTAACAAGTGGGAGTGCCATTGGTACTACCTACCTACCTAAACCTAGGTAGGTGGGATCAAGTTCAAATTCATGTGACTCTCAGAAACTAAACGTTTAAATAAATAAGCCAGGAATTCACGACTACATCTACTTAGTTTGTCATTTCAGCTTTAAAACGTGTATGCGAACAGTTAGTGACGAAATACGTAGCGAACACACTTTTACATGAATCAGGTTGCTGTAAAATTTATAAAATTCATAATAAAGTAGTTTTACTTGATAGTTGGTACTAAGTAGTATTTCGTCGTCGTTTAAAATAATGTTCCTAGTTTGAAAACCAGGGAGTACTGGACAGCTGTTTCGCCCCAGCTCCGGACTCACTGCCGGCACGCACCCACCAGGGGTTCGGACCCAGGACCTCCCGATCGCAAAGCGAGCTCGTAGACCATTTCGCCACTAGGAACCGACTTAGTGGCCAGCTCACTAATTTTAACTTCTACCAACTCGTCGTTTTAGCTACCAGCCAATGTCATCGACGACCTGGTGGACCCCACTGGTGATGACTCACTAAAATTCCAGACACCTTCGTCCCATAGCCGAATACTAGCGAGCATCGGAATAATTTTCAAGTGTTTTTTTGTATAGATTTGATTTGTTTGAATTTAGCTGGCTGCGTAATGCTGATGAGTCTTGAACTACTGGTTGTTGGTCTTCAGTGGTTCTCTAACTGGTATTAATCCGTGATCAAGCTTGAAACAAATGAAATCCCTACAAACAAACTCTTGAAAATGTTTCTAGATGAATAACAGATATATCTGTCAACATTCATTTGTGCTAATCAGATTTAGTTTCTTACTACGCTTGTAGAAAGCTGTACCAAAGTAGTTTACGTATATTATGTATGTGCTCCTAAGATCCGTAATAATGAGATGTCAGTATGTTTTGTGCAAGTGACATAACCAAAACAAACCAATTGGGACACAGTGTGAATATTTTTCAAACACAAGTCTATATATTTTGCATCCACAGTGCATTTGTTGTTTTTTCATATAAGGTATAATTGTACTATTGGGATTAATCTTTGACAGTGTGACATTTCTCACCACAGTTGTCGACACTCACCAATATATGTGCATCTTGTATCTTTAAAGTCATTCAAAGCAATAAATTCTAGTTCATTATTGACTACTTTTTTGACTATAAGAGACTATACCTTAACACAGTTAAATGTTGATTATTACCTCAACTTTGTATCACAGTGAAACAATATCCATCAAATAAAGAAGTAGCTTCTGTTTTAATTTCTTTCGTAGTGGGAATGAAGTTTTACAGATGGCCGGGACAACTGTTCCATAATCTGTATTATTTATTATTATTTCCTTTAATTCCTAGAGGAACATAGGGCTTCAGTCTTTTTATGGCGTTGTATAACTGACACTCCTTTCTTTGGAGTTGAATCTGGCGGTCATTATCCTGGGCCGCATCAGGGCCTTCGTTGCCGTTGGTGACATCATGATAGCCACGCCGTCGGTGCGCGTGTAATTGTCTTCTGGGTGACCGGAGTAGATCACTGACTCACCCGTTGATAATTTGGTGAGTCCATTCCCATTCCACCTGCTTTCACATATTCCCAGCACTTGAATTCCGTATCTTTTCATCTCGTGTGCAATCTGAAAAGCTTTGCCAATCTCGTACATGGTGCGGACGTTCCATGTTCCCACACAGACTTTTTCTTTTGGCGCAAGGAGATTCATCGTGTTGAAGTTTCTGTAGCAACTTTGTTTACAGGGTGGGGTTGCTAGCCTCACGCCTGAGAAGGGGGTTGTTACATTAAAATATAGTTTACAGAGGAGCGACCCACAAGGTCGCTCCCCTTAAAACCAGGGAAACAAGGAATAAAGCAATCAGAACATCATCGTTCGATAATCTGTATTGCTATATATATGGATAGAACTCAAACAAAACTCTAAATGCACACCTGCTAGATGCTCATTTTAATTCATGGTGACCGAGTACTCACTTTATATTCCAATAAGTCCAAAGTTATGGTGAGAAAGTGCCTGATTTGTGGTAGGCGTTTTTCTTTTGACAAGACGAATTCATCCTACTTATCATAAGGATTGACAAACTGACTGAGTTCTAAGATGCAACTTTGCACAGAAGTACAGCATGGCAACACTACAACCTGCCACATTCCATGTAGCACACAAAGGTAGAGAAGAAGAAAAGATTCAAAAGAACTATAGTGAGGATAAATAAGTGGCAGAAAGAATAATAATATGGTTAATATGACAGCTTCGTGGATACATATCACAAAGAGTGAATTCATCTGCGATACTGAAAACGATTTTTGGTTCATATCACCAACACTTTCCAAACGCTAGTTGTTTGTGTCCCGAGAACTTCCACAAGACAGTCTTCACCTCTATACGTGACTCAAACCGACTGTCTAAGACTTTATGGACTTATCCTAGGTTTTGGTCTGACCGCCCTTAACTCTTTTCTAACCTAATCACATGCCAGCTAACATTGCCAGTCGAGGAAGCCAAAGGCTTGGCATCCGCAACATGTGTCAGCCATCTTAATCTATGCATCTTCGACTGACTTACCCTCCTTACTTAACACAGTCTAACAGTTTTACTCACATTTAAGACAGGAGATAGAACGCAAACACCTGTGGTCAGAAATAGCTAACCTTTCCATATATTCCCATTTCAGTGGCAATGACTCACGGCCATAAGGAAAGACAGAGCAAATGGCTGCGCAGCGCACACTTTGATTGATAGTCGGATATCATATCTAAGCCAGAGATGACGTGAGTTGGCAAACGCCACGCGAATCTTTTGTATCTGTGCTGCGATATCGTCATCAGTTAGTCATCAGGGTTGATGCAGCTTCCCAAATAAGTGAAGTTACAACATGTCCTACAAGTTCACTCCGCACCTTTAAGCTAGGAGTCGGAGTAGTCCTGCCCTGCAGCACCATCTTACGTTTGACAAAGGGAGCGAATTCCATGTCAAACATTCGAAGATTGCTGTTGAAGATGTTCGGAAGACTCTTTTTCCGGCGTATTCACCTAGGAGAAGTATATCCGCGTATTCCAAGTGAACAAGAGGATACCCTGGTAGCAAGTCAATCCCTTAGTCGCTAAAGTCTGTTAGACTCAATTCCATTAGTGCATCTGTAGTGAAATCAAACAGAAATGGGGATAGTGGAAATCTCTGACGGACACCACTGATTGTCGTCATTTCAGATGATATCTCACTGTTGGTATATCTCGCTATAGCCAGCGCTACAGCCTTTCTTCCATATTACAGATTATTTCTTAGCATTCCTCACTTGAGGTTAACAGTACATGGTATCATTTTTCTTTAAACAAACCTGTTGTCATGCAGTATTTGGAAGTTTCTTTTACAGAGAGTAGGCTTAGGTAGGTCGTTGTGATTAACAGTTCTTTTGTTGGTGGGGCGGTGGGTTGGATCCAAAATCGTTCTCACTAATGCAGTTGGACTCACTGTTTATGAACACCTGGAGCTACCATATTTTCACTGTTCTCTATATACCTATGTTTTATCCCATACATTTTCTTCAATTGTAATTTCTTTTGGTTTTTTCTCTTTGTGTGCTGTGTGCAGTGTGGCGACCTGAACTCCCGTAATTTTTTGTGGAGTTCTACGTCAAAAACTCATTCGATCACTGAGCGGCCATTGCCGCTCGAAATGTTGAGAAATGGTGTACACTCACAGTGGCTGTCGAATAATTTATGTCAGGCTGAGAAGGACTCACATACACTTTGTTGAATATTTTTCAAGTGTTGACTCCACTTTATCTGACTTCATAAATGTTCCCCTCTAGGTTACGTCTTCTGACCATTGCTGAGAATAATTCTACCAGGGATTCTGAAGTAGACCTGAAATGCTCAGCCGATATAGGCTTCTTGAAAAAAAAACAACAACAGTCGTACATCCTGACATATTCTACGGTCGTTGATGGCCAGTGATAAGTCACTAATACGAAACCAAAACAAAAGGTCAGTTCATACACACTGTGTGTGGCCGACCTCAAGCAATTGTCCCCTGGGCTCTGCCGTCACGCAATACACCCTCTTTCTCTTTGAGGTATCCCAAGAATAAATCAACTTCCACGGTGTGGACAACCGGGAAGTAACGACCGCCCACACACTTCCAAAGCCACACGAAGCTCTCCGGGCCATCATCCTCCTCTATCCCTGTCACTCTCATCTTGCTTTCCTCCTACTGTAAATACTATTCTGCAGGCTAGTTAGTCATCTTCATTTCATTCTGTGACCACAGATAACGATGAGAGCAGTCTTCGCAACGACCGTGAACAGTAGTGGGCGACAAAAGCGAAAGAGATGGAAAAGGCATCAGCGATTGGTAACACCAGACAACTGTTTAGACTTCTCAGGGAAACATGTGGTAAAAGGCAAACGATAGGTGAAACTCTCTGAGGGAAATGGCACCATAATTAGCTCCCAGGGTAGACGACTAGAACGTTGGAAAGAACACTTTGAGGAGCAGTTTAATTGGCTCATAGCCATGCTCAACTTATCGGACATCCAACACCTCCCAGAATGGGATATAAACACAGGTTCTCCGTCCCTAACTTGGGTTACTAAGGCTGTCACTGGTCTGAAACGAGGCAAAGCTGTGGGAACTGATGGAATGACTTCAGAGGTGTCTAAGGATGGCGGGGACAGTTTACTGTCTGCGTTAACTAAGGTACTAGAAAGCGTATGAGAATCAGAGGAATTCCCGCCGGGTTTGTGTAAGTCATTGATTATCCCGATATGCAAGAAGGGAGACAAGTCTTCCTATGATAATCACAGAGGGATTAGCTTGACTAATATGGTATCTTAAGTACTAGGCTCAATAATAATGCGGTCCACAGGAGGAACAAATACGAAAGAACCAAGAAGAGGGTGTATTGATCATATATTCACCCTTCGACAGATTCTGGAATATAGGGATACTTACCGGCGTCCAACAATCGTTATATTTCTTAACCTAAAGGCGTCATTCCATTCTGTCGACCGAGAGGTACTATGGCGATGCTTGGCTGTAAAGGGAATGCCGAGAAAATACGCTGCACTGATCAAAGCAGTCTGCTCGAACCCATGCAGCTAGCCAGATGAGAGATTACGGCGAGTTGTCATCTGAAATGGTGACAAGTATTGGTGTCTGACAGCGAGGGATGCTCACTATCTCCATTCCTATTCAATTTCGTCGTAGATATACTAATTGAATTTCATTCCTGAGACAATGAAGTCACATGCATCACTGCATCTATATTAAAACTAAATGAGAACGTTTGCAATGGGCATCCTTCGCAGATGCTACAAATTGTAATTTTAGATGATGAATATCCGTAGTCTGTTATAATTTCATCGGTTCAACTGGAATGCACAGGTTGGCATGACATAATTATATACTACTAAATATTATTACAGTGTAATGTGACTTTCAAGCCAACAAGTTTTGTAAATTTCAGACACCGCTTAATGTGTTCGTTCTCCAGATCCCATCGAAGGATGATGTGGTCATTGCGTCCTCACCCAGGAATGAAACCTCCCAGAATATCTTGTGTATTTGCTTTCGCCCCCCCCCCACTCACAGCCTTCGTGTAGCTTATGGTCTTTAGGATCTGACTGATATGTAGTCAGACAAAAACAAATCGACATCCCTATTCTATTTCAATCTCAATGTTATTGCTAAATAATGAAGTAGCGAAAATCATAACACACAATTAGCCACCTTGTGTATATGGTAAGATCTGTTCCCCTTATTATAAACTACGACGATCAATAATCTAATCGGTTCTAATGAAGTTAATTCATGTTGAAGTTGGCTGGTGAGCAACTGCAGTATGGCTGTATGTCAATCGAAGCTCCTCAGGTGTTTTTCCGAAAAGTTATTAAAATTTCCTACTCTTTCGTTCATTGATATAAGTATAAAACTTGGTCACTGTGGTAGGGCATAACTCCATTATGGATAAAAATTTTATTTTGGTAAATCACGGAGTGTTATACAGTAATATTAACTGATGACGTTTCGATCACAAACTATTGCTCATAATCATATCAAGTTTTGTTCATTTTGCTTTCACTACCTACCACTGTTCGCTGTTGTTATTTAAACCATTATTCAGTTTACGCTTTGGCTAATTTCACTACTCTTCCTGTTCGAAATTTGTAGATATTCAGCTTCATCGTGTCAGTCAATTAAGATGAGGCTGCAGGTGTCTATGGGCTTTTACCAAACTTAGGTTGCAGCACGAAAATCACTGCAGCTACTTTTACAGCGGACCGTATAGAGTGTTAGGCGCGTTGAGAATGAGAATCATTGCCACACAGTTGAGCATTGTTCTTTCCCATGAATACTGGTGAGACATTTGCATTTATATGCTGGACTTGTAATTTCTTATCATCTACCCTTTTTCTGAGACCAATCAATCACAGAAAAAGCCACACAAACTACTGCAGCCGGAATTCATAAAGATGTTCTCACCAGTCTCGCCCATCAATCAATTCTAGTGAAGTGGCTTATTTTTGTTTATGTTTGGCTTGATTTTATTGGTCGCTTTGTGGTTATTGAGACAAAAATGCAGGGGGAAATCACCGTTGTTTGTTTGGATAACTCAGGAATCGGTGGATATCCCCAGTATGCTTTTGTGACAGGTTCAGCTCAACTTAAAACCGCCTGTCAGTTTGACTGTATGCGAGTGTCCTAACTTTCGCTGCAAAGTTGACAGTTTTAGTAGAAAGTATTGTATACTTTATCTAAAATGCAATTAGATGAGTAAGTGGAGATTACGAATAGGCAGTGACGAGCATCGTAGCTTTTTCTTATTCCAGTGGATTTATTCAACTGGACAGCGCATTCACATCTGTTCAGTGAGTATTCTTATTTAAAGTTGAATCTGCCTGTCTGTTTTCGACATAGAACTTTGCACAAATGTGCGGAAGTTCAAGTCGCCACACTCCACTCCATGTAGCACACAAACCAAGAGAAGAAAGTAGAAGAAAAGCATAATGGAGACAGTAAGCAGAGGTGTGAGACAAAGGAGGAGTAATGACGAAGAACAAAACACTTTCATTGGAAATCATAAATCACAAGGAGTGGATGCATCTGCGCCAGCCATTGAGAACGATTTTGAGCGATGTCACCAATTGTTTCCAACCATTTGTTTTTACCGTCTCGAGAACCCCAACCGGGAAGTCTACACCTTCCTACGTGGTTTAGACTAGCTGTTGTAGATTTCATTGACTGGTGCCATGTTTTTGTTTGACCTCCGCTAGCTTTTTTCCAGTGTGTGGTGTGTCGTTGGTTGGTTATTGGAATGCTTTTGCCTAACTGTTATCGTCTTTCAAACTCAAACATCTCCTTTTCAACTAATCTGCATATAGCAGAGTAGCTGCATTTGATGATTTCTTTACCAAGGGCTAATATCATCACTGCAAACTTGATTGAGTTCATAACTGACTGTCTAGGTGGGTGTAGTATTCACAGTGTGCACTATTGCTTTCACATGTATCTGTCAAGTTTCTTAAAAATGCCTATCAAGAGTGTAACGTATAGTAGTAGTAGTGGTAGTCTCTAACGTATTTTCCATTTCCACGATTATTGAACGTGGATTTAAAATAGTTTTGGTTATTTAGTCAATGTTACTTTCGTAGAATTCATAATATTATGGTGTAAAAGTTGTACTTATAGACAATGAAGACGAATCAAATTTGATGATAAGGTTGTAAAGATTTAGTGGCTGAGATTCTTCTTGAGTGTTTTAAGTTATGTAACATAATAATAATGATAATTTTCTTTATTTCAAAACAGTATTAGTGATAGCGTGGAATTTTCAGCATTTGGCTCAATATTGTATCTTACTTTGTCGAGTAACATTAAAAACAATTATAAAAATAATATTATAGGATTGTTAATGGCAGTCTTATTTGGTGTTTATAGTGTGACAGCATAGAAAATGTTTTTTTTTTACCAAACGAATTAAGACAGCACATATCAGATTGACTGTCATCTTAGTCCCTGTGAGGATACGGTAATTTCCTGCGGAGAGAGTTTCATGGTACTGTAAAAGTTTGATAGTTAAGTTTAAATAAAATGATGTGTGTCTAAATAAAACGCACTCACATTTTTTTTCACCTTAGTGCTTCTGTCAACCTGATAGTTTCTGTGGTATACCTAATTTGCCCATGGGATATCTTAGTTTTCACAGTCAGTACTGACCACCCATTGTCGTTTGTTGTGCTCTTATCATAGTTAAAACAAAGTTGATTTGGTTCAAAAAATTATCTATTTCTCAAATATATACAAATAATACTGTTTCATAAAAGCAGTAAGTACACAAAACAAGTATCCTTTATGCAAAGACAGAAACATACCGAACAATAGTGAGATGTCTATGGTGAGATAAAATTTACAGACAGCCACCAAATGGTCGGCGCGTAACATAAGGAGAAACAGTAATCACATGACAGTCATCGCAAGATAGAAGAGTGATATTTGATTGGTTGGCTGTCATGATGTGATGTTTATTTTATAAGTTTCTAGACCGTAGATGTTACGAATTTTTTTTATGGAATAATTTGAGCTCCGAGTCAGATTGAATCATTATAAATTATTTTAAAAAAATAACCCCAGCGTGTTTAAGAATAAAAATTAGAACAAGATTTTTCTGAACCTTTCGCTGTGTAAGCCAGAGCTTTCTCAGCAGCAGAATTATTCGGATTCTTATTAATCATCAAAATATATAGTCAAAAATGTTTTTACATAAATTGAAGTCAGTTCATTTGAAGGCCACCTGTCGATAGACATTTGTATCAATAGAAATATGTAAGCAGTCATCACATATTTGTAATGACCAATGTCAAATTGTTATTGTGTATATTTGTATGTATGAGTGTATGTTATTTGTCATGTGGAAAAGACGTCAATACACATGTGATGAACATGATAATATTTTTATAAAGGTCATAGACGTTCATAGAGGTTTTTGTTGTTGTTTTCTCATCTGTCTTGCTTCATTGGAGTTTGCCATATAGAGGTAGGTGATAAGTCTATCCCTTCTTTCCTACTTACCGCATTCGATGTGGTTAAAATATGCAAGGCTTAAAAGGTTAGTCTTTCTTCATGTGAATGAAAGCCTCTTCCTAGAATTTCAACATTGTCAAAATCAATATTATGTCCGCTTTCCATCGCATGCATTGCTATAACAGATCTTTTCTCTAGACTTTTTAATTCAACTTCATTTATAAGTGGACAATTCGTGCACAGTCTATGTTCATTCACTCTGACCTTCACCTGTCTACTGCTCTTCCCTGTATAGCAGGCTTCACATTCTGAATACTTTATCCTATAGGCACAATTCCTTTGTGACATTTTGGGAACCGTATCTATGACATTCACCAAAGCTTTCTCTAGAGAATTAGAGGGCTTGAAATAGACTTTAATATTATATGCAACAAGCAGTCTTTGAAGTTGTTCAGCTGTGTCCTTTCGATATGGAATGGCTATCGTGGATAGCCAAGTATTTAAATTTTCAGTTTTCCTTTATACTCCTTTTTATTGATAATATTATTTAGTAGCTTTTCCGAATAACCATTTCCGATCAAAATTTGTTGTGTATTGGATATCTCGTTCTCCATATCATTATTATCTGTTATAGTGTTTCTAGCTGTGTTAACGAGATTCAAAGCTGAAACTTTCATTTCTATTGGATGATCTGATTGGAAATTCAAATACTTGTTTGGATGTGTGAACTCAAGTTTCTCGTCAGTTTGTCTTTTTACAAGACAATCCAGAAAGTTTAGGGTTCCCCCAGCCAATTCTACTTCCATTAGTAAACTCTGTATATTCTGAGATTCCGGATTTTCAACTCCAACGTGAAGTCAGTGCTACTCACTATACGAATCAGAGACTTGGCACGTCATAAAGAGCATCTCAAACAAACTTCAGACCTTCATTAACAGTTGTCTTCGCTCAATACAACTCAAGATCAGATGGCCAGCCAGAAAAGATCAGCAACAGAGATCTCTGGCAATGAGCGAACCAACCAGGAACCGATTGTGAAATAAATAGGCAGGAAGAAGTGGAGATGGATTGGCGATACTCTGAGAAAACAAACCATCGAGTGACATCACTAGACAAGCCATTTCTCAGGTGGAACCCGGTGGGATGGGAAGCGGCGAGTTGGTCGTCAGTGGGAGGGTGACTTGGAGGAGGTCATGTGAGGAGGAGGAGATGAAAGCATGTGGGCAGACTTGGAGCGGCGTGAAAAAGTTGGCAGAGAACAGAAGGCAACGGGGACACGCGGCTGAAGCCCTATGCGTCGGTGGCACAGTGGTTAGGACTCTCGCCGACCATATACATGGTCCGGAGTTCGAGCCCACGCCGATGCACACCTGATGTCTATGGTCGGCCTGCGAAGTTTTGGGCTACCGATATCCACGCTGAAAATTCCATACTTGTACCATAAATACGGTGTGGAATCAAGCTGTAATAAAAAAAATAATAATTCTGAGATTAAGTTAATTTGTGTTAGAAAGTTTTTTTTCAGCTTTCTTCATGATGACAAATGTCTCATCTACATATCTGTAGCATATTCTAGGATAACTAAAACTTGTCAGTGCTTTTCTTTCTCCAGCCTTCATGATTAATAAAATTCAAATAATTCTGCTGCTGAGAAAGCTGTGGCTTACACAGCGAAATGTTCAGAAAAATCTTGTTCTGACCTTTTTTTCTTAAAAACTCTGCAATTGTTTTAAGTAATTTATAGTGATGTTTATTTTGTTGCACTTATCACCGTTAATTGATGACCTGCTCTCCTCCTAATTAAGTGTAATTAAAATTGCCAAGTGAAAACCTAACTGGATATCCAGTTTGTGTGTGTGTGTGTGTGTATCAGGGTGATAAACGTATCGTTCATTCACACAACATTTGAGCTCTGCTCTTTCTTACATACATCAGTCAGACGATCTGATGAGCAGTAGGCTTATCGTAACTCAGCTGGCAGATACTCTAATTTTGGTAGTTCGAATACTTACCATAGTGCAGATTTTCATTTCACTTTCATTGATCATCACACGGTACATTAATAATAATAATATTTAATTGAATTTTAGATTTTCCCATCGATTGATTGGACCGAAGTTTTCGGTCTCAGATTGACATGTCGGCTTCTTGTGCAGATGCGTCGATGATGTCTGAGCATGCAATTAGAAGTTAATTGGTGGATGGTGGGAACATCACTCACTACGGAATGCAGGTACATCCATCGACTGACGAGTTCCAAATAGGACGAAATGTGCATCCTAGTGGATTCCACTGCTAGTCACTATCCACCAATTAATAATAATACTAAGTACATTCAAAGACTATCCCATATTGTTTCACTATCGGTTGTATAAGTTTTAATCAATCAGGTGTGGCTCATTTCCTATTATTGAAAATTGTACCCTATCGTTAGCTCTCGTATCGTGAATCGTCTTATCTCATAAGTATTTAAGAATATATATATTTCTTCTAGATCTTCTATTTTCATATCAACTCCTGTCAGTTGGTTGTTAATGTGTAGGTGCACTTTTTTTAAAACTATAGGCGAGGACATAGTTATATTCTAATGATCTTGCATAGACTTTTTTCTCTCATGGTTCTAGGAGTTTATTTTATGGTATACCACCGTATTATTGACATTGACTTAATGACTATATATTCCTAGTCATATTGGTTGTTTTAAACTGTGTTAATGCAATTAATACTTTGTAACCTGTAACCTGTAATTTTCCCCACTGTAATCTACTACTATGTAGCTGTCGAATCTCTTTTCTCTCTTTCTTTTGTCTTCCTATGTGTGCTACATGGAGTGAGGCAACTCGAACTGCTGCACATCGGTGCAGTGTTCTATGTTGAAATCAGACAGTTGGCTGTCGTAATTCATCCCATTACGTTATTCACTTGTGAATGTTGTGCTTTTATTTCTAAGATTATTGGTCTCTCTCTCTCTCTTTAGGACAAATGTATTAAACTCTGATGATCCATTATTTTGTTTTGATCTTATTTCAACCTTTACTTAGTTCATGCGTAAGGTCATATCAATTTCTTCCAGAAAATTATAGGTTTCATGCTATATATCATACTTAAATGTACTGTACGCTATTCGTTGCAGCTAAACGAGTCACCCTGTAGTTAGGACCCTGCACACGCACAAAAATTGACGAGAACGCATTAACTGCGGTTCGGTGTCTCCCAACTTCATCGCTACTCCTTTATTTTCGCAAGTTTATGAATATATATATATGTTTGGAGTCGAAGAGAGTTATTGCATCTCTGTCAGTCTTCAGTCAGATCTCGTCCTATTTATCCTTCAGGGGAACTGTCGAGAGGACACATAATAGCCCTTTCAGCATTATGAATACCGTTTGATGGTTTCACATTTTGGCAGCTGACTGACCGATTGGTTTCAACATAGCCATCGCCTTCCTCGATGGCCAATGCTAACTGATATAGGGGCATGTTGGAAAAGGGCCAATGGTAGTCAAACCAAAGCATGGCATCAGTCAGTGAAACCCACAACAGTTAGTTTAAGTCACGTAGGAAGGTATAGACTTCCTGGGAACGGTAAACACCAATGGCTGGGACAATTGGTGATATGGCTGAAAATCGTTCTCAGTGATGGCTCAGAAGCATCCACTCCTTGTGGCTTATAATACCCAATAAAACTATATTCTTCTTCGATATTACTATTCTTTTTGCCTCATATTTCTGTTTACTGTGTCTATTTTGCATTTACTTTTACTTTTTTCTCTTGCCTTGTGTGCTACATGGAGGGAGTGTGGCGACTCGAACTGGTGCACATCGGTGCAAAGTTCTATGTTGAAACCAATCAGTCAATTCAATATAGAACTTTGCACAGAAGTGCAGCAGCTCTAGTTGCTGCACTTCCTCCAGGTAGCACACAAAGCAAGAGAAGCGAGAAGAAAGTAAACAGAGATTCAAAACAGAGAGAGATAATAGACAGAAGTGTAAGGGGGGGGGGGAAGAATAGTAATATGGAAAAACAATATAATTTTATTAGATATTATCAATCACAAAGAGTAAATGCATTTGTGTCATTCTTCGACGACGATGAATTTGAGCCATATCATCAATTGTCTCCAGCCACTGTCATTGGTTCTTACCATCTCGAGGAACCCAACCAGCCACATAGTCTACACCTCCCTACGTAACTGGCTCAAGTTAACTGTTGTGGATTTCATTAACTAATGAAGCCATGTTTCGGTTTGACCACTACTAGCTAACTCTTCCAATCTGACCGACCCTATGTCATCTAACATTTCTGGTCGAGGAATGTTTTGACAGCTGATGAACCCTTTTCTCTCTGCATAACGTTTTACGCTGATCTAATTGTTCTGCAAACATGGATTATTACATGATATGCATTGACATTTGACGTTCACAATTATTTCACAGGTAGGCGTAGAAAATTTCAAGCCAATTTATTATAAAATAGGAAGAAATAAACAAAAATTAAGCAATATATGTGTAAAACTTGGGCACTGTGGTATTAAGTAATTCCATATTAGTTTGATCATTAAATGTATCACACAGTGAAACGTCATCCAGTATACAATACTGTTTCACTGTGTGATACATTTAATGATCAAACTAATATGGAAAAATTAAGCAAACTGGTATATTTATTATTATATCCTTTAATTCCAAGAGGAACGTAGGGCTTCAGCCGCGTGTCCCCGTTGCCTTCTGTTTTCTGCCAACTTTTTCACGCCGCTCCAAGTCTGCCCACATGCTTTCATCTCCTCTTCACATGACCTCCTCCAAGTCACTCTTTCACTGACGACCAACTCGCCGCTTCCCATCTCACCGGGTTCCACCTGAGAAATGGCTTGTCTAGTGATGTCACTTGATGGTTTCCTCAGCGTATGGCCAGCCAATCCATCTCCATTTCTTCCTGCCTATTTGTTTCACAATCGGTTCCTGGTTGGTTCGCTCATTGCCAGAGATCTCTGTTGCTGATCTTTTCTGGCTGGCCATCTGATCTTGAGTATTGAGCGAAGACAACTGTTAATGAAGGTCTGAAGTTTGTTTGAGATGCTCTTTATGACGCGCCAAGTCTCTGATTCGTATAGTGAGTAGCACTGACTTCACGTTGGAGTTGAAAATCCGGATCTTATATTCGTTTTCATGTTGAGTGCTCTTGACCTCCACACAGACTTGAGAGTAATGAAAGCTTGTCTTGCTTTTCCGATTCTGGCTTTGATATCCTCGTCAGTTTTGTCCGCCTGTAGTTGTCAATGGCACCCCGTAGTAGCGAAGTAGTTGCCAAATCACCTCTCGATCGACGCTGTCGAAGGCCTTTTCAGAGTCGATGAAGTTGAGATAGAGAGGTGACTGCCATTCCAAGCTTTGCTCAATGATGATCCGTAGAGTGGTGATTTGATCAATACATGACTTGTTTCTCCTGAATCCAGCTTGTTTCGGTTGAAGTTTTTCATCCAGGTCGGCTTGTTTGATTCTCTCCAGGATGACTCGGCTTAGTATTTTGCTTGGAATGGACAGGAACATAATTCCGCGCCAGTTTTTGCATTGACTTAAGTGTCATGGTATACCTTTTAGTAATTCTTTTAGCGTTGATTTTGCCAGTAGATTGTTTGTTCTCTTGTATTGTTTTGCTTATTGTCTTACGTTTTGACGTCACGTGATGTGACCAATTTTAATATTTTATGCTTATTTATATAATTGTGACCATATTGCATAGTCATCATGTGATCTGCTCAAAGGTGGTAACCTGAAGCTGACTGGTAGTAATTTTTGTTAATTGATGAACCATTCATACAGCCTATATACAGATATATTTCTACCGTTGTCCTTCATACTTTTTCTTTTTAGACGTTCGGTTGAATTTGATTCACATGGCCGTAAGTGGCGAACGACTGGGGAAGTCAGGAACTTGTATTAGTAGTGATTTGTCGGTAACCAATGCAAATACTCATAGTGTTGTTGGTAAAAATGGTTTAATGTCTAACTGGTCGGATACTCTTGCTACTACTACTACCACCATCAATCATTCACAAATGCCTACTCTTAGATCACAAGTAACACAACCGTCATCAGCGTTATCATCATCGCCTACACTGGGTGCATGTGGTGGGGGTGGTGGTGCTATTTATGGTCAGTTAGTAACAGCAGATCAATTATGCCAATTGGAGCGACATTCAGCTACTAACACAAGTGGTGGTGATGACACGGCTAAGTCAATTGAAGGCGTGCATAAAAAGACTGGTCTTTGCTTAAGCAGTATAAAACAGACGACTAATACTACCACTACTACACATGAGAGTAAAGTACAAAAAGCCTCATTATCGCTCAATCCTGTGGTGTCCAGTACAAATCTTCCCCAGTCAGCCTCTCAGGTAATGACCCAGTCTTCTTATGTCTATTCGGATGCATCAGTTACCAAACCACCACCGCAACAAACGAGCAAGGATACTACTAATGCTAACCAACCAATGGAAATATCCCATTCACTTGGTTCCGAGTCGATTACATTTCCGCATCATACTACTGATGTCCAGTCAACTGCTATGGATTTAGGTGGACAACCAGGTAGTCCATCTTTGTCGAAAGTACGAACATCTGTAACATCTACTTGTTGCAATAATAATAATAACTCTCAAGGTGGACAGAATACTTACTGTTATCCTATATTTCCGTTTGGTGTGTCTACAACTGATCATCAAGTGACGTGTAATCCAACATCATGTAGCCATATGATGAAAGATACTCGATGTCCTGTTGCTACAGTCACACAAAATGAACCTATTTCAAATATTACCAGTCAGTATTCATGTCCTCGTGATTCTGAACAACGACCTGTCATCAAAATGTCAGTTAATCTTATTCGAACGTATAAAAATATCAATGAGGTAAGTGAAACTCGATTAGTTTGAATAGAAATTCTAAAGTTTTGAATGTTTCTTATTTAAATTATGGATTTTTTCTAGCTTTTTTTTATTCTATAGACATACACAATATATCCATTATTTAATAAAGTATACTTGAGTTTTGAGTAAGGAATAACTGGTTACTCAGATTTACTTATGGTTTGTTGTGTTTCATTTCACTCATTCAGTGAGATGAGGGCGAAGATACTTCTCCCGGGCGCCCAGACCAAAGCAGGGGAACAATTCGCGCGAGCCTTTGACTTAAAGTTCCATCCGAAAGGCAGCAGAGCAGCGTCAAGAGCTACGTTCCCTTAGTTGTCGGTGACCAGTACTGGTTTATGCGCCGTCATTCCATCTGGTTTGGATTCTTCAGCCTCATATTATCCCATGACAACTGCTTTTAGTCTAACCGCTATCCAAACAACCTTTCTGACATGGTAGGACCTGCAGGAATGTAAGTCCCAGTCAATGCGCAAGCCTGACCACCACAGGGTCAAGGTAGCAGTTTATCGGCCGGGCAACTGGTTCCTAGTCATGTATGACTTACTGCAATATACGCGTATAGAGATAATAATGTACATTAACTTTCCACTGTTGAATTAAGCTCTACATTCAGAAAATTTATTTACCAACTAACGTCTATTTCCCAGATTAATACAGGAAACCTTTGATAACTGTTTATGTGTTCTTTAAGATTAGTTAGACTCGCATTAACAAGGATTCGCTCAGATTAGAACACGAGGAAACGTTGACTAACTTCTAGACTTAGTTTCTCATTGTTTAAGGATTGTGTTGTAGGTTTGAATACCCTCCTATCCTATTTGTGGCTTGGCCAGTCTCTTATCTCTGCAATTAGTATAGTAGATTTTACATAGTCTCCTACATTGATTGCTATTTATATATATTATTCGTTCGCGTTCCAAGTGCAACATAGGGCTTTAAAGTATCGTTGGCAGTGGTGATTCTTGCGGGGTGGGGCTGCTAACCTCACGCCTGACTTTCCCTCTTTGTTGGACTTTCAGTTGACTAAAGGAAATAATGGTGTACGCCGGCAGGGAGTCGAACCCTAATCTGCATGCGCACAGTTGGCGAGCATTCTACCGTTGAACGACAGACGCACACATGATATATGGGTTAGTGTTATTACATACATCTAGTTTCTTTAACGTCTTTTGACACTTTGATACAAGAAAACGATAACTCCTACTTTGTTGTCAAGTCAGCCTTCTTCGTCCACCGAGTGAGGAGACTTTTCTTTTCGCTAATATCTAGACCTATCTCGAAGTCTTGAATTTACCTGTTAGTCATCCAACTAAGAGTTACAGTATTAGAGAAGGAAATAACATATCCAAGGTCTAACTCAGTGAATCATTGATGAAAGTTGCTTTAAGTTTTGTCTGTATGACATCCTATTCCTAGGTACTGTCAATTTTAGTTATAAATTGTCTAATGTGTCCAACGGTTCAACACCAATAGCACACCTCCACTTTGTCCTATTTTCTGTGGTCCTCTTTAGCTGACCCGACGGTTTCCCATTGTCTCTGATCTCCTCCATTTTACCCTCGAACCAACTCCTCACTCGTCGTTCCCCATAGGGATTGCACTCGAGTGATGGCCTGGTGCATAATGTCATTCGACGGTCTCCTGTATGGGGAAGACCCAGTGTATCTTCATTTCCTTTGGAATATTTGTTGACCAATAAGTTCTTGGTTGCTTCGTTCCCACAGTTTTTTGTTGCTAATTCTTCACAACAGGCCTTTGGTCTTCAATATGAAGCCAGTGAAGTGGACAGCTGTTGATAAAAGTCTTCAGTAGCCTGTTGAAAATGCTTCGTGACTGATGAGCTAAGTTTCTGATCTATATAGAGGAAGTGACTTATCATTTGTGTTGAAGATCTGAATCTTGTTGTTCACGATGAGTGCAGATTTCCCAACTGATTTCAGAGCGGTGAGGGTCACACTCGACTTTACAATTCTGGCTGGTGTTGACATCTTCATCCGCACCGTTCTCCTGTAGTTGAAACGATGACACCTAGATAAGTGAAAAAAGTAACCTCTTTCAGATTTATTCCGTTGGTAGGGATTAGTACTTGTTGTTGTTGTTGTTCGTTGGTTGGTTATCTTCACCACCTCCGTCTTCTCTATATTCACATGAAGTCCTATCTCCGCTTATTCTGCTGGTTTTGTTGGTTTTCACCAGTGAGTCTTCGAGTTTGTGTGTGTGATGTTAGACATAAAAAATCCGCGAAATCCGGATCTTCTAGAGTGGGTTGACAAATGTTGGCGACTGAAAATTATGCCAACACTAGATACCGATGAACTAATTCCCTGGGTATTTAGGGATGGTTAGTAGTAGTGCAAGAAATTGACCGATTGTAATAGACAGAGGTATCCAATTTTTAAATCAAACTTGTTTCATGTGTGACTGTTGGCAGTGTATTAATCACATCTTCACTGACTGTTAGAATCGAAAATTCTCAGTACTGTAACTCTAGCATATTTCTTGAAAGTGGCATTTTACTCACTTAACCAAGAGTTGTTTTTGGCACTTATGATTGTAAAGATGACTGAGAATCATCACATTTCCTTACCGATTACTGTGTATTAGAATACTCATAATCACGTTCTCTTATTTTTTTGGTGGTTTGTTTCGTCCTTTCTGGGGTTCATCATCTGGATGTATCTGCATCCCCAATGAGTGATTGTGTTCCAGGTGAGACTTAGATTCATCAAACTATCGTTTAGAATGCTAGAGCGTTATCCACGAGACGCACCTTTTGGGCAAGTGGTATAGTGTAAATCTCATGGCATCGCGGAATGGTTCATACTGACTGACTGCACGGAAGTGCAGCATTTCGAGTTGCTACACACCATGCACCACATTAAGCAAGAAAAGAGACGTCCGTACTATTTGCCAACATTTCAACAGAGACTTAGTATTTCGCCCCAGTACAGCCAATCGACAGGAGATACAAAATTGTTTAGCAAAATACTTGTATACTCGAGTGTTATAAATGTGTTTCATGTGCAGATTTCATGGGAATGAAGTTAGTAAGCTCACGGTTTAATATCTGCTATTACTGTTAGTACTCTTCATTCGTCATGAGGTGACACTAACGTTCAGGTAGATTCGAATGACAGACGAGATCCATTGCTATTATTATTTTCAACTTATGGATGCCGTTCTATCTTAAAACATCCTTTATTTATTTCATACTCGTGGTTTCCTTCACATTGATGTTTCGTAATATTCAAAAAGCTTTCATAAATCTATCATCCTGTGCCTTATTTCAACTGTCACCAAACTCTTTCCTATTATTCGAATGCATTTTCAGCAGCACAACCTTTCAATAGCATGCCCGGCAGTGTCTTCGTACTTTCAGTCACTTTGAAGGGTGTGGGGTATGAGGTGGAAACTGTAATGTTTTATTGCATTACAGAGAAGAAAAAGTTGTATGTCATGGAAATTGTATTTGTCTCCCTCATCACTTCTTGTTATTGCGTATATATCATTTCCCAGCCAGTTGAACAAAACTGTTTCTCTTTATTCATAATTATTGCAATGCATTTTTTAAGTGAAGCCTGTCACAAGACAAATTATTTATTTGTTAATAAAATATTACATGGGTACTAGGAGGATGCACCACACAAAATCTCATAGTTTGTACAAGGGCTTGATTACTTCTACTCGAAACTACTCCAATGAGTTTCGCTAACCGAAACAGATTTACATGCCACTATTCGATTTGTTGGAATTCTGGAACCCGTGTACATCATTGGTTAGGAATATCATGGTTTTCAGTTTCACTTTGGTAGATCTACATGCTTAATAGTTCATCTTTAGGAACCGGATGTTCACATTAGCATGCATGTGAGGAACACTGTGGCTGCGTAAAGGCAATGGATAGGACTTAACTGTTGGTGGAGGCTATGAACGCATGACGACATGAAAACATTTTTAGAAGAAGACCGATGTCCATCTATCCTCGGCTGTACAAAGTCGTTTATGCGGGCTTCAGCATGGTCGGGGGTGGGTGCCTTGCGCTGCAGGTTGGCCACCCCTCCGTATACCTCTTGAAATGCTCCCATATGACCGGGCGTCTTACGTAGCCTCTCCTGACGAAGTCCTACTCATTGCCTTCATGTGGCGGAGGTGTTTTTCACCGAAGTGAGAGGGCAAAAGTGGATGCCCGGCGCTCTTCACCGGGTTGACTGTCCATTGGATGACAGTCTAGGGGAGATGGCTAAACCCTGATTCCAAACCTCCAACGACTGGCGTATGAAGCTCACTGGCAGACGTATGGACAAAGGGCTTATTGGATGCCCTTGATGTCTGGCCCCATTCAAAAAGGCGTATGAACCGGACTCCGGTCACCGGCTGACAATGGATAGTGGACTCCCTACACCACTCCTACTGCCTTGTAGGTTACACTTGGTTGTGTAAAGGCTAGAGCTGCACTCTCAAACAAAGGGCCGAGCGATGCTGGGGACATCACTCGTACCTAATTCCCATGAAACTTCATGAACTCTCTACAACATCAACTAAATTCCAGTACTGGTCAAACAACGTCGCCTTCGGTGGTTTGACCATGTTCTGCGCTGACCAGATGATGATCTGGTCAAATTAGTTCTAAATCCCTCGCCATTTCCATCTTTGCGATGTCGCAGGGGTGGACAGCGGAAAACATGGCTTGGTACAGTCAAGGTTGATATGGAGTGCCTGGGCTGGGGCTACAAACCGTCTACGGACTCCGTCTGTGGAACAAGAATTGGATAACCCTGTCGCAAAACCTTGCATCAGATCGCCGCGCCTGGGCGGCGATGATTCGAGATGTTCATGAAGCCGGCTCATCCTCCCGTAGGAGATAACCGAAGTAAAGTAAAGTAAGTAAGTTTATGCGGGTTAGACAGAAAAAGATTCTCTTTTTCTCTTATCATTTATGTCTTCAGATTGCTATATTTAGACAAGTTCTTGTTCTGACTAGTTTTTTTTACAACACTCGCATTTGTGTAGTATAAAGTAAAAATAAACTGATTTAAGGTAGAATAGTTATTAGGAATGACTGAATCACTTACTGGTCGGCCATTCCCTTTTGCGTTTCAAGTGGAGCATACAGATTTCTGGTTTGAAGATTCAGTAGCTGTGGTGTTTTTTACTGGGTGGTGGAATTGCTTATCTCTCTCTCTCTCTCTCAACCTTCCCTCTTAACCACGACTTACTACCGGGCTAGGCGAGGTTTTGGAGTACATACCGGCGGAGAATTGGACTCTAGACCACATGAGGTGTGGTCAGTATATAATAAAAGGGAATTATTATTATTTTTATTATCTGTAGGCCTGCATTAACAAATGCCTTCTTCTGTATTTTTTGTGTCTTACCTTTACATTAGGTATACTATCGAAAGAAACGTCGTATTAGAGAACAGGTCGGTGAAGACAGTATACAAAAAAGAGATCGTAAAGGTTCTGTTACATTTCTATCGAATGGTAATTCTATTACTTTTGGCAATGGTGGTGGTGCTTCAATTCCTTCATGTCAACATGGTTCAACTGGAAATTTAACTGGGGTCAATGCTGCCAGTGTAGCCAATACAGCTGCTTTAACCTGCCATTATCATCACTATCATCATCATCATCATCATTGTGTTCCATCTCAGTCGACATTGTCATCTCAACAAGTCCCCGCGTTGCCTCCACATCGATGCGGTTGCAGTGGTTGTAATAACAATAGTAGTAGTAATAATAATCCTATCTTAGGTTCTTCTACTTGTTGTCCAACATCTTCAGAGATACAAACACGATCAGGAGTAAATGGGATTAATCAAACACGTCATCAAGCACCTGGTGGGCAAGTTCACACAAAACACCATCATCATTCTACAGTTTTTCATAATAATCAACATGGAATATCTCACTTCCCTCACCATCATCCTCAACAACAGCAACACATCTATGATCAAGGTTAGTGTATTTTGATTTTTTTTAAAAACAAATTCACCTTAAGTTGTTTAACTGTGCATCAAATGGCGTTTATATACCACATCTACTTATTATCATCATCACCATAAACTGTAGCATATCGGTCGTAGATGTTTAACTTCTGATCATTACGGATACAAAAGGCTCGTTTGGCATTTATCAACCTTATATCATCCCTGGTGTAGACGTGATATCCGACTAGCTATCGGTAAAAGGACTTGTGTACCGCCCAACAGTTCACTCTGTTTTCCTATATGGCTGTGAGATATGGTGACCATTGAAGGTGGAGGATATGAAAAGTCTGGTTAGCTTTGATCTTTGATCATACGTGTCTGCGTTCTATCTCCCGTTTGAAGTGGCATACTAGGGTAAGCAATATTGTGTTGGTTAGGCGTCAACTATAAGGTGAGTCAAGGAGGGAAAATCAATCAACAAGGCTGTGAAGTTACATCGATTGGAATGACCAGGTCATGCCCAACCAACTCCTTCCTCGACGGGAATGTTAGGTGACAAAGGATTAGGTCGGAAAAGTGCTGACAGTGGCCAAACGAAAATATGGCATCATTCCATGAAATCTTCGACAGTTAATTTGAGCCAGCTAGCCAGCTACGTCGGGAGGTGTAGGAGTGTGTGACTGGCTGCTTGAGGGTGCTCAGGATGCTAATAACCGATGACGTCTGGGGATGCTTGGTGATATGGCTGAAATTTGTTGTCAGATGAATGGCGCAGTTGCATTTACACTCTGAGATCTTCCATATCTTACTACTATTGTTGCTGTTCTTTCTCCCTCAGATTTCTGCTGATTGTGGTTCTTCTGAATCTATTTTATCTTCCTTTGTGTGTCAATTAGGGAGAGAGAGAGAGTGGCAAGTCGAACTGGTGCACTTTCTGTGCAGTGTTTTATGTCGAAACCAGTCAAGTCAAGTTAGTCAGTCAGTCAGTCAACGCATTTATAATAAATGCGTTGCACTTGTTTCAGTTTTATTTCCACCTTATCATTAGTGGATCTTAGTAATAGTTCAATGTTGTATATACTGTAGAAGTGGGTCACTCGGTTCCATTACTTTGTCGATGAATTCATGAGATTTGACTGCCTATTCGGCTTGAATACATCTTCCATAGGCTGAGTTTTGTTCAATAGTTGTTATATGTAGCTGGGAGGCAGCATGAGGGGACGGGGTTATTCGTAATTCATCATACTTTGGGAATTAAATTTTCTAATGTTAATCTGAACGCAAATCAAATCATCACATAGACACAACAAGCCGTCAATGAAATGTGCAATAAATATCAAGTGTTGGTTTGTAAGGATTTTATTGATTTCAGGCTCTATCAAGAAATGGCTTCACAGTTAGAGAGAGAGAACAAATGAGAATCATCACCATGAGAACATCATTTTCGTCCTAGTTCAGGACTCTTCAGCAACATGCACCCATCACACCGCCGACGATCAAACCCTTCAACCTTGCGGTTACAAGGGGTGTTCGTTGGCCATCTCCGATATTCCCGATTATTTGTTTCATTCTATTTTGAGTTCTTCTTGAGAGTAATGTAGCAATGTATGGTGTCTCATAGCAAAGATATGACTTCAGGGGGCCACAGAGAAGACAGAGAGAGTGTAAATAACCAACCACCAACAAAAACAACAGGCACCAATCACTATCAACGGAATAATTTTGAAAGAAGTCACTTCCTTCACTCATCTAAGTGCCGTCGTTTCAACTACAGGAGCACGGTGCGGATGAAGATGTCAACACCAGCCAGAATCGGAGAGTCGAGTCAGATTCTCATCACTGTGAAATAAGTTGGGAAATCTTTCGCACTCAACATAAAGAACACAATTCGTATTTCCAACACCACTGTTAAGTTAGTGATTCTATGTGGATCAGAAACTTGCACTACGCGTCACGAAAAGAATTTCTAAAAGGCTTCAAGCTTTTGTCAACAGCTGCCATCGCTAACTCCATACTGAAGATCAAGTGGATACAAAGAAACTATGCGAACGAATCAGTCAAGAACCTATTGCTCAAAAAAATATCTAAAAGAAAATGGAGGCAGTTGAATGACACTCTGCACCAGGCCATTGCTCAATTGGAACCGGATTCAGGCGTTAGCTTCGAGGGTTGCATGGACAACGTGCGAGTAAGAGAAGCAGGTTGGGAATCAGAGACTATGGGCAGTCGTGGGGCTAGTCAGCTGAAGAGGACCTCAGAGATCGGGACAAAGTGGAGATGTGGTGTTGAAGCCTTATGTTCCACTCGGAACTCAAGGGAACAATAATTAATAATAATAATAATACGTTGCCTTATGGGTGAGCTAGCTAACTATATTGCTATCTATCACTAATTATCCAATTCCTATTCATCATCACATTCTGGTTGCTTGAAACTTTTTTCATGTCTATGTTATTTTTATATTGTATTCTGATTTATTTAAAGAGAAAATATATTTATATATTTTTGTGTTTTTTTGTTATTTAAAACTTTCATGAGAGAAAATACACACACACATGTATGTGCGGTAGTAATATATACTGACTGGCTGACTGATTGACTGACTGACTATCGATCATGCTTTGTCGGACACTTTTTTTCATCTCTTCCCAACGTGTTTTACTAATCTTCATCTATACTGTTTTACTACACTATGTGTTAATGCACGTTGGGAATGTAGTACTTCTTATCCTCCCTCTCTCTCTCTCTCCCTCTCTCTCTCTCCTAAAATCCTTATCATTTTCCTTTTTGTTTGATTTATTTAAATGGTTTCATATATATATATATATATATATATATATATATATATATGCGACTGGAAAGCTTTAGAAGAACAGCACTTTTTGTTGGTTTTAATCATATTACTATATTCGTTGTAAATTTGAGTAGTATTATATTCAAGTATGTTTGTTGTGTAGATGATCATTAGTATGTCCTTTGATGACTTCTGTTTGAGAGAGAGACAAAAAAGTGAATTTAATTAGTTGGAAGATTTCATCATGAGCTGACATCAGTTAGAAAACCATTGGAAAACCTGGGAGTACTGGACAGCTAGCTGTTTTGTCCTAGTTTGGGACTCTTCCTTAGTATGCACCCACCACCGCTGGGGTTTAAACCGAAGAGCTTTTGGTTACAAGACTAGCCAGCTCGTAGACCATTAAGCCACTGGGACTTGATGGTCGTAATGGTCTACGAGATCGCTTTGTAGCCAGAAAGTGCTGGGTTTGAACCCCAGCTGTGGATTCATACTGCTGAAGAGTCAGTCCCAAACTAGGCTGACGGAACGCCTTGCTATCCAGTACTCTCAGGTTTTCCAATGGTTCTCTAGTTGATGTGAGCTCATAGTGAAATCCTCTAACCAATCAAACAAAATTCCCTACAAAAACCAATACTTGAATTTGATTACCTAATTTCTGTGCGTCAGTGGCACAGTGGTTAGGACTCTCGCCAACCATGCACATGGTCCGCGGTTCAATCCCAGTTGCCTTACACAGATGTTTCATGTACATTTGGTTATGATGAGCTATACTCATTAGTGTATATATATATATATATGAAGGCTGATGGTATTATCCACTTCCTTAGGGGGATTTCGATGAAGCGGAGTACGATCCAACAGCTCTACTAATCGTGGTAAGTGTAGTGAGCACCAGTGTTCTTCAGCTAAATAATATTCAGTCTTCTTCGTGTTGTTCACCTGTGGAGAGACTTTGAGGTCGACAATGGAGTTTTTTATGTGCGGTAAATAACCAAGACAGTTGATGTGCTTTTAAATTATCTTGGAAACTACCCATCGGGACATTAGGGGAAGAGAACAAGAAGTTCAGCGACACAGATAACTATCTTTTCGGTGATTTCATTCTCAAAAGCTGTACTACTATATTTATATACATAAGTTTACACGGACAAAATTATTATTTATTTAATTCCACATAGTAACGAAGGAGATAATTTTCAGCTTGATATGAAAGTTTGAAGGTGCGAGTATAGATTACAAGGGGCTTAGAGACAAGATTGCATAGGATTAGAAAACAGTTACAATGTATGCAATATTTGATAACTGGAGAAATAATTTTAAAGGGGAATAAAAGTTGATAATTAATTTCAACTTGATATGAATTACAACAGTCTGAGAAACAAAAATTACGCAGGGACAGAATGAATTACAGGTGTGAACAAAATGAGCATGGGAACAAATTGAAAATCAAAATTTTTAACTTGAAATGTAAGTTAGGAGTTGTGAATATGGATTACAAGAGGCATATAAACAAAACAGTTACACAGGATTATAATATAATTGTAAAATGGTTATTCTAAACGGATTACAACTGTGATCAGAAGGAGCATAGAAACAAACTTAAAATAACTGATTTCATGACTGAAAAAATGAGATGAATTGAATGAAGACAAAGAGGGAAAAATACACACACAGAGAGAACAAAACAAAAAAAAAACTGAAGGATAAGGGAACATACCGAACTAGGTCCATGTTAGTTGTAAAGGCTGGACCAGTTTCTTTTGAACACATAGCTCTGTCTTTTCGATGCATATGGAGGGAGCTTCCGCAGTACAAAGAAGTTGGAAACACACTGACTTTGATAGATTTTTGTTTACTTTGTAAATAACTCTCAATGATGAGTCAGATGACATGCTGTAACAGATGTTGTTCGATGAGGTGTTCAGTTATGTCGCTTCTGATTGAAAACCAGTGCCTCCTCTTTGCAGCCATGCTGGATGAATTATCTGTGTCGTCATTAGCGTTTGCTTGTTAGTCAGATTAAGCTAATCTTAAATACTGAACACGCCCGTTTTCCTCATTTTATGTGGCTAAGCTCATCAGTGGTGTACTCGGTTTGACTAAACTCATCTCAGAGAGGTGAATCAATCTAAACGATTATTCAATTTTTGGCTAGCTAGTTGCTCGTGATGAACTCCACTGGGTCTAATTGGTTGATGTAAAACTACTCATTTCACTCAACCGGTAGTAGTGTACAATTTTATGCAAATGTACTTGCCTATTACTTGATTACCATTTATAGTCTCAATCAGGATCAGATATTGATTGTTGTGAGAATAATTTTTGGTTTCCATAGAAGGAAACTGTGATGATGAAATAATTTCACTTTGTCGAACTACATATAAATGCTGCGAACTTCGAATTTGATTTGATCTTAGAGTGTTATCATAGCCCCCCACCCCGCCATCTCGACTAGTAGAGTGTGCACAGAATTAGGATTAAGTTGCAAAATGATAGAAGTGGTGTGGCCACATTAGAATACAGCATCTAACCCATAGAGATTTCTAAGTCATGTCATGGTGAAGTCTTCCCCATTACCTCCTATATTACCTGTTGCCTGGCGGTGTACGCAAATGTACACACGAACATATTTCATATGATTTCAGAAGTTGTATGGCTTATAGATCTCCGACAGGGTAAACTTTCAACCATTATTAGGTCACACTAGTTTAGAGCCTGTTCCGAGGAGAGTATCATTAATCTCTACGTGATAAATGTGACTCATTACCACCACCAAGTGAGTGAAAATGCATACAGTTGTATGAGTTGTGAGTAACATTTTAACATATAATTCTCCACAGAATTAGATTTTGATCTGTTTGATTTACCTGCCTATCTATGTATCTATGCATTCCACTCACAATTTCCTTCTTCATATTTATTCTTTCTTTCTGTATGAACAGGTTCATCACTGCCTTGTAATAATCCTCCTAAGTCATATCCAACCACAGACTTGAATAATAATAATAGTTATAATAGCAGTAGTAATACAGCAGCTACTTCAGGACTTCGTACTGTGACAAACACAACAACGATATCTTCGTTGACGACAACAACAACAATAACAGCAACCAATGTGACAGGTGCAATATGTTCTGGTCATTTACAACAATCAAATCCCAGTTGTATACCACCACCATCCACGGTTTATTCATCACATCATGGACTTGTACGTATCGGTGATGTTTGGTATGATCGTTATCGAATTCTAGCGTTGATTGGAAAAGGAACATTTGGACAAGTAAGCGAATGATTATAGATATATCTATCTTTTCTTTAGATAAATGAAATGTATTCACATAGAGAAGTGTATTTGATTAAAGCGATATTGTTTTAGTTAGTTAATCATTTTTTTGATCCTTCACGTTCCCAGTGGAACATGGGGCTTCAAGCTAGAGGTTTACAATTTCGGTAGCAGTGGTGAATTCAACAACTGTTTAGTCCTACGAGCTCACCTTGTAACCTGAAGGTCCTGGGTTCGAACCCCGGTGGATGCGTACGATGAAGGGTCCCAAACTAGGCTGACGAAACTGCTGTCCAGTATTCCCTGCAGGTTTTCCAATGGTTCTGTAACCAACCGATGCCAGCTCATGATGAAATCCTGTAACTAGTAAATTTTATGCTACTGAGTTAACCCACTCGAAAGTTCGTCACTGAAAAGGCATTTATATTACACACTCAAATATTCTGCTTGATTTTTTATGGTAATGGGGGTAGCTAGCAGTGAGATTCTCCAGGGTGTATGTTTCTTCCCGCTGGGGATTAGTCTACTGGACATGTGTATCTACCTGTATCTTCCTTCAGTGAGTGGTATTCCCACTGAGAAAGATTAGTGCTCAGTAGAGCATCTCAAATACGTCATGGCGTGTTATTCTCACTAGGTTATGAGAGGTCATCTCTTGTGCAATGAGTTTATTAATTTGTTATTTGTTGTAATTATTTTTAGATTTCCTGGGTAAAATATGTGTATGTATGAATGTATGTATGTATATCTAATCAGTTGTGACGGTGACACAGCGGTTGGGACGCCTGCCGACCATGCACGTCGTCTGAGGATCGATCCGACGCACACCTGATATCAATGGTCAGCCTGCTAAATTTGAGCTACCGATATCACATGTGTAAAATTATATGCTTGTACCAAAATACTGTGTGGAATCATGCTATAATAAAATAAATAAAAATAAAATGTTTGCGGTCATGTGTGACGAAAGAGATGTTAATCTTGTAAGGAGAAAGTATTATAGGGATTATTTTGATCACTGTCCATATATTACACACCTTTCCTATTGTTCACAGTTATCAATCTAAGTATATTAGTGTTGTAGTATTAATAAATGTGTATGTCGGTGGCAAAACGGTAGAATGCTCGCTGACCACATTGCAAACTTAGCTATTATTATTACTCTTCCATTCGGTTCCAAGTGGAACATAGGGCTTCAACAACACATCTCCACTTTAATTGAATTTTATATTTCCCCGTCGATTGATTGGACCGGAGTGCTCCCTCTCAAGTTGACATGTCGGCTTCCTGTGCAGATGCTTCGACGATGTCTAGGAATGTAATTAGAGGTTAACTGAGTGGATGGAGACCCGATTTGTCTAGTGGATAACGCTTTGGTGTTTGAAGCTATGGACACTGGGTTCGAACCTCGGTGGGAACATGATCACTCACTGCGGAATGCAGGCACATCCGGCTGACGAGTCCCGAATAGGACGAAATGTGCATACTGTATTCCACTGCTAGTCACCATCCACCAGCTAACACCACTTTGTTCAGTTTTCTGTCATCCCCTTCAGCTTGGTTCGCGATTGCCCAGAATCCCTATCTAGACATTAATGAAAACAAAACACGTAGTTCGGCGAAGTCTCTTTTCGGTAGATCCATTTTCTTAGCTGTACAATCGCAAATATATATAGGTTACTTTGTATGTATGTGTACATTAGGTTTGTCAAACAAAATACAACTTAATATGCGCATCCATACAAAATAACCCATATATATATATATTTGCGATTGTACGGTTAGGAAAATGAATTCACCGAAAAGAGACTCTTCGCTGAACTACGTGTTTTGTTTTCACTAATCCCCATTTTCTCCCATTTACTCCCATTTCCACTATCTTCACCATGTCACCCTCGCACTGACGACCCATTCGTCTCTCTCCATTCTGATTCTACTGGAGTAATGGCCTGCAGTGTACGCGATGTCATTCGACGGCCTCCTCCACGTATACCCAATCCATCTCCATTTTTCTCCTACATATTTGTTGAGCGACCGACTATTGGTTGGTTTGTTCCCAGCTGGAGTTTCTTGTTGCTAGTTCTTCCTGGCCATCTGATCTTCAGTATGAACCCAGCAAGGTAGCAGCTGTTGATAAAAGTCCGCAGTAACTCGTTGGAAATCCTTTTCGTGACAGGCAGTGCAAGTTTCCTATCCGTGTACTTGACATTTGTGTTGAAAATTCGATTCTTGTTTTTTTTTTTATACCGAGTCAGTGAATCAGGAGATTTCTCAGCTGGTTTCAGGTTGATAAAGGTGTATCTCGTCTATCTGATTCCAACTGGCTTTGACACCATCCGTTCCACCGGCCTTTAGTTGAAACGATGCTTCCTAGCCGGATAAGTGAAGGAGGTGAGTAACCTCCGTCAAATTTCTCCCGTTGATGGTGATTAGTGCTGGCTGTTGTGTCTGTCGATTAGTTGGTTATCTTCATCACCTCCTTCTCTATGTTCACCTTAAGTGCTGGTTTTTTGACTACGTCTTCAGCCAGTTTGTTGATTTTCGCCCATAAATCTTCGAGTTTGTGTAACACTAGACATATATCATCTGCGAAATGCAGATCTTTTAGAGTCTTCTTATCGGCCGTCCAGTGTATTCCTGTCTCCCTTCTATTCTGTTCAACATGAGAATGCTACAGTATGTTTGAACTCTTTTAAACCGTGTCTGCACACAGTTTAGCTTTACGTGAAATTCCTTACAATGATCCAAGTTGATTATCCTTCACAAAGTGAAATGACTGATTGGTCAACGAACTCACCTCACAATCTAAAAGTCATGGGTTCGATACACTATTGGGTTCACAGGTGTGTACTGTTGAAGAGTCCGGGAAAAAGGAAGAATCAGGTGTCCCACTATCCCCTGGTAGTGGGTTTCTTCAATAGTTCTCTAATTGGGATATCAATCCTTGATTAAACTTTAAAACAATCGATTCCTTACAAACTAACATCTGGGAATGATAATGTTTATACATGACAATAATAATCATAATAAATAATAATATGAAATCAACCGAATTTATATACTGATTCCCTCCCTCCCTCACTCACTCACTATACACACAAAGAAGGATATGATGATTGTGATAAGGATTCATAAGAGGTGTATCTACTGCTAAAGAATATGTCGACTGTCTCATAGAAATTGTGACGGCAGAGTAAATGAATGAAGTACACATTGACTTCGTTATTTTCATGAATTTGTTTGTATGGATTCGATTTTAGTTCAAGCTTGATCCTGTATTGATATCAGTTAGAGAACTATTGAAAACCAACAAGGAGTACTGGACAGCTGTTTCGTTAGCCTAGTTTGTGACTCATCGACAGTACGCACCCACCGCCATGTTTCGAACCCAGGACCTTCCCGGTTATGAGGCAAGCTCGTAGACCATTCAGTCACTGGGGTTCCCGACTGAGTAGCCAAGGGATCCCAACTTTTACCGAATTAAGGAGAAGCAACTGTTCCGTACTCCTGATATCATTCCGTGATCAAACTTGAGACTTAGTTATTAGTAGTTTGCATCTATAAAGCCTTAACATCCTCTTCAGGGAAGCAGTTAATTGCATTTACTTGCATGTTCAGACATTTTCTCATGTTTTTATTTGCTAGATAGTGACTAGCAGTGCTTGCGTATCTTGTCTTACTTGGGGTTCGTCATCTGGATGTCCCTGCAGCTGTTGCATGAGGGATGTGACTCTTTTGACCCAAGTGGTTTAATGGGCAACACTTTGGCGTTTGCAACGAAGGAGGTTACTGGGTTCGAGTATCAGGAGTGACACCATCACCCACTGGGGGAGAAGGCGTTACAGATACGTCTAGGTGGGGCGAGTCCCAAATCGGACGGAATGCGCATCTACTGGATTCCAATAGTAGTCACTGTCCTCTGATATTTTCGAAGCATCTGTACCAAGAGCTGAACATTTTAGTTTAATCAGTCCACGGGAAAAACAGAAACTGATTTAAATAAAGCGACTTGTTTATGTTCATGATTTTGTCGAATTACGATACATTCAATGCTGAAAACCACTGTTCCTCTCGTAAGGTAAGAAATTTCAGGCCTGTGTCTATTTATTATATTCATTGAGCAGCAATAGAAGAATGTTTGGCATGCGATTCGCTCCTGTCAAGTGTAAGATGGTGCTTGCTGCAGGACTGGACTACACTGACTCCCTCCTTGCTTAAAGGATAGGTAGGAGTTAAGTGGTGGCTGAGGGTGTTGACCACTTATTTGGGAAGTTGCATCAGCCAATAGCAGCGGGGTTGATCGCTGACTCAATCTCATCACGGTTGAAGAAGGCATTTACCAACCTGTCTGTCTGTCTGTTTTCGACATAGAACTTTGCACATATGTGCGGAAGTTCAAGTCACCACACTCCGTGTAGCACGAGAAGCAAGAGAAGAAAGTACAAGAAAAGCATAATAGAGACAGTGAGCAGAGGTGTGAGACAAAGGAGGAGTAATAACGAAGAACAAAACAGTTTCATTGGAGATCATAAGTCACAAGGAGTGGATGCATCTGCGCCACTGAGAACCAACCTATGTCATCTCTGGTATAGACGTAATATCCCACTGGCTGCTCAATCAAGAGACGTGTGTACTGCCCAACAGTTATCTCCAGCGTCTTTTATGACTGTGAGATATGGTGGCCATTGAAAGTGGAAGGCTAACTGTCTTTGGTCATAGGTGTATGTGTTCTATCTCCAATGTTAAGCGGTATGACAATGTGAGCAATATTCAGTTTGTGAGGCATCGGTCGAGTGCTAGGTAGGTAGGTGGGAGGCGAAATCAATAGACGAGGCTTTGAAGTTACATTGATTCAGATGGTTGGGACATGTGTTGCGGATTCCCAGGCATCGTCTTCCTCGACAACGAACAATGCTGGGTGACATAGGATCAGGTTTGTACAGAGATTCACCAGTCAATGAAATCCCATAACAGTTAGTTTGAGCCATTCAACTACCTAGGGAGTTGTAGACTGTGTGGCTGGTTGGGTTCTTCGAGATGGTAAAAGCCAATGATGGCTGAAGATACTTGGTCATATGGCTCTCAATCGTTGTCAATGGATGTCGGAGATGCGCCCACTCTTTGTGATATACTATATCATCCAATAAAATTCTATTATTTACAGGATTTCATCATCATTGGAAAACCTGGGAGTTCTGAACAACTGTTTCGTCCTAGTTTGGGACTCTTCATCGGTACGCACCCACAGTTAGGGTTCGAACCCAGGACTTCAGGTTACAAGGCGAGCTTGTAGACCATTAAGCCACTGGGACCCGATCTAACGGCCAGTCCCTGAATTCTAACTTCTGCCAATTTACGATATAGCGCAACCGCTAGCCAATGTCTTCGGTGGCGCGAGTATTTATCCTCACACTCGACCTGCTGCACCCTACTGGTCACGACTTCCCAGTAGAGAATCCTAGGTAACTACACCTACCTGAATAGGACTAGTCACTAGTGAGCATCTCATTGATATTCAAGTATATTGGTTTGTAGGGATTTGGTTGATTTGGCTTCCACATTACTACTGCTATTCTTTTTCCTTCACTTACACTTGTGTTTTGGTATCATCTGTATTTACTGTGTTCTTTTTTGCTTTGGGTGCGCTGCATGATGCACTTCTGTACTTCTGTGATCTATCCTGAAACCACCAGTCAGTCATATATTCGTTTAGTCTTGGGGGGAATAGTATCCATCATCTGGTATCTCACTGTAGGTACATATATACTATTTTCAGTCAGTCAGTCAGTCAATCATTTATCCGCCTTTATGGTTGCTATACTGTACTGTACTGTACTCTCTATTCTCTTCTCTGTGTCACTCTTTGTGTTTTTCACACATATTACATGAGAAGCATGAGAAGTGTAAATCTTCTCATCCAGTTTCATATTTTTTTTGTCATTGGTGTTTTGAATGTAACTCATGTCGTTTTCGTATATATATATATATATATATATATATATATCCATACTTGTACGCTCATATTTCAATTTATTTACTGTAGAAGTGAATATTGTGTATTTATATATAACCACACTATGCATTTATTGATCGATACGTTAGTTAGAAAATGGTACATTATGTAGTAGTATGTTTTGTGGTGGTTACATTTAAAGATTAATAATAATAACAATAATAATAATAGTAGTTGTAGTAGTTAGTACATCTATTTATGTCCATCTCTGATGATTCATTCACCCTCGTTTACACACCACATCTTATGTTGTGTTCGTTTGTTGTGCGATCTATGGATTAAACTAGTCGACTTGTGCTTGATTGGTTGGTTGGTTAGCCAGCCATTTAACAGTGTATTTTTGCGGCAAATATTAACATCTAATAGTAATACCTTTTGTAAGTATGTGTGTATGTATGCATGCATTGTGTGCGTGTATGTTTGGTGTATTATTATTGTGATTATAGCGACATCAATACACATGCAATGTTCCTCTCTGTGTTTGTGTGTGCGCGCGTACATGCCTATTTTATTTACAACATGTTTACTTTCCACTTTTCGTCGTCTAGTTGCTACGATCTTTGTTTCACCTATGTATGTTTTTCTCTCATATATATATGTGTGTGTGTGCGTGTGTTGGTGTTTGTAACTGTCTGATCGATGTTTTTCAGACCTTTGTAATTTGTGCAAACATCACACACATAAACACATGTGCAGACAAGCATGCATACACGTACATGTATATAGGCATAATTGTTGTACACAGCAGTTTGTTTCATCATCATGCAAACAGACTGTGTTGTTATGTATCTATGTATGTGTGTGTGAGTGTGTGTGTGTGTAGGCTGAATGATCGGATCTATATCGTTTTACACCATTTTTTTTCCAGTTTTATTCTTGTTATTTGTTGCACAGTTTTCTTACATGTTGTCTGAGCATAAGTGTATATTTTAGACTTTGTATAGCATATCAAGCAGGCAATTTTATTTTGTTATTTAATTTTGATTTTACGAGTTGATCATGGATTGATATCAGTTAGTGAACCATTGAAAACAAGCCAGGAGTACTGAACAGCCAGTTGTTTCATCCTACTTTGGGAATCATCGGCAATACGCACCCACCCACCGCCAGGGTTTGAATCCAGTACCTTCTGGTTACAAGGCTAGCGAGCACGTATACCATTCAGCCACTTCTACCAGTTGGTGATTTAGCGCGACTGGCACCAACCAATGTCATCGGTGGGACATCCATCCTCACACACTTGACTGACTACTGGATGGCCCTCACTGGTCACGAGCTTGCCTTGTAACCGGAAGTTCCTGGGTTCAAGCCCTGGAAGTGGGTGTGTGCTGCCGATGTTTCTCAAACTAGGATGAAACAGCTGGCTGTCCAGTACTTCTGACTGGTTTTCAACGGTTCTCTAACTAATTCAATCCGTGATCAACCCGTAAAAACAAAACTAATCCTTACAAGCCAACTATAGAAAGTTGTTATTTAATTCCATTTTGAGCTTCCCCTTAATTAGTTAATTAGACTGAAGTGTGCTCGATCTCAGGTTGACAGATTGACATATCAGCTCATTGTGTAGAAAGATGTTTCGACGGTGATGTCTGATTGGTGATTATTTCACTTGAAGTAAATATTCATGGATGGTGGTGACTAGCACTGTGGAATTCTAGCCAGAAGATGTGGATTTCGTGCTAACTGTGATTCGTCACTGGGCGTATTTGCATTGCTCAGTGTGGGGCGGGGGGGACGACGACGACACCATCACTCACTGGGGAATGTAAAAGGTATATCCACCTGGTTGACTAATCTCAAGTAGGACGAGATACGCATCCTGATGGATCCCACCACTGCTAGTCACCGTCCACCAATCTACTTGGTATTATCAAACTTTCCATCGTCAATCTTTGTATACTTAGTTTTATTTAATGTATATATTGGAGTGATGATCATAATAGTATTCAGCCAATTCGGCTGTGAGACATTGATAGCCATTGAAAGGGGAAAAGTTATGAAATGGTTAGTTGTCTTTAACTGCAGATGCTTGCGTTCTATCTTTTGTGTTAAGTGCTATATAGAGTATAGTGAGTACTGTGAAGGTTAGGTGTAGAGTGTTTGGTTGTAAGGAGGGAAGGGAAGCAACATCGATGAGTAATGTTTACTGACATCTGGGATCTAACCAAAACTTAGCATCATTTAGTGAAACCTATTGACATTTAAGTTTGATTGAGCCAGATACATAGGGGGATGTATGTGGGGATTACCATCACCTGGTTGGTTGTGATCCACAGGATGTTAAGGAGATAATGCATTAAGAATCTGTTTTTCCCCTCTCTCTCTTTCTACCTTTGTGTGGTCGATTTAGATGGTTAGGACATGTGTTCCACATGCCTAGCAGCTGTTGCCTTCCTGGACGATGGGGAATATTAGCTGACATAGGATGGATCAGGTTGTTGGAAAAAAAGCTAGTAATGGTTGAACCAAATCAATCGACGAAGTCGTGAAGTTACAAAGACTGAGATGGTTAGGACATGTGTTACGTATGCCAAGTCATCGCCTCCCTCGACGAGCAATGTTGGCGGATATAGGGTCAGGCTGGAAAAAAGCTAGCGGCGGTCAAACAAAAACTTGGCACCAGTCAATGAAATCCACAACAGTTGGTCTAAGCCACGTAGGAGGGTGTAGACTTCCAGGCTGGGGTCCTCGGGACGGTAAAAATCTATGGTTGGAAACAATTGATGACATGGCTCAAAATCGTTCTCAGTGGCGCAGATGCATCCACTCCTTGTGATTTATGATCTCCAATGAAACTGTTTTGTTCTTCGTCATTACTCCTCCTTTGTCTCACACCTCTGCTCACTGTCTCTATTATGCTTTTCTTGTACTTTCTTCTCGTGCTACACGGAGTGTGGCGACTTGAACTTCCGCACATATGTGCAAAGTTCTATGTCGAAAACAGACAGATAGAAACCAAATTATTGCTTCATCGGTCACTGAAATCTAAAACAGTTAGTTTAAGCCGGCCAGCTAGCCACGTAGGGGAGGTGTAGATTGCCAAACTGGCTGGGATCCTCTGGATGATAAGAACCAATGAGACCTGGAGGTAATCGGTGATATGTCTCAAAGCCATCGTCGTCGGCTTTATCGCAGATGCGACTTATACTATCCAATAAAACTTGATTGTATTTCCGCATTACACTTGTGTTTAGTATCTCTCTGTGTGTTTTGAATCTATCTTTACTCTGTTCTCTTGATTTGTGTGTGCTCTACACATGGGATGGAAAGTGGCAAGTCGAGCTGTTGCACTGCTGTGCAAAGTTCTTTATTATTAAAACACCACATCTTTGTGTGATGTGCTACATGGAATGTAACAAGTTCAAGTACTACTCTACCTACTTCTGTGCAGAGTTCTATGTTGTAACTCAGTTAGTCAATCAACTTACTGCTTGCTTGTTTTTTGTTTGTTTGTGTGTGTGTGTGTGTGCGTATGCGTATGCGTAGACGATGAGACTTTCTTCTTTGTTTTACTTCTATTGTCTATTTACTATTTTTAAACTAAAATGACACTGTCATCATTTCACATCTCTTGATCGATCGCGTCTTGCACACATGGATGGATGGATGGTATGTATGCTCAGCACTATAATTGAATATATATATATCTTCTTAACTGTTAAACCTTTAACGTTATTTATTTATATCTAACTCCTACGACGACACGTATTGCATCTTTCATTTTCTCTCTGAGAGAAATCATCAAGGTATTCTGATTGATTAGAGTGAAATCACTAATTAAGTAACAATAATGCAGCAATCTAATGAGTTAATATTACACCATCTGTGTTGAATTTATTATTATTATTATTAATATTATTTTACCCCTTGGAATTATTTTTTTAAATAAATATATATGAAATTGTTTTTGGTTAGTTAGTTAGTTACCTCTTAAGTGTGTTGAGATTTAGCAGCACGATTCATTCATCATCACATATTGATTTAGTTATAATTAAGTGTCATGATTTTGTGTGTGTGTGTGTGTGTGTGTGATAGCATGCAGCATGCTGCCCAAATTGTGATCAGTGTCTGTGTAAGTATGGTATGGCAAAGTACTATTACAAGGTTTGCAGAAGCCTCTGTACCTGTACACTCAATCTTTCAGGTGGTGAACCTCTTGAGTTTTGTTGATAAGTCTGTTTATCTGGGTAGTTGTGTAAGTGCTGGTGAGGGAGGAGTGACCGATGAGATTTCCAGCCGTATCATATATCAACTTGAGCCACCATCTCTGGCGCCGTCGGGACGTTAGCCTGGCTGTCCAAAGGTCGGGTATGCAATGCTTCGGAGCGGGATGTCTTGTTCTACGCCTGTGAAACCTAGCTTCTCCGAGCTGAGGATGTGTGGCGGCTCCGCGTGTTTGATCATCGCTGCCTCCATAGGATTGCTTGCGTTCGATGGCATCATCGCATGAGCAACTCTGAGGTTCAGTTGCGTGTGTTTGAACACAGTGGAGATCACCATTCGTTGGGTGTCGTCAGTGTGGCTTCAGTGACTTAGACATGTGCTGCGAATATCATCCCAGAGGCTTCCGTACAGGTTTCTGTTCGTTAGCCAACCCTGGGACGGGATGGAAAAGGCGGAGAGATGGTCAGCCCATGACAGCGCGTCATGGGATGAGGGATATTTGTGGTCGGGTAGCATCGGTTGTATGTGTTGGCGGCACGGTGGTCAGGACGTTCGCCGACTGTGTACATGTTCCGGGGTTCAAACCCCGGCCGACCCACTCCTTTTTCTTTACCAAAAAAATGCTGGTAAGTAATAAAGGTTGGGCATGAGACTAGCAACCCCATCCTGTAAAAATAAACACTGCTACAGAAACTTCAAGCCACTAGCTTGAAGCCCTATGTTCCACTGGGAACGTGAAGGAAAAAAAAGCGTCGGTTGGTGCGTCACGACTCCCTTGTTGGAGTCCGAGAGATATCTCGAATCGACGGCTCGAAACGTTATCGGGTATCGCCAAGAATCGTAACCAATGGAGAATGTGCTGGGATTTCCTTCTTTTTTCATTTCAGATGATAGTTGACGAATGCTGTTTGAACTTGCTAAGTATGATTGTTTTCCTTCCAAATGAAGTTAGTTATATGTTCTCCACCCATATTTTTAAACTTTTAATCTATGTTGTATGACGCATCTTCTTGGTACTATACTGTACCAAGTTTTCTGTGTTTGAATAATAATAAAAATAATAGTGATTTTGTGTATCTCTTTGTGTATGTATGTGTATGCGTGTGTTTGCAGTCAGTCAGTCAGTCACTAGGAAGCTGTGAACTCCGACATGTTCCAAATGTCTTTTTACCTTCTTGCAACTATATAGGTGATGCTCTTTATACTGACGATTGATATGAGTAGTTGAGATCCTCGTCCCACCTCTCCACATTGTCATCGCTGGAAATCCAACTTATCATCTTCTATATGGGTTCCTCTCGAGGGTTTGGCGCTCATTGCCACTCGGTGGTGTCCTTAGTAGTGGTATTATTGGTATGTGTACAATTCTTCTCCATTTCATTCGGAATGTTTTGTTGAGCGACAGATTATTGGTTGCTTGATTACCAGTGCTTTTCTTGTTGCTTATCCTTTCCCTATCGACTGCCTGATCCTTAAATTGTTGATATTAGATGGTTGGCGGCAATCAGCGAGAATTCCTATCTGACTAGGTTTGCTGCTTGTTGCCACTCATCAGTCAGTCAGCAGGGTGTATGTACAGTCTTGAAGGAAGTTATGTCCCTCCTTCTGTAGTCAGAGACGATGTTAACACTGACTGAGCCATTTCGGGCTCAAGATTCACTTTCTGCACTATAGACTGTAATGGTTACTTTGATTGGACAGTAGTTAGTAGTAACCAGTGTAATGTGTGTTTGTCTAGTCGTTTGTTTGGTGGAGACTGAATTTTATCAGTCAGGTTCGCTATGTGGCCAGCATTCTGACTGGCTCTCCATCACAATGCGCTTTGGATTGTTGATAATATATGGTTAGAGTCAATTGGCATGTGAAGCCTTGGGCCTAGGTTTTATGCTAGTTAGTACTCGTCGCCTCCAACGATGTAATATCGACAATTCAAAGTGCACCGTGATGGCGAGTCACCTAGTGGCATAGTGACCACATTGCAAACGTGACTGATAGAATTCAGTCTACATCAGCACTGAGGACTAGACACTCATTACACTAGTTACTACTAACCAGGATCCAATCGAAGCGTCTGATATTTAATATGCAGTAATATGAGCAGCTGTTGACGAAACTGAAACAGACTTCAGGATTTCATCATGAGCTGACATTGGTTAGAGAACCATTGGAAAACCAGCTTGAGGTACTGGACAGCCAGCTCTTTCGTCCTAATTCGAGACTCTTCGCCTTGTAGCCAGAAGGTCCTGGGTTCGAGCCCCGGTGAGTGCGTACTGATGAAGAGTCCCAAATTAGACTGACGAAACTGCTGTCCAGTACTCCCAGGTTTTCCAATGGTTCTCTAACCAGTGTCAGCTTGTGATGAAATCCTGAAACCAACCAAATCCCTACAAACCAACACTGAAATATCTGAAACAGGCTGTTGGAAATGCTTTTCTTTTTAAATCTGGAGAATTTTCTCATCATGCTCCCCCCTTATTTTCTTATTTACAGGTTGTTCGTGCTTTTGATAAATTAACCGGAGAAGAAGTTGCAATTAAAGTGATTAAAAATAAACGATCATTTGTACAACAAGCTGAAATTGAAATTAAACTACTCCGTGAAATGTCTGTCTTTCAGGCTAATGAACAATTGGCTGCTGAAGTTGGCGCTAATTATATCGGTAAGCTCTATTCGATAATTTTTCTCTAATGCATGAAACTACTACTTTTAGTCAATCCTTGAAAGGTTTTAATGATCCCCCCCCCCCTAAGCAAGGCAGATAGTGATGCAGCCACTATTGTTGTCTTACATCATAATAGTGTTTTCTCTTTAGGACAATTGGGGCCAAATATATGTGTGATGTACTCACCTTGACTACACATCCTCTGTTGATTGTCTACCCAGATGCCTTTGGTTGAATAAACATTCCTTGACAAAAATCCAATCTGGGACTGTTAACGGGTTGGCATTCTTATTTCTTCTTCTGCCCTGCTTGCTTACTGAAGCTGATCTCCCTCAAGGTGTGGGGGGGAGGGGAAAGGGAAGGAATCAAATTTGTTAAGTACGCTGATGATCTAACTGTCCCAAACTTAATAGCATTTTGTCAGGTATAAGTCCAGTGGTCTAAGCTAATTGGTATAACGTTAAATCCCTCCAAATATCAGACAGTTAACTTCACCTTTAGATAGATAGGCATAGACGTGATCTACAAGAACTCGTCCGTTGACATGAATTTTATCAAGTTGTAATGAAAAGTTGTGAAGCCAGTGGAGTTAGCTTTACGATGGAGAGGATGCGCTTATATTACGAATTGATCGAAGACAGAACTCATGAGTTCATCGCTGACAGTTACTTCAGGATCTGACTCTTCCAAATTTAATGACCTTTTCGTTGGATATCAGCCAGCAGTGTGGTCTAAGCGATATGGTCTTGCCTTAAATCCCCTTTAAATATCAAACAGTTTACTTCACTTTTAGACAGGCGGGCATAAACGTGATCAACAGGAACTTATCGGTTCACATGATGCTTGTAGCATACAGGTATTTTTTTCCTTCACATTCCCCAGTGGAACATAGGGCTTCAAGCTAGTGGCTTGAAGTTTCTGTAGCAGTGTTTATTTAACAGGATAGATTTGCCAGTCTCATGCCCAACCTTTCCTCTTCACCAGCATTATTTCTGGCTTAGCGAGGTAAAGAAGTGAGTCGGCCGGGGTTTGAACCCCGGACCATGTGCATGGTCGGCGAGCATCCTAACCGCTATGCCACCGACAGCATACAGGTAGGACACTGAAATAAAAACTAAGTCAATCGTGAAATACCTTGGGAATAGTTCTATCCTGTGACCTTTCTTAGCCATTCCATATCTTGTTGATTTTTAAGAAAATGTTCCGTCTAACCTACTACTACATTAAGAAGTTAAGACAATCAGGTATCATTCAACCTCTACTTATATAATTTGCTGACTCTTGCATTTTACCCATTGTGATTTACTGCTCCCCTTTTAGTTTTTCCTGGGCTACTCGAAAAGGATTATATCATACTGAGGTGAAGAATGAGTAGGGCAAGTGGTATGCCAATGAATCAGTTCTTTACTATTGTAGTCGACAGACATCTGAACTCATTTGAGAAATGATCCAAATCCAGATTGGTTGACTCTTTACACCTTAGTCTCTATTCACAACTTTTCTCGCCTTGAATCCGGTAGAACTGGAAGTCATTGTAAGAGATTACATGCTCGTATCGGCAAGTAAAAAAGCTCAACGATACCGTATTTTGCCAGTCGACATTCTATGTGTTAGGTGTAAAACCCCACGACTTGATATGTTATTAGCAAAATAATCGGCTCTTTTATTCTCTCCTATTTGTAATCTACATTATTGCAAAAGGTTTAGAAAGAAGTGAAGGTACCTACTGATTGGAAGAAAGGCTGGCTGCCTTGTCAAGCTGCCAAAAAAGGGCGACTTAGGCCTGTGTAAGAAGTGGCGTGGAATAATGCGCTTGTCCACGTCAAGTAAAATACTAATTCGTATCATCCTAGGGAGAATAGAGGATGCATTTGATGGAGAACTCACAGGCATATTCTTTTACCTATTATTAAATCATCTGTAGTGATTCTTTCGTTCATTGGCGTCAGGGTTCAGCTTTCAGCCTAATAGGTGGTTGGCATCCTGTGTGATCAACCCGACCACAATACTAACCATAGTTCTATAGCCCTCTGGTACATCAGACATATATGTTCTCTGTAATTGTGTTTCAACAAGTGATGTACAGTGTAGAATTGCTCATATGTGATGTGTGACTCATTGGGTTTCAACGTTCAACTCAAGACTATTGGATCATGAATTTGAACGTCGTTACACCTACACTACAAGATAGTCTTACAAGTCTCCGCACACAATGTGCGTATGTGCTTGTGGGTGTGGAGAGGTGAGTTGAATTTTTGTCAATGGAGCTGGAGTAGCAATGGATACACAAGCTGATGTCAATAGTACACAACTACTTATTTCAATCAATTAGTAGTATATAACTATGCGAATGTGCTTGCTTTCTGGATTACCGTTTATAGTATCAGGCAGAACTCATATAGAGTGACTTGAATAATTTCGGTTTCCAGAGGCGAAGGAAACCCTGTGGCGGAATTTCACCTCCTCCTCGAGTTGTGTGAATTGCGAATTTGATTTATAGTGTTTGCCCACTTTGCTAGTAGCTAACCAGAAATTGGGTTGTTCAGATGATTCGGTTCTCTGTGCTGAGTCAAATGGGATACACCGCTTATGAGTTCGTTCTCCTTCCTCTCCGAGTCCGGAGTTTAACATCACTTCGATTCGACTGGCTGATGTAAGCGGTGTCCAACTACTCATCTCAGTCAATCAGTAGTGTGTGGTTTTAGTGGGAGGGACAGAGAAAAAGAGTATCAACTCAATCAGCGGGATTTGTTATTATTGTTATTATTTTTTTATTCCTTTGCATCCCCAGTGAGATATAGGACTTCATGCTAGAGCTTTAAAGTTTCGGTAGTAGCAGCGTGTATTTTTACGAGATGGGGTTGCCAGCCTCATACCCAGCTTTCCCTCTTTACCAATCTTATTATTACTGGCTCAGCGATGTAAAGGAGTGCATCGGTGGCCGGAGATGGAACCTCAAATCTCATGGGGCGTGGTTGGCGAGCATTCTACACCACTGTGCCACCGACGCACTAATCAGCAGGATAACATTAAAGAGTCGCAATAATTATAATAATGCTAATAACGTGATATTTAGACTGTTCAGTAATTAAATTCATCAGCTTATTGTAGAAACACAGATTTCTATTCGATCCGATACTCTAATAGACTTAGTTTCTTTTAAAAATTCAGCATTCCTATAACAATTTAAGCTACAAATTTCAAAATCCTTACTAACCACTGACAACACACCAGTTAGAAAACCACCATGGTGTACTGAACAGCTCCATCTGCATAGTTGTGTTGTTACTCTTCAGAATGACGTATCATTGACCCCCACTTGGGGACTAAACACAAAACCATAAGGTTGCAAGGCAATGGAATTATTTAATGCAATTTTGCTAGAAGCATTCGATTCCTTCCCATTTGTTGAATGGTTACATGCACTATCCTCTCCTGTTGATAGTGATTGGAGCAACAATAGCCAGCACCAATCACCATCAATGGGAGAGATTTAACTGAGGTTGCCTCCATCATTTATCTGGGTAGCATCGTTTCAACTACAGGCTGGCGGAACGGACGAATGTGTCAAAGTCAGTATCGGAGAGGCGAGATATGCCTTCGTCAACCTGAAACCAGTTTGGAAATCTTCCGCACTCAGCATAAGGAACAAGATTTGCATTTTCAACACCAATGTGAAGTCGGTTCTTCTATACAGGTCAGAAACTTGGCCAGCGTGTCACCATAAGGATTTCCAACAGCCTGTTGCAGACTTTTATCAACAGCTCTGTCCACTTTACTGGCTCCATACTGAAGATCAAATGGCCGGCCAGAAAGAATAAGTAACAAGAAACTCTGGATGGCGACAAACCAGCAGGCGAGAGCCGATTACTCAACAAATATGTAAGAGAAAGTGGAGTTGGATTGATCGGGTATACATTGGGGAGGCTGTCGAATGACATTGCACGCCAGGCTCTCGAGTGGAATGCAAGTGGGAAGCGACTAGTGGATCGTCAGTGCTAAGGCAACATGGGGGAGATCGTGTGAGGAAGAGATGAGAGAGTTTGGTCAATCATAGACTCAGCTGAAGAGGACAACTGGGAACAGAACAGAATAGAGATGTGTTGTTGAAGCCCACCTATGTTCCACTCAGAACGCAAGGGAATAATAATAATAATATTATAATATAACCTGCACTAGTATATTGTGGGCACCGAAGTATGCACCACACAAAATCTCATAGTTTGTGCGCGAAAACCCGGAAGGAAGCAGGTAGCTATGTTAAGAGGTCACTCGGGAGGCTTTTAACTTGAAGTCTGGTAGAGAAGGTAGTGCAGTGTTGTCAAGAGATACATCCGCATGGTTTCCAGTGACCAGAACAGTTTCACACGCCATTCAATCATTTTGGAATCAGGCTTTTCCAGCTCCCTCTAAGCAAAGCTACATGTCCACCAGACACCGGTTGTGTTTAACCTAGGTTTCGTACTTGTTGTCACTCGTCAGTGACTTTGAAGGGACTCATGTCCCTACTGAGATTCGAACCCGTATCCCTTTGGGTGCTGCAGTCATAGATATATTATCACTAAGCTACCCAGCCTGGCAATTGACCTCCTGTATCTTATAAGATTGTAATAGATACTTTGACTAGTCATTAAGTCGGTAACTGGGTAGCTAGTAACCAACGTTATATGTTCAGCCCATAGTTTGTGTGATGCGACATTGGTTGATGACACAGGATGTTGGAATCTCAGAGGGGATAAGAATTCCTTCAATAGTTTGCAGATAGATACATATGTCTTGCTGATTCACTAACTTCCTGACTGGCTGACCGTTGGGAGATTGTCAACATACACGATAAAACCTAGACTAGAAACAGGGCGCCTACTTCTTGTCTATTGCCTCCAACTATCAGCTTACATGATTGCTTGGTAATACAATAATTTGCATACCTTCAGAAAATAGCCTTTCCTATCACACTTTACATTTATACAATATATATAATCGATAAATCGATCAGAAAACAACTAGCTGTACCCAGTGATGATAATCATAATAATGATGGTGGTGGTGATGATGATGATGTTGATGACGAACAAGGTGGAGGAGGGTAATCAACGCACAGATCGATTAATCCCTTTATTTTCTTGTTCCTCTGTTTCATATGATAATATGTAAAATTGTGAAAAAACAATAATAACAACAACAATAACAACAGCACACTATCACATTGACTGATTGTGTACACTGTCATTTTGTCGTCAGTATAGCAGCATTATAGCATAGTGAGTGTGCAGGCAATATAATAGATTGTACACGTGTACACATAGAGATATGTCAATTTGTGTGCTTATTATGCATGTATGCATGCATACATGCTAGGTATCTGTCAGCTAGTGTGTTATAGAGGTACACACATCTTTGGTGCATTTCACTTTTTACACTCACCTACATATTGAACATAATCTCATAATGTCTGCAATAACCACGGTTACATTCTCAGCAGCAGCAGTTTTACGTGACGCATAAATGTATCTATCTATTAATAATAAATTGATGTTCTCTATCTCTCTATCTGTCTGTCCGTTTATCTCTCTATGTGTGAAAGTTAGTCCAGTGAAATTTGACTGTATTTGTAGTGTGTAAACAAAGTGTGTGTGTGTGTCTACGTTTACAAAGTGAGAAAGCGCGCGAGAGAGAGCTAGTTGTAAATTTGTGTAAATTATTATTACGTTTGACATTAACTAACATATATATATATATATATATATATATATATATATATATATCAGCTGTTTAATTTGTGGCTTTCATGTCTAAATGATTAGTATTCCGGTGTGATTTTATTCTATATGTTCAAATGTGCGAAAGCGTGTATTGTGTTTAGATATTAGATGTGTTGTCGAGTCGTGTAACTTTTCAGTAGTCCACTTTGTCCTCCTTTATGACTCTGGCTATGAGAAATAGCTATTGAAATTGGAAGACATGACAAATCTGGCTAGCTATCTTTGATCATAGGTGTCTGCGTTCAATCTCCTGGTGTTAGGTGGTATAATAAAGTGAGCGATATTGAGATGGTTAGGCGTCGAGTTTGGGTTAAGTCAAGGAGGGAAAATCAATCAACGGGGCTGTGACGTTACGTCGACTGAAGTGACTAGGTCATGTATTCCTCTTGTCCAAGCATCTCCTTCCTCGACGGGGAATGTTAGGTGACAGAGGACTTGGTTGGAATAGAGCTGATGGTGGTCAAACGAAAATATAGCGTCATTTGATGAAATCTTTGACAGTTAGTCTGAACCAGCTGGCTACGTAGGGAGGTGTAGACTGTGTGGCTGGCTGATTGGGGCATCCTCGGGATGCTAAGTTTGTCCTTGGCGTGTGGGGAGACACTTAGTGATGCTGCTCTCAATCGTTGTCAATGGATGTCGGAGATGCATTTACTCTCTGTGATCTTCCATATCTTACTATTATTGTTACTATTCTTTCTCCCTCAGATTTCTGCTGATGGTGGTTCTTCGAATTCTATTTTATCCTCCTTTGTATGTTACTTGAAGAGAGAGAGAGAGAGGTAAATCGAACTGGTGCACTTTCTGTGCAGTATTCTATATTGAATTTAATCAGTCAATCAGTTAAGCCTTGTCTAACTTAGGTCTCGTGCCTATTGGTACTCATCACCAGCTAGTCAGCAAAGCGGATCATCTGCAATGCTGAATGGATTCACGCTCCATATGAGATTCGATCCGGTTTCACCCAGTGTGCTTCAAGCGAGGGACATTACTACTGATCTTTTCTGTCTGGCTGTATTGGACTATATTGGGTGATTTGATTGGACAATAGTTGGTAATAACTAGTGTCCTATGTTCACTGCATACTGAATTGTTATTCTTATTATCCTGTGGTCATTGGAGTTAGTCGACGGGTGATCAATCGCTAGCTCGAATGGTTCAATGGTAACATCTTTGACTGCAACATGTAGGCCACGTAGGGTTCGAATCTCATATAGAGCGTCAACAAGCATGAAACCTGTCGATTGCCTCCAGTCATCTAATAAATAACAACAATTCTGAATGCACCGTGACATCGAAGCCACCTTGTAGGGTGGTGGTCATATTTCAAACTTGACTGATAGAATTCAGTCTTCATCAAACAAAGGTCTAGATACTTGACACCAGTTAGTAATTAGTGTCCAATCAAAATAAGACGTATTTGTAGTGTATTGATTTTCACATACCATTAACTTCTATTTTGTTATTTGGTTGATGATACTAGCTAGCAGTGAAATCTTGGAGATGCACATTTCATCTTATCTGGGTCTCTTCTGCTGGATGTTCCTGCATTCCCAGTGATACTCGAGTCTCAGCATCCATGATATTAAAATACTGAAGCACATTATCCCTTAGACCATTTGATCTTTGATGTTTGAGACGAAGATAGTACTGGGTGCAAGTCGTCTCAGTGGGAGGAATAGCATCTACACTTACCATCCATTGGGATTGCAGGTACAGCTAGCTGACGCGTTCAAAACATCAACACAAATCAGCCAACATCATGTTAGTCTTCTAACATCCCCGGAGTGTGTCTACTGAGTGGGGGTAGTGAGTGGGAGGCTAACATGTCAACAGTGACCGAACATTTCTGTACAACAATATCAACCAATGGGAATTACAAATTGACTTAATAATAGCAATAGCTTTATTCTAGACAGTGTTTATATAATGTATGGGATCTAATAAAATATCAATTGACAATAGATCGCGTGGCACAGCTGTCTGGCCTGAAGCGTAAATCACACGATGACTTATCATGTGATATTTCTTCTTTGTCTCCTTCGAGAAATGCACGACATTTGGTGGTGGTGGTTGAATATCAATCATAAAAGGTTCAGGAGTACATTTTTAAGACTGAAGAACATAAATCAGGAACAGTTATCTCATATTTTGGGATATTATTATGTTGCCACCCACGTGTGAATCAGTAGGTTGAAAATTTTTTTTAAATACCCGCGATTGTGAACACCTGTCTGTCTGTCTGGATTCAACATAGAACTTGGCACCGAAGTGCAGCAGTTCGAGTTGCCACGTTCCAAATAGCACACAGAGGTAGACAAGAAGATGAGTGAAGAGAATTAATAGAGTTTGACACCTACCACCATTACAGGTCATATTTTAATCGAATAAAACCCAAGGAGAACAGGAGAAATCCTATTGGAGAGAGAGTGTGATAGTAGTTTTTAGTGGTAGCTCAAGTTTTAATCAGGCCTTGGAAAACTTACCTACAATATTATTCATCATTATCATCACCGACGCACTCCTTTACCTCGCTAAGCCAGAAATAATGCTGGTAAAGAGGAAAGGTTTGGCATGGAGCTAGCAAACCCATCCTGTAAAAATAAATACTGCTATCGAAACTTCAAGCCATTCTCTTGAAGGTGCCGTATGTTCCACTGGGAACGTGAAGGAAAAAAGATCATTTATAGCTTTAATCGCCTGCTTTTATCCATTCGGCATTGTTGAATTCTTTTCGTATATAAAAGGCGTTCTCCATATGAAGGGTGATTAACGCTATATATCAAACTTTTGGTTTAAACCCCGTTATTTGACATCTTTAAATGTAAACAACTTATCATTTGTTTGTATGACTGTGTAAATTGTAGACAAAATATACTACTATGGATGTGTGTGTGTGTAACGGGAAAAGACAGGTTAGACTTGGTAACGAACTTTTATCAGGAAACACACACCACTTTATATATTTTTAGCTGCATTTAAAAACGTCTGGATCAGTGGATAAGTGAACTGTTCTGATTGGTCGTTGTTTTTTTCGAAGGTCAGACTTTGAGAGTAAAAGTTGTCCAATGAGATCATTTCCTGACCTCAACGTAAACTCAGTTCAGACCCCCACAGTCATCCATTGACTTGTCAGTTTTTGCTGCTAATTCCTATGAATGTGCCTATATATATATATATATATACTACTGATAAATCTTGTCATTAACACACACCACACATATACTCTTGGGAAACATTAATCCCGTAGCACTGTGAACAATATGTGTGTCTTAGACACGATATTTAGACAGTCAGTACTATACTCATTTGTTTTCAATTGGATATATCACTGTGTATGAATAACGAAAAACAGTATCTGTTTTACTTACTGGATGATGACGGGTTTCAAATACAATTTATTTTTCACAATTGTATTATCAGTTGTTGCGACTACACTTTATGTAGTAGGATCTTCCAGGTGCTGCTTGGGATGGGTATTGAATCATTCCTATTACATGTGTATTCTCAGGTGGTTCGTTATATACATCCCTCTTCCCAGTTTTTCTTTAAGTTTAATGGGTATCATCTTATGCCGCTCCATTGTATAGTTGTGTGTGTGTGTAACTGCATAGCTTCTGTGACCACCGGGAGGTCCTCGGTCCGAACCTATGTGGTGAGTGTGTACTGTGCGCTGAAGAGTCCCAAATTTGGACGAAACAGCACACTAGTTCATTAATCCTTACTTTTCCAATGACTGTCTAACTGATTTTAACTGATAATCAAACCTGTAGCTAATCGATTCCCTGTGAACCCACCAACACTTGGGATATTCCTTTCTGACAACTTCATTGCCGAGTTTTTTTTCTTCCCCCTCCGAATAGCGTTTGTTCGTGTTTTTGCACTTCGCGTAATCTAATTGAATGCATCCTTCCAGTTTGACCTCATAATCGTTGCAAATTATTAGATGAGAACTAGGATTATATTGTGTAGTGGGCTTTACCACCGGTTCTTTTAACCAACATGATTTTTATGTAATTGAGTTTATCGGTGATTGAATACGACTTTCATCCCCTCCTTGTAATATGAATAGTATTAAAGGTTTCACAGATTACCTCTTTTTGGAGTGGAGTTAGCATCTTTCTGTGCAGGCGTATGTGTGTGTGTTTGTCATTCCTGTCGTCGTCACTTACGACAAATGGAAGTGATAAAGAACGAGAACTATAAAAATAGCGTTTCGATGGTAGGTGTGTGTGTGTGTGGTTACAACCGATGATGACATAATCACTTACAATAAATTGTCTTCGAAATTTCGTCATTCAAGTATTGGTTTGGTATTGGGATCTGACTGATTAATTAATTACAAAATTTCATCATGAACTGACATCGGTTAGAGATCCATTGGAAAGCCAGCTGGGAGTACTGGTAGACAACTGTATCGTCAGTTCTAGTTCGGAATTCATCAACCGTGTTCACCCACCCCAACCGGGTTCGAACACAGGGCCTACCAGTTAGTTACAAGGCTAGCCAGCTCGTATACCATCAAGATACTGAGACCCGATTCATTGGGCGGCACATGGATCCCAACTTCTTCGAATTCACACCTTGGTGCCGCTGGCGGCACTAGCCAATGTCATTGCTAGCGAGTATTCGTCCTCATCACACTCGATGACCCACTGAACCCCAGTGGTCACGACTTCCCCCTAAAACCATAGGTAACTACCTACCTACCTGAATTAGAGCCAGTCGCTAGTGAGCATCTCATTAATATTCAAGTACTTTAGTATGCATGACATATCTTATAAATAATAAATAATATGGTAGTATACATACTTCCGTAGTTTCCAAGTTTTTTATATGACAGAGTTCCAGCCTAGAAATTTGCACAGAAGTGCTCCAGTTCAAGTTATCATGCTCTACACAGGACACAAAGGTAGACAGATGAGAGTAAGCGAAGAGATTCAAAAGAACTGCAATGGACAGAACTTTGCGGGAGAAACCAACATTAATAACATGTAGAAACATGAGGGTATAATAGGTATGGAAGATCGCGGAGACTAGTGAATGTATCTCTGGCATTGAGAGCAACCGTTTCAAGCCATATTAATAATAATGGCCCAGGTGTTGGTTCTCAATTTTAACTATGCAGTCTACAGCTCCTTACGTGGCTCAAACCAACGTTGAATATATTCTCTTACAAATACAACTACACATCCTCCTCTCAATTTTATACTTTATGTATTAAAGCTTTTTTCATTACATATCAGAAATGTTTTCCTCCATTTTTTTTCGTTAAAAACGTCTTGTTTTATGTTTGATGGGTAGTGAATAAACAGTGGAATCCCCCTGGATGGGCATTTCGTTCCATTTTAAACTCATCAGTCGAAGGTACTTGAAATCTCCAGTAGAGGTGATGATGATGTTTCCACGGAGACTTGAACCTAGTAACCATCATTTGAAACACTGGTGTGTCCAAGTGGGCAAAGTTAAACTTCGAGCACCACTTACTACCAATCAGCGAATGGCTTTTTGAAGTCACCAATCACACGAAGGAGGCACTTTTGGATATGGAATACATATATTTATGAAAAAAAGCATAAAATCTGTATAAAAGTGCTACAGAGGGTACCTTTCTCTCACATGTGATAAAAGCATCTGTCAGTTTGGCAGTATTATTATTATTATTATTGTATCCTTTAATTCCTAGAGAAACATAGGGCTTCAGCCGCGCGTCCCCATTGCCTTCGATTTTCTGCCAACTTTTTCACCCCACTCCAAGTCTGCCCACATGCTTTCATCTCCTCCTCCTCACATGACCTCCTCCAAGTCACCCTCCCACTGACGACCAACTCGCCGCTTCCCATCTCACCGGTTCCACCTGAGAAATGGCTTGTCTAGTGATGTCACTCGATGGTTTGTTTTCTCAGAGTATCGCCAATCCATCTCCATTTCTTCCTGCCTATTTGTTTCACAATCGGTTCCTGGTTGGTTCGCTCATTGCCAGAGATCTCTGTTGCTGATCTTTTCTGGCTGGCCATCTGATCTTGAGTTGTATTGGGCGAAGACAATTGTTAATGAAGGTCTGAAGTTTGTTTGAGATGCTCTTTATGACGCGCCAAGTCTCTGATCCGTATAGTGAGTAGCACTAACTTCACGTTGGAGTTGAAAATCGGGATCTTATATTCGTTTTCATGTTGAGTGCTGTTGACTTCCACACAGATTTGAGAGTAGTGAAAGCTTGTCTTGCTTTTCCGATTCTGGCTTTGATATCCTCATCAGTTCCGTTCTCCTGTAGTTGAAATAATGCTTCCCAGGTAGGTGAAGGAGGCTGTTTCTTTCAGGTTCCTCCAATTTATGCTGACTGATTGTTGTCTGTTGTTGTTGTTGCTGTTGGTGTTGGCCAGGAATCTTCATCACCTCTGTTTTATCTATATTCACTTGAAGTCCTATCATTGATGCATAGAAGTATCAATTGAAATGTTACACCACATCCCATACATATATTCACTCATGTGAATGACTATTAATCACATCCTTTTGAGATCCATTAATGGCTTTAATCTTGTTGTTTAAAGCCTTCGATAGAATTGGTGTGGGTCCCTGTAATGGGATATGGGATCCACGAAACCACTAGAATGGTTGACTCTGTGATGAATGACAAGGGAGTTGTAACCTTTCCACTCATCTGTATGTATTGTAGATCCTTGTTTCGTCAGTTGAGTGATAATAGGCATTAAGGTTCTTCACTTTCTATCTGCTATCCTTTCTACGAATCTTTTCTGTAGAGAGGTATCGTGTACATCAACCATCCGAGCATTATTTGTTCGTTCTTGACCACAGTCGTATTTCCTCTTTACTAATAAGACAGTTTCACCCACATGCACGATACCAACATTTCCTCCCAATAGCGAAGTATAAGTTTCTTCATTTTCCAGGATGCGATATCTCTTCAGTGCTGTTACCACTGAATCGTTGATACGAGACTTTTTTCAGTCTCAGCAGCTTCACCTCTCACAGGCTGTTATAAAACCCAGGAATTACAAATATATAAAATCTCGGTTAAGGACAAGTGAGACCTGACAAAAAGTGTTCCTACAAAATATTAGAATCATCAGCTTACCTTTCCTGACACTAACTGGTCTCAAACAAATTGCACAACGATGCATATATCCATCAGCTGACCTGTTGAAGCAGACGCAACTGCGTTGGAGCAGGTGCTTAACTCGAATCAAGTGGAATAGAAGCTTCAACTTACATGGATGAAACTCTTTATCGATCATTCAAGGTCACTGATGCTTAAAGTTTAATTTGGCCTCCGAGTAGTGGTCCAGTGGATAGCGCATCATGGTGGATTTTACTGTGGTGAGAGCACTGTCTGCTAGCCAAAATTGTAGACGACAATTTACGGCAATGTTTACGTCCGGAATCGGGGTCATGAGAAAAAACAAACAATAACAAAGCTTAACACCTTGAGGAACTCACCAACCAATCACAACAGACTTAACGTGTCCAAATATGATTCGCAGATATATGACCTGACTTTCTAAGAGACGGTCACAAAGAGTGGACAGACTAACCTTTAGTAAGAAAATATTCAATCGGAAGACGTTGCTTCTCTGCTAACAATAATGTACATAAAAATCTATAAATATCTGTTGATTTTCTCAATAAACAATCTGTTGGTTACAGGGTTTCATCATGAGCTGACATTAGTTAGAGAACCATTAGAAAACTCGCTGGGAGTACTGAATAGCCAGCTGTTTCATCCTAGTTTGGGAATCATCGGCAGTACGAACCCACTGGGGCTTGAACCCAGGACCTTCTGGTTACAAGGCTAGTGAGCTCGTAGACCATTCATCAGCCACTGGGACCTAATCCAATGGCCATTCCATGAATTCTAACTTCGTGAATTGGCAGAGGTTAGAATCCATGGACTGGCCATTGGATTGGGTCCCAGTGGCTTAATGGTCTACGAGCTCACTAGCCTTATAACCAGAAGGTCCTGGGTTCGAACCCCTCTGTGGTCGGGTGTGTACTGCTGAAGAATCCCAAACTAGGACGAAACAGCTGTCCAGTACTCTTGGCTGGTTTTCCAATGTTTCTCTAACTAATGTCAGCTCATGATGAAGTCATGTAACCAATCAACCAAATCCCTACAAAACCCGAATATTCGGAAACAATCTGTTGCCTGACCCTTGTCTTCTGTCGTTATACTACTGCTTGTCTAGTCCACCATCCATTAAAATAAACATCACTCTGGTGGTGTTAGTCCTCAAATGTCATCAAAAGCGTTCGTACTATTAAAGCTGACCATTTTTAATCCATTCAGTTGATTTAAACATTCCCATTTATTTATTTATTGATTTATTGATTTTGTTTGCTTTTCTTTTGTCTCATTTACAGTTAATTTAAAAGGACATTTCAGTTATCATGGTCATTTATGCTTAGTATTTGAATTACTTTCATATAATCTATACGATTTACTGGGGAATACAAATTATCGTGGTGTTTCATTAAATTTAACCCGTAAATTTGCTCAACAATTATGTGCTGCACTAGTATTTCTCTCTCGACCAGATGTACATGTAATACATTGTGATTTAAAACCAGAGAATATATTACTTGTTAATCCTAAACGTTCAGCTATCAAAGTTATTGATTTTGGTAGTTCTTGTCATGTACATGAAAAAGTATATCAGTATATTCAATCAAGATTTTATCGGTAAGTATTTTTGTTTTCTCATGTGTGTGTGTGTGTGCGTATATTTCTACTTCCACTTCTATTGTTCTTTATTTTTGTTTCTTGTTCTTCTACGCGTTATCATTCCGACATACACTATGCGGTTTGTTAGTCTTTTTCCATTTATATGTTTATAATATGTGTAAGAAGCAAAGCAAAAATAGAGGAAGAAAAAACATTGTTGGTGTACATCTGGTGGTGATTCAGTCGTCTTATTGTTCTGAGTAAAAAAGAAACAACTTTGCTTGGAACATGTTCGTCTGTGTTTCGATCAGTCTTACTTCCTGCCATGTGTATGTGTGTGTGTGTGTGTCTGTGTACCATATGATGGTGATGATGATGAATGTAGGGTGGTAATGAAGGTGCATTTCCTGTTACAGGCTTGATCACGAGCTAGGGAATTATTGGAAAGCCAGGAAGTACTGGACAGATAGCTGTCTCGCCCCATTTCGCCACTCTTCGACACGGTACCCACGCACCATCAGGGTTGAAACATAGAATCTTCCGGTTACAAAGCGAGTTTGTAGATCATTCAGCCACTGAGACAGAGTCGAATACCCCACCAATTCCAACTCCCAACAATAATATTTGTTTTTTGATTACAGCTTGATACCACACCGTATTTTTGGTACAAGTATGGAATTTTCAGCATGGATATCGGTAGCCCAAATTTTGAAGGCCGACCATAGATATCAGGTGTGCGTCGGCGTGGGCTCGAACCCCGGACCCATGTGCATGGTTGGCGAGAGTCCTAACCACTGTGCCACCGACGCACATATATGTATATATGTAGTGCAACCGCCAGTCATTGTCCATCGGCGGGTACCGGCCCCCTTATCTGACACTGTAGACCCACTGGATCTCCCACTAGAACTCCAGGTAACTTCCTGTATAGAACCAGCTAGTGGTTAGTGAGCATCAAATTTATATTCAAGTGTTAGCTTGCACGGATTTGATTGATTGGACTGTTAGATTCAATCTTAGTGGCGGTTTGTTCTGCGAGCTCACCTTGTAACCGGGAGGTTCCTAGCTTCTGATCTCAGTGGGGGGAAACTGTGAAGAGTCTCAAAATGTGGTGAGCCAGCTGTCCAGTACCTCGTGGTTTTCGAATAGCCTTTTAATTCGTGATCATACTTGTAACCAATCAAATCCCCGTAAAAGTCGTTACTTGAAATATTCGTTTTCGTAACTTCATCGTTGAGATTATCAGTAGATTGTTTTACAGGTGGGTTGTGTCATACACAAAGAGCTAAAGATGAATAGTTCTCTCTCCTTATGTCTCTCTGTCACACACACACACACACACTTCAGTATGATGAGAAACTAGCTACATTAATGTTGTTAATTGTGCAAGTAATTGACACCTTTGGAGAAATGAAACTTACTGAAATAAGAAAAAGAATGCCTGCGTAGATTGATGTTTCCTCAGAGTTATACAGACTTCGATGCACGCTAAAAATCGATAAGCACATATACATAGTGCATTGGTGGTTTATTGGTGAGATGCCCGCCAGCCACCTATCACATACTCCGGTTTCGATTCTGTGTCGACATACTTCTAAACCTCGCTTAACTGGTGGTGGTTGTTAGCTCGGTGAAATAGGGAAAATTTGAACGTTAGACTAGTTTTCCCGTCCCGGAAAAAGCTTACCACCGTCGTTACTGACACTTCAAAGCTCAAGCTTGAAGACTTATATTCAACTTGGAACGCAAAGAAATGGGAGAATATATATAATTCCATCCCATGTACTTCAATTTGATTGACTGGGTATTAACATTCAAGCAATAAGTGCAGTTCACGACCTCCTTGTACACGAGAAATGTGTAACCGAATAACTGAAGTCTGCAGCTAACTCCAAACCCAAGGATAAGTAATAAAATAATTAAATGTTTTGATCACTTCATCTTATTTACGGATAACCCTACTAAACTCAATACTGTGATGAGATCTTAGCACGAATGGTTTAGCATTTGCACCACCTGACTGTCATCTTTGTCGCCAACGGGATTTTCCTCTACAATTCACACTGTCCGTTTTTGCTTTACTTCTACTTCTGTGATAATGTGGTCGCTGGAGGTGTAGAAAGGTGTGTAGCAAGATTAGCGTTTTTCTTATCAAAGATATTCCCCTAAAATCTCTCATGTTTATTGGAAAGTGAGCGATATGAACGGTAATAATGGGGGTGTCGTTAGGCATGTTGTAGTGTTAAAAAGTATGCAAGGAGAAAGTGAATCGATAAGGTTGTATTTCATACAAGTTATTATTGTTATCATTATTATTTCATGTCTGTTGTATTCTATAACTTTTCATCTTATTCCTCATCTTTCCCCACCCCCTTCCATCCATAAATACAGCTCTCCAGAAGTGTTATTCAATTTAGACTATGGTCTTGGCATTGATATGTGGTCACTTGGTTGTATTCTTGTTGAAATGCACACAGGTGAACCGTTGTTTTGTGGAGCGAATGAGGTTAGTACTTGCTAGTTTTACTATTATTATTATTATTATTATCACTATTTGTGTTTGTTTCGTATACTTGGTACACATCCATAGTCATTTTCAATTTGTAATAAAACATTGGCTAGTACATGTGTTGCTCGTGCTGAGCCACCGCCTTCTTCGACAGGCGGTAATGTTAACTGACATAAGACTTGGCTGGAAAAGAGTTACGGGGTGATCAAACCAAAAAGTGTTATCAGTTTATAAAGTCTTTGTCTGTCTGTCTGGATTCAACATAGAACTTGGCACCGAAGTGCACCAGTTCGAGTTGCCACGTTCCAAATAGCACAAAGAGGTAGACAAGAATATGAGTGAAGAGAATCAATAGAGTTTGACAAGTATAAGAGTGAAACAGAATGGGTAATGGTAGAAAGGAATATGAAAGATTACAGAGACTGAAAATATCTGCGCTGGCCATTGACAACGATTTTGAGCCATGTCACCTATTGTCTCCAGCCATTGATTCCTAGAGTCCCGAGGCCCCCAACCCGGGAGTCTGCATCTCCCTACCTGACTCAGTTTAAAGTCTTTGACAGATAGTTTGAGCCGGTCACTTAGATGGATGTAGACTGTCTGTCTGATCATTGTCCTTCAGCTTCTAATAACCAATCAATCAATAACTGGGGACTCACTCACTCTTTGTGATCTTCCAAGTCCGCCAATTCTACTTAAGAATCAGTTCGTGGTTCTTTTGCAATGACACAAATTTGTTCATTTTGATGGAGTGTTTAATAGTTGCCTGATCTCTGTCATTCACTTGTTATTTATCATGTCTCATGTTGTTTTTCATCCTGTCAGTTCAGTTCCTCTTCATGTATGGTGTGTGTGTATGTGTGTTGCATCGATGTGTTATCACTTTAAAGTGATTCGCTTGTCTTGCAATTTCACATTTTTGTTCATTTTATATCCTCGAACTCTCTTGATCATCAACTGGATGATAATAGTGTCTATGTGAGTTGTATTAACACTTGTCAAAAAAAATACCTCTTCATCATATCACCTTCTGTCATAATCCTTTATGAGATTTCCAATCCATCAGAATAACCAATCAACAACAACGAGAACAACCAGCACCGATCACCATTAACGGGAGAGATTTAACAGAGGTCACTCACTTCCTTCACTTATCTAGCCAGGAAGCACGGTTTCTACTACAAGCCGGCGGAACGGATGAAGATTTCAAAGCCAGCCAGCCAGCTAGCCAGAATCGGAAAGGCGAGATATGCCTTCATCCACCTGAAACCAGTTTGTAAATCTTCTGCTTCACTGACTCAGCACAAACAACAAGATTAGCATTTTCGACACCAATGTATAATCCGTTTTTCTATACGGATCAGAAACTTGTACTGTGTGTCACGAAAAGGGTTTTCAACAGCCTGTTGCAGATTTTTATCAACAGCTACCCACTTCACTGGCTCCACACTGAAGATCCACTGGCCGGCCAGAAAGAATAAGTAACAAGAAACTCTGGCTGGGAAAAAACCAACCAAGAGTCGGTCGCTCCACAAACTTGTAGGAGAAAGTGGAGATGGGCTGATCGGGTTTACTTTGAGGAGGCTGACATCGCGCTCAATATAGGACATCGGTCTAGTGGAATTCAAATGGGAAGCGATGAGTGAGTCGTCTTTGCATGGGTGGCATGGAGGAGATTGTGCGAGGAAGAGATGAGAGAGTTTAGTCAATCGTGGACCCATCTGAAGAGAGAGGATGGCAGAAAGTGGAGATGTGTTTTTGAAGCCCTATATTCTACTCGGAACCCAAGGGAATAATAATAATAAAATAGGTTGGATTGCTGGTCATTTGGTGAAATTATACTGAACTCTGTTGCTTTATTCACTGACCGTACTGAATTCTGTATGCTTTGTGTATCTCCATAGTTCATCATTATTACTAAATTATCATTTTGAAGAGAACAATTTTATAATTAGTAATTCACATCATAGTATTACCTCTAAGTGATCAAATCAAGCTAGATTGAAGGTCGCCGTTTACTTATCATCGAGAAATCATTGACCATTGTTAACTGTACTTATGCGACACACTGTGATTAATTCCTAAAGGGGACTACCGTCATACTCTGCCTTTTTCCCTTTACAGTGCTTTGCGTTCGGAGTGTGAAGCATAGGGCTTAAAGTTTGAACACCTTGAGATCGTAGTGGTATTTTTTTTCACGGGTTTGGGGCTTGCCAACCTCACACTCAACCTTTCCTGTTTATCTGGCTTACTATTGGTTAGACTGAGATTTAGGAGTGCATTCGGGTGGGGGAGTCAGTCGAACGCCGGACCATATGCGTTGTTGGTGAGCATTCTGCCACTGTATCACGAGCACGCAGAAGATAGAACTGGAAAATGTAACCTTTATGACACTTGGTTTTTGACAGGTCAGCAATAATGACGGAAGTTAGGTCTCCAGTGTGAGGTGGTCTAGCGGAGGAGAGGCTTGGAAAAAGCTGTCGCGAGACTAACGTACTGCCGTAATCAATACACCCGTTAGATTGTTAGTTGAGAGAAGTTTAAGGAGATTAGGCGTTTCATCAATTTAAATTGGGAACCGTCATTCAATCTGTTCGAAAAGATATATCTGTAGTGCATGCTATGTTCACACAATCTTCACATGGACATTTTCACCTCTATTTTTGAAGTTGAGTATTATAACAATAAACGGTGGTGACCGAGGCTCGAATCTTAGCGGGAAAATACACCATCTCCTTCAAGGTTGTGTAGATACACCTTGCTGATTGATAAGTGAGTGCCAACAAGCATAGGTCAAGTAGGATTTCTTGCCGATAGCCTTCAACCATCTGACGTCTATAAGAAGTACACCACGGTGGCCGAGTCACATAGCTTAGAGGTAGGTGATCACATTGTAAACTTCACCGATGATGGAGTTCAGTTGGCACCACCAGCACCAAGGACTAGCCACATGAAATTAGTTACTCTCCTGTGATCGATCTATGTATATGTCTAAAAGCAGTATCACTGAAGTTCAACAAATTCGAAGTAGTTACCTGTTTGACATTTATATTCGGTCAACCAGTCTATTGTGCAGCACATTTTGTGATCTGTCTGTCTGTTTTCGACATAGAACTTTGCACCGATGTGCGGAAGTTCAAGTCGTCACACTCCATGTAGCACACAAAGCAACAGAAGAAAGTAGAAGAAATGCATAATAGCGACAGAAAACAGTGGTGTGAGACAAAAAGAATAGTAATATCCAAGATCAATACAATTTCATTGAGTATTATAAGTCACAAGGAGTGGATGCATCTGCGCTGTCATTGAGAAAGATTCTGAGCCATATCACCAATTGTTTCCAACCATTGGTTCTTACCGTCCCGAGGACCCCAATCAGGAAGTCTACGTGACTGGGTTAAAATAACTATTGTGGATTTCATTGACTGGTTCCATGTTTTCGTTTGACCTCCGCTAGCTCTTTTCCAGCCTGATCCTATGTCAGCTGACATTCCCTGTTGTGGAGGAAGGCGATGACTAGGCATATCGTAACACATATCCTAACCATCTCAGTCGATGTAGCTTCACAGCCTTGTCGATTGATTTCCCCTTCTTACCTAGCACTCGACCGATTCCCAACCGCAATATTGCCCACCTTATTATACCACTTCACACGGGAGATAGAACGCAGGCACCCATAAAGAAAGACAGCTAATCTTTTCATGTCTTCCACTCTCAATGGCTATGTCTTTCTCACAGCCATAAAGGAGGACGGAGCGGACTGATGAGCATTACACCCGCCCTTTGGTCGATAGCCAGCCGGATATCATGTTTACGCCAGAGTCGGCGTGAACTGGCATATGCGAAGCTAGCCCTCTGTATCCGTGCTGAGATTTCGTCAGAGATCAACCCGTCAGCTTGCAGGTGCATTCATAACCTTGACGGGTAGTGACATTCTGGATTATATATAATATATATTCCATTGTACTTCCTTAGTTAGTCCAGTCAGCACCAACTTTAAAACTAAAGAATAACTTGTTTTTTTTAATAATTATTTTTCTTTCTTTTGAAATTGTTTTCACTTTGTGTCTCTCTTTCTACTAGCTTGAACAACTTCTTCAAATCATAGAAGTACTTGGCTTTCCTCCGGTTTATATGATTGAAGCTAGTCCAAAATTATCAACATTTTTCGATTGTATACCTGTGATGAATTCCAATACAAGTGCTTCTGTAACATCGTCTTCAAGTGGTGTTCATCTGACCAACACATCCACTTCTTCGTCTTCTTCTACTACTACGAATAATAATAATAATAACATCCCGATGACTGTAACTACAGCAACGGGGTCAACAGCATCAACACCGTGTAGTACATTGTTAACTACGATAGCAGGTAATACGTCTAGAGGAGTGGTTAATAAACCTACAAATACCAGTTGTAGTACAATTTTGAGCGATACAACAACGACAACAACTACTATTGCTACTTCTAATAATAGTAATAATATTATTGGTGTCATCAATACAAGCGCAACACAGTCAGGTGATGTTGTAAATAACCCTAGTAATAATAATAATAATACTAGCAGTATCACTACTGATAAGTCAAATGCCAGTGTATTATTGTCAACATCTGGAACTGTCCTATACAAACCTAAACGTGTATGGACTAAACAAGAATGTACTTATGAGGTAAGTAATAATACATTTATGTTGTTGTTAGTGGTGGTGGTGTTTTTGTTGTTGATGCAATTCTGTTTATATTTGTGTTCCATGAAGTTTAATGATGCGATGTTGAAATAGACGAACTTTTCACTGAGAAATCTTAGTTATTCTTTTCCACGTAAATCTTTTACATTCCTCCACGTTTTGAGGATTTGAAGTGTAGTAGCCACCCTCACACCCAACCTTCCTTCTGCCTAGTTAACTAATGTGTTGGGCGATATTTGGGAGTGCTGTAGTCGGGTATTGAACCAGGAGTGCGTACCTGGTTGCCGTCAGTGTAGACGTAAAACATGGGCTATTGGATCGACTCCCAGTGGCTGATAAATGGTCTATGAGCTCGCTAGCCTTGTAACCAGAAGGTCCTGGGTTCGAACCTCCCCCCCCCGTGGTTGAGTGCGTACTGATAAAGAGTCCCAAACTAGGACGAAACAACTGGCTGTCTAGTACTCCCAGATTTTCCAGTGGTTCTCTAACTGATGTCAGGTCATGATGAAATGCTCCAACCAATCCAAGAAAATCCCTACAGAAACCAATACTTGAAAACTAAATTTCTGTTAGTATGTTTATTACAATCATTCGTTATCTTTTTTTCTTATTTTGTAAATTTTCATTCCACAGTGTAAATTTTCTGGTGTGGGAACAAGACCGTTGCGTACTGTGGTTGGCGCAGATATTGGTGGACCTAAAGGATGCCGACGTGGTGAACAAGGTCATACACCGGAGGATTATGATAAATTTGTCGATTTGATTCAACGTATGCTTGTCTATGAACCACGATTTCGTATTCGTCCTGAAGAAGCGTTAACTCATCGGTTTTTCACTCGTAAAGATGATGGTAAGTAATAACCTTGTTTTATTGTGGTTGTTGTGACATTATACAATTTTGCAATATTAAATGTGTGAATAGCGGTTGGGATTCTTTCAAGCACATTAAGTTCTGGGGACTTGGCGCGTTATGCCAATGGATTTCCAAATGGTTATAGACTTTCCTTTATCAGCTGTCTTCACTCGATGCTACTGAAGGTCGGATGGTGGTCCAGAAATAATTGACGAGGAGGAAGTCGGACAACCAACCAATCAATCAATAATCTGTCGCGTGGGGTATACGTGGATGGAAATGGGGGATCAATTGTGGACATACGCTGAGATAATTGTTTAGTGATGTTGTGTGGTATCCCCTTGAGTGAGTAGCACCCGAATGGTAAACAACGAGTAGGGTGTCTGAAGGTGACATGGAGGACATCTTATGAAGAGAAAGTGAAAGTTTGTGTATGAGTTGCACTTGTGTGTGAATGCGTGCGTGCGTGCGTGCCTGTTATAACATGTAGTCCTCCATGGTGAAGGCCAGCCTACAGGGTGAAGATGAAGTGTTAAAGTCATTGAGAATGCTTGATATGCTCGACTTTACGTATACAATATCACGTAAGGTTGTAAATAATGAATTGCCGAGTCATTTTGTTACCACGTTTATCAGCAGTGCAGCTGATGCATATGATTTGGGTTAGAGGAAGAGTTAGGAGTGGCCAAATCAAAACGGCATAAATCCATGAGGTATTTTGACTGTTGGTTTAAGCCAGCCACCTAGAGAGGTGTAGGCTGTCTGGCTGGGGTTCTCACGATGCTAACGAACAATGGCTTGAGTCTGTCGGTGATATGTGACTGAAGTTTATCACAGAGTGATATCAGTTAGAGAACCATTGGAATCTTGGTTGTACTGAACAGCTGTTTTGTCCGTGTTTGGAATTCTTCATCATTACATATCCAGGACTGTGGTAGGTTACGCGACTATTGAGTCATTTTGATGGAATCCAACCGCCCTTGAAATGTAACTTAGAAATGTGGCTAGTCGGACTGCAGCGGTTCACTTTTATGCAAAGTTCTACGTTAAAAACTGACTTCATATTTATAAATATAATTTGCATATGAGAAAATGTGGCTCATTGGCTTGAACACTCGACTTCCAGACGCTAATAGGTCACAGGCTGTCATCCCGCTCCACCTACTTCAACTTGAGCAACTTGATAGTATCGTCAATCCTCACATGATGAGAGGTGTCGTTTGACAGCTCGGTATTGAGTAGTTGGCTTCCCTTGGGCTCCAAGTGATACACAGAGCGTCCACTTCATATCTGGGTTTCATATCTGGGTTTCATTCTGTTCTCTACAGTCCTCCTCACCTTCTCTTCACACCATGTCTTCCATGGGACCTACATCAACTCGTCGTCTACTATTCGGATGCTACTCGAGGTCCACTCTCTGGCGCTTAATATCACTTGACGAAACTACTCAATGTGTGTCTGATTCATCTTCAGTTTTTTCTGAATATATTTTTTGGTACAAGGTTCTTGGTTGGTTCGTTGCACACTATAGAGTTCCGTGTTTTTAATCCTTTCTAGCCGGTCATCTGATCTTCAGAATGAAGCGAAGATGAAATCTGCCTGTTGGAAATGCTTTTCCTCGACGCGCCAAGTCTGCGAACCATATAGGGGGGAGGGGAAGCACTTAGATGATGACATTAGTGATGGGAACACGAATCCTGTCCTTTATATGTTCGATACACTAGATGTCCACACTGATTTCAGATTATTAAGGGTATATTTTACTTTTTGCGATTATGGTTCGCTAGATAAGTGAATTTAGTGCCTTCTTCTTTAGATTTGCTTCGTTGAAAATGACCGATGCTCACTGTTGTTGGCTGGGTATCTCCATCATCTTTGTCTTATATATATATTCACTAGAAGTTGTCTTTACTGCTTCTTCTATCATCTTGTCAGTTTTCACTTGTCGATCTTAGCGTTTTTGTGTGACATTAGACATAGATCGTCCGCTAAGTTCTAAATCTTGTAGAGTCTTCTCGTCGACCCAACGTATTACCGTCTTCTTGCCCCACTCACAGTCTTCCTGGTAATCCAATCCATCATAATTGGGAATATCATCGCTGGTAGAGGGAGATAGCCTTGTTTTACAGATGTCTTCACTCGGGAAAGCCTTAACTGAACCTTCTTTTGTGCATCAGTGGACATGTAATCACCATCGCATAAATTTAGCTGCTGTGAATGAAGTTAATAAAGATTTGAGACACTGTAGTGTTGAATCAGTTTCTAAATCTAATTAACTAGGAAGTCAAAAGAAAATTTAAACAAAGAATATTCGTTTCAATAATTTCTTCTTCCTTTCGATAACGGTGATGTTTATTTTTGCGGGATGGGGTTGCTAGCCTCACCTGGCCCAACCTCCCATGTTTGCCAGTCTTATTGCCAGCTTAGCGAGGTAAAGGAGTGCGTCGGCCGAGGATCGTACCTCGGACCAGCGAGCATTCTACCTCTGTGCCACCGACTCATATATATATATATATATATATATATATATATATATATATATATATATATATGTATATATATATATATTGATTTATTAAGATCGGTGGAGTTACAGTTCACGGAAGATTCATAAAAATGTGACACTAAATAAAACACCAGGTCAAATTGAGGAAATTTATGCAATCACCGATGGTGAGAGCAAGAGACCTAACTCTTCTATTGCGAAACATATTATGGAGGCAGGACATAAAATTGACGTTAACACATCTTTTAAACCTATCTATAAAACATGTTTGGGGAATATCATAAATTTTGTAGTAGCCCTAGGAATTACAAAGTTTAAACAGCCTTTATGCGTTCAAAGCAACAATTCGTCATCACATGAAATCTTCCTTGGTAAACTTTGTTTTGATACCATAGCAGATGTACTATTATCTCTGCTATTTGGTTTAGTGGTTTTCATTGTTATTTTGACCTTGAATATGTCCTTTTAACTTGACCTAAGTAGTCTATTTTCTCACCTCTTACCTCTTCATTAATTTCATATATAAGCATTCCTATGACAAGTCCGTGGAGTGTGATTAGATTGTTCGAAACGTGTTGCGTAAATACATTACACGATTCAGACAAATTACGTCTTCTTATTGCCTAAACTGAGAATCATTAAGACCTTGATAGCCGACTACTTTTGACAATATACGTCAGTCCTCCTAATGTAGGTTCCAACTTCCTCAGCAATATGTGTAACAAACGAACTCTTGAGGTAAAATTAAGATCAATAGTCGGTATACGGTAGATGACTTTGAAAGTCTCCTTGTTAACATCAATCTTGTGTTCGGTTGTATCCACGTAATGAGATAGTAATAGAAGTATGAATGGATTTTGTTTGTCCCTTACTTAACCACTTCGCCAGAGAGTATTCGGAAAACCGACGATAAACTCGCCTAATTGTACAGCGTAAGCAGCTAACTGGCTCCATTTCACAGGAGCGTGAAAATTGTTTTAGATACATATAGAAAAGGTCAAATTAGGTAATTATGATTATTATTATATCCTTTAATTTCTAGAGGAACATAGGGCTTCAGCTGCACGTCTCCATTGCCTTCGGTTTTCTGCCAACTTTTTCATCCCGCTCTAAGTCTGCCCACGTGCTTTCGTCTCCTCTTCACATGACCTCTTCCAAGTCACCCTCGCGCTGACGACCAACTCGCCGCTTCCCTTTCTGTTTCCACTTGAGTGATTGCTTGTCTAGTGATGTCACTTGATGGTTTCCTCAGAGTATGGCCATCCAATCCATCTCCATTTCTTCCTACCTGTTTGTTTCACAATCGGTTCCTGGTTCGTAAAATAAGGGTGGTATATATATGTCCAAACCAAGTTCACTTTTAACAGTGAAAAAATTTAGGCATTGGGTATATGTGATATTCATTATAATAAAGTTTTTTGTATTTCTCAATGAATTAATGAAAAACAAAACGATATTGTTGTTTTTACTGAGGTAAGTGCTGCTAATAGCTTTATCAAAGTATTATTAAACCGGGATTTACAAAATCTCAGCAGATATATAACAAAGAGTTAAGAGGTGGATACAACACCTCCCTCCCCGCCCCAACGAAGTGACAAAATCAACACGAATATGATAAGCAAGTTCACTATGTAAACACATACTACTTTTATAATGTCACACACTGATCAAATCCAACAATCTACACTTGATTTTGTTATCTTTACCAATTGACCAACTTGACAACGAAAAATGACCCCAGACTAACGAACGATGATCAAGTTAGTTAACTTTATTTTGTCATCAAAACAGATGTACTATTATAAAAAATTATATTTGTAAAATCTCAGCGATATTGAAATGAGTAATTCCAACGTTTCGTTCGGCAATCTGATCCGAACTTCTTCAGGGAAATTAATCGAAATTAACATAACAGGTTTATATATAAGAGGAACATCTTTTTAGTTTTTAAAAACCTTGTCCAATCATGATTTATAAAACAAATATTAACAAGTATAATAAACAAAATTGTACGAGTTGTGATCAAAATTTATTTTGTAATCGAATTAAATTAACAAAGAAACTATGTATTTGGCACAATCATCGTGTTTCCACTCTCCGTTGTCTGCAGCGGAATGCGTATCCTAAATTCGTAGCTGTCCAGTCACCTGACAACTTCAGTAGGTCGAATAAAGCAGCTCAATTTTCAGAAAGAAGACAAAGTAATAAGTTTGACAGGGTTGTTCAACTAAACTCTAATCCTAAACACCATAATTTTGAAAATACGTCTAATCATAAAATTCTAGATACTAACAGTTTGAACAGACATGAAGGTGTGATGTTAGATGACGCATAGGAAATCCTGATTAATAAATAAGAATGGATATGTATCACTAACTAATAATACTTGGTCAAAGCTTCCCGACTGTCTATATCTACTTATGGAGACGTTAAGACATTGTTTTACAACTGTTTATCCGCACACACACACACACACACACACATACACACTGTGTTTAAAGTGTTTAACAAAGGTAGATCAATATTTGTAAGTCTGAGGTCAAATTTTGATCACAACTCGTACAATTTTGTTTATTATACTTGTTAATATTTGTTTTATAAATCATGATTGGACAAGGTTTTTAAAAACTAAAGATGTTCCTCTTATATATAAACCTGTTATGTTAATTTCGATTAATTTCCCTGAAGAAGTTCGGATCAGATTGCCGAACGAAACGTTAGAATTACTCATTTCAATATCGCTGAGATTTTACAAATATAATTTTTTACAAATGTCTACTTCTCACTCGGCGCCCAAATATTATAGAACTATTCTGTCAAATCTTGACTACAGTTCATTTGAGATGTACTATTACCTTTGTTATTTGGTTTAGTGTTTGTTATTTATTGTTATTTTGACTTTCAAGATGTCCTTTTATCTTGACCTAAGTAGTCAATTTTCTCTCCCCTTAACTCTTTGTTATATTCAAGTGTTGGTTTGTAGGGATTTGATTGGTTTCAGGATTTCATCACGAGCTGACATTAGTTAGAGAAACATTGGAAAACCAGCCAAGAGTACTGGACACCTGTTTCGTCCTAGTTTGGGACTCTTCATCAGTACACACTCACCGGGATTCGAACCCAGGACCTTCCGGTTACAAGGCTAGTGAGCTCGTAGACCATTCATCAACCACTGGGACCCGATCCAATGGTCCTTGAATTCTAACTTCTACCAATCCACGACATTGCGTGACCGGTGGGTGCGTACTGATGAAGAGTCCCAAAGTAGGACAAAACATCTGTCCAGTACTCCCAGGTTTTCCAATGGTCCTCTAACTAATGTCAGCTCATGATGAAATGATTTTGTAAATTCCGGTTTAATAATACTTTGATAAAGCCATTAGCAGCAGCATTAAGTAGCGAAACGTGAGTAAACCGAACAATATCGTTTTGTTCTTCATTCATTCATTCATTGGAAAATACAAAAACCTTTATTATAATGAAAATAAGGGTGGTTTTGGAGAGACAGTATAATTTGTGCGTTTTATTCCATATATGTTTCAGTTTCATGCAATGAGTTATGCCAATATGATTTTTGTTATTATAATAATTATTACATAGGTCAACAACAACAACAAACTGGCAATTCTCCAACGGTTACATCATCAAATTCATCTACTGTTACAAGTACACCTTCTTCAGTTACTTCTGCTACTGCCGGTGGCTCTACTATTGTATGCTCCAACGTTGCTACTACTGTTATCCATTCTAGTACAACAAACAGTTCTCAGTCGATTCCTAGGAGTAGTTGTAATAAACAATCCTCCCCATTGACTACTAGTGCTGCTAACACCACCACCACAACTAGTACAACTAATACTACAACTTCCGGTAGCTGTCATTGTTCTTCTCATGAAAAACTTCTTTCTACTAATCCATGTCATCATCAATCTTCAGGTCAAGAAATATTCAATGCATCATATCTAACTTTTGCACCGAATCAAGAAATTAAACACATGATCTCGCCACCAGCTGCTACTGTCGCTTCTAGTACTACTACTACTACTAATACCGCTGTTGCTGCCGGTTCTGCTCCCGTGGTTACTTATGCATCAATCCCTTGATCACCAACCAACCAACTGACTAGAAGTAGACGTGGGAGCTGCTGTTGTTGCCATTGTTCAAGGCGTATTCCATTCATATATTTGTTGTCGTTACAATGTTTTGTCAGTCGGATGCAATTGTGTGTGAGTGTGTACGTGTGTGTTTGGTGGTTGTTTCTGCCTTTCATTCTTCTTAGCTTTCCTCTTTCCTACAAACGGTAACCATCTTTATACCCATATATATATATATATATATATATATATATATATACATCACCAACCAACAAAACTGCTATTATCACCCTATTGCCATATGTTCACCTATCTCTCCCTCTCTCTCTTTCTCTGAGTTTCCCTCTGTCTGTTCGTTTATTAATGATTTTTAATGAAAGAATGGTGGCTCTTCATCACAGACACCCATCCACCCACCCACTTATCCAACCCCCTCCTCCGTATTGCTGTTTCTCCCTTTTCTTTCTTATTCATCCATATATATATATATATATATATATATATATATATCCACTTCTCTGCTTTGTTTTCTTTCCTTCATCAACCTTGTTGTCACCGATGTCGTTCTTCTAAGTCCCTGCTCTACCTGTGTTGTTGTTGTCGCTGTTGCTGTTGTTTTCCCTAGACAAAGAGAATCTATGTGATGACTTTCAACGAAGGTGTTTTCTACAAAAGATAATTTCTATTCTGGTGATATCTTTTACATATACATAATACAATATATACATATATACACACATTCATACACACACAAATAATCACTGAAATGAACATACACATCTACACACGCACACACGTACACATTATGTGTTTGTTTGTGTGTTTACTTGTTTGTATTTTAGGCGTATAATTTTATGGCATACTGTACTACTCTACTCTACTGTATACTACTACTATTACTTATCTTTAATTTAATTTCTAATGATGTACATCCATATTGTATTCATGCTCCGGTTTAGGCTGATTCCTTCCTTCCTTCCTTCCACGTCTTCTTCTTCTTGGATTTACTGTTGTTGTTGTCGTCTCTACATTGCCTTCAATTCTGTTTAACTCATTCACTCATTATTACATCAAAATAATTACAGTTATTCTATGAGGTGGTGGGTCGTCAAGTTTGACTAGGGAACATCGGCGCGTATATATATACATATATATCTGTAATATCGTATACTGATCCTTGTTTTCTGATCATGAATCATGCTTTTACGCCCCCTTCGCCTGCCTCTGCCCCATCCCATTGTTGTTTTCGTCATCATTTTTATTACTACCAACTATGCATATGCTGTAATATGTATTATATATATTATGCAATAGGTGGTATATACAATAAATATATATGTAATGCACACATCTACCACCATCCATATGTAGATAATAACAGTTTATATTATTAATTAATTGTGCGTGCGTACGTGTATATCGTTATGATATTTTGCCTCCTCGTTTTCTTTATCCAATTTTTCGTATTCTTGTACTGTTGAGAAGTGTGTCTGCACGCGCGTGCTCATGTCTCTCCCCTCCCTGTTGTCGTCGCCACCACCACTGCCGCCTCACCTTTTCGTTGAATAATTTCTTTGCAGTAGACTATGATGATGATGATGATGTTCGGGGAAAAATAAAGATTTAATATTTGTTGTGATGACCAACTTTCTTTTGTCTATTTTCTCCTCTTCCTCCTCCTATGCCTCCTTTTCCTCGTGTGTGTGTGTGTGTGTGTGCGTTGTACTGGCAGCATTGTATCAATTCTATGAAGAAGATAACATGAACAATCTTTCGTGAGTTGTTGATGATGATGATGATCGTGATCGTGAACCCTGTGTGAGATGAAAACGAAGAAAGTTTTCGTTTGTTTGTTGTTTTTTTTTGTGTTTTTCTGCTTCTTTGTTTCTTTCTCCTGTATTTATTTATTTATTTATAAATGTTTGGCGGCATCTCCATCTACTTTACTGAATGATGAAATGAAGAGAGAAATATTTGTTCTTGTTGTTTATTCAATCGGTGTGTGTGTGTGTGAGCAGTGTTCAATCCAGTGTGTTTCTTTTCATTGGATGAAAATTATTTATATATACAGTTGATAATCAAGAGTTCATTTCGCGCATTATATCTTTATTATAATATAGTAACAATAATAGTAATATGTATAATAATAAACATAATAATAGAGACTTTTTTTCTTTACAATATGTGTATTTTATTGAAAAATATGACGGTTATTGATGACGTCATCATCACCTTTATGATCAGTTTATACATATGTATATGTATGCGTGTACACATACTATCTGTCATCCTCTCGCCTCCCCCCTTGCTTTTATTTCGACTCACACTGCTGATATTCTCTTAAACTTTTTTGCTTGATATCTTGTAATTCTCTTATACTCCACCTTGCGACAATTATGTAACACCATAATACTGCTATTCTTGTCTGCTTCAAATCAATCTGCTTGATATTCTTGTTAGCGAATGTGATCGATTCTCCGTTGCTGTTCCCCCTTTTTTTTCTCTCTCCTGTTTCTGTTCTTATTTCTTACCGAATTTCCTAATGTGTGGACCTTCCTTTTTTTGTGAGTTTGCTGTGCCCTCCCGCGTCCTCTCCTGCTGGCTGCTGATGTATCCTGTGAATTTTGATGAGTTCTACGCAACACTTCCTTTAAACACACTTTTCACACATCTTTTTCGATTTCTTTTACCCAGTAATGATGATGATAATGTGTGGTCTTAATCCATTATGATAAGTTGGTGCGCGGTCCCCGAAGGTTCTGATCCATGTTTCTATCCATTTATGTCACACATCCTATTACATATACACGCATACCTTTCCCTCTTCTTGTATTTATCATATTTATGAGCGATGAAGCCTCCCTCCCACTCTCTCTCTGTGTATGTGTCTCTCTTTGTGTTATATTCAGCTGACTTGTTGTGTAATTTATTCATACTTGTATTGTGCCTTGATAATAATACTAATAATAATTACTTTTATTCACCAGTAAGTGCTCGACAACATACTTATTTATTGATTTTATTTGTAGCATATTTTATCGCCTCTTGTAGTTTGTTGTATTTGAAAGACACATCATCATCGTCATCAACATCTCTGCCAACTGAAATGATTCCTTCCGTCGCCGTTCGCCTTGTTTATTCCTCTACTGTTACAGGAAACTAAAGATAGTTCAACCACTTGCTATTCGTGGTATTCTTTCTTCAACGAAGACATCCTGTTGACGACTGTTCTTATTATCATTATCATCGTCATTGTCATCACACCATATACGACTATATACATACCCCCTTGTGTTGTGTTGTGTTGTACACTTAGCATAATGTGGCAAAATCTTTATTTCTCTGCTTATTTTCTTTTTCTTTAAGGCGTGTTTCATCATGTGTGTTGTTGTTGTCGTCGTCGGTGTGTTTCTCACCAGCTTCCTTTCTTTTTTGTCTCTTTCGTTTCAAAGACAAAAAGACAGCCAGTTTACTCTATATTTTTTGATGAAGGTTGGGAATTATTGTGAGTGTCGACTTATTCAATTCATTCACTGATCCACCCATCCAAGTTATCTGTTCACGCTTATTCCATTGACGATTGCCTGCCTATCTGCCTAATTAATTTTGGTTAATTTATGTGTAAAACATATTGTGAGAGTGGACTGGGGGATGCTCTCACAGTGTCTTTTTTGTTGTTGTTTTGTTTATATTCACCGGTGTGCTTGATTTGTTTCTCTTTGAGAAGGGAAACTTTGGTTACACCACCGCCGTCTCTTCCTCTCATCATCTTCAGTTTATCTTGAATACATCTTGTAGGAATTATTGTTAAATTTTGGAAAAAGAAAATCTTTTTGTCTTTTGGAGGCTTCTTCATTCAAAAATATAAACTGTCGTTTACACACACACATCGCTAATCATGATTTCTTTATTACTATGATGTGCAGTCTTGTATATGTATATATACACACACGTGTATTTATGTATGTATGTATAATCATTTTCCTGGGTACTTTTTTTAAAAAAATAAAGAGGAGATTCTGTGTCTCGTTTCCGCCTTCACCCCTGCCTCCTGCCTTTCCTCCTTCCATCACACTCACACACACATCTATGCATATATATATATATATATATATATATATATGTATACCACTGATCAACTAGCCAGTCAACCACGCAGCTCTAAACTCATCTATACCACCCAACCCTCTGCCCATCCCCTTACAACTATTCACCAAAAATGTTTACTTCATAAAATAAACCAGCTTTCTTTTCTCCTCATGTTCTCTCTTCTGAGTTTGTCCAGTTATCTCTAAGCTTTACCGGTATGTGATGGTAGGATAATAGGTGTTGTTATTATTATGACTAACTGTCTCACAATATGATGATTGACCTGTGTGTTAGGGGGGGTGGCAGTGGGTGGGAGGATCAGTTATATTTTTTCTCTTGATCGCAATATACTACTACTAACTAATACCACTGTTAGTATAATGCTACTTACTTACTAGTGTACGCTTCTTATCACTGTATTTTGTACTAATCATTGCCATTCATCCTTATTATCATGAAATTACAAAATGGAGGAGAGGGGGGATTGGCGAGAAAAAAATTTTTCCCCTCCCTGATCGACACACATGCTTTGACTTTTTGTTTGTTTGTTCATTTATTTATTTTTCTCTGATTATTTTTTCCTGTTATTTTTAAACAAAATATACTGATAATAATGATAATTTATAAACTATATTTCAAATTACCAATACATGCATATACATATATAAATGCCTTAGGATGATGAATATGTTGTATTATGTAACATTCTCTCTTTTTTTATTATTTTCATTATAGAGTAGGGTGGGGTGATTTCAATTTTTTGTTTTAGAAACAATTTCTTCATAAGTATGGTACTGCTTCTCTGAGTAGAGGTGTGTGTGTGCGTCTTCGTAATCGCTAGTGTACACCCCAATTCTCTCATTTTCTTCTCTTGATTTTTTGTCTCATAACTATTTGCTCGCCTACTCGCTCGCCCGCCCGACCGCTGGTTCGCTCGTTCGCTCTCATATACTCACTTGCTACCTACTACTATTATCATGAGATCATCTTTCAGCTTGAACGCACACGCACCTCCCCAATCCCCCTTCAGACACAGATAGATAAATAGATAGACACGTCTACTATTCGGAGGATATCAGTTTCAATGAACCATTATCACTGTTCTTATTACTGATAATAATAATATTATTATTACTATTATGATCACAATTATTGTTATTATAATTATTATTATTTTTTGCTGACTTAGTTATTATTTTAACCCGGCGGTTCCCTTTTTCCTGTCCCTTCAACTACATACATATACAAACATCTATATATATACACGCATTATCCTTAATTTCACGATGTGTACATACTTATATATATATACCTATGCATATATATATATATATTTTATTTACGATAATTTGTCTTTTTTCCTGAAAAGTTTTTTTGCAATGTTTTGAATGCCTTTGGATGCCCACTGTTCCCCAATTTCGTTTAATTTCATTATAGATATACGAATGGAATTGACCTAAACTGACTTTGGGATTGACTTGATATGGTCCTTCTTCTAGGTAATGATGCTGGCAAGATACATTATCTTTTGGTGATGAACATCTTAAGAAGAAGAAGAAGAAGAAATCTTCGAATGGGCTTAGCAACTGATGCACTTCTATCAAATTATTAGATGATACTACAGAACTAGACGGTCATTGACGGATGATATATGTCTGATTTGCCACAAATTGGAAGATATGCAAGTGATGGAAAGTGTCAAACCAGAATCGGAAAAGCCAGACAAGCTTCCATTACTCTTAAGTCTGTGTGGAGGTCAACAGCACTCAACATGAAAACGAATATAAGATCCGGATTTTCAACTCCAACGTGAAGTCAGTGCTACTCACTATACGGATCAGAGACTTGGCGCGTCATAAAGAGCATCTCAAACAAACTTCAGACCTTCATTAACAGTTGTCTTCGCTCAATACAACTCAAGATCAGATGGCCGGCCAGAAAAGATCAGCAACAGAGATCTCTGGCAATGAGCGAACCAACCTTCACATGTGATAAAAGCATCTGTCAGTTTGGCAGTATTATTATTATTATTATTGTATCCTTTAGTTCCTAGAGGAACATAGGGCTTCAGCTGCGCACCTCCATTGTCTTCTGTTTTCTGCCAGCTTTTTCACTCCGCTCCAAGTCTGCCCACATGCTTTCATCTCCTCCAAGTCACCCTCCCACTGACGACCAACTCACCGCTTCCCTTTCGGCCTGGTTCCACTCGAGCAATGACTTGTCTAGTGATGTCACTTGATGGTTTGTTTTCTCAGAGTATCGCCAATCCATCTCCATTTCTTCCTGCCTATTTGATTCACAATTGGTTCCTGATTGGTTCGCTCATTGCCAGAGATCTCTGTTGCTGATCTTTTCTGGCCGGCCATCTGATCTTGAGTATTGAGCGAAGACAACTGCGACCGAAACAAGCTGGATTCAGGGGAAACAAGTCATGTATTGATCAAATCGCCACTCTACGGATCATCATTGAGCAAAGCTTGGAATGGCAGTCACCTCTCTATCTCAACTTCATCGACTTTGAAAAGGCCTTCGACAGCGTCGATCGAGAGGTGATTTGGCAACTACTTCGCTACTACGGGGTGCCATCGACAACTACAGGCGGACAGTGCGTCGGTGGCACAGTGGTTAGGACTCTCGCCGACCATGCACATGGTCCGGGGTTCGAGCTCGCACCGACGCACACCTGATATCTATGGTCGGCCTGCAAAATTTGGGCTACCGATATCCATGCTGAAAATTCCATACTTGTACCGAAAATACAGTGTGGAATCAAGCTGTAAATAAAAAAAATAAAAAAAAAACTGACGACGATATCAAAGCCAGAATCGGAAAAGCAAGACAAGCTTTCATTACTCTCAAGTCTGTGTGGAGGTCAACAGCACTCAACATGAAAACGAATATAAGATCCGAATTTTCAACTCCAATGTGAAGTCAGTGCTACTCACTACGGATCAGAAACTTGGCACGTCATAAAGAGCATCTCAAACAAACTTCAGACCTTCATTAACAGTTGTCTTCGCTCAATACAACTCAAGATCAGATGGCCAGCCAGAAAAGATCAGCAACAGAGATCTCTGGCAATGAGCGAACCAACCAGGAACCGATTGTGAAACAAATAGGCAGGAAGAAATGGAGATGGATTGGCGATACTCTGAGAAAACAAACCATCAAGTGACATCACTAGACAAGCCATCGCTTGAGTGGAACCCGAAAGGGAAGAGGCGAGTTGGTCGTCAGTGTGAGGGTGACTTGAAGGAGGTCATGTGAGAAGGAGGAGGAGATGAAAGCATGTGAGCAGACTTGGAGCCAGGTGAAAACTCCAGCAGAGACCCGAACGCAATGGAGACGCTCGACTGAAGCCCTATGCTCCTCTAGGAATTTAAGGAAATAATAATACCGAACTAGACCTATACACCAACTTCTGGTTTTAAAAGATACGCAGCGAAGTGGTGGAGTGTGTGTTGACCACTTCATTTTTATTTAAGAAGTCGCACCAGTTCTGACACTCTGACTAATTGATTGATTGGTGACGAAATCTCAGCACGGATAAAAATGGCAAGGTCCATCAAGGTAGCAGATATTGGTTGGGCGGGGGTGGGGGTTAACTGAAAGTGATAACAGAAATGGAGATGTACAACTAAGGCGGTATATTTCTAATCGGTACACAAGGAATTGCATAATGGTGATATTCATTGACTTCCAACCGGTAATTTACAACATCTCGGTGGTTGAGTGATAGGATATTCGCCAACCATGCCTCACATGGTCCAGAGTTTGACTTCCTATCGATGTAGTCTTACACCTCTCTCAACCGACGTTGGAGGAAGGTGGTTGCGGGAGAGGTTAGCAACTCCACCCCCTTGAAAACAACACCAGCGCGACTAAAACTCCGAGGTTTGAATCCTTGTGTGAAGGAATGAAGTAAAATGAGTTATGTAATTCACGAATAAAAATTCAGCTGTACTTAGTAATTTTCGAATAGTTACGTGACATATTGATCTTGGTACTAAAGCATAATAGGTATGGCTTATTTCGACTGGTTATTAACTAGTGTCAATCATCTTGTCTTTTTTTCAGTGCAGACTGAACTCTATCCGTCAAGTTTGTAATGTGGCCAGCATGCCATTAGGTGGCTCTCCATCACAGCCGACCCACAATTGTCTAACCTAACTAACTAGGTTTTCTCTTTGTTGGTATTCAACCACCAGGCAGTCAGCAAAGCAGATCATCTGCATTATTGGAGTGGGAATCAATGTCCTTCCTGAGGATCGAACCCCGTGTCACTCAGTAGTGCTGGTGTAGTCAGAGACAATGAACTATTCGGACTAGCGATTGATTTCCTATAGGACTGTAGTAAATGCTTTGATTAGAAATTAACTAGTGTCATGCTCAGTGGTAACGTCTCTGATTGCAGCAACAATAGGTTTGAATCTGAGAGGGTATATGAGTTCCTGCAAGATTCCAGATATACGCCTTGTTGACTGACTAATGGTGAGTGCCAACAACCGCGAAACTTAGGTAGATCAGACAAAAACTCCTTTCGATTGCTTCCAACTATCTAATAATAACAAAAACAACAATTCTGAGGTATAGCTTGTTTCATTGGACAAAACTTATAACTTGCTTCTTGTATTAATTTTATTGAATTTGAGATTTTCCCGTCGATTGAAGTGCACAAAAGGGGTGGCTCTCGTGGCCCAAGTGGTCTAGTGGGTAACGCTTTGGCGTTTGAAGCTATGGGTACTGGGTTCGAGCCTCGGTGCGGGGAACATCATCACTCACTGAGAAATGCAAGTGCAACCAGTGACGAGTCCCAAATAGGACGAAATGCGCGTTATCCTGGATCCCACTGCTAGTTACCACCCACCAATTACATGCTTCTTGCAGTTGTCAAATAAGGTCTGCATGGCATACATGTCAACATCCATCATCTAAAAATGGAATAGCCCAAACCACTTACGTACTACAAACAATTTCTTCTTACTGAATCTCGTATGCCACTTTTCTCATCTAACTTAATCACCGTCATATATAATAAAAGTCATGATCGATTTGAACGCCAACTAGGTATGAAATGGTTAATACGTGTGTATGGATGTCAGCCCACAACTTGTAATACGCAGTAACAAAAATGAAATAGTGAGGACGGTTCACCAGGTTGGATGTAAGGAGAAATACTCGCAGATGATATTGCCTAGAGGTCGTGCTAAAAATGACAAAGATTAGAATTCACGGGCTATTGGATTCTCTCCCAGTGATTGAATGGTTAGTGGGGTCACTTCGTAACCTGAACGTCGTGATCTTGAACCTGGATGGATACCGTTGAAGTGTTTCAATATAGAATTAAATAGCTGTCCAGTACTCCTTTCTTTTGCGGGGTTTTAAATCAATATAAGTATTGTTGTCTATCAATTTCTCCTTTAGAAGATCTCTCTGTACGTTTGTGATACACTACATCTGTCTTATCTTTATGGCAATCGTCAACTTCAAACCTCAACGGGTCATTTAACACAGTTTTCATCTCTGTGATAAAGTCGTCTTTATCCATCAGCGCCACTCCTGAGCCTTTGTCAGGTCGCAATATAACGATTTTGTCATTATTTTTGAGAGCTTTCAATTCTGTTTGATGCTCTTCAGAGAGGATTTTGGAATATGACGTTGATGAAGTGAGGCATTGATTTGCAACATCGACCAGCTTAGATTTGAGTCAGCTCTTCTTATCCTCATAAACTAGAATAAGATCATTCAGCTGATAAAAGTTTTCCAGTTGAGCTGCGGCATCATTTCTCTTGATAAAGTTAATCGGGATATGGAAGTTAAATCCAAGGGAAAGCACATCCATTTCAATGCGATTTAACTTCAGACTCAACAGATTACAGATAAACTCCTCAGAATTTTCTGGGAAGACGTCATACAGTTTCTCCTTTGTCAGGGATTTCGACATAGTTCTATCAAAATTTGCACATGTTTTCTGTTGAAGCTCTTGAATGAAATTGATGAATTTGATCTGGCATACTACGTTCAGACTATTGACGACAATATCGAAGGATCGACCTTCGGTTCGCAATTTTGAAATTAGAGATTCTGTTTATTCAGTATGCGATTTTGCAATACGTCGAAGGATTTTTTAAGCGATAGCGGTAATTTGTAAGTACGTAGGAACTTGAGATGATGAAGAAAGCAGTGAGACTGCAAGCATTCAGTCTGAAACTCTATTTGAGTTACTTCTCTGGATATTCTGCAACGAATCGTCATCAAGTGATTTGGAAGATTCTGCTGGGAGGTGATTTTTCAGAAATTTCATACATTTATTCCCCTTATGAATTTGAATAGAAGTCACTTCTTCTGTACGGATCAGAAACTTGGCGGCTGGTCACAAAGAATATTTCCAACAGTTTGTTGCAACTGTCTTCGCTCTATACTGAAGATCAGATGACCGGGCCAGAAAGAATCACAAACAAGAAACTATGGGAACAAACAAACAAAACAAGAACCAATCGCCAACCAACAAATATGGAGGAGAAAGTGGAGATGGATTGGACACTCGCTGAGGAGACTGGGCCGCTGGGTGACATCGCGTGTCAGGCCGTCGAGTGGAACTGGATGAATGTCATCAAAGTTGTAATGATAAGTCGTGGCTGGATAGTGAGGTTCAACATATCAGAGTGAGAAGATGGACAGAACTATGGGTTACTGAATATTCAACCCAGTAACTGAATGATCAACTTGCTGGCCTCGTAAATTCAAAAACTTAGATGAGATCTTTCAAGCTGTGATGGGCGCACACTGGGAAAGACTCCTAAAAAGGGATGGAGCAACTATCCAGTTCTGCTTGTTTTTCATTGACTCTTCAACTCATATTGATTTTTTCAAGTGTTTGTATTGTAGAGAGTATAAGTTTGATCACAACTTGATATCAGTTAGTCAGTCATAGTGTGGCATGTGCTATTGATACAACTTTTCAGTAGTATACGCTACAAGAATACTCGACAGCTGTTACGTCTTATTTTGGGACCACTTAGCAGTACTCACTCACTGGAGTTCGAAGTCAGGACCTTTCAGTTACAAAGCGATCTCGTAGACCATTCACCCACTGGGATCTGATCCGAATAGCCTGTGAATTATTCTTCCAATTTTGGGTATATCTAGCTCGACAACCAGCCGATGTCATAAGTAAGGGACTGTTCTTTTACCAAAATTGGTGGACTCCACCAGTCACGACGTCGAATTGGAACTTCAGGTACCTGCCTGTATAGAGCCAATCAGTCGCCAGTGAGCATCAGATTAATCATGAAGTGCTGGTTTGCAGGAGTTTGATTGATTTTAGTTTTTATCACGAGTTGACATTGATTTTTAATCTTCGTTGAAATTATTCCAAATGACAAAACAATCTCGCAAAAGTATAAAGGTCAAATAATCAAGAAGAATATGAAATCATTTTGATCCCAAATGCTGAACATGGAGGTCAATGGTTCCGTTGTAAACGGCTCGCCAATTACACCACATGTGGTCCGAAGTTCGATACCCAGCCGATGAGCATCTAAACCTTGCGCATAGTTGTTAATAAGTTCAGTGAAGTGGGAAGATTGGGCTAGCAGGAAGATAGTAACCCCAACCTGTAAAGGGCAGTACCACTGATACTGAAAATTCAAAGCTCATGTTTGAAGTCTTATATATGAAAGATTCGGCAATTTGGTATCCCTTGTTATGTACTGTTCCTGAGTGAGTTAATAGAGTTTTCGCCGTCGCCAATTATGTTATGTACTCGTTGAGTAGTTAATAGTCCTGACGCGGAAAGAGGGAAATCAGAAGACCACCAGGTTTACGATGATACTTGTATTTTACCAGACAAGGAAAATAAATATCACACAAGAGTGTGAGTAAAATGGTACGTAGTGTACGAAAAAACGTGGGAACAAGTATGAACAAGTGTACAATGCAAAAGTATATATGAAAATGGCTAATACACATGAACCAATAAATAGATAGTCTTAACATGATTGGTTGTAATGTCATGTGACAACAAGGTCATACATGTTTATTTAGTTAGTGGACAGACAAAAGCATATTGTCAGCTATAATGGAATATCGGCCTATATACATAGCAAAATATAATAGACTGTCAAAAACAAAACACACATCATGTGGATACATATCTTCCCTATATTGCTAAATTATGCACACCTTATCTTTAAAGCAACCTCGCCAGATTACTAGCTTGCTAGGCTTCTAGTTTTCTAGCCGGTCCCGACCCCGGGTAAGGAGGAGGGTTGGGACATGGTGCTAGCAACTCCATCCCTGTAAAACAACCAAATCGCTACAGAAACTTCAACGAATAAATATATTAATAATTCTAAAAACACAAACAATAACCTTATTTTTGCTGGAATCGGAGAAGCGAAATGACGCAGGCTGGTGAAAGCCTTCGGGAAGCCAGTCAGCCGATGTGCCTTCTTTCGATGAAAGCAAAAGTAAGGATGGGTACCTGGAATGTTCGTACAATGTACGAAACTGGAAAGGCTGCCCAGATAGCCGCTGAAATGAGAAGGGACAGAATAGAAGTGTTGGGAATCTGCGAAAGCAGATGGAACGGAGCTGGAAGATGCCAACTACCAACTGGAGAGACAATAATCTATTCCAGCCACCCAGAGGACAACCACGAGCACACCGAGGGAGTGGCCATCATGATGTCACCAACAGCAACCAAAGCTCTCATGCAGTGGGAACTAATCTCCTCCAGGATAATGACAGCCAGGTTCAACTCAAAAGGAAGGAAAGTTACAGTCATTCAATGCTATGCGCCTACAAACGTCTCAGAACAAGAGAAGAACGAGGCGTTCTACAGGTAACTACAAGCAATAATGGACAACGTCCCAAATGACGATATCAAAATCCTGATGGGCGACATGAATGCGAAGCTGGGAGGAGACAACACAGGAAGAGAACTCACCATGGGTCGAGAGGCCCTCGGTGAAATGAACGACAGTGGACTTTCAAGGTGAAACTAAAAGCCTCGAGGATATCAGGGGATAGGCCATAATGCAAGTTCAACACTCAATTACTGAAGGACACCACCACAAAGGACACTTTCACTGGAACTGTCAGAGCAAAGCAGGAAACACTACGCGACATCACTGAAGAGTCATGCGTGGAAGAACATTGGAAGTCTCTGAAGGCGATTCTCAACGAAACGTGTTCAACGGTTCTAGGAAGAAAGAAGAGACAAGACAAGGAATGGCTCTCAACGGACACTTGGAAGTTAATAGAAGAAAGGAGAATGGTGAAAGAGAAAATGATTCAATGCAAGGACGGACAGGAGGAGACGCTGAGCTCAACTTATAAAGCACTGGACAAAGAAGTGAAAAAGAGTGCTAGGAAGGACAAAAGACGATTCTACAACCTCGCCACTAAAGCTGAGAAGGCAGCAGGGAAAAGGGACCTTAGGACATTATATCAGATAACCAAATCTCTATCCGGGAAGAGATCAACACAAGCGAAACTTATAAAAGACAGCCAAGGGAACCCAATTACCAAGGAAGAAAAACAGATTAAACAATGGGCGGATCACTTCAAAGGACTCTTGAACCGACCACCACCTGCAACCCGTCCAGAAATACCAACAACAGAACGTACACTAATGCAAGTTGACACCAATCCTCCAACGAGAGCTGAAGTCTTGGATGCAATCAAGCTTCTGAAAGCTGGAAAAGCAGATGGAATACCCCCTAAAGCAGTGAAAGCAGACCCAGAGACGGCAGCAGATATGCTGACTTCATTATTGCAAAAGGTCTGGAAGGAGGGAAAGGTGCCCATTGACTGGAAAAAAGGTTACCTTGTGAAACTACCGAAGAAGGGCGACTTAGGACTGCAAGAACTGGCGAAGAATCATGCTCCTGTCGACGCCAAATAAAATCCTGAGTCGTATCATCCTGGAGAGATTAAAGGACGCACTGGAGACAGAATTCCGACCAGAACAAGCTGGATTCAGGAAAGGCAAATCATGTACTGACCGAATTGCAACTCTAAGCATCATCACAGAAAAAAGCATGGAATGGCAATCAAACCTCTACCTCAACTTTATAGACTTTGAGAAGGCCTTCGACAGCGTTGATCGTGAAGTAATTTGGAAATTACTCGAGTACAACGGCGTACAGTGCCCCAAATATTCATCAACCTTATTCAACAGCTGTACGACAACGGCACATGTCAAGTGATCCACAACGGAAGACTCAGCGAGGCGTTTGGAGTAAACACAGGAGTCAGACAAGGGTGCTTACTATCACCAATGATATTCCTAATTGTGGTGGCTGTGGTGGATTATGCGTCAGACAGTGGGAAACGAGCAGACAGGGATATCCTGAACCGACGTGAAGAACCTAGAAGACCTGGATTTCGCGTGTGGATGATTTATGTTTGATGTCACACAAAATCGAAGACTTACAGGTGAAAACTGACAAACTGGTCGAAGAAGCAGCCGGTGAAGACAGAACTCCAAGGGAACACAGACAAGACGGAGGTTATGAAAATAACCAACCAACCAACAACAACAGCAGAAACTTCCAGCGTCAATCACCATCAACGAGAGGGATTTGAAAGAGGTCACTTCATTCATTTATCTAGGGAGCATTGTCTCAACTACGGGAAGTCGGAACGGATGAGGATGTCAAATAGAGCGAGAATCGGGAAGGCGAGTGAGAAACACATTGGTCAACCTGAAATCGATCTGGAAATCTTCGTCACTCAGAATCAACAAAATTCGGTAGGATTTTCAATACAAACGTCAAGTCAGTCACTTCTTCTATACGGATCAGAAACTTGGCGGGCGGGTCACAAAGAATATTTCCAACAGCCTGTTGTAGACCTTTACCAACAAACAACTGTCTTCGCTGGCTCTAAAATGAAGATCAGATGGCCGGGCCGAAAAGAATCACCAACAAGAAACTATGGGAACAAACAAAGCAAGAACCAGTCGCCCAATAAATATGCAGGAGAAAGTGGATGGAGATGGATTGAACACTCACTCGCTGAGGAGACCGCTGGGCGACATCGCGTGTCAAGCCCTCAAGTGGAACCCGAAAGGGAAGCGGCGTGTGGGACATCCAAGGATGACATGGAGGAGATCGTATGAAGAGGAGTTGAAAGAGTATGGACTAATATGGATGCAGGTGAAAAGTACAGCAAAGGAGAGAAGCAAGTGGAGACGTGCAGCTGAAGCCCTATGTTCCACTAGGAACCCAAGGGAACAATGACAATAATATCTTCAAAGCACCATTTGCACAGATCTTCAGTGTTGTTCTACTTCTGCCCTTCCTTCACATTGTCTTTTTTTGTGTTCCTCTCACGTCGTCTCGCATGTATCTCTGTAAGGCTGTTTCATTTGCTTTCGCTGACATCAAATTTATCTCCATGCCATTTAGCTTTTTTTATACGGATGAATATCTCTTTGTGTATATATTACTGATAAATCTTATCAGTAGCACATGCCACACTAATACTGTAACAACAGAAGACAAGGGTCAGGCAAAGGATCGTTTTATTACGGAAATCAGCACGTATTTATGTATATTTCATGTACATTATTATAGCTTATTCAAGTAGACAAACGCAGTCTTCTGATTGGTTGTTTTCGGGCTTCTCGGAAAGTGAGGCCATCTGTCTGCGAATCTTATTTGCCCACATTAAGTCTGCTGTGATTGGTTGTTGAATCAGACTTGTTCATATCTTCTCACGGCCAATATTAGTGACCTAGACATTGACATAGATTAATGTCAACCAATTGGCTAGCAGGCTGCTCTCCCCACACTACTACTAAGTAGTAATAATACGCTGTGTTTACCGTTGAAATGGTACAATTAAAATGTCTGCGTTTCATCACTAATCTGAAATGTACATATTGTTTTGAAAAGCAATTACCCTATTATTATTATTGTTATTCACTTGAGTTCCCAGTGGAAAATAGAGCTTTAGCAACACATCCCCACTTTGTTATATTCCCTGCTGTCCTCTTCAGCTAGAACCACGGCTGCCCATAATCTCTCCTCTCCTCCCACTCCTACGATCTCCTCCATGTCACCTTTGCACTGACGACCCACTCGTCTATTCCCATTAAGATTCCACTCGAGTGCGTGGCGTGCAATGAAATGATGCTTCCTAGATAAGTGAAGGAAGTGAGTGACCTCTGTGGAATCTCTCTCGTTGATGGTGATTGGTGCTGGTTTTTGTTGTTGCTGTTGGTTGGTTGGTTGGTTGGTCGTTTGGTTATCCTCATCACCTCCGTCTTCTCTATATTCAGCTGTAGTTCTGTCTTCGCTGCCGGCCTCTTCAGCTTGTCTGTTGGTTTTCGCCCACAAGTCTTCCACTTTGAGGGACATTAGACATATATCACCTGCGAAATTCAGATCTTCTGCAATCTTCTTATCGGTGGTCCAGCGTATTCCTGACTCTTCGCTCCTCATGCGCAGTCTGACGCATAATCCAGTCCACCACAATTAGGAATAGCATCGGTGATAATAGGCAGCCAGAAATATCTTACTCCTGTATGCACTTCGAACGTCTCGTTGAGTCTTCCATTGTGGACCACCTGACACGTGGCATTGTCAAATAGCCAGTTGTTGAATGAAGCTGATAAAGACATGAGGTACTCCGCAATATTGAAGTAGTCTCCAAATCACTATTCGATCAACGCCGTCTGGCAAAGGCCTTTTAGAAATCGATGGAATTCAGGTAGATGGAAGTTTGACCTTCATTCTATGCTTTATTCTGTGATGAAGATACGTAGAGTTGCAATTTAACCAGCACATGATTTGCCTTTCCTGAATCCAGCCAGCTTGTTCCGGATGTGGGTGGAGTTCTGTATCCAGTGCATCTTTCATTCTTTCCAGGATGATACGACTTAGTATTTTACTAGGCAAGGTTCAATAACCCTACTGTATAAATATATATATATATATATATATATATATATAATGTATTTTCGCTGAGAATAGAACTAATGATATGTTTAGTAGTTAGAGCAATTATATTAACAATATGAATGTGCACGTCATTAATTGTGAACAGTTAGTTATTGAAATTTATTTATCCGTGAGAATCGATTTTTATTTATCATTATTATAATATTTAGTTTACATATTACACAGAGAAACATCACCTGAAGAATTATTGAAATTCAGATACCTCACAATCATTATCATTCCGAAAGAGAATATGTACGCCTTCAACTGGACATCTGTATTTGACCCTATTCTCTAATAGTTCTGCTTTGGTATTTCCATGATTATCCATTGGTTTTCATTTGATCTCCTCCTCACATGATCTCTTCCATGTCACTGTGAGACTAACCATCCAACTCTTTGTTAGTCATTCTGGTTCGGTCATTGAGGGTTCGGCTGGCGTGTAATATCATCTGTCAGAGGGCTCCATTTTCTCCTGAGTAATATTTGTTGGACGATAGGCTTTTAATTGTTTCATTGGTTGATTGGCGTCCTTGTTATTATTTCTTTCTAACCGGCAATCTGATTTTCAGCAGTGAATAGGGAAGCTGATGTTACTTACCAGTTCGGTCATCTACTTGCAGACTCTTTCATGCCGATTTTAGAAAATACTGTCTTATGACGCAATATTACTCAAAGTATTCGTATATGCAAAGGATAGACTAAGGATGCAGTCATCATATGTCAGGAAAATGCCGATAATTATGCTGTTGTGAAGGAGGAAGAGTTCAATGATGGTCGCCATTCTATTAACTTCCTATCGGAATCTAAGATCAACTTTAACTTTTATACTTTGAAGATGATTTCTTGAAAAGATCTTAAGGGTTTCTTTATGTGAAAGCTTACTTACAATAATGAATACACGAAAACCAGCTGTTTCGTCTCAGTTTGGAACTCATCCGCAGTATGCATCCACAGCAAGGGTTCGAACCCTGGACCTTCCATTTACGAGCAGCAAATTCGTATACCATTCATCAGCCACTGGAACCCGACTCCTTAATGGCCAACACCTGAATTCTAACTTTTACCAATTCGTGATTCATTTAGCGCGACTGGCACCAACCAATGTCATCGGTGGGAAATCCATCCTCACCCCCGACTGAAATGACCTCACTGCTCATGACTTCTCATTAGAACTGCAGGAAACTGTGTCCTGTAAGAAGTCACTAGTGAGCATCAAATTAATTTTTAAGAGGTGATTTGTTTTCGTGTTTGACCACAGATTGATATCAGTTAGAGAACCATTCAAAAGCAACAAGGAGTACTGGACAGTTGTTTCATCCTAGGTTGGAAATGTCCTGGGTTCGAACCCTGGTAGTGGGTGTGTACTGATGATGACTCCCAAACTAGGATGAAACAACTGGCTATTCAGTGCTCCTTGTTGGTTTTCAATGGTTCTCTAACTGATATGAATCCGTGATCTAATCGTCAAAATATATCAGTAATAAAAATGACAATAATAATAATAATAGTAATAACAATGATAATAATAATAGCAATAATAATGACGATAAGGTCAATGACAATAAAAGTACAAGCAGTTGAGTTAGGTAAAGATAAGAATAATAAAGATTATATAATATCGTGTAAATAATTCAATAATAAAATGAGGTCAGCATATTAATAAAATGAAAAGTTATATAATACTAAAGGTGAATTGGATAGATAAGTTGGAATTTAGATAAATAAATAAATAAACATTGTAAAAGTATGGAAACAGTGAAGAATACGAAAGAATGATAAGTTGTAATTAGTTCATTAGATTTAATTGAATCTAGGGTAAGACATAATCAGGTTTGAACCGACTTTTTTTGCTATACAAAGACAAGGATTTATTTCTAATGCATTTTTAATCGAACTGAAATGTTCGGTCTCTGATGTGAAGTAATTTGATGGAAGGTTACTATCAGTGGAATTCAGGATGTGCATTTCGTCCTATTTAGGACTCTTCGACTGGATGAATTAAAAGTAAGGAATAACTGACCCCTCTTTGCACAAGAGGTGGTTTTTGTGGCCTAAGTGGTCTACTGGATAATGCTTTGGCGTTTGAAACGATGGATACTGGGTTCAAGCCTCACTGGGATGGGAACACTATCACTCTTACCCCGGGATGCAGATGCATATCGACTGACTGACAAGTCCCAAATAGGACGAAATTTACATCCTGGCTGGATTCAATTACTGCTAGTCACCATTCAGCAGATATCTTCAAAGACTTCTCTCGAATTCCTGTAGCTTTGGCTAAGTGTAAAAGACGAGTTCGAATTGTGTTGGATGGAAGTTGATAAATAATCCAGGAAGCACTTCTATCAAATTGGTAACCTGTATCATCAGTGAAATGAGACGAAATATGGTTTCTTATAGATTATGTTTGCCTCTTTCCAAACCATGAAGGGAGGTGCTGTTTAGTAGTTCACTTTGTATATCTTTCTGCAACAACCATCTCAGAAAAAAGTATCTTCTTCACTGAACGCATTTGCGGAGGTGCACAGCGATTGACTAACTGACTGACTGGTTTCAACATGGAAATTTGCACAGATGTGCACCAGTCTGATTTGCCACTCTCCCTCCATGTAGCACACAAAGCAAGAGGAGAGGGTAAAGAGAGGTGCAAAACACGGAGAGATAATAAACAAAACTGTGAGGGAAGAAGAATTTTAATATAAAAGAATAGTAGAGTTTTACTGGATATTATAAATAACAAAAAGTGAGTGTATCTCTGTGCCAATCCACTGATAGGGATTTTTAGCCATATCACCGATAATTGTCTGCAGCCTTCATGGGTTATTACAATCCCAAGGACCCCAACCACTCTGACAGCTTATACCCCTCCCTTCGTGGCAGGCATAAACACTAATTGATGTGGATTTCACTGACTGATGAAGCCATGTTTTTCTTTGACTACCACCACTAGCTCTTTTCCAACCTAACTCTTTGTCACCTAACATTTCCCATGGAGAAGGCGATAACAGGCTAAGGATGCGCAACACACATGGCTTAAGCATCTCAGTCGATGGAACTTCACAACCTTATCGATTGATTTTCCATCCTCACCTAATCTAAATATTGCTCATCCCATTATACCACCTAACATGAAGGGTAGAACGCAGACACGTATAATCAAAGACAACTAGCTAGCCAGCGTTCTCGAGTCCTCCATTTTCAGTAGTCATGTTTTGCAGTCATAAAAGAGGCTGGAGGGAATTTTTGAGCAGTACACACTTCCTTTGATCGATAGCCAGTCGCATATTACGTCTACCAAATCAGAGATGGCGTAAATTGACAAGTCTACATTATGAAGTTTTTTTATAGTAAGTCGCAAAATAACAAAAGTTAGAATTGATTTCCGTCCCAGTAGTTGAATGACAAGCTTACTTTCCCCGAAACCTGAGGTGATGGGTTTGATCCCTTGTAGAATCATGGGTGAGTAATAATGAAGAGTCCTAGACTAAGATCAAATAGCCGTCCAGTACTGCTTGCTGTATTCCAAAGGTTCTCTAACGAATATCGATCTGTGATCAAACTTGAAACCAATCTCAGTATTCTCCACTTGTCTTATTGTTGCTATTCTAATAATAATGAAATATAATATAAATTATTATTATTATTATTGTATCCTTTAGTTCCTAGAGGAACATAGGGCTTCAGCTGCGCACCTCCATTGCCTTCGGTTTTCTGAAAACTTTTTCACCCTGCTTTAGGTCTGTCCACATGCTTTCATCTCCTCCTCGCATGACCTCCTCCAAGTCACCCTTGGACGACCAACTCGCCGCCTCCCTTTCGGGTTCCACTCGAGGGCTTGTCTAGTGATGTCACTTGATGGTTTCCTCAGCGTATGGCCAATCCATCTCCATTTCTTTCTGCCTATTTGTTTCACAATCGGTTCCTGATTGGTTCGCTCCCAGAGATCCCTGTTGCTGATCTTTTCTGGCCATCTGATCTTGAGTATTGAGCGGAGACAGTTGTTAATGAAGGTTTGAAGTTTGTTTGAGATGCTCTTTATGACTCGCCAAGTCTCTGATCCGTATAGTAGCACTGACTTCACATTGGAGTTGAAAATCCGGATCTTATTTTTGATGCTGATTGCTGTTGATCTCCACACAGATTTGAGAGTAATGAAAGCTTGTCTTGCTTTTCCGATTCTGGCTTTGATGTCCTCGTCAGTTCCGCCTGTAGTTGAGACGATGCTTCCCAGGTAGGTGAAGGAGGTTGTTTCTTTCAGGTTCTTCCCACTTATGCTGATTGTTGTCTGTTGTTGTTATTGTTGCTGTTGATGTTGGCTAGGAATCTTCATCATCTCTGTTTTTTCTATGTTCACTTGAAGTCCTATCTTTGATGCTTCTTCTGCCAACTTGTTACTTTTCACTTGCATATCTTCCAGTTTATGGGAAATCAGACATATATCATCGGCGAAATTCAGATCCTCCAAGTCTTTTGTGTCAGTCCATTTTATGCCTGTTCCCTCGTTGGTTGTCGTTGTCTGTCACATTATCCAATCAATTGTAATCAGGAAGATCATTGGTGATAGTAGACAGCCTTGCCTCACTCCCGTCCTCACTTCGAAGGCTTCCGTAAGTTTCCCGTTGTGGATTACTTGGCATGCAGCATTGTCGTATAACTGTTGGATGAGATGTATAATTGTTGATGGGACCCCGTAGTAGCGAAGTAATTTCCAAATGACCTCTCGATCGACGCTGTCGAAGGCCTTTTCAAAGTCGATGAAGTTGAGATAGAGAGGTGACTGCCATTCCAAGCTTTGCTCAATGATGATCCGTAGAGTGGCGATTTGATCAATACATGATTTGTTTCTCCTGAATCCGGCCTGTTCCGGACGAAGTTTTTCATCTAGGGCTTGTTTGATTCTCTCCAGGATGATGCGACTTAGTATCTTGCTTGGAATGGACAGAAGCATAATTCCACGCCAGTTTTTACATTGACTTAAGTCTCCTTTCTTTGGTAGTTTGAATAAGTATCCGTTCTTCCAATCCTCGGGTACTTTGCCCTCTTTCCACACCTTCTCCAGCAGTGGTATCATCAAGTCCGCTGTTGTCTCTGGGTCTATTTTCAAAGCTTCTGCTGGGATACCATCTGGTCCTGGTGTTTTCCCAGCTTTAAGCATCTTGATTGCATTCAAGACTTCTGATTTCGTCGGGGGGGTCAGTGTTCACGGGTAGTTCTGCTTCCGTTGTTGGTATTGTTGGGCGCGTTGTAGGTGGCGGACGATTTAGAAGTCTTTTGAAGTGTTCAGCTCAGTGCTTTCTCTGTTCCACCTCTTTGGTGGTTGACTTTCCATTGTCGTCCTTTATTGGCTTAATCTGTGTCGAACGTTTGCCCGAAAGGTGCCTAGAAATACTATTGTTTGACATTAGTTACTGAATCATTGAAAACTAACACGGAGTACTGGATAGCCAAGCCAGTTGTTTCATTCTAGTTTGGGAGTCGTCAACAGTACGCACCCACTGGGTTTCAACCACATGACCTCCCTAGTGCAAAGTAAGCTTGTAGACCTTCATTTGACAGTCGTTCACCAATCCGTGGTCAAACTGGAAAAACAAATCAAATCATTATAAATCTACTCCTGAAAATTAATCTGATGCTCACTAGTGACTTCTTAAAGGACGCAGTTTCCTGGAGTGTGGACGAAAACTCGCCGGCGTTGATATTGGTTGATGTCAGTGTTATAACGGTAGGGAATTGAATGAAGACGTTTTCACCTTATTCTGTCTGCGCCTGAACTAATCTGTCTATCTGCTCGACGTACCTTCCGATTTAGTAAAGCACGCAAATATCAAAAGACAAAGGCTGGACTGTGACTGTGTATTGAAGTGCAACAACGATAAAGAAAGCCATGGTATTTATACATTTTACAACAATATGGACAGCTAACAGCATTTGAAATAATTTATCTTAATAGCCAATAACAAAGTGCGTGAGAGATGATAATATACCATATGTGCGAGGTTGACAGTCAGTAACAAAATGTGTGAGAATGATAATATACCATATATACAAGATTAGCAGTCACTACCAAAATGTGTGAGAATGATAATATACCATATATACAAAATTAAACAGTCAATACCAAAATATGTGGGATCCTATCACCTCCCCCGTAAAGAGTGTAGGACTTGCTTTTTGGATCTATTTGAAAAGGTTTCGGAGCTCTTCTTTGTCGAGTTGACCTTTGCGTGGTACTGGATAGAGCGTGATCTGTGTGTCTGACACATAACTGTCCTTTTTCATTCGTACGATAATGCAGCAAGAATTTATCCAAAATTTCTTCTGTTGTTCCCTCCCCCTTCGCTTTTGCATAAGCACGCTTAAAGGTGTCGACGAAACGTTCAGTCTGTCCATTCGATTGGGGATGATACGGGGGGCTACGAATATGCTGGATGCCAAACAGTTTGCAGCAACCAAGTTTGTCCTGGAAGACAGAAGCGTGCTTTTGACGACGGCGTTGCAAGAGAGATTGATCAGATACATCTCCGGGAACAACGTTGTGTGGTGAAGACGAAACATTAGAGCATACTGAATTTAATGGTACATTAAAGATATGGAGCTTGTCTAACCAGTCAAGACCAAGCAAATCCAAATCATGGTAGTTTGTAACGTAACATACACCATTGAAGTGATGCTCACCAAACTGAACCTGGCAATTGATCTCACCCACGAGTTTCAGTATATCTCCAGAGACATTCTTGGCGACATGCTCGGTCGGCAGAATCTGTGGGCAACCAAGTTTGCGCCACGTAGTTCGGGAAATTACGGTGATATCTGATGCCGTATCCAACTGAAGACGAATACGTTTGCCGTTAATATCTAGTGTTATGTACTTACGTTTGCTGGCGAACTCGACTTTGGAAGTAGTGAAAACGGTCTGTACTCGAGGAGATTGTTTCGGCTTGAAACGACTACTTCTGTTCCTCACCGAAGAATTTTTCTGCGGTGTACAGTAACCCTCCTTATGTCCAAAACGGTGACAATTACGGCATTTATGTTTCTTGAAAGGACAGAACTTGACAAAATGCCACGAACCACAGTGCCAGCACACTGAAGGAGGTTTAGCTGAATTTTGAGACTGACGTTCTGTGTGCTTAACGGTGATCGGAGGACTTTTCACTGTGTTAATCGAACCAAATTCAGACGACTGTCGTTTGCACTCCACCATAGCAGTATCGTGCTTCAAGTTGATTAAACGTAGGCATTCTGCTGTCACCATTTGTAAAGTCATTTTCGGGTCTTGTTCCACGAGTGACAGAAGTCGAGTTCGTATGTCAGTATCTTCTGGGTTCTTCAACCCACAAATAAAAATCAAACACTTGAACTGATCTGATGTCATTTCGTGTGGTTTGAACCTTTCACATTCCTTGTTCACTTTGCCAGCGTAAGTGACATAATCATCGGAAGGCATTTTTGTCAACTGAAAACATTGATACCGAATATTAAACATGGATGACTGTTCACCAAAGATTTGTGATAAAACGGTGACTGTCTCATCGAATGATAACTCACGTGGGTTCTTGGGCAGAATGAAGTTAACATATCTGTTGTGCTCAACAGTACCAAGTTTTCTTAGTAACAATCGGACTTTGGCAGCATCATCAAACATGTAGCATTCAATACGGAAGACGTCTTCGTAACGATTGAACCATGCATCAAATACGAGACCAGATATTGGGTCGTAGTTGAACTCACTGATGGAATTTGAGATGCTTTCATATTTGTCAGAATGAGATGTTGATGGAACTTGAATGGACAGCTTCTGAGTGAGAGCTTCGATTAATTTTAGTTGAGCTGCTTCATTCTGAACTTGCTGCTGCTGCAAGATAGATTTGAGATCGTCCAGAGAGATAGACATTGTAATTGGGTTGTAATTAACACAGTCAAAAATGTTATATAGCTGCGCTGAACAGAATAAAAACTGTCGTCGTTTGCTTGCTATAACTGCAATGAATTAAGGTAAAACCCCGTCGCCAATTTGTTATAACTGTAGGGAATTGAATGAAGACGTTTTCACCTTATTCTGTCTGCGCCTGAACTAATCTGCCTATCTGCTCGTCGTACCTTCCGATTTAGTAAAGCACGCAAATATCAAAAGACAAAGGCTGGACTGTGACTGTGTATTGAAGTGCAACAACGATAAAGAAAGCCATGGTATTTATACATTTTACAACAATATGGACAGCTAACAGCATTTGAAATAATTTATCTTAATAGCCAATAACAAAGTGCGTGAGAGATGATAATATACCATATGTGCGAGGTTGACAGTCAGTAACAAAATGTGTGGGAATGATAATATACCATATATACAAGATTAGCAGTCACTACCAAAATGTGTGAGAATGATAATATACCATATATACAAAATTAGCAGTCACTACCAAAATGTGTGAGAATGATAATATACCATATATACAAAATTAAACAGTCAATACCAAAATATGTGGGATCCTATCAGTCAGTCACGCTAAAATCACGAATTGGTAGAAGTTAGCATTAAAGCGCTGGCCGTTAAGGAGTCGGATCCCAGTGGCTGATTAATGGTCTAAGTGCTCGCTAGCCTTGTAACCGGAAGGTCCTGGCTTCAAACCCTATTGGTGGATACGTACTACTGCTGATTCCCTAACTAGGGGTAAACAACTGGTTGTCCAGTACTCCCTATTGGTTCTCCGTAGTTCTTTGAATCATACCAATCCATATTCTAAACTGGAAAAACAAATCAAATCCTTACAAATCAATTCTTGCAAAATATTATTGATCAAAATTTTGTTTTCTCTCAATAACATTCTTATTCTTACTTCAGTTTATCCATAAATACACAAATCATTAAGGTCAAAGAACTGCTTCACAGTACCAGTGAACTATTACACATTGAAATGAACATGAATTGATATATGAAAACAAATTATGAAAACAAAAACTATTTCACGCTAAGTGGAATAGTAGATCAATCAGCGCCGTTATTGTTATTGTCGATATTTTTACTTATGAACTATTAATTTCGCATACAATTCATCACTATGCATGGTTATATGGGCTTAAATGATATAATATTTATTATTATATTATTACTACTCCTTTGGCCTCCGAGGCAAAGATAGGGTCTCCATTTTTGTCCTGATGTCTGCTGTCCTCTTCAGCTGGCTTTACAATCGTTCATAGTCTTTCATCTTCTCCTCCCACAATCTCTTCAGTATTACCTTCATCTCTCATTCGGCTTCCAGTCTTCCAATAGCCTGGCTAAGGCGCTGTGTGATTCGACGGTCTCCTCACAAGGCGTGTATCCGACCCATTTTCCTTTTCTTTGGAATATTTGTTAAGCAATGGGTTGTTGATTGGTTAACTCTCCAAGCTTCTTGCTGCTCATTATTTCCTGCTGACCATCTGATCTCTGGTAAAGAGACATTGAAGAGGTCAGCTGTTGATAAAAGTCTATAACTTGTTGGAAATGTGTTTTTTTTTGTCGGTGACTAGTGAGATAAGTTTCTGATCGATATATAGAAAAAGTGACTTATCGCTGGTGTTGAATATCTGAATCTTGTTCCTTATACTGATTAATGGAGATTTTTACACTGATTTCTGATTGTTGTAGGTCTCTCTCTCTCCTTTCCGATTCTGGTTTAGACATCCTCAGTAGTGCCACCCATGGTTGAAACAATGCCTCCCACATAAGTGTAGCAAGTGACCTTATTAATATATGTGTGTAAAACTTGGGCACTACTGTGGTAGTAAGTAATTCCATATTAGTTTGTTTATTAGATATCACACACACACACACATACAGTCAGTCAAACAGTATTATTTACTGGATGACAAAGTTGAGAACAAAATGTATTGCTGTTCATAATCACTTCATCAATTATAATCACACGACTTAGAAACCTATGTTTTATAGTTTTCTTTGTCTTCTCCTATTTGTCGTAGGGGTTGTAGAATTTTCCAGATATCTGAGTAGACAGGTGTTGAATCATTCCTATCACATGTATTTGCAGTTGATTCGATAAACAAAGCTTCCGTTATCAATCCTGCTCCTTCCACCCTGTGACCTTAGATTTTAAAACTGTCATCCTATCCCATCCAGCCTATTGTATGGTTGTGTGTGACTGCATGTAGTGCTATAGTTGAACTGTTCTCTCAAAGTCAACTAATCTAGACTTTGCTAGGTTTTTATGCTTGGCTAGTCTGACTGACTGTCCCTGTTCTACTACTTTGACCTATGTGTTATTTGACCTGTGAATCATTACAGGCAGGGGATTAGATAAACTAAACTGTTTTGCTTTAAAGACTCCGCGGGATTCTTTAACCCACAAAGTTTGTTTCTAATTGAGTTTGTGGGTAGTTTGAATGCCAGCCACTTTTATTCCTGCCGGCATTGTTGAGAATTCTGCGTAAGCTGGTTTCCTAGGTTCCTTCATTGTATGGAATTACTAATGATGATTTAGGTTCCTATGCATATGGTCCGGGGTTCGAGCCCGCACCGACGCACACTTGATATCTATGGTCGGCCTACAAAATTTGGGCTACCGATATCCATGCTGAAAATTCCATACTTGTACCAACAATACAGTGTGGAATCAAGCTGTAATCAAAAAAAAAATATATAATTGTTGGTGTTGTCTTGCGTATGTTTGACATGCATGTCGTCATTAACATTGGTATTATTATTATTATTATCGTCATCATTATTATCACTATCACTACTATCATTATTTACTTTATTTTTGCATTTCCCTACATACTTTCTGACTAATTTATCAGGGTAATTATTAATTTTTAAAGCTTCTCTTTTATGCCTCACAAATAGGAGAGAACAAAGATAACTATAGAACTCAAATTTCAAAGTCATGTGATTATAATTGACATTATTATGAACAATCATCAATTGTGTTCGAAACTGTGTCATCCAGTAGATAATACTGTTTCACTGTGTGATACACCTGTGCGTCGGTGGCACAGTGGTTAGGACTCTCGCCGACCATGCACATGGTCCGGGGTTCGAGCCCACGCCGACGAACCCCTGATATCTATGGTCGGCCTGCAAAATTTGGGCTACCGATATCAAATGCTGAAAATTCCATACTTGTACCGAAAATACGGTGTGGAATCAAGCTGAAATCAAAAATAAAAATAATAAAAAAAAATTAAAAAAATATAGAAGCAAGTGACCTGTTTCACACTTCGCCCATTGATATTGATTTGTGTTTGTTGCTGCTGCATGGTTACCTTCATCACCTATGTTTACCTGAAGTCCTGTCTTTGCGACTTCTTCTGATATGATATGATACTACTCATAGTATAAGTTCCCTTCGTGTCTAAATATCCTTCAAATAAATTTAAACACCCTCTATAACTCAACAGTTCTTCAAGTGTCGGTTTGTAAGGATTTGATTGACGGGTTAACTTCAGTCAGAGAATCATGGAAAACCTTCATGGAGTACTGGACAGTCCACTATTTCGTCCTAGTTTGGGATTCTTCATCAGCAGGCGCGCATGATCCCACCAGGGATCGAGCCCAGGATCTTCAGGGTACACAGTGAGCCCGTCAGTTCTATCTTCTGCCGATTTACGATGTGTATAAAGTGACCACCACTGAATGTTTCTGGCATTCAGTAGTTCTCTAATTAAAGTTAACAATTTTGAAATCATTCAGATCCTTCCAAAATAACACTTGAAAGTTTATCTCACGTTCGCTAGTGACTAACTACAGGACGAACATGCCTGGATTGTTAGTGAGAAATCATGATCACAGGTGTCCACCAAGTTGGTCAAGAAGGAAAATATTCACGGATGACATTAACTGGCAGTTACATTATACATTAGAATTTATGGGCTGCTGGATTCTGTTCCATTGGGTGAGTGCCAACTAGCAGGAAACCTAGCAGGTCCAAGGCTTGCTGCCGATTGCCTCCAGCTATCTAATATCATCAAAATTTCAAAGTGTTATACAGTAATATTTACTGATGACGTTTCGAACACAATTTATGGCTCACAATCATATCAGGTTACTCATACTATATAAGGAGGGGGAAATCTGAGACCCTGCGTAGGATTCTAAATAAAGCAGGAATTAGAGTGGCATTTAAACCTACAAACTCACTCAGTTAGGACACGCTGTGTAAGGAAAAGGACCCAGTTGACCCAATTAGACAAAATAATATAATTTACAAAATACCTTGCAATGACTGTGAGGTCAACTACATAGGTCAAACTAGTAAATCGAGGGTAGTCAGATTGTCAGAACATAAGTATTTAGCTAAGGTAAGAGTGGTTGACCCCGAGAAGATAAGTAATTTAGAAAAAACTCAGCAATTGCAATGCATGCGCTAACATACAACCACACAATAGGTTGGTAGGAGAGGGTTAAAATTCTAAAAAGTAATCTAGGTAGGTGGAGAGAGAGGTTGATTACTGAATCCTTGTTCATCGAGTCCTCACCCAACACGTGCAGTAGGAATGACTCATCACTCATTCCGGACTTATGGAAAATACTACTACCAATCAAATCAAGCGATGGTAAATAATGGAATTATATAAACGAAGTAAGAGAGTTGTGTGAGTAGTGCCTTGATTAATGATTATGAGTAGCAATAAATTGTGCTCGAAACGTGGTCATCAGTAAATATTACATACTGTATAACACCACTGTGTGAGACTTTATCAAAATAAATTTAATCATAATGTTTGGCCTTGTTAATCTGTAATCAATTCAACGTTAATGTTATTCTGCTTATACAGCTATTGATTACTAAGGTAAATAATCGGTAAGCTTGCCTGAAATATTGTTATTCATCTGTATTTTTAAATTTCCCAATTGTCTGACTTCCCTAGACCTAAATAGTCTGTCTCATTTTTAGTATATATCGGTCGACTATTCCTCTCGATGTTTTGGAGTCGACTTAATTAATGAATTCTGGGAATTATCAACAGGATAAAAACTTGATTGGTATTTTAATCGAAGCATTAGTTGTCGTGAGTTCACAGGCGAATTAAAATGTCTTCGTTACAATTGTTTCAGTTGACAGCATGGAAGATTTTTGAAACCATTTTGTAGTTAAATACAGTACTGCATGCATTCTCATATCTTTCACAGGTGTTTATTTGAAATAGTGTGATGTGTTTTGAACGTCGGTGGCACAGTAGTTTGGACTCTCGCCGACCATGCACATGGTCCGAGGTTCGAACCCCTAACGACGCCCACCTGATACCTGTGGTCGGCCTGCGAAATTTGGGTTACTGATATCCATGCTGAAAATTCTACACTTGTAACAAAAAACAGTGTGGAATCAAGCTGTAATCAAAAATAAAAAAAATAAAATAATATATACATTTTAGTAGCATTAATTTGTGAATATTTAATTTTAGGATTTGTGACGGGTTTTGGATGAATCACAACACAGATGCCGTCTCGGATGGACATCAGTTAAATGTAGTTGGAAGCCATGGAGCACCGAGTGATTATCCCATCCTAGTTAAAGACCCTTCAGTATTGTGCATACACAACTCCATCAGGCTATCACAACATGTTTGTCGAGTTATCAGTCAATAGGGCTTGAATTCATTGACCCGTAAAATTTTAACTTCTCTCAATTCGTGTTAAATAAGTAACCTCAATGAATGTCTTCAGTGGACATCCATTTCACTTTAACATGGTGGACCTCACTACTCAAGATTTTACAATACAACCTCAGGAAATCCATCCATTTGCCATCAGTGGGCTGGAGATTGACATTAAGACACTGGAGGTTTCTGTAGGGGGTTGGATCATTTTCAATCTAGATTTCGTCACAATCGTGTATCAGGTAATCCACAACGGAAAACTCAGAGAGGCGTTCGAGTTGTATACAGGTGTAAGAAAAGGCCTCCTATTAGCACTGATGATATTCTCAATTGTGGTGGACTGGATTATGCGTCAGACTGTGCACAGGGAGTGAGAAGATAGGAATACGTTGGACTGGCAAGAAAACGCTAGAAGAACTAGATTTCACGTATGGTTGGTGTATGTCTGATGTCACACAAACTCGAAGAGTTACAGGTGAAAATCAACAAACTGGCTGAAGACATAGGCATCAAAGACAGGATTCCAGGCGAACATAGAAAAGACGAAGATGATCAAGATAACCAGCCAACCAACGAACAACAACAACACTAACCAGCACCAATCACCATCAACGGGAGAGATTTGACAGAGGTTATTATTATTGTTCCCTTGGGTTCCTAGTGGAACATAGGGCTTCAGCTGCACGTCTCCACTTGCTCCACTCCTTTGCTGTACTTTTCACCTGCATCCATATTAGTCCATACTCTTTCAACTCCTCTTCATACGATCTCCTCCATGTCATCCTTGGATGTCCCACACGCCGCTTCCCTTTCGGGTTCCACTTGAGGGCTTGACACGCGGTGTCGCCCAGCGGTCTCCTCAGCGAGTGAGTGTTCAATCCATCTCCGTCCACTTTCTCCTGCATATTTGTTGGGCGACTGGTTCTTGCTTTGTTTGTTCCCATAGTTCCTTGTTGGTGATTCTTTCCGGCCCGGCCATCTGATCTTCAGTATAGAGCGAAGACAGCTGTTAATAAAGGTCTGCAACAGGCTGTTGGAAATATTCTTTGTGACCCGCCCGCCAAGTTTCTGATCCGTATAGAAGAAGTGACTGACTTGACGTTTGTATTGAAAATCCTACCGAATTTTGTTGTTGATGCTGGCTGAGTGACGAAGATTTCCAGATTGGTTTCAGGTTGATGAATGTGTTCCTCACTCGCCTTCCCGATTCTCGCTCTATTTGAGATCCTCGTCCGTTCCGACTTCCCGTAGTTGAGACAATGCTCCTAGATAAGTGAATGAAGTAACCTCTTTCAAATCCCTCCCGTTGATGGTGATTGACGCTGGAAGTTGCTGCTGTTGTTGTTGGTTGGTTGGTTTTTTTCATCACCTCCGTCTTGTCTGTATTCACTTGGAGTCCTGTCTTCGCCAGCTGCTTCTTCGACCAGTTTGTCGGTTTTCGCTTGACAGAGGTTACTTCCTTCAGTTATCTAGGAAGCATGGCTTCAACCACACGCAGTTAGGATACATGAAAACGTCAAAGCCAATCAGAATCGGAAAGACAAGATATTCCTCCATCAACCTGAAACCACTTTTGAAATCTCCTGCTTCACTGACTCAGCATAAAAAACAACATTCGCATTTTCAATACAAATTTCAAGCCAGTCACTTTTTCTCTACAGGTCAGAAACTTGTACTGTACGTCACGAATAGGATTTCCAACAAGTTACAGAGCTTTATCAACAGACATCTGTCACTTTCGCTGACTTCATTATGAAGAATAAATGGCTGGCTGGGAACAAACTAACAGGCAAGAGCCGATTTTTCAACAAATATGTAGCATACGTTGAGGAAACCATGGAATGATGTCGCCTGCAATGCAGGCTATCGCTCGAATGGAATCCAAATGGGAAGTGACGAGTGGGTTGTCAGTGTGAAGGTGATATGGAGGAGATCGTGTGGAGAGTTGGAGGAGATGAGAGAATAAGCGCAGTCGTGGACCCAGCTCAAGAGGACAGTAGAAGATAGAACAAACAAGGAGATGTGTTGTTGAAGCCCTTCTGATTTTCCATTCGGAACCCAAGGGAATAATAATAACATAATAATAGTGATTTCCTCTCAGCTTAAATCACTGATTTTGAATTCTCCATTTTATTTACATTTAGAGTTACTAAAAACAATGTTCGTCCCATCAGTTAGTCTATTATTATTTTCACTAAAGTTATGATTATTATTATTATTGAGTTATTGTTGAGTATATTTACAGTTGCCCATAAATGTTGCCACTTATTTGGTAACGTCTGAATTTTTTAAATATTCAACAGAATTTCTCACAATAAGTTTAAACGTACTCTAATGTTGACCTTTTGGCCCTAACAACACTATCATAGATTGTAGTTTCATTGATAAACCATATGAAAATGTATGATAAAAGGTGTATACAATTAACTTTCATATGTAAATCCATTTTTCTTTACAATAAAACATCATGATATCTTTATCCTGAATTTGTAAGCTTTACACTTTTAAAATTAGCTTTGATATTTTTAATAGAAATCTTTCCCTGCACTGTCTTAATTTAGATAATTTCGGATTTACATTAAGAAATGTGGGGAAAAATTTCAAGCTTTCTTTCGTCTCATTGTCTAAAACGCAGATTATTGGTTTTTGTATCTTGAATGAGGTCGAGTTCACAGTATTGTTGACATGTTTGTGTTTTATATTATGGTCAAACAAGTATCTTTATCCTCAAGTGTTCTCTGGCTGTGTAAGGGTACACACCCAAGGGATCAACTTTGCTGAAAAGATAAATTTGCGTCCCTGATGTGAGCCTAGCTTTCATCTATCCCAGGTCATAGTTAAACTTTAGGCACCAGTAAGTGACAATGGATTACTACCACACCATTGTAACCTTGAAACTCTCAATGAGCAAGTTAGTGAAATCAGATAAATAACACTAGAATGATGAATAAATCATGCTTGGTAAAATGTTTTACTAATAAACGGGATATGAAGTAAGTTCTCGGTAGGTTTTTGACAGCAGAAGCCTAGACACGGAAGCCAAGGTATATTTTCAAGTGATCCAACCGATATTTATATCCATGCAGCTTTATATTCTCTAACCAATGACTGAACTTGTGATTTTGGTTTGCATTGAACAAAACGAAATCGAATGTTCAGATATGCATAGTGTTCTGCTGCTAATTCAGTACTGAACTGTGGGAATATGTGAGAATGATATTTCGTTGGAACCCATTGTCTGTGTCACACCACCACAGGTTTAGGAAAGATTAAGTCAAGGTTTGGGTTAGGTTAACCTAATAAGCGAGATATTATGGTTAGCCCTAGTTTGATTAGGGTTAGTTTCCATAGTTTCGCAATGGGATTAGGTTAAGGAAAGATTAGAGTTCGAAGACGTAGATGAATACGTGTAAAGAATATGGTATCACTGTTCTGTTAACAATCCAATCCAAACGTGAGGCCCATTTTTGTCACACGTCAGAGAGAGACAACCCCAGTAACAATTCCACACCGTTGATATTTACTTTATAATTAAAAATGACCATTTTCATGTGTTTGGTGAGTTCAAGGTCACTTTTCCGTTGGGATTTGGAAAATAGATATAGGCAGATTTTGATTGGCTGTTGGTTAGCTGGCTTCCTATTGGTCTAAAATATAGGTTAAAGCGGTAATCTTTTTATTGAATTGAATTTTTGATTTTCCCGTCGATTGTTTGGACCGAAGTGCTCAGTCTCAGGTTGACATGTCGGCTTCTTGTGTCAACCTGGGACCGAGCACTTCGTTCCAAACAATCGACGGGAAAATCAAAAATTCAATTCAATAATTAATATGACCCGTTGCACAAGAGGTGGCTCTCGTGGCCCAAGTGGTCTAGTGGATAACGCTTTGGCGTTTGAAACTATGGGTACTGGGTTCGAGCTTCGGTGGGAACATCATCACTCACTGAGAAATGCAGGTACATCCAGCTGACGAGTCCCAAATAGGACGAAATGCGCTTTATCCTGGATTCCACTGCTAGCCACCATCCACCAATTGTACGGTAATCTTTTTATTTTGACACGGAAATTTACAGTCAGTATGATTTAGGGCTTACCTTACCATTATATAATGGCGTGTTAATTTTTTTGGTATGAGTGTAGTGTGATAGTCACACGTTATTTGGATGCATTGGTGGTGTTTAAAGTACATTAAGATGTATGAGAATGCCTAGTAACTGAATATAAATCAACAATAATTTCGATGCATTTATTTTAAGTCCAAAATAGGATGTATGTATTTTTGATTACTAGGCGAATAAAATTTAACTACAATTTCTAAAAATTTAGTGTATCCTTAATTAGTACATATATATAAATGTATGTATTAACTAATCTACTTTTTTAAGTTGTCAATTCAATGACCTTTGGGATTTGTGCATACTAGGTCAGCATAAATCAAGTAAATTTCCCTTCAAATGGCTGAGAGCGACAGTTTAAAGCATACTTTGGTTGATTATTTCGTGATGAAAGCAATTTGGAGTCAGTTATAAATTACACCGATCTGTGTCTTATTCATACGTTTTTCAGCTGAGGATTTCCGGTTCATAGCATATCCTGAATAACGGTGATTAATACGATTTATCACTTAGACCGCAGCACCACCAAGCTTAGAACAATTCTAAATTTATTCTAACCTATTCGTCGATAATGCCTTTTTATGGTAACTGAAGATCATATTTACCCACCATGTTCTGAAATGACACAGGTCGTGCTTAAAAAGACAGCTGCGTGCTTAATCAAAACTTTCTACTCTGGAGTAACGCTAGTCCTTGCTTAATATGTCCTGTGAGGGCTGGAACAACGTTGATAAGCAAACCCAGTAGGTTCGATATAGTGCCACTCATGCTGAAAAATCAGCGCACAGGTTCACTGTCAAACAACGGCAAAACAGTAAGGGAGTTTAATGTTCCAATATCCAATATCGTTTTTACGAGCTAGTATAAACCAATTTGATTTCTTTGTGCTCGCTTCTTGATTGTGAGGTATAGGTTCTTGATCTTCGGTAAACTTCTGCGTAGCTTGTCCCGCCACTCGACTGTCGTAGCTTTGGTTGACTCCAAAGGGAGTAGTGCTGGGATTAATTATATGTGGTTTGTAGTATGAGGTATGTTAAGACTGTTACTACTGTGATTGGAGTTGATCCTTTCGCCAGTTAGTCCTTCGGTATTGTCGACAAGAGAAAAGAGATAGTAATAATAATAATAATAGTAATAATAATAATAATAGATATAATTAGTGAAGCTATTCAGACTAAGAGACAGAAACGAAAATAGGAAACGTAACAACAGTCAGCTCATGAAGTTTGAAGAATAATATATATATCGGTAATAGTTAATAATAATAATAATAATAGTAATTATAATATTAATAAGTTGTCAGGAGAGTAAGACGGGAGAGAATGTAAAGAAGTAAAATGACGAGTTTAATTATCTACCCTGATTGGTAAATGCGATTTTAAGGAGATAGGCCATTTGGATGCAGTCCTTGTATCGCTGCATGGTTGTCCAGCCTTCGCTTAAAGGCGTCCAAAGACGGTGCCATAGCTACATCTGCCGGTAAGGAATTCCAGGGACGACAAACCCGCAGTGAAAAGAAGTGGGAGCGCACCCGGGTCCTTGCCCTCTGGTGAGCTATCCTTCTGGGATTTCCACGTGGAAGCCTATACCTACTCAATGGCAGAACACCTTTGTTTGGGTGATTCTGGTCATTTGTTATTTTGTAGGCAGTAATCAAATCCCCCCTAAGCCGACGGTAACTAAGTGTGAACAGGCCTAATTTCTTCAGCCTTTCATCATATGGTTTGTTTCGGAGACCAACCACTCCTTTTGTTGCCCGTCGTTGGACTCTTTCCAAGAGGTTGGCATCTCTTCTCAGCATTGGGGGTGCAATAATATTATGCACCTCAAGGTGTGGCCTGACGTATGTTTTGTACAACATTAGAAAGAGCTCAGGAGTGAGTGCACCTAACTGTCTATGCGTAAAGTGTATGACCGCATATGCCCTCGCTACATCCCCTGTGTAATTTACGCTTGTGTCCATTTTTTCCGTTAGAACTAGACCTAAGTCGCGTTCCGACGTTGTGCAGGACAAGCTTTCATTGCACAGGGTGTAACTTGCATTCTGCAGTCTACAGGTGCGCAACTTCACTACTTTGCACTTTTTCAAGTTGAAAGTCATGCCACTGGCCACCGCCCAGTCTTCCAGAAGGTTTAGGTCTTCCTGTAGCCTATCTGAGTCCTCCGGACACTTTATCGCCCTCCATATTTTTACGTCGTCAGCGTACAGGAGAGTCGGGCAGCTCAGACGGCGTGGTAGATCATTGATGAAAATCAAAAACATCAGTGGTCCTAGGATAGAACCCTGCGACACTCCTGATGACGATCTGTGCCAAGATGATCGGACTCGGTTAACCTTAGTGCAAAATTGCCTGTCGGCTAGGTAGTCCTTCAACCATGACAGAAGTGGCTCACCTATGCCTGCCTGTCTTATTTTATGTAGGAGAAGGTCATGGTGAACAGTGTCAAATGCCTTCTCAAAGTCTAGGAAGACCACATGGACTGGTACGTTCAAGTCCCAGCATGATGTCCAGTCGTCCCAAGCTGACAGTAGGTTAGTGACGCAGGATCTGCCTTTTCTGAAACCATGTTGGGCTTCATGCAGTATATTAGTCCTATCGAAATATTCCCTGATGTGGTCGTCAATAATACTTTCCAGTACTTTTGATACCACTGGGAGTAGAGCTACTGGTCTATAGCTAGCAGCGTTTTGCCTGTCCCCACCCTTGAAGATTGGAGAAAGGATGGCTCTTTTCCACTCCCTTGGCAGGGTCCCCGAATCCATTGAGTGTTGGAACAAGTCGCACAGGGGTCTACAGAGAGCCTCGGCGCACTGTTTATTATCACTATTATTAGCATAGTCTATGTTACTATATTAGCATAGTATGCGTTAATTAGCTCAATGATTGCAGGTTTACAATAATCTTTGACTACCAACATAATAACTGTGAACTTCAGGCTAAAAATAAGCTAAATAGTAGCACCCAGTGACAAAAACTGACCTACACACTGCAAAATGAGCAAAACATCCAGAAAAACCTTTAAAATTCAATGGAAAACGAATTCACGAAAACATATAACTAGCCGACGCAGGAACTCATCATGACCTAGAAACTGACTCTAGCCTCTTTCTGGGATTTGTTGGTATTTAAATTTTAACTTCGCCGTATGCCATAACCTAACCTTATAGCAGTCAGACATCGTGCTCCACATCCTTTCATTTCTTTTACCACTTTTTCAAAGATGATAACAGCGTTATTTTTCTTGTTTCACTGGCTTACTTTATTTGAATTCTCTTAGGTCGTTGGCGCGCTCATTCTTCCGGGTTTCCATTCCTTAATTGCACTACAAAGTTCTTATGTTATCTGTTTTAAAGAAATTTTTGAATTTTTGCTAACTGTATTACATATTATATGATGAATAATCTGATCAAAATGTTGAAGCTGATAAGTCAACGTTAACTGGGAGATAGATAGTGAAACGGGGATGTAATTTGAACTAGTAATTACGCATTATGATTAAGTGTGAACAATATAATACCATCTCTTAAAATTGAGATGTGCTGACAAGTTGCACTGTATTGTGACACTAAAAGATGTTGTATCCTTATATAAAAAATGAATAGTTCATATTGTGGAAAGTTTTTCTCCAAACAAAAATATCTGTAGGTGTTGTCCCAAGCACACTTTGCTCATTTTTTCCAATAGTGGTCAACTCACACACCGTCATCTACGTACAGCTGGATCTTGTGTCTTACTGACAGCATTTTATAGATTTCATAATGTTATTAATGAACACACTGTATGTTTTACTAGCAGCTGTTTTCTGTTATATACCATATCTTTACAAATTCCCCATGTCCTCACGATATTCCCATCATATTGTGTATAAAGAAGTTGAGTTATTCCATTAGTAGCAATCGTACATTCGTGTCATTTGACTCATCTCTAGTTAGTGGGTTGAGGAAGTGTTGATGTCTGAGCGAAGCATCATATACACCAACGTATTTTTTATATACCTACAACTCCTACAGCATTTATTCGGTATTGACCAAAGACAAATCAATATATCAAAAGGATGGTTCCAAATACAAAATATACTTTCAAATAGATCCGCTGTGGGAAGTTAGATACTTGGCTTGCTAGGGGTCGTGCGTGAACGAACGAGTATGGTAAGGGGTTTGGATGCTCGACCATGAACATTCAGCTTAATGAGTCTACCGAAACAGTGAAGGTAAGCATCCAGCGTTGAGTAATAAATTCTGTAGGCCATCAACTTAGGGAAACTGATTACCACTATACTATGCAAGGAATTTTGGTGATGTTCTTGCTATGTTCAAACTACCGGAGGCAACAGACCTATGTGTTTGTTCCACAGAGTATTTAGATTAGGTTAATTTATCTTCACTGCCATGGAGACAAATCAGATACTTGTGCGAAACAAGTATGAAAGCCGGAAATCTGATTTCGGGATGGCTATCAGATTACATTCCATACAGGCGAACAACAAGATGAAAAATATTACAAAATGAACAAAGTAGGATGAGAAGGAATTGTTGATCATAAAACTGCTTTGAAATCTGATCGCTGAGTTAGGTCACACACCAATCTCAAATACAGACTATAGGAGGAACTTGTATTCCTCTGCCCCTAGACGCGTTCGCATTCTCATTCATGTCCACTGGGATAGGGTCAAGATTCTCTTGGAAAACAGATTATTTCGTATTGTTTTTTCTATTACGTTCCAAGGGAATCTAGGACTTTAAAGCTAGGGCTGTGAGTTTCCGAAATCGATGGTCTTATTTTTACGTGGTGAGGTTCCTGGGGTCGCGCCCAACCTCCCCTTTTTTTGGGCCCAGTACCAGCTTAGAGAGGTTGAGGATTGCGTCTGCTGGGGACCGGAACCTTGACTACGTCCATGGTTGGTCATAGAATACGGCTGGGGCATTTTTAACATCAAAGGATAATATGTGGTTTGTTTATCGTCATCAGCTTGCGGAACTCACATGAAACTGCAACCTGCAAGTGTGTATCAATCAAAGTAATCTTCAAAGACTCTTTTGTTATTCTCAGTGCCTAGCAGCTCGTCAAGGACTGGCAGAAAATAATGGAGTTGTTCTGTAGGAGCATTCAGGCCAGTCAAGAAAATGGCACAAACACACATGAAACCACTCCATGGTTTAGTAACCAGGATAGGTGCTCTCCATAAGAAATGAATTGATGGCGCCATACATCTTGCCTTTTCTGTCGTTTCAGCTTGGCTTCTGTCTTTTGTGAGGGGAGTGGTGCAGATCTTCTTGGGGAAAACTCGTGGCGTCAGGTGGTGAGCATAGAATTGGTTTCATGGACACGTACTGCCTTAGTCTTGGTTGACAGAACATAGATTAATGTTTGAGGCTAACTTCAAATCCCTTACCAGTAATTTCTGAGGGGGGTCTCCATGATTTTAAACCCAACAAATCTAATTTTTGGCCTCATTTATCTCCCGATATTAATTTAAAACAAGCAACAAAGGTTAATAAAGCAGGATTTAATGAACCCACCAAATTTCGGTGTTCTTCGGCTGAGTACTCTAAATACAGGGATATATATACTATTGAAAGTACACTGGGAGATATAAGATTAGTCAGTAAATAAACTGCACTGGATTCATCACAAGAAAGGGTACGTGTGAACGTTTCTTAGGTCATATTCAAATAGATGATGGAGGGGTAGCATGACCAGTTAAAATAAATGCGAAATATATTACGCCTCAACTACGTCACCTAGATAAACAATTTGTCATTACAGGATAAATCAAGAATCGCGAATCGAGTAACATTAGTAAGAATAGTTATGATAATTATGTTGAGACGAGTTAAGATAATGCCACTGATAAAAGTTTTCAATGAATTAGGAATAATAATAAGAGGTAGAATAAAGTGTTAATAACATTGATAACAGCAGTTAATAAGTAAAATCTGTTGCCATGGTAGGTTCAAAGTGACGACAATTTCACTTTGTGCACGGAGACCCCGTTTGTAAACTCAAATTGCTCAAGCCTTTGCAGTTGCAAGCATCTTCCTGTTTCTTTGTTTGCTGACGACAGTAAGAGACTTGGCAGCAACGATATCATGTCTATAGTCTACAGTATCGAAGTCTGAAACGCTCACAGACCATGAATCTGAGAGCTGGGACTCACCGAAGGCGAAAAAACACTTCAATTCAACATCTTCGGTCTATGTCTTACCTTGATTGCACTGGGCGTGATTCACCTTATTTTCACCATGGATAGGAGTGCCTAATTTTGCCATAGATTTATTGTTACTGTCATCATTTCGAGGGCAACCTATGTGTAATCTTGTTGGGCGCGTATTGATTATGATGTTGACCTCCTTGTTGCACTGTTGTTAATGTGACAAGCCACTGAAGCGCCTGTGAATTTCCCATGGGTTATCGGTGGCATCATCACCAAGATATTACCTGGTTATCCCAATAACCAACTTTGTTCCTGACTAGCTGACCAAGTAAATATCAGCATTTTCGTTAAGTTTAAAGTTCACGAAATGTTAAGCGATGATCTGTGTCCCCTGAACCGCTAACAAAATGTTTGTACAGTTATTATGAGCGTTACGTCCTCAAATTTCATTAATAGAAGCAGTAAGGATATTTGTTAAATTTATTTACTTCCAACTTCAGCAGCAATAATCCTAATTTCTGCGTGGCGCTTTTTATTCGCGGAGTCTTTTTTGAACAGGTTCCTGCACCTTTCTGACCCTTTGCCAAATGTAATGCTCGCATCTAGTTGGTATGTTAACTGTGATATGCCATAACCAAAAGTGTCAGTGGCTGGAGATGAGTCGGCTGGAGACAACATGAGTAAGGCCGTAAGTTACTTCGACAACTACCTTGATCACAATGGGTTCACTTTTCCACCTCTGTCGTTAGATCTTATATGACCTCTAGGAGAGATAAGTGAAAAGCTTGGCATGATTGAAGACTCCCCAGGAATCAGAGAGGTCGCAAGACATACGTGGTCTCAAGGGACCGATGCAGCACCAAGAGTGGGGAGGATAGGAACGTTGCCCACAAAACTGAGGCAAGCTCTCGATTCATGTTTAGAAGAATGCTTATTAACAAGTGTCGAGCCTGGCAGAAGTCCGAATAATCTCAGTTGTGCGCTCGACAGAGAAATGAAAATTACAGTGATTAACCCCATTTTCAATAGAAACGACTGTGCCACCAAGTCCTATAAAGAAAAATCGTAATTTCAGCCTAAATAAGCCACATTATTAAATTGAACACAATTTGTTGCGCATAATCATATCAATTATAATCACACAAATTCGAAAAACTATAAATATTGACTTTTCAAGTAGATCACTGTCAATTGTTCTACTCCTGCGGAGCTAGCTAATCACATATAATGTTGAATTAGCCATGTTCATTATCATATCTCGGAATATTATCTATCATAATCAAGCGAAAGAAATATTTATTTTTTAAATATATCACATACAGTGAAACAGTATGATTTACTGGATGACGAAGTTTCGAACACAATCTACTATTGCTCATAATCATACTATCAATTATTGTCAAATTAGTTGAAGACTGAACGATCAATTCGTGGTTGTTTGCTCAAACCCAACTCTATATTTTGGCGGAAGTCACTGATACTGCAGTCATCGTTCCATCGTTCGCTGCTCGTTAGAAGATGGAGAAATACTATCAGAAGTATTATTGCAATTTATTGTTGTGACATTTGTTCTTAGACTTTGTGTATAACAATCCTATGGTTAGTTCTATATTGGTGTAAGAATAAAGGATTCTTGAGTCACCAATCTGTGTTCTGATTTTTCGCGTTGGTTATTGAAAATAGTTGCAGAAAGTCATCTAAGGATAGTGTGGAGTCCAATGTAGTTAGACCTGGACATTTGGCAATTATAACTACACAACTTTATCAACTTTGGCATTTCCATACAAAGAAGGAACCTTGGAAACCTTACGGAAAATTCCTAACAATTCAGAAATAAAAATCGTTGGCTTTCAAACCCACAAACTCAATTAGAAACAAGCTTTGTCAGTTAAAGGATCCTGTCAGTGGATCCAATTAAACAAAACAGTTTAGTTTATCTAATAACCTACCTGCAATGATTGTCAGGTCGAATACAAGGGTTAAAGTAGTAGAACGGAGTAGGTCAGATTAGCAGCGCACAAAAACCTGGGCAAATCTAGATTAACTGATCCTAATAAGATAAGAAATCTGGAGAATAGTTGTAGCGCTCACTACATGCAATCAAACACAACCATACAATACAGGATGGGATGAGTTGACAGTTCTAAAATCTAATCAGCTGGAAAAACATGCAACAACGCGAACTTCGCCCATACTTTTAGGTATTTTTCTGAAGCTCAATGATACCCTTGATGTGAAATGTGTGACAGCTGAGTTAACCTCTAGGGAATCAGTTACTTACACCGCTTGACAACTTTTGAGGGGGACAATTTGTTGTCTTCAGCTAGAGAAGAAGACAATAGCTTGTTTTCTTCCGCCTATTCCGGTTGGCCCACAACCTGAACACAAATGACTAACACTTTAACCTAGACTATTCAAACATGGCATGTCTGTCTCTACTACTGGCCAGCTAATGAAGGCGGAATATTGAACTTGCTTCTGTTTGAGCATTACTTTGGGTGAGGGGAATACTGAAGAACCATAGAAAGGCGCCCACTCACTGCAATCCACCATAGAGTCTATGTTCCTTTAAATTCCAAGTGTCACTGACAAACTTATCGTTACTCCATTCATAGTGAATCGTAAAAGGTAGACGGACTACCATAGGGATCATGAGTTTCATGAACGTTTTCCCTCCCCTAAGGACACAGCTAGACACCACGAAATGTAGTAAGACTCTCATCCATCCCATTTTCAGTCTCAGAGGTCGATGGAATCCTGGTTCTCACAGTAGTGAATGACTGCTCTCTGTACGTTAAGTGTTAACGGAAAGCTTGAAGCTTGGTCATAGAGGATAGTGCCTTGATATAAACCACACAGTCCTATTTCTTTTCACTAACAGATACTGAGTTTGAAACGAGCAGGTAGGAGTCGGTTAGTTTCAAATAACGGCGATGATATCATACACCAACTGCCAGCCGGACAAAACGGGGATGTAATCCTAACGTACTGCACTGAAGAAAACTGCTTTCAGCTAAACCTGATTCGACCGCAACCCTCTCTTCTTTTTCTTTGTTGTAAGCTGTGTCCTTACGTTTTTAACTTTTCTCTCTTACACCTACATATATCTACTTACTTTTCTACTTGATCTTCTTTACCGATTTTGAAATCATTTTCGTCTCCGGATTAGTTGTTTTTGCATCATTTGTTACTACCATACCTGATAACACATGAAAGTAATAACACCACGGCGACGCCGCAATATTAACATTGTCCATTAACTATTCAGAAAATTCCACTAAGTGCGATACATCCTTCTCTCGCTTACGGCTTTTAATTGATGAAAATCCCTGTAAGCCAAAGAGGCATTTATAAGAGAATTTGAGGTGGCTACCTATAATTGAAAGGTTTTCACCCATCTTCTGCCAAAGCGGTGTTGTCCTAATGGATTATTGATACTATGAATATACTACTTTCTAAATATACTTAATTTACTGTACATTTTCTCCCTCCATATCTCGTCCTCCTCCTGAAATTTCTCATCTCCTTTCCTTTTCCCTCTGTTTTATGCAGAAACCATACATGCCCATCAAAACAAATTAATTATTGTACTCTGCTTGGGTGGATTTACAGCAGTCGTGAAAATAAATTCCCTAAGCTAAAGTACACTATGCGTACAGGCTCAAGAAGTCATCAATTTCATACAAGATGCTATTAGAGGTATTGGAAATAGGATGTTAAATTTTCCATCATACTTCCTACCCACCAGATCTATCACTGACATGTTGCTAGGTTGGTTTTAAAGGAATTAACTGATAACTAAATCCGTTTCATATCTGGGGAAATTACGTGGAGAACTCAGTTTATTCTAAAGAAAACTGTAAAGTGTTTACTGAATATTGAATCGATTATTGAAGTTTGCCATTGGACATTGAGGGTTACTAATGTAAACTGTGCACTGTTCAATCCTGAAACCATCACACTTGCAGCTTTTTGTCTCCATGAGTTTTAGTCAGGTTTTGCTTTCTAAATGCTCTTTATGACAAAATTAATTGGATTTTAGGAGGTTTGATTAAGTAACTACTCATCGTCCTACTATTCTATTTTGTTACAAAAAGGAAATTTTGTTCTTAGGCTTTCTAGCTGGCTCGGTGAAACAAAAGGTTGTTAGCTATTTGTTCTCCCAGAGTTTGGACGCTAGTCTGCCAACAGTCGTTCAAGATGATGCAGTTAAAGAGTGCATGGACACCGCTGGCAAACAAAGATGCAAACAAAAAGGTAATTTTTCTATCGAGAATACTGTTACTTGTTAGCTGTAGCTTTTCGAAGAGCGGAAGTGCCTGTTGCTATCTTGGGTAGTGAATCATCTATCATAAGTAACCTTTATTTCCTACTTCATAGTTCTCGAAATGGTCTGAAAGTCAAAGAAAACAAGCCGTAATAAGCCTCTTTGAGCTATGCACAAATAAGCAGCTTGAAGCACTAGCTCATTTCATAGAGAACAGAATACCCGTATATCAGATAGATTTCACCCGGACACTGCCACGTTTTTTGTGCATTTACATATTTTCATTTCTGGATCCCCGAAGTCTCTGTCGCTGTGCACAAGTAAGTGTTAATTGTTACTCTTGTATTCTGTCCTGATTTTGAGTAAACGTATTTATGAATGTGCTAAAAATAAAGTACACACTTTACAAATCTTTATAATTTTGGCAAATTTATGTCGCATGGCCATAGAAAGTTGGTTTTTCTGAATTAAGTGTTACAGCTACTACTTGTGACTACATTCTTTATTTAAACTTTCTGTTTGTTGAATAAACACTAAATAGTTTAGGAAACCTGCTTACCTATGTATTTGAGTCTAATTTGTAGGTACTCTTCTGTTCTAACTAGTGAATGTCGTTTAGTCTAATTTTGACTAAATAGGAAAAGTGAAGTTCTACGCGTTTATTTCAGATTCAGATTTATTGGTTGAGGATAGAAGGTTTGCAGCCTATCTTAATCCTTTTCTAGTAAATTGCTCTGCTTGTCCAAACCCTTCCTGAATGAATCAGCTGAGGTTGCAGATGCCACTTCTTCTGGGAGTCGGCTTCAAGAGTTTATGACTCGGTGTGAGAACCAGTACTCAACAGCAAAGTGATTTCTTCTCGGCTTTTGAACTCTCCTGCTATGTCCTCTAAGGTGTTCCGATCTAGTGAGAAAGAGAAGAGAGAATAGGTTAGACCTGTAGTTATTATTTTAAATCTTGAAAATTGTAATCAGATCTTCTCTCTGCCTATGGTATGATAGGGGAAAAAGATTTAAACTGTCTGTTCTTTCCTCCTATGATGAATTAGTCATGCCGAGAGCCGTATGTGTTGCCTTCCTTTGAACTCTTTCTAGAATATGTGAGTCCCTTTTAAGATAAGGACTGACTGCCTGGATGCAGATCTTTTTCAGTCTTGATCTCACCAGTGATGTATGTGAGGAGGTGAATATTCCTCTGGTGATTCTAGTGAAGGCTCTGCAAATCGCCCATAAGGATCTGAAACTATGTGCAGCCACCGTGCAACAGTGTGCTGTAGTTTTTATATCGTGACTTAATATGACACCTAAATCCAAATGAGTCTGAACTGATGGAAGTGTTATTCCCTCTAGTTTGTAGAAGCTGATGCTTGCGTGTCCGATGTGCATGGTTGCATATTTTATTTATTTATTTTTGTTTGCAGCTTGATTCCACACTGTATTTTTGGTACAAGTGTGGAATTTTCAGCATGGATATCGGTAGCCCAAATTTCGCAGGCCGACCGTGGATATCAGGTGTAGGTCGGTAGGGGATTGAACCTCGGACCATGTGGATGGTCGGCGAGAGTCCTAAGCACTGTGCCACTGACGCACATTGATCGGGAGCATCCATTCTATGGACCAATCTGACAATTTGTTGAGGTCCTCTTGCAAGGTGGACCTATCACTGTTGACCTTCAGCTCTCTCCAAATTTTTAAGTCATCTGCGCATAGGACCACAGGGGTGTCGCTGAGCAGAGATGACTTGTTGGTATACAGAATAAATAGGAGAGGTCCAAGTACCGTGCCTTGTGGAACTTGCTACGTACTGCTGTTCAAGAGGAGAGTTGATCCTAACCCTCTGCCTCCTATCTATGAGGAATGACCTGAGCCAGTTTAGTAGTCTGCCTTTGATACCATGACTTTCCAACTTCATGAGTAGTCTTTTGTGAGGTACTTTATCAAAGGCTTTGCTGAAGTTTATGAAGACGACGTCAACGGGTCTTCTGTTGTCCCTTGATTTGACCCAGCTTCCTCTTGCATTGAAAAGATTTGATAGGCATGGAAGGTTTCTTCATAAGACATTCTGTGCTATCGATGACAAGTTGTTGTTTTCCAAATATGCCACGATTCTTTTCCTGATGATTCTTTCCAGTGCTGGTGAAACTAATAGGCCTGTAGTTTGGAGGGCCTTGTCTTGATCCTCCTTTGTGGATGGGGGTTACTATGGCTTCTTTCCATTCATGTGGTAACACTCTTTTTAGGAGGGGTAGCTTGAAGATCGTGGTCAATGGGCTGGCTAAGTATGCTGATAGCCCATTGAGAAGCCTTGGATGAAGATTATCAAGACCCATTGATTTCCCTGCATCTAGTTTCATTAGGTAGTTGAGCACGATGTCCTGGTCGACGTCAACGGAATCTATCCCGTGTTCTTCTGATGCAGCCAAAGCTAGTCCTATGTGGAGTGACGACTCCTGTGTGAAGACTTGGGAGAAGTAGTCTGCCATTGCTCCTGATTTTTCTTGATCTTCTACTGTGTCATTGTCAATAGTGAGGTTTGGGACACCACTGGATATCATATTCCTGAATTTCATGTACGAGAAAATTTTCCTAGGTTGTGGAGGTGCATTTTGAGCCAGATACATTTCGAACCTCATCCTTGATTGGTGGACTTCTGCAATAGGTTTGTTCCTAGCGGTGTTGTATAATTTTCTGGTCTCAGGAGTCTCAAGTGTGTCAAACAGGTCTCAACATTTGTGCTTACATTTGAGTAACTTACGAATCTCTCGGTTTATCCAAAGGGAGCAGTGTTTCTAACCGCTGTGGGACGGACCAAGGGATGAAAGATTCAGTTACTTGGGCGTAAAGTTGTTGAAACTGGTCCTATGTGAATCATACTTCGAACTGTGGGTTGATGTACCAGTTCACCGAGTTGGCTGCTGAGACGATTGCATTTATATCAGCTTTCCAAACGTTTGGTCGACGTGGGGTTTTGGCCTATGGTACTGCTTCTGTGAGTTTGAAAGTGAGAACAGAGTGATCACTTCTTCCTAAAGGAGGAAGGTGTTGTATGAGATCCACATCCTCCCCATGGGTGAACACTAGGTCCAGGGTTGAAGAGGAGTGCTGTGAGTCGTAGCGCATGGGCTTCATGATATGTTGGACTAGGGCTAGCGAAATGCTAGATTCCAGCAGTTTATAATCAAAGGAGTTGTCTAAAGATAGTTTCGTAAGGCCTGTCCAGTCAACCGTTGGAGAGTTGAAATCATCAACTACTAGACTTCGACATTTCATTGTCCAAGAGCCTAGCTCCTTTACTAGGAAGTCATCTGCATCACAGTCAGGAATGCGGTATATAGCACTGAGGTCAATATCTTGGCCTACGTATTTAATTCTGCAGCGTATAAGTTCGCATCATTCGATTTCGTATGCGAGAGCTTCAACACTACGCATGGTTAAGGATTTCTTGAAGTAGATGTCTATGTTACCTTCGTTGCGGCTTAGTCGGTCCACTGTATGCACTTCAATTTTAGAAAGTTAACTGAGTTAACTGTGACATCGGATGTGAGCCACGTATCTGTGATGATAATTACATCCGGATTTGTGGGGTGTACCATATTACCCAGCAAACTGTTAACTCAGTTTGGTGCTTCCGCGGCCTACCCACAGAGGCTTCGGGATCATCGAATTTTAACAATCCGAAAACCCTTAACCTAAAGGATTTTCTCACCGTTTCTGCGCTGTTCACTTAACTGTAGAGTAGCACACTGTCTTTTGACGTGGTATGCAAGGCGTAAGTTGGCACGGACGTATATTCCTGTTCCTTTAAGAGTCCGAGAGTTGCTTGGAATGACATCCCTGTTTTCTTTGGAGTTTAGTACGACTTTGAGAAGGCATACCAGCTGGTTTACTGTCAAGTCAGACTTTTGGCCGATTCTATATAAGCTGTGTATCGTTATGCCTGATAATGTTGTTGCCATTAGCTTATATAAGGGGGCCTTGACCAAGTTAAGGTCATGCTCGAACCTGACTCTGCTAACAGAAGCCGGTGATTCTTCCACTTTGTGGAGAATGAGCGACCTTTCAGAGAGATCAAGTCTGCTTACTGTGGCGTAAGTGTCTAACCATCCTTCGTGGACACTGTGGCCATTATGGTGTCCCTATCCCGCTTTTTGCGGGAGACTACATTACGCCATTCACTGGCGTCCTCCTCGCTGACCATAGTCGATTGTGTCTGCCTGCTATCCACCGGCATTGGTGAAGCTTGATCTACAAGACTCTGAGTGACTTTAACTTCGGGGTTTTCAGCCCTTGGTACGCCTCTTTTTTACTTTTTATTATAGCTCGACTCCACACAGTATTTCGGATAAAAGTATGGAATTTTCAGTATGTCATATTGGTAGCCCAAATTTAGCAGGCTGACCATTGACATCGGCTGGGGATAGAACCCCGGACCATGTACATAGTCGGGGAGCGTCTTGACCGCTATGCCAATCTTTCTATTATTGTCAATAGAGGGTTTATCCAGCATCGTAGGGGCAGTATGGATGTCTGGAACATGGTGGGTGCTCTTGCAGTCCAGGAGCTTAAGAGCCCCAATGAGAGTAGCAATTGCTTCCGTTATACGAAACTTTGTCATACTACAGCAGTCACTGCACAGCCAGTTCACCGGAGGTTTGCAGCAGTGCTTGTATGCTGCAGGAGTTAGGTTTGTGCATATGCTATGAAACCACCTCTTGCAGTTATCATACTGCATTCCTTCTTCAACTGGAAATTGGCGCATAACTCTTCCACAGCGGTTCCTTTTGTTAGGGATGATTTTCACAGTGAAATGGGACAAAAGCATTCAAATATGACCCTATCTATATGACCTTTATATAAATCAGTGATAAAACTACCGAGTGTACAAAAATGGATATATATAACTATTAAGTTATAAGAACATAACTTCCTATAATTAAATAGACTCATAACTGAAAAGTAAACTAACTTCGATCAGAACAAACTGATTTCAAAGTTAACCTGTGGACTTTTGGAGCGTATAACAGAACAAAAGATGAAGTTAAACAAGAGCGTGTAAAATTCACTTCCTTTCCAAAGTTATCAGGTCGTAGAATTCCTACTATATACTCAGCCATTCACTTGTCTGGCTTTGATACCTAGCATTTATATGCCTCATTTGAACTAAGTGATCGTGTTTCTAGCTAGCTCCTATGAAGTCTTGAAGTTTAAAGCCCGCATTTCCTGAACTACTTTTAGCAGCACTATTTTTTTGTTTTGTTTTACCCCCGCAGCTAAAGTTGCGACCGGACTCTTTGACCAACAGTTTTTGTTAAAAGTATTGCATCTTAATTTTGGATGTTTTTCCAGTTCAGTGGTGTTTTTGCTGGATATATAGAGACTAGTGTATCTACACTTATTCAGCTACATCGCCTTCACAATGTTTAATAACATTCTTTTTGATTATAGAAACCCGAAAGGGAGGCGGCGAGTTGGTCGTCCAAGGGTGACTTGGAGGAGGTCATGCGAGGAGGAGATGAAAGCATGTGGACAGACCTGGAGCAGGGTGAAAAAGCTGTCAGAAAACCGAAGGCAATGGAGGTGCGCAGCTGAAGCCCTATGTTCCTCTAGGAACTAAAGGATACAATAATAATAATAATTGATTATAGATCAACTGAAGACACATAAGACTCTTATTTGGAAACTCTTTAAACTGTATAAAATTATCACACAATAACTTCTAGGGTCAAAAATACTTCTGCATTGGTGGTATTAAATAGCTGGAGGCAATCGGCCACAGGAAGCCCCATCTGACCTAGGTTTCATGCTAGTTAGCATTCATCAACAAGTCGTATGTGCAGCATTGAAGGAACTCGTGTCCCTTGTGAGATTCGAACCCACCTAACCCTGTGCTGCAGTAAGAGACGTTACCACTGAGCTATTCAGACTCGCGATTGATCTCCTGTAGGACTGTAGTGGATATTTTGATTGGACACTAGTAACTTGTGTGAATATTTCGTCTGACTTTTTACATTAAGAAGTTAAGGCACTCAGGCATAACTCAACCCCTCCTCCTGTTACACTTTGTCAATTCGTGCATCTTACCTATTCTTCTTTACTGTTCACCCTTGCTTATTCTTTTCTGGATTGCTTAAAAATAGAGACTATGTCATCCTTCGTAGAACTCTAAAGACTGTCAGTAGAGCGGGTGGTATTCCATTGGGCCAAATCGTTGACATCGTCATTGGAAGGCACTTGATTTCATGCAACAAATTTGCTGAAGGAATTTTGTCAGACTGTGAGCATCCACTGTAGCATCCGCAGCTCCAACCTTGTATCTCCTCAGGTAAAACAAGAAGTCATTTCATCAAAAGACTTTATGCAGGCACGTCTAAGTATAAAAATTCCACTATACCATATTTCGCTGCACGTATTTTATGTGTTGAAAATAGTGTCATGCATGAACTAGCTAGCCTTCTTTGCACTACTAAATAAACCATTTTCTCCACCCTTATGACATCAAGCTTTATTGTTATTGTTCCTATTATATTTGTAATTTTCGCAATTTTTTGTTTTTATTTGTTTAGTTTTTCATAAGTGTCAACATCACTTAAGGTGTGTTATACAATTGTTAATTTTGCCTTTCCCCTCACTATACTGTATCAACAGAACATTAGATTCAGTAATCTATAACATGCTAAGATTTTCAAACTGAATCGACAATACTGTTCGAAAAAAACCCACTGTTATGATTATTATTATTATATTTAATGTTCTCAATTTGTGCTTCGAATATTTTTCACTTTATATCGTAAACGTGGACAAATTCCTCTGGTTACTTTTGTTTTAATTTTATTTATATTTTGAGTAAATCAGATGCAGGATATTGTGACTAATGCTGAGAATTCCATTCTGTATTGTAGGTACTGTTTTTATTATTATTATGAACAACTTTATTAGTTTCTTTTCTTTTCTTGTGTTTACTTGACTCTAGGTTTGTTGGTATTGGCGATATTTAGCTGAAGCGAATGAATTATGGGCTTCAAAATGTATCCGGCGTGGATGGGATTTAATTGCATCACAAAGTCAATGGGAGCCAGGAATATGGAAAAAGCATTATATTCAAAATATACGTTGTCTTCAGTTGTATAGTATTTCAAAAGTAAGAGATAAATATCATTTGTGGTGAGTGCTACTTATAAACAGATATAAGTAGTATACCGTTAAACGAGTTTAGAATAGCAACAGTATGGTGTCGCTGCTTCTGCTGGAGATGAAGGTGCCGTGGTCGCAGGTGTTTGAAAAGGGAGACTTGTGAACATTCTTCAGGGACTCCGAAGGCATCACTGGCCTCGTTGGAGTGTGGGAGCAGAGGGCGAAGCTGGTCGTCTTGGGGACGCTAGGTTCCACTAAGAAGAGGTCAGTGGGGGTACAGAAGGTAGGGCGTGAGGACAAATACTCTCCAGCGATGATATTGGCCATTGGTCCCGCTATACCGTGAGTTGGTAGAACTTAGAATTCATGGACTGGCCACTGAATCGGGTCCCAGCAGTGACTGAATGGTATACGACCTCGCTAACCTTTTAACATGAAGGTCCTCGGTTCGAACCCTGGCAGTGGGTGCGTACGGCCGATAATTCATAAACTAGGATGAAGCAGCCGGCTGTCCAGTACTCCTGGCTGGTTTTCACTGGTCCTCTAACTGATATCAATCCATGATCAACTTGTAAAAACAAAAGGAACTATAACACAAGTTTTAAACAAATTCGATCTCTGAATTACTACAGCCTTCAAACTGCTTGATTTGATTGATAACACATTTTGCCATAATGACGAGAAAAAAAACTGTCTTCAAGTCAGCATTGCTACTTAGAAAGCAATTAAAAATCAGAAAGTATTCAACCACAAATGTCTAGATGGTGTTTTCATCCATTATGACAGTTGCTCTGAAATTAGACAAGATTGATTATAAACTAACCTCAGTTAGAGAACCCCTGAAAACCAAGAAGTACTGTTCATCTGTTTTGTCCTTGATTGAGAATCTTCAGGATTACGCAGCTACGATTCCCACCTGATAGGGGTTATAAGGTGAGTTCACTCACCATTCAAGCACTTGGATGGAATCCAATGGCCTATGAATTCTATCCTAGTGGCTCAATGTTTTATGAGGTCACCTTGAAACCTGAAGACCTTGAGTTCAATCGTTGGCGGAGATACCAGTGTGTGCCGATGGAGAGTCACACACACTAAAAAGAAACAGCTAGCTTTCAGTACCCCCTGGTTTTCAGTGGTTCTCTAATGGGTGGGGTGGGGTGGCGGCGCATCACTTCGCCGTCCAAACAAAATATCTCCCTTCCTATTGAATAACTTTCGTTTCACATTCTTGTTTTTACCTTCCATGCTTCAAATTGTAGTCGTCTGCAAGAAGTAGTAACGTGATAGAACAGTACTCAGGAAATCTGTTCACTAAACACTCGGAATTCTCAAGTAATCATTTCAGTCATGCTGAAAACAGTGACAATAATGAGCCTGCTGAATATTGTCATAGTTACAAAAGTGCAGATACAGATCGAAGTAGAACAAATGATTGTAAGAAGCATAAAGATGATGGTAATTTATCAGAAAGAGGCAAAAATGATAAAGTCAGCCTAGAACCATGGCGTGCACCAAGTCGTAGACCATCTGAAATACATCGTTTGAATTATTTTGATAATGAAATCAGCGTGTCAAAATCATCGAGGAGTGAAGTACAGCGAAGGTAAATCGACTCATTTTTTATTGAATTTTGATAATTTAATAAACTGTAACTGAATGAAAGCTTAAATTTGAGATAATTGGTGTGATTATCGCATTGTATTTAAGAGTTGATTTTAGAAAGACAGAACTGATAAGATGGATCGTGGAAATAATAATAATAACGGCTTTATTCTCAACAGTGTTTATATAATGTACAGAACTTTCAGTGTGGTTTATTTCATGATATTTTCTCTTCCTTGTACAGGATCTTCAAATAAAAGGTGAACTGACAATAGGTCGTGTGACACACAGTTCTCTCTGATATGAAGCGTTGTAAACCAATCCATTATGTGATATCTCTTCACTAATTAAGAAACTCAGACTAACTGGAGTCCCTCAACTTCTGCTTTCACAATTTGTCAACTCTCGTATCCTACCTATTCTACTTTACTGCTCCCCGTTAGTCTTTCCTGGGTTACTGAAAAAGGACTCTACCATCCTGAGAAGGATATTGAAGGTAGTTAGTAGGACTAGTGGTGTAAAAGTTAGTCAGCTCGTCACTACATTAGTGGATAAGCATCTGAATACATGCGAGAAATGGACTAAAACCATACTCTGTGACCCCCAATACCCCCTCTATTCGCAACTCTCTCCTTGCATCTCATCAGGTAGAACAAGATATCAGTACAAAATAATATATGCTCATACAACCAAGTATAGGAACTCAACGATACCATATTTGGCCCGTGTTCTAAGTGACAGAGAGAATGTTAAGCGCGAAACCTATGGCTTGATTTGTTGTTAATAACATAATTTTGGCCCTTGTTATTTCCCCCTTATACTCTCTTATTTATACTCTATAGTGAACAACCTTCTCAAACACACTTAGCTACTTAATATTATTATCATTGGCTTACTTTTTTGTACTTGACTCTATTCCTTCTTTTGTATATCTACTGGGTTCGACTATATTATCACTATGATTATTACAAAATTGTCCTGTCATTAACCATCATGTAATAATAGTTTTGTGGTTGTTTTTTTGTTCGGCACTATTTAACTGACAATCTTGTTTGTGAACGCCACTATCACCATCTTAAAAATTTTGTATTATGCATGATTCCTCACACTACCACTACAAACACCGCATTAGTGCTGACAATAAAAAAACACAACCTGAATTGTTTATTTTATGATTGTTTAGTGTAGTTCAATCAAATTAACTGATCATCTTGGCTATAAACATTCTTAAGAACATCTCATAATTTCTTGTATGATTATAGCTGTTACTGTTCACCACGCATACACATATCATAGCTTTCACTAACCAATACTGAAATATTTTTTTCATTATTGGTGTTTATCTTCCTTTTTACTTGGTATTTTTATTTGCATCTTTTTTGTTATTTCTGTGTTTCTTTTTTGGTTTTTTGTTGTGTTATTTTATATATATATTTTTTATAATATTCCTTTTAAATGTACGATGAAATTAGGTGCAATATTGTAGATAAGTGCTGAAAATTCCACACTGTACCACAAGTACTGTTTCTGGAATAAAAGCGAAATTGTTATGTTATGTTATGTGCCACCTTAGAGAGATAAACAACGACATTTTCCTTTCCAAGTATTGGTTTTTTTCTAGGGATTCAGTTTGATTGGTTGGAGGATTTCATATCATGAGCTGACATCAGTTAGAGAGCCATTGGAAAACCAGTTGTTTTGTCAGCAGTGGCTGAATGGTCTAAAAGCTCGCCTTGCAACTAGAAGGCCCAGGGTTCGAGTCCGGGTGATGTTAGCTTACTGGTGAAGAGTCCCAACCTAGGGTGACGAAACAACTGTTCACTACTCCCTGTAGGTTTTTTCAGTGGTTCCCTAACCGATGTCAGCTCATGATGAAATCCTACAACGACATTTGTTGAATAGTAATTATAGAGAGTTCATGGGTACATTTTTTTTAACCAAAGACACCACTGAGTGAAGTGACTTCACTCAATTCTATGTCAACCAAAAGACTCAACAGTGAAAGAAGATAAAACCAGCATCATCTACAAAATAAATTGTAACAAGTGCGAAAAACACTACATTGGTCAAAGTGGACGTCCTCTTCGTCTTCGTATCCACGAATATAAGCTAGCCGTCAAAAGACATGATATCCACTCCCTCATATAACTACATACAGACAACCACGGACGTCAATTCGACTGGGGCAACGTTCATATATTAGACAGAGGAAGTAACAAGAACGCTAGAGAAGTTTTAGAAGCCAGCCTGGTATTCCGGGGAATCATCAATCAATAATCACATCGAGATAGACAAAATTTATCAACCGATAAGAAAGAAACCTTACACACAAAGGGTCAAAATTCAAGTCAAACAAACAATCAGTTCCAGTACAAGCAGCCTAGAAGGTGTGAAAACACACGAAAACAACCAATTTGATGTGAAAGTATGCCGATACGAGTGTAGGTCGTAAGGGGCATAGAAACAAAACTAATAATCATAATAGTTTTAATTCAAACAGTAATTTTGATATACATATGAAATTTTGAGCATCTAATAGTGTAACGACAGAAGACAAGGACCAGGAAACAAATTGTTTATTGAGAAAATCAAGATGAAAATATTTAGAACAACTGAAGAAAAACCACAATTCAAGTTCAATACTCTGGGACACCTTGTAACTGGAAGCTCCTGGGTTCGAACCGTGGCGATGGGTGCGTACTGCCGATGATTCCCAAAACTAGGATGAAACAGCTGGCTGTCCAGTACTCCCGGCTGGTTTTCAATGGTTCTTTAACTGATATCAATTCGTGATCAACTCGTAAAGAAACTAAACTAAATATCAGATAAAATACGGGAAAGTAACACAGAATTTTGTGTGAATTCATAGTCTCGACAGCAGACCAGTGTAGCGATTGCGACTGGCTCACGGAGTTTTGGTTGATTTAGGCGAAGTTCTCGATGCAACAAAGACCTTTAACTGTGTGAGAAGAAGCGGTTTGTTCGGCCCCATTTACTATTCTTGACTTATTCACTAATTTGATAAGATAATTCATACTCATTCGTCTTTGTTTACATTTTTGTTTCCTTTCAAACTCTTAACTTTAACGTACAGTTTAAACATATACTCTGAATGTCTTAATCTCATGAACAGTATTCATGTTTCTAAGAAGCTGACAGTTTTAATGGTAATCGTCATTTCTGAAGGATATTCACCTTTGATTGGTTGGATCGAAGTGCTTGGTCTCTGTTGACATGTTGTGTGGAAGCTTCGAATATATCGGAAGATTTAACCTGAAGTAATTTGATGGATAGTGAGTAACAGTCAGATCCATCAGGATGTACATTTCGGCTGTCCTATTTATAACTCGTAAGCCAGTGGATTTACCTGCATTCCCCGGTGAGTGATAGTGTTCCCAGTACACATAGTTTCAAACTCACAAGTGGTGGTCCATGGGGCCCAAGTAGTCTAGTGGATGAAACTTTACCTTTAATACTATGGGTACCAGATTCGAACCTCAGTAGGAATAATATCATTCACTAGGGAATGCAAGTACATCTAGATGACCAGTCCCAAATAAAACATCCAAAATGTGCATCCTAGATTCCATCTCTGCTCACCATCATCCACCAAATTATTTTAGAAATGCGATCTACTGATAAGGGTTAATAAGTAGTTACTTTTCAGAGACTAAAAATTTGTTATTAAAACAAATCTAATCCCTTCTAACTGACGCTTGTAAACTATTTAATCTGATACCCACTAATGCTTTGCTACAGAACAAAGTTGCCTGAAATTCTAGTAAGAGGTCGTGATTTTTCGATCTCACCAGGTAGGCTGATGAATACGAATACTAAGAACACAATACTCAGCGAAGAAACTCTTCTCAACAACGAATTTATCGTCAATCTGTACAATCGTATGTATATATGGTTTTTAAGAAGATATATCCAGTGAGGGAATTGGATCAAAGGTGTGAATGCATAAAATAATAATAGTATGAAATGCAATTAAAATATTTGTGATTATAATCATAGTTTAATGTCAAGTGGTAAAATAATTAATGTCATGTGTAGAATAATACATAAGGTGTATAGATTTTGGAAAGGTATACATAATTATAAGACTAGTGGACGAATATAAAATGTTACATAACATGATGTGAACTTTGATAAGATAGAATTCAATATTGTAAAAATAAAAAATTTAAAAATTAATAATTTTGGGTTTAAAATGACAAGTGGGTCAAGTGGAAAAGATTCAGAGTGAGAATAATAATAATAATATTCGAAGTAATAAGGGAAAAGTACATAGAATAACTGAATAAACAAAATAAATAAATGTCTATCCCTCTACGGCCAAGGCAGAAGTAGGGATTGTACATACTTCTTTTGTACACAAAGGTTTGGCTTAAAGTCATGAATTGCCAAGGCCTCAGCTGTCTTTAGAAGTCTGTAACGAAGAAAACGCGGGAAGTTAGCATGGATTCTATGTATATGACCTTGAAATCATGGTTAGGGTTGACCGAGTGACAGAAGTCGATCAGATGTTCCAGAATAGAGCTCCTCACACACTTCCTTTCTCCCTCGTAAGACCAAGCTGGAACATGTTGTCGTATCCGTGTGAAAAGCGTCCTATGACTACGGCCAATGTACCTTACTCCATATAACCAGGTGAAATGGCAGATGCACATGGAAGCGGCCAGGTGGGGGAGCTTATCTTTTACAGAGGTAGAGAATAGTTTGCGGCTCGCGAACGTCATTTGCAATTTTGCTGCAAAGAACGTCTTACTGACTGATTTAGAGAGACGATTTTTGAGCATATCTGAAGCTTGATCACCTTTGAATTCCAAGTTCATGAATAAGATATCCTTTGGAACTAAGTCACCAGTGACCAGTTTAAACTGGTTATCTTTCATGTTGCTGTCAAATAAATCGGTTGGGGTAACTATTTTCTGCGAGTGCGGCTTTTAAGAGGTCAAGTTCTGAGTCAACACAATCAGAACAACAAATTTTCCTTATCCTAAAGGAGAGTGAATGAATGAGGTTCCTTTTCCTGGAAATGGGCTGAAATTCAAGGGTTAGTGTAGGCTATGCGTGCATTCTGATGAAGAGTTACAGACTAGGGTGAAACAGCTGGGTGCCCAATACTCTCTGCTAGTTCTCTAACTGATGCTAATTAGTGATCAAACTTGAAACCGATCATATTCCTGCAGACCAACACTTGATTATATCTCGATAATTTTATTAATGTGAATATTCTGATGTTTTAATCTCACTTTTTTCTTTTCTGTTTACTTTTCACTTACACTAGACGTTATAGCAGTGCTGGGACAAGAAGATACTCCGCAATATCCTCATCATCAAATATGCATAATATTTATAATCCTACACAAGTTAAAAGTGACCTGCATGAACGTGATGATAATATTTCTGTCAATTCTAAACAACGTCAAAGTGTCAGTATGATAAAATCAATTTACTCTAATGATTTATTAATTATTCCTCGTAAATATTCTCAACCAATACCATGGAAACCAACATCGTGTTATGCATCTAAACCTTTACAAATTAATTTTGACGAGAATATCAAGAAGATGAAGGAGCAGGAGAAGAAGAAGAAGAAGAAAGATCAAAGAAATTCTGTTCACCGTCATCAACAACATCATCAATATCTTCAGAGTTTAAATGTACAAAATAATGACCTTGAGGAAAATAAAAATGACTTAAACAAATTACACGCACATAATTCAAAAGTAGACGGATCAATAAAGTCACCTGTATTAGAAGAGAAAATAACTCAACAGGAAGAATTATACAATGAGAACCATAACATAGATGTAAGTATTCTGGATATCACCCTTTTTTCTCAATCGGTGTGATTTGTTTTAATTAGGTGTTATTAGTATTATTGTTTGAAGAGTATATTAAGGTGGATGAATGAATTTTGTAATATCTTCATAAATCATATGTTGACCGGAAATGTAATCCAGATCCTACTGTTATCAGTGAATGCCTGTTTCTAGATTACTTGTCTTGATGGAGTCTGTCGTTTTACAAATCCAGGATGGTTTGTTGCCGGATATCTTGGAGGTTTTGAAAACCCACGCCGAATATTGATTTTTATTTTGAAAAAAAACATAGAATAGCATGGGAAATCTTCTTTTTAATGATTCATTTTCATAACTTGGTGTACAATACAGAATTTATATTTAACAAAGAATTCATAACACGACCAATCAGATACTGGTAACATTTGTCCTAGAAAATTGATTACATAGTGTAAGGTGTAATCTAGGCGGGGACAACTCATTGAGAATTATTAGATAGATCTAATATCATCAAATCAATGTGCACAGGTGCGTCGGTGGTGCAGCGGTTAGGATGCTCGCTGACCATGCATATGGTCCGGGGTTCGATCCCCGGCCGACGCACTCCTTTACCTCACTCACTAAGCCAGAAATAATGCTGGTAAAGAGGATAGGTTGGGTATGAGGCTAGCAACTCCACCCTGTAAAATAAACACTGCTACAGAAAATTCAAGCTAGAGGTTTCAAGCCCTATGTTCCACCGGGAACGTGAAGGTAAAAAAACATGTGCACAGTGATGGCGAGCTACCTAAAATGGTGGACACATTGTAAACCTGACTGAGAGAATTCAGTCTGCAGCGAAGAAAGGACTAGACACGTCACACTAGTTACTAGTGTTCGATCAAAATAACTGAGAATTAAAAAGTTTGGCAGGCAGAAGTTGGGGTGACATAATAAGTGTGAGAAAATCAATAATCAGCATAATCGCGTAGAGTGGACAAAAACTAGTGGCACATTGATAAAGTGTTTTTATAAAATCCATATGGAAAAGTGGTGTTATTAGTAAATAATAAGAGTGTTAATAAAATAAGGATGGTGAGAATAATAATAATATTAATAAGAATAGTAAACTTACATAATAAAATGAAGTGAAATTAAAGTAAGAACGTTACTCTGGCCACGGTAGGGCCAATGAACGTATGTAGTGCTTTTGAACGCAGATATCCGGTTTCAGATCCTGAATAGTCAATGATCCAGCTAAGTATAGATAGTGTATTCAAAGCCGTTTCGTAAGATATTGAGGAATTCTGTGTAGCACTGTGAAGTAGTCATGTGGAGGTGCCTGATGTCCAGATTTGAAAATGTGTTCGAGGATACAGCTGCTGATATTCTTCTCTTTTCCTCTGGCTAGCTAGCTAGGCTGAAAAGTGTTCCACGACACGTTTCCGGACTTGATATAGCCTACGGCTGACATAATTTACTGCTTATGAACAAGTAAACTGATAAATACACTTTAAGGTAACCAAAAGCCGTGTCTTATCCTTAACGTTGGACTAGATTAAATTGTCTGCTGGAGAATGTGACACTTAAGGTGGCTGCTTGAAATACCTTTTCCAGGCATTTAAAAAGGCGGTTTCCGAGAATTTCTGCGTCGATATCACCTTCGAATTATTAAACGTACATCTGAGAAGTACTTTCTTCTAGAATTTGATGGTGGTAAGAGGAACTTTTAGTTTGTTGGTTTCAATTTAGTCACAGATGAGGCATATTTTCTCGGTCACCCGCTTTATTGTTGTTTATTAATAACATTGAATTTTCATACAGATTTTTATATAAAAATTTAACCGTCTTTTCACAGTAGCTTTTGTCCACTTTGCATACTTGAACTGATTAGTCGTTTTTCACACTGATTATGTCATCCAAACTTCTGCTCCTTTTTTAATTTCCAATTAGTCATCCCGTTCTAGATTACAACTTGCACTATGTAATTTATATCCTAGTGTGGTGAGAGCAGGCCGTGAGAAAATATGAGCAAGGCTGATTCAACAACCAATCACAGCAAAGTTAACGTGGCAAAATATGATTCGCAGATAGAGAACTCTATTTGTCGAGGAATCCCGAAACAACCAGTCAGATAACTGCGCTTGTCTACTTGCATAAGCTATAATAATGTATGTGAAATATGTATAAATACGTGTTGATTTTCATAATAAAACGATCTGTTGCCTAGCCCTTGTCTTCTGTTGTTACATTTGGTGTCGCTGCCTACCGACAAATGGAAAGCCTATGCCCTGCTGTTTTTGATGGAGACATATGGATCTTCGGGCAGGACTTCAAGACTTCTGCGCAGTTGAGTGGCGTTCAAGATCTGTCAGCGATGGAGCTGCTACTTGGGACGCTGCTGGGAGGTCGGGTGAAAGCAGCATATGAATGTGTGAGACGAAATACTGACGAATGTTCGACAGGGTCAGGCAAACAGTTTCCAAAGTGGGAAGGACCACATATGGTCACTTCGAGATGGGATTACGCGGACACAATCGCAATGACGAACAATGAGAGGCGCGTGAACGTCAGCGAGCTCCAGAAATGGATACAGCGAGACAAGCCAACGATGACTCCTGCACCAAGTAGATCAAGCCGACTTCAGTCGCACGTATTTGACGGGGGGACGAGTGTGGTGAGAGCAGGCCGTGAGAAAATATGAGCAAGGCTGATTCAACAACCAATCACAGCAAAGTCAACGTGGCAAAATATGATTCGCAGATAGAGAACTCTATTTGTCGAGGAATCCCGAAACAACCAATCAGAAGCCTGCGTTTGTCTGCCTAACTTCTGATAAACAACCAATCAGATAACTGCGCTTGTCTACTTGCATAAGCTATAATAATGTATGTGAAATATGTATAAATACGTGTTGATTTTCATAATAAAACGATCTGTTGCCTAGCCCTTGTCTTCTGTTGTTACACTAGGACAAATTTCACCAGTATCTGACTGGTTTTATGAATTCTGTGCTAAATATGAATACTTCACTGGTTGAAGAAGCAGACGGCAAAGACAGGCCGCCTTCAGATGAACATAGTGAAGACGTTGGTGATGAAGATAGTCAACCAACATCAATAGCAGCAGTAACAAACACCAGTCACCATCAACGGGAGAGATTTAACAGAGGTCACTTACTTCCTTCACTTATCCGGCTAGAAAGCATCGTTTCAACTGCAGGCCGGCGGAACGGATGATGATTTCAGAGCCAGACAGACAGACAGAATCGAAAAGGCAAGAAACGCCTTCATCAACCTGAAATTAGTTTGGAAATCTGCTCTCACTTATTCAGCATAAAGAACACGATTTGGATTTTTAACACGCTGATTAGAAACTTTTACTGAGCGTCACGAAAAGGATTTCCAACAGTCTGTTACAGACTTTCATCAACAGCTGCCCACCTCGCTGGCTTCATATTGAAGATCAAATGGTCAGCCAGAGAGAATCACAAGCAAGAAACTCTAGCTGGAGGAACAAACCAACAGGCAAGAGCCCATCACTCAACAAGCAGATATGTAGGAGAAAATGAAGATGGATTGATCGGGCATACGTTGAGGAGACCGCTTTTTGACATCATTCGCCAGCGAGGTAATCGCTTGAATGGAAGCCGAATGGGAAGCGATGACTGAGTCGTCAGTGCGAGGTTAACATGGAGGAGATGAGAGATTATGGTCAATTGTGGATCCAGGTGAAGGGGACAAAACCGAAAAGAACAAAGTGGAGATGTGTTGTTGAAGCCCTGTGTTCTACTCGGAATCCAAGGGAATAATTCATAATAAATAGTATGAATTGTATAGATTATGAAAATAAATCATTAAAAAAAGAATTTTCTTCACTGTTAACGTCTGTTTCTTACAATTCAGTATACGAATATTCCGTTCATATTGATTTTTTCCTTTCCCCTTCACATAGTCTCCTCTATGTCACCCTCAGGTCCACACCCAACTCGTCGTTTCCTACTCGGGATCCACCCGAAAGTCTGCCTAATGGATGGTGTCAATCGGAAGTTTCTTCAGAGTATGACCCAACCAATTTCATATACTTCTGTATATTTGTTATCTAGTTCTGTGTCCGACAGAGGGAGTACCCTGTCGCATATCCTTCTATGAGCAGCCAGCCATTTGATCTTCAGTATAGTGGCATCGAAGGCCGGCTGTTGATGAAAGTTCGCAGAAGGCTGTTGGAAATATAGAAACACTGACCAGGTTAATAGCATGATAAAACTGCCTACTTTTTTGTAAAACACTTATATTTACTTCGATCACTTAAAATCCAAGAAGTATTGGACAGCCAGTTGTTTCATCCTAGTTCAGAACTCTTCAGTACTTGAGCACCCATGACACCACCTACGAACTTCGGTTTTTGAGGTCAGCCCGTTGAGCATTCAGCAACTGGGTTAGGCCATGGGTTATGACTTCAGTGAATTCACGACATAGTACTCCTGTAAACCAGTGCCATTGACTATCGTTCACTTCATCCTGAATTGACCAACCTTGCATCAGTGGTTGTGATAAAATTCACCTAGAAGACATTTCGTCAACAATCCTTATGGCTAACCAATTTTAAACAGCGCAGACTATAAGAAGAAAGATAAGTAGAGAGGGAATGGCAGTTCTAAGAAGTTATAAGCGTTGTATTACTGGTTTTAGCCGTCACATTGAAGTTATCTACTTCAAAAGTGGTAAAACTGAGTTTTTGTCTCTTCCTCTCTCTCTCTGCGCGGCGTGGGCTATATTATTACAAATTCATTGGAAATGACTAAAATATTAAAAACAGTTTAAGGCATTAGTTGCAGGTGTAGAAGTGTTTATTCCACAAATCCGGATTTAGTTTACGTAGTGGTCTGGAAATAATCTGATTGGACGAATTTCCTTTTCAAGGTTTCACCTTCAGAAAATAAACAACCAATCAGAACAGTCTATTTATTATTCTCTGACCTAACCGACTTTTTTTATTGGTTAAAAATGTATAAATGTGTTTTTCCACTTCTCTTATCTATTAAACATTTCTCCTGCTTCTTTATCTAGAATTTAAACACATCTACAAGAAGTTCAATTCATCAATCGAAAATCATCGCATGTTATGAAACCCCAAAAACCTTGGATCATTCTAACGCAGTTAATATAATCAATAATGCTAATAAAAATAGTCAATATCTTCAAAATCCTCCGTCTTATCGATCCCTATCTGCTTCACTACCGTCATCTCCGTTAACATCACCATCAGTGGAAGAAGTTGACTCATCAGTCCATCAGAGCATCGATGGTCAACAACATCAACGACTGTCTTCACCTAAAGCGGCATCAACGATGACAGTGGCGTCGATGAAGTCAGCTGAATCAAAAGCAAGGACGTTGGATTCTCCAGATAACTTGTGTAATAGTAATAATGACTCAGTGCCACAGACAGTAGAAAAAAAGAATGATCATCAAGGCAATAATGATAATAATGAAGATCCATACAAAGAAAGTCCTGAAAAGTAGTGAATAAATGAAGGACGTATTCATTTGTCAGTTCAATTTGTGTAAACAGCAAAGGTCAGTTTTACGAAATATGCACAAATATTTTAAGTGTTGGTTTACACAAATTTCATTGATTCCAAGATTGATCAAGAAACTGAATTCAGTTAGAGGACCTCTGAAAATCAGCAGGGATTATTGGGCAGCTGTTTCGTCCTAGTTTGAGGCGCTTCATCGGTATGTCCACACAGTCCCATCCAACAGAGATAGAACCCAGAAACTTCAAGTTACCAATTGAGATTGTTGACCATTCAGTTACTCAGATGGAGCACAGTGGCTTGTAAACTGTGACTTGTGTAAACTAGCTATACATAAACAGCGTGATAGCAAGCCAATGTCGTCAGTTGTTATTTGTCCTCACGCTCAACTTAGTGAATCCCACCCCGGTCGTGACCGAAACTTTAGGCAACTTTATCCTGCAATCAGTCACTAGTGTGCACTGTCTGTCTATTTTCGACAGAGAACAACTTCGCACCGATGTGCGCCAGTTCAAGTCGCCACACTCCCTCCTTGTAGCACACAAAGCAAGAGAAGAAAGTAGAAGAAATGCATAATAGAGACACAGTAAACAGAGGTGTGAGACAAAAGAATAGTAATAACGAAGAACAATATAGTTTCATTGGAAATTATAAGTCACAAGGAGTGGATGCATCTGCGCCATCCATTGAGAACGATTTTGAGCCATATCATCAACAATTGTTTCCAGTCTTCATTGGTTTTTACCGTCCTGAGGACCCCAATCAGTCAGGAAGTCTACACCTTCCTACGTGGCTTAGACTAACTGTTGTAGATTTCACTGACTGATGTCATGTTTTGGTTTGACCGCCGCTAGCTCTTTTCCAGCCTGACCCTATATTAGCTAACATTGCCCATTGTCGAGGAAGGCGATGATTAGGCATGCATACGTAACACATGTCCTAACCATCTCAGTCGATGTAATTTCACAGCCTCGTCGATTAATTTCCCCTCCCACCTACCTAGCACTCGACGGATGCCTAACTTCAATATTGCTCACCTTATTATACCACCACATTACACAGGAGATAGAACGCAGACACCTATGATAAAAGACAGCTAATCATTTCATGTTTTCCACTCTCAATGGCCAGGACTCACTAGATTAATTTTCTAGTACTCTCTGGTATCCAGCAGTTCTCTAAATGAATTTAGTTAACTCAAAGAATAACAGTCGCCGAATGATCTTGTATAACCTATCGAAATAAACCAATTTAATTGAAATAGATTGTTTTACGGGATCATTCTGTTAGCTATATAACCCTTACAATAACCCGAATCATAACCAAATTTGCTTTTTATTTCATTTGCTGATCTAGTGTGAACTTAGTGGAAATTCTTGGTTTTTATCAGTGTTCTCTGAGCTGGATGATGTAATTGTACAGCTTTTATTATCTGTCCTTCTGAACAGCATCTTCAGCGGCAATTTCAGTGTCAAGTGAACTTTCAGGATTCTTCGATGGCAGAATGTGTTTGTCTCTCCTGATTACCTAGCCGTGATTAGTCGTCTTTAGAAATTTCATGTTGTGTTGATATTCATCCTGTAGTTGACCGGATATGTGACCTTGTGACCAGAAGCACTGAAGATATTGCTCTAGAAGGACATTTAAAGCTTCGCAATTAAACCAACCAGTTCAGGAAACACAGAAAAACAAAACAAAAATCAAAAACATCCATCTGAGCTAAAAGTCCTCATCCAATGTTTCAAAACCTGACAGATTTCATCCAGAAACAATGTTAGTTGAAGAACCACTGTGAAGTTATCGATCAGTGGACAATCATCTTGCCCCTAGTTTGAAGGCCCACAGCAGTGAGGACCTATGACGCATTCAGGGATCCCTAGGATATATATTTATAGATTAAAATGAGGGAAATTTAGTTTTTTTTATATAACACTGGAAGAAGCTGCGGTGTTTATTAGTGACTGACTGTGGTTCAGGTTTTCTGGAAACATACTGGAAAGTTATGATCGGTAGGGTTGTCCAAGTAGAATTTATAAACAGATACTGTGACAGTGGGGGCTAATTTATAAGCTGACAAATGTTGAAATTCATAATTCGCACCAGATTTTAATCCAATGACAGCTTTCTTGCTTCATATCTTGAGATTCCTGGGTTCGATAACTGATGGGGTCATGGATATAACTTACTGAAGATTCCCTAACAAGGACGAGACAGCTATCTAATGCAGCATAGTTCGTGACGAGAATCTAATAATTTAGGCTAATCCCAAATCTTACCTGCAAATCGTGTTGTCTGAATGTCATTCTCCAGCTCACCGATGGCTACCTGAAACTGTAGTGGACATTCGCAGCTAGTGGTATCCACCATGTTGCCATGAAGTGGATGACAATCAAAGGCACCGAGGAAGGGTGCAGCACTGTATCACGAGTTGACAGAATTAGAATTCAAATTATAGCCCAAGTGGCTGAATGGTCAACGCGCCTAAGGAAACGGGTTCGACCCCCGGCGGTATCATGAGCTTGCACTGTCGAAGAGTCTCAGTACTCCCTGGTTTTCAGTGATCTTTCTAATTTATGTTGGTTCAACGCTATTGTAATTAGTCTAAAATCCTAATAAATCCTATAATCTGGAAATGAATCAAGTCAAGAGATATTAATCATCTTAAATACTCAAAGGAAAAATAAGAAGAACGTAGGATGATACCTTCTTAAAGAAAGATAAGGCATGAAAACAACTTTTCGACTGTACTCAGTGTTATACCATATAATTTAGAGCAGTTAAATGGTCCTTTTCTGAGGAGACAATCGAATAACATCGTGTGTCAGGCCATTGCTTGAATGGAGCTCAAATGGTGGACGACAATTCGGGTGTTGCACCAAGGTTGACATGGAGGAGATCGTGTAAGAAAGAGATGAGAGACTATAGGTAATATTGAGACCAGCAAAACAGGACTGTAGAGAATAAGACATGGTGGAGATGTGTTATTGAAGCCGTATGTTCCACTCGGAACCCAAAAGAACAAGAACAGTAATAAGTAATATCCTTTCAGTAGATCTTTCTGTCACTTAATGAAAGATGATGAAGAAAGATATTATGTAGATATGAAATGAATTAGATTCTTTCAAAAAATACATCCTACTCTTTGAAAACATGCTAATGCTAATGAACTGATTGCTAATGAAAATTCACTGCGAACATAAAAAGTCCGTACAGTATTCGGTAAATTGTGTTTTCTTTGACACTTGAGTGGTATATGGTTATTATCCATTGGAGGAGATCCCTATTGTGCAGCGCTTGATCCTGCCTAACATTATGGCTGTAAGAAGTAGACGCTGTAGGTGGATGACATAATAAGACTAGTCGTTTTCCACTTTGTTCAACCTCTCATGTTATTCTGGGTAGTATACTCGGCAATAATGGGTTTGGGAGTAAGTGTTAGGTAAGAAAGAAATGTCAGCAGATGAAACTGTGAAGTTCTTCCCATGACCATTGATTGATCTTATATGAAACAGGAATGAGTCGGAAAAGAGTTTCGGGGGTGGGTGATCAAACTAAAGCAAGTACAGTCCCTATTGATACGTGCCACATAGAGAGTTGTAGATTATTCAATTGTATTTGTCACGATGTTAAGAATCACTGACTGGAGACTGATAGTGACATGCATTAGAATTATTCGCAATAGTATGAATGTCATTCCCTAGATTTTGCAAACCTTCTCCAATCTTCATCATTTTTTGTTAGTCGCAGCTCCATAGTGTGTCACTTTTATGTAAATTTTCATATCGGAAAGTCATACGGGTTATGTGAAGAATTTCTTTATTAATTTTTCTGTTTTATGAGTTGACAGTTGCCATTTATTGAATATTGAAAATTGAATATTGTCTTCTGTTGTTTATTTTTTTTCCTATCAAGGTTGGGATACAAATTTTCGCGGAATAATCAAATTATGAAATACTAATGATATTGTGATCTACGTTAATGCTAATTTGTATTCATTTTTTTATAGTAACATTTGTGTGATTTAACTTGTTTTTCATCCATTTTTTGTTTGAAAAAAATGAATTGAACTTTCCTCCTATCTTTGATTTTATTTTATGTGGGTAATGGGGCTACCAGGAGAGGTAACTCCAAACTATATCGATCCAAAACGAAAATACCCAGTATAAATAAACGGACCAATGACCTTGAGCAACCAATCAGATGCGTCCGTAGTATATGAGCACAATTATGTATTTAGTACGACAACAAAAAGAACCAGCACTAATCACCATCAACGAGAGAGATTTAACAGAAGTCACTCACTTCCTTTCCTTATCTAGCTAGTCATCATTGTTTCAACCACAGACAGTTGGAACGGATGAAGATGTCAGAGCAAGCCAGAATCGGAAAGGCAAGATACACCTTCATCAACATGAAACCAATTTGGAAGTCTCTTGTACTCAGCCTCAGTATAAACAACGAGATTCGGATTCTGTTCAACACAAATGTGAAGTCAGTCAGTTAGTAGTTCTTCTACACTGATCAGAAATTTGCACAGAGCGCCACGAAAATGATTTCCAACAGGCTGTTACAGGCCTTTATCAACATCTTCCCACTTCGATGGCTAGTTCCATTCTGAAGATCAAATTGCCAGCCTGCTAGAAAGAATTAGCAAGAAGAAACTCTGGCTGACAACAAGAAAAGAGCCAATTGCTCAACAAGTATATATGTAGGAGAAAATGAATATGGATTGATCGGCCATACATTGAAGAAACCGTCGAGTGAGATCGCGTGCCAGTGAGGCCATCACTCGAGTGGAATCCCAATAAGAAGCGTCGAGTGAGTAGCCAGTGTGAGGGTGATACGGAGGAGATGGGAGATTATGGGCAATCGTGGAGCCAGCCAGCCAGCTGGAGAGGACAACACCAAAAGGAACAAAGTGGATATATGTTGTTGAAGCCTTATGTTCCACTTGGAACCCAAAGGAATAATAATAATGGATCCAGTACATGAATTACATTGTAAACTCCATCAAGAGGTAGTATTCGAGTACTGTGTAGGTAATAGACGCATCGGAAGCTTTACATAGGTATGCATCTGCTGTTCATAGAAATGTGTGCAGATTTCCAAGCTATCATCACAGAAAATCTGTCCGAGAAGCTTTATCATTCCTTTTACAGATTCATGGATTCCGTAGAACAGTGAATGGGTCATAAAACAGTATGATATAGTTATCTGGATGATTTTAGGTACACAGGTCGGTTTGGACCATCACTGAGGATAACAACAAGGAGTTGGGAGGTCTCCTTTGAACACACACACACACACGAAAAAGTTACCCCGCATTATCATTATTGTTCCCTTGGATTCCGAGTGGAACATAAGGCCTCACAACAGCACGTGTCCACTTTGTTCTGTTTTCTGCTATCCTCGCCTAGTTTACTAGCTTGTCCCCAAGCCAGGAAAGAGGGAGGGTTGAGCGTAGGTCTAGTGACCCCTACCTACCACGGGAAAACCAATCACACTGCTACAGAAACTTCAACGCACAGGAAGAATATTAATAATGCATAAAAAAACTTATTTTTTCCTGGAATTGGAGAGGCGAAATGATGCCGGCTAGTGAAAGTCTTCGAGAAACCAGTCAGCAGATGTGTCTTTTCTAGATGAAAGCAAGAATAAGAATGGGGGCATGGAATGTTTGTACAGTGTACGAAGCTGAGTTTTTTTTAATTACGCGCGTTTACTAAAGGCTCATCTAATTGGTTGGTCAGGTCAATTACATCCGTTTATTAGGTAGTTTCGTTTTCATCCACTATAGTTTAGAGTTACCCCAGTAGAATCTTGGAAGCGCGCATTTAAAATGATGGGAGCAAGGGTCAAGTTGTATTGGGACACATTATTCACTGTTGACTAGGAGATGTAGGGAAATTCATCCAATGTGTCATGGATTTGATAGCTATCCCCATTTTCAAACAAGTAAGCAACGCAGACGTTCTTTTGAAAGTTTAGGTCACCAATGATGCTTTCAGAATAATGAAAACCAGCCACTGTAGTGGTATGTATTATCATATAAATTCCTTTATTAGGTATATTGTACACTGAAACAGTATTATTTGCTGGATGGTAAAGTTTCAAGCACAATCTATTATTGTTCATAATCTTAGCAAGTCCGTTATAACTACACAGTTTCGAAACTTTCATTTTATAGTCCTCTTTATTCCTTTCTTCCTAACTGTTATCAATTTTACCGCTCAACTTGCTTTACTTGACTGTAAGGCTGTCATGTTTTATACACTCCTATTGTATGGTTGTGTGTAATTTCATGAGTGGTACTATAGCTGAATTGTTTTTCGCACGTATCGTATTAGGGTCAACGAATCTTACTTATTATTTTTATTTAAAACACAGTACCACAAATATCCTTCATTCTACGACGCCACGTGATGGGCTGACCACCTCTCCCGCTTTTTGCATCCCTTCCCAGGGCTATCGAAAAGATACAGATAAGGAAGCCTCTGGGATGAAGTTCGTAATACATGTCCAAGCCAACCAAGCCAGTGGGTGTTTCTAGATGACAACACTCAACGAATGGTGATCTCCACTGTGTCCAAACAAACGCCGCTGGACCTCAGAATTACTGACATGATGATATAATCAAACGCAAACAATTCTACGAAGATAGCGATGACTGAATACGTATGTATCGTCGCCGCCGCACATCCTCAGTTTTCGTAGGCTTAGAGCAAGGACAGTGTGTACCTGAGAATTGTAAATCCGACCTTTGACAACCAGGCTAACGTCGCGACAGCACCAGAGGTGGCTTAATCTGATGATACGGTTAGAAATCTCGTCCGCCACACCTCTACCAGCACTCACACAGCTACCCGGAGACACGAAATTCTCGACAACTTCAAGCGGTTCACCTAAAAGATTGAGTACATGTACAGGCTCCTGCCAATCTTGTAACGGTACCTTGCACTTAAAAAGCTCAAAACATACTTATAGACATTACTACCTTGACCATATATATATATACATTAGGATTCTTCACCAGTACATCACTACGTTACCCCCCTCACCACAAGGGTAGACACCCAGGACCATTGAGAAGTTGCAAAGAGTCAAGCTCGTTGAGCGTCTATCCATTTGAGTCGGAATTCAATGAAAATAACCCAAGAATTCTAATTTTTGAGCAGTCCCTGTTAAGGTCGTGTGTGTGCATGTGAATCGTACTTCTGTGAAGAGTCCTAGAGCAACTAGGACCAGACGGGGGGCTGTGAAGTACTCTCTAACTGAAACAAAAGCAAAAAATAGTATTCTTTTTCAAAAAAATATATTTTTTTTATTTAACTTTTTAATAATAATAATTATTATTATCATTACTGTTATTAGTTTAAATTAACACATGATAAATGCTTGTGTATACAGAAGAAATGACATTACTCTTCAAAGTAGGAAGCCGAAGTAAGAAGGGAGTGGGGCAGCGAGAGAAAATGTGTGTATGTGTGTGCGTGTTTAGGTGTAACTGTGGTAGAAGAAGACGGCACACACACACACACACAAAGACGACTCCTGTGTGTTAAAAGGATAGAAAAAACAGAAAATAGAAGCAAGGAGGGGAAAAAGAGAAACCATATTGCCATCGTCATCACTATTATTAGCTCCAGCTAGAATTGGAATAAAGTTTGTAGTGAGTTGAGGAATACACGGCGGAGGGTGGGTGGATGGGCGATGGTCGCCTAGTCGGATGAGGGGGAAGGAGAATGTGTTTCTGTCTGTGTGTGAGCTTTTCAGTAAATTAGTTATGAAATTTATTAATGGACATAGGCGTAGATACATGCATACATGCATATAACAGGCACATTGGAATGTTTCACATTCACAAAAAAGAGAAAAATAAGAAGCGGACTGACTGAATAGAATATCAACTAACAATAATAATAATAATCATAGTAATAATGATAAGAAGCTTCAGAAGGGCAAAAGAGAGGACCAATAAAGGCAAACGGGACAGAAAAAAGCGGAAACCAAAGGTACACTAAAGAAGATTCATCACCATCATCCTCATCGCCTTCTCCTCCACCTTCTGGCCTTCTTTAGACCTCCGTTGCCTTGGGTCCGAAAGGGAGGTTCAGAAATAGAAAGGGGGGGGGGAAGAAGACGGGTAATATATTTTAGTACTGCTACTACTACTACTACTACTACTACTACTACTACTACTACTACTATTAATAATAGTAGTAATAATGCAAGAAAGAAAAGAAATGTCACAAACAGTAGGAATCACAAATAACAACAATAAGGACGACAGCAACAGCTGAACATCACAAAGATAAATAAATACAAGAAATACACTTGTAGAATTTGAAGAAGCGACACAAATCTAAAGTGTCTTACTTTATTTATTCATATATATATATATATATATATATATATATATATATATATATATATTGTATTCATTCTTTTATAATATTGATATTATTATTATTGTTATTCTTCAAGGATTCACCGATCCCATTAGCACAAACACAAATATACGTGTTTATAATATGCAGCAATGAAGATGAGTGGTAGTCATAGAGTTGTTGTAGTAGACATTGACAAATGACAACAACAAGTGTGATTACAAGAATAATCAGGTGAATATATATATATATATATATATATATATATATATATATATATATGGAAGGAATTATCATCAAATGGAATGCCTTGTTTACAACAAACAACAACACCTTATTATTGATTGATCGGTCGATTGATTGACTGGTTACTTAATCAAAATATTGTGTTGCGACACGCACGCACACACACACACACACACAAAATAGAAGAGATTATATGTTTACATATTAAATAATAACAAGCCAATAAATAGGCAATTAAGGTCCCAGATTAACGTAACGAGATAGTTGACAGTAACTATGACGACAAAATAAGATGGAGGGAGATGGCAGCAAAAGAAGTGACGAATTAAACCCAACGGTAATAATAATAATAGTAATAAATATAGTTTGCCCGAATGAATGGACAGAACACGAGAAATGTGCCTTGAATGGTGATGATGATGATGTCGAGGCATCATTTAGATGACGGGAGAAAGGGTCTATATATATAAATAATAATACAAACCAACCAAATATACATACATACATACACACACATACTTTGATGACGTAATGTCGGAACCTGTATTTAGCAAGCATTGGGTAATATATATGTGAGTAGGTGTCAGTTTTTTCGTAAAAATTGTTCCTCTTTTCATCGTCACAGCCAAAATAAAGAAGGGATTGAGTAGAATCTGATTGGTATAAATAAATAGTAATTAAGTAGTATATGCATATATAAATAAGCAAGAAGAAAATATATCACTCCTCCTTCTCTGCTTCGAAGTCGTATACAAGTAGAGTAATAATATTTGTGTAGAAAGAAGATATTGATTGATTATGTTGGGGAAAAAGGCGGACCGATATCGTGAATGCAACATTATATATATTATGTCATATTATTATGGTCTGAGTGTTAACGGACGTAGCATTTGACGATAGGCAGAAGCATTACGACTTGGTGGTTTATCGAATTCCGTGAGAAATGGACTAGAATTGACATTTTTACGGAACACTTGATCATATTTCTCATCAAAGGATACTATATATGTGTGTATGAAAGTAGACAGACAACACAAAGAGAAGGAGAGGGAGAGATTATTTGGTAAATTAATCATAAACAATAATAATATTAATAATAATAGTAATATCAAGTGTTGGTATGGAAGGATTCGATTGGTTACAGGGATTGACCACAACTTGACATCATTTAGAGAAGTATTGGAAGACCAACTGAGAGTACTGGATAGGTGTTTCTAGTGTTCTGCTTTTCGACTCTTCAACAGTACGCACCCATCACCAGGATTAGAACTTAAGACCTTCCGGTTACGAGGTGAGCTCGTAGACCATTGGTCAGTCAATGAATTCCAACTTCTACAAATTCATGATTTCAACATGACAACCAGACAATGTCATCCCTGGTGAGTAGTTGTCCTCACGCCCGACATCTTGGACCCCATCCCTCCCCCAACTAGCCACAACTTCTTACTAGAACTCCGGGAAACTTTTTCTTGTAGTCAGTCACTCACCAGCGAGCACCTGATTAAGTTTCAAGAGTTAGTTCAGTATTTCCAGCTGGTTTTCACTGGTTCTCTAACTAATATCAATTCGTGATTAAACTTGAAATGTAGGTGGATTGGATACATAACCAGTCTGTTGAGTAGACTGCTCATGAAACAAATGGTATAACACGCCAGCCATCCACTCCTGCATCCCGTCTACCAATGGTTAGTGATGAGTTAGGAGATCGGAAAATGAATGCGTGGTGACAGCTGTATGCTAGGCGAAATCGGTAGACAACAATTTACGTCCCAAATCGGGGTCACGAGAAAAAAACAATAACAAAGACTTAGCGTGGGTGGATACGATTCGCAGATATGTGGGCTGACCTTCAAAGAAACGGCCACGAAGAGATGACAGAATAACGTTCAGCGAGAAAAAAAACCAATCCGAAGACGCTGTTTCTCTGCTAATAACAACGAATAATAATGTACATTAAAATAGATATAAATATCTCTTGATTTCCTCAATAAACAATCTATTGCCTGGCCTTTATCTTCTGTCGTTACAAATGAGGGAGGAGTTCATGTGACGAAGAGTAAATGAAACAATAGAAGTTGTAGTGTTTCAAGTTGAAAACGACATCAGAGAACTGAAGCCATAGTTTCCGGTCGGAATGAAAAAATAATAATGCTAATGATAAATACGAAGGAGTTTATTATCACATAAACTCCAAGACTTGCAGGCAAAAACCAAAAAACTGGCTAAATAAGCTGGCAGCGAAGACAGGACTCTAGGTGAACATAGAGAAGACGGAGGTGGAAGAGATACCCGGCGCGACCGCCAGCAACAACAACCAGCACTAATCACAATTGACAGGAGAAATTCGGAAGAGGTCACTTCACTTATCTAGGCACCATAGTTTCAACTATGGGCGGAGGTACGGATGACGATGTCCACACCAGTCAGAATCGGAGAGTTGAGACAGACCCTCATCACTTTGAAACCAATCTGGGAATCTTTTGCACTCAGCACAAACACAAATGTTTAATCAGTTCTTCTATATGGATCAGAAACTTGGTTCACCAGTTAACAAGCATTTCCAACAGCCTGATGCAGACTGTCTACTTCACTGGCTCCATATTGAAGATCAAATGGTCAGCTAGCCAACCAGAAAGAATTACCAACAAGAAACTGTATGGACGAACCAAATAAGAACCTAGTGCTCCATAAATTTCTCGAAGAAAATGGAGATAGATTGGGTCTACACTGAGGAGACACTGTCGAATGACATCACGCGCCAGGCTATCTCACTCGAGTGGACTCCGAATGGGAAACGACATGTGGGGTGTCAGCTTCGAGGGTAACATGGAGAAGACGAGAGATTATGGGCAATCGTCGGGCCCAGCTTAAGAGGACCGCAGAAAATAGGACAAAATGGAAATGAGCTGTTAAAGCTCAATGTTCCACTCGGAACCTAAAAGCAATAGTTTATAACAGATACACTATATGGGAGGGGTGGTGGTGGGCGGGGGAGGACTTACCTAGATCAAGTGACGCTCGAGACAGTGCTTGTATAGCAAGGAATAATAATTCTCGATATAATGATTCTTCTAAGCATGATGCACAACTTTTAATATCACCGCATAAAAGACGTTGACTTCTACACCTCGATTTATTAACCACCGGCTGCATAGATTGTTGTTGTTGTTGTTGCTGCTGTTGGACAGGTAGTGCCTGGATATTTTCATTCGTCATGCTAGATTTCAATCCACTGCCATCACTATTCAACAACTGTTGTCTCAGTGATGTTGATGCCGGAGATGATACAGCTGTTGATGGTGAAGATGATGATAATGATGATGAAAGAGGAGGAGGCGGAGGAGACGATGGTGTATGTCGTTGTTTAACAGTCAAAGGTAAAGGTGAATCATATTGAAGATGTGCACGTGTTTGTAAAAGATATGCTATAGCAAATCGCATATCATTTTTACGGATAGCATCAATTATCTTTTCAATAAGTGAATGAATTGGACAACAGGCAGATGAAATTGAAAGATTAGAATTCATTTTATTATTTAAATTATACTGCATAGATGTTTCTTGTGGACTTATTGGTACTAATGACCATGGAGTATTTTGATCTATATAACACGAACAACGAATAAATAAACAAATAAATAAATTGCAAATACGCACGTATTAAGTTATCAAAAATCTGTATGATTAAAGCTCAGAAAACTTGTAATAACAGTGAAGTTGAGTAGTAGAGTGCGGCGTGTTGACAGCCCTTACTTCATTTAATTTGGGAATTTGGATTAAGCTCCCGGGTTCAACCCAAAGGACTGCCAGTGTCCAACAGTTGCCATATTTCTTGACTTGAAGGCGGCCTTCGACTCCGTGGATCGAAAGGTACTATGGTATTGTTTGACTGTGAAGGGAGTGCAAAGAAAGTACATTGCACTAATCAAGGCACTCTATTCAAACTCACGCTGTCGTGTAAGGGCTTATGGGGAATTGTCGTCTGAATTGGTAACAACCAGTGGTGTCCGAAAGGGATGTCCACTTTCCTCATTCCTGTTTAACTTTATCATAGATAGGCTAATGGAAGTATCCTTAACTGAACTTAACGACTGAGGAATCGACTTGTTTCCAGGGAATAGTCTTATGGACTTAGAATATGCAGATGACATGGCCCTGTTAGGGGAGGGTGCTGACAAAATAAAGAGTTTTCTGAACACCTTGAGCAGCAATCTTCGTATGTTTGGCATGCGATCCGCCCCTGTAAAATGTAAGACGATGAGGCTACAGGACTGGACTACGTCAACTCCTAGCTTAGTGATAGGGAGTGAAGTGATAGAACATGTTGACCACTTCACCTATTTGGGAAGTTGTATTAGCACCAACGGACTGATTGGCGATGAAATCTCAGCACGGATCCAAAAAACTCGAGCTGCTTTCGCTGACTTACACCATCTCTGGCGTAGGCGTGACATCCCGCTATCAACCAAGGGACGTGTGTACTGCTCAGCTGCAGTTCGCTCCGTCCTTCTCTATGGCTCTGAAACATGGCCAATACGGGTTGAAGATATGAAAAGGTTGACTGTTTTTGACCATAGATGTCTACGATCTCTTTCTCACGTTAGGTGGTATAATAAGGTAAGTAATGTTGACGTTAGACGTAGAGTGTTCGGCAAAGAGGGAAAATCAATCGACGAGGCTATAAAGTTACATAAATTGAGATGGCTAGGTCACGTGCTGCGCATGCCTAACCATCACCTCCCTCACCCCCTGACGGGCATTATTAGCTGATACAGGTGCAGGTTGGAAAAGAGCCAGTGGTGGCCAAATAAAAACATGGCCTCATCAATCCATGAAATCCTTGACAGTTAAACTGAGTCAGGTAGGGAGATGGAGACTCCCGGGTCGGGGCCCTCGGGACTGACTCTAGGAATCAATGGCTGGAGACAATAGGTGACATGGCTCAAAATCATTGTCAATGGCCAGCGGAGATGTATTCAGTCTCTGTAATCTTTCATATCCCTTTCTACCATTACTCATCTGTTTCACTCTTATACTTGTCAAAATCTATTGATTCTCTTCACTCATCTTCTTGTCTACCTTTGTGTGGTATTTGGAACGTGGCAATTTGAACTGGTGCACTTCGGTACCAAGTTCTATGTTGAAACCAGACAGACAGAAAGGACTGACGAAATTCCAGCATGGATACCAAAGGGTTGTGTAGCCTTTGTTAAATTACATATATCTTTAAAGTAGACGTGATATCCAGCTATTCTATCGATCAAAGGATGTGTATACTACTCAACAGTCCGCAATATGGCAACATCGAGTTGAGGAGGAGGGAAAGTCAACCGAGATGAAGTTGTGAAATTGAAACCGAAGTGAGAAATGAGCAAGACACATGCGTTCGTGCTTACGACAAGCCAATACCTTCCTCTACTAGATATGTATCGCGTATCAAATCCATGCAATCTTCTACAGTTAGTTTAAGCTAGCCAAGTAGGCAGATGTAGCCTCCCTGGTTGGGAGATCTCTGAGATTCTAAAAATCGACGGTCAGCTACACAATCGGTGATGGTATAGCTCAAAATCGTTCTCAATGGTGAAGACACACACAGTCACTACTCTTTATGATAAAGTGTGGCAACTTGAACTCGTGTACTTCTCTCTACAAAGTTCTATGTTGAAACTCAGGCAGCAGTAGTCAGTCATTACATTAATGGATATAAAAAAAGAATGTTCAAATAGATATATCGTATGCTGTACAGTAGTGAACTGTGAGAATATGTGAGAATAATATTCCATTGGAATCCATTGTCTGTATCACACCATCACACTCGTCCCTTCCAATCAATAACTTTCGACTGAAATTGGTTCAATCTTCCTGGTGCTGGCAGCTTTGTTAGCTTGTCTTGCTGTATCGAGTTCTGGAGCCCGTTGACGTTCACCCACTCATCTTTGTTTGCATTTCTGATCGTATACACGTGACTCCGTTTTACAGTGACCAAGGTCCTCCTTCCCACTTAAGGAGCAGTGCTTGTATGACCTTGGTTCGTGTTCATCATCAGTGTTTCGCCCCACACTATCATATGCTGCCGTCGTCCGACCTCCCAGAAGCGATCCAAGTAACAGCCCCATCGCTGACAGATATTGAACGCCAATCAAGTGAGCAACAGCCTTGATGTCCTGCCCGAAGATCCGTATGTCTCCATCAAAAACTGCAGGCCATAGGCTTTCCACTTGTCGGCAGACAGACACCAAATATAACAACAGAAGGCAAGACACGGGAGCCAAGGTATAATTCTCACTGATCAAACCTCTGTTTATACATGTAAAATTTATATTCTTTACATCAAAGGACACAAAATAGAATGTTCAAATAGGCATAGTATTCTGACGCCAATGCAGTATTGAACTGTGGGAATATGTGAGAATTATATTCACATAGAAAATCAAAACAAGTGATTCAGCGAAGAGACTCTCTCCAACAACGAATTTATCATCAAGCTGTACCATCGTATATATGTACGGTTTTTAAGATGTTATATCCAGTGTGGGAATTCGACGAATAATAGGTGTGAATGCATAAAATAATAATAATAATAATAGTATGAAATGCAATTATAAAACTAAAATATTTGTAATTATACTCATAGTTAAATGTCAAGTGGCAAAGCAAATTAATGTCATATATAGAATAATTCATAGGATGGATAGAACTTGAAAAATGATGTGCAATTATAGGATTAGTAGACAAATCGAATAAAACAAAAACGTTACGTAATGTTATGTGAAATTTGATAGTATAGAATTTATCGTTGTAAAAAAGAAGAATTGATTTAGATTGACAAGTGAAACAAGTGAAATAATACCGGGGACACTTCAAAGTGAGAATAGAAACAATAGTAACAATTGACTTAATAAGGAAGAGTATACAAATTGAATAGACAAAATGAAAAACTGGTAGAGCCAAAATATGATTAGGGATTACCATACTTCAGCATAGAGAGATTAAGACCATGAAAGTTGGAGGGGTTGAACGAACTTTTTTCTGTACATAGAGATCTGGCTTTTCTGTTTCAATAGCCACAGCTTCAGCAATACAGATGAGTCGGGTACGTAGGAATTTGGGTAAATTACTCTTTGCCTTGTAGATGACTTTAAAGTCGTCTAAAGGCGGAGGCTGTAGAGATAGGGTAATCATTATCGATCAGATGTTCAATGATCGCGCTTCTTATTGCTCCACTTCCACCTCTTCGTAACTACAATGGAGGATAGTGTTCTTGCACCCTCTTGAACAAAACTCGAGTCGAACGACCGATATACTTAGCTCTACACGAGCAGGTGAATTGATAAACACACATAAAGTTGGTCAACAGCGGATCTTGAACAGTAATGGTCGACTAGTAAAGGCTATTGTCAGAGATGCAGCAGAGAATGATCTTATCAGGGACTGTGATATCCTTCGTTTCATGATATCGGAAGCTAAGTCCCCTTTAAATTCCGAGCTCATGTAAAGTATTTTCCGTTGGCACACATTGTCTGTATCACACCACCACAAAAGTAGTAAGTGACACATCATCTCAAAGCATAAACATCATCATCATCATCATAGCGTTCATATACGAGAAGGCTGACATGTCAACAAAAATAAAACAAAATATATTTCAAAAGACAACAAACCCAACCAACTACTCACCTGTTGGTTGTTTCCAGTTAGACCAATATTTATAAAGTGGATTTCTCATGACACTACGTACAGGATATGTTGTATTCCAGCGTAATGAGATATATACAGGTAAATTCGGTGATAAATTCACTTGCTGTAGAGACGAAGAAGCGGGAGAAGAAACACAAGACATACAATAAGAGAGGAGTGAATAGTAATCACCATACTGACTTCAACAAATCAATTTATAGCTGATATATGTCGGGAGGTAGGTGCAATAATAATAATAATAAACTACATAATGCACATGAATGCTGAAAATGCATTGCACCTAAATATCTTAGGTGCTAATAACATTCACCCAAGCAGCTCAACATGCAAGTTAGGTAAAATATAAAAGGTATATATATATATATATATATATATATACATTCTTTACGTTTCCAGTGGGACATTGGGGGCTTCAAGCTAGAGACTTGCAGTTTCAGTAGCAGTGGGGTTAATGTTTACGGGAGAGATGGGTTGTTAGCCAGTCTCATGCCCAACTTTCCCTCTTTACTAGTCTGATTACTGGCTTAGCGAGGTAAAGAAGTGCGTCGGTGGTCGAAGGTCGAACCCCGGACAACATGAGGTGTGGTTGACAGGCATTATACCGCTGTGCCACCGACGCATGCATATATATATATATATATAAAGAACGAACATATTTGCAGACATTGATACGATTTAATAGTGTGAAATATTCCCATATCATGAATTAAAAGTCAATCTGCTGAACGAAGAATATTCTTTTCAATAATTTCTCTGCTTCAGGTTCTTACAATTATAAAATATAATATTTATTGTCGTTACAATAATGATGGCCAGTTAGTTATGCGGCGGATACATTTTTCACGTAGAATAACAGATGAATAGTTATGGGGTGTCAAAATAAATAGTCGTATTTGTGTGTGTGTGCTAGTTGGCTGAAATCGATTACAAAATATTGTAAAACGGGAGACAATGATGGTGATTAGTCGTCATAATAGATTTGTAGAGTGTGGGGTAGGAAAATTGACAAGTTAGTTCAATATCTTTATTACAATTATTGGCGAAGTTAAACTTTCAACACCACTAACTACCTATCAGTGAATTATCCAATGAGATTTACGAACGATGTCGAATTATCCAATGAGATTCACGAACGTAGTTCTATGTTGTAGAGCGCTTGATTCATTTCTAATGCGTGACCTTACAAGGTTACGACTGCAATTTGAGGATGTTAGTGTTTTCCAGTATTGCCTGGATTTAAATTGCTCCGGAAGGAGCGAACTTGTTCTTGTGTTGGTATCATGACTTTAAAAAGCTATAGCAGATCAACTGGTGGGTTTGTTCATCGTTGTGCTATATGTTTGAAGCATGCTAATATTAGGGAGGGTAAGCTGATAATTTTAATATTTCGTGGGAAATTTTTCCCCTAGGTCACATCTCTCCCTAACCCAGATTTTGTATATCTGCAATTACTGGGTGTTGAAACAGCCGGTGAGAGCAGCAGCTGCCGAGACTGAGAATAGTCTTGTCTAAACAGTTTAGTGATACCAGCATTGCAGAGATATTGCTTCGTGTAAAATAGAGACAATCACTTGTTTGCTGTGTGGATCCCGTTACGAGGACTCATACGAATTCCACTGAAGGTTTTTGGGGCCGCTTGAAAAACAAGAAAAAAAAAATAAACGGATCTGAAAAGGATCTCATTTACTGCCGTTAAGATGAATATAAGTACAGGATGTGCTGTGACTTCGCCATTGACAGTCACATGCTAAACTGGGGGATGTTTCTCTCACATATTCGAAGAAGATACTCCTTGTAACCGTTTTATCCTTCTTTATGCTTTTTTCTATTATTATGCGTTTCCATTCATCATATATGCCTATTTAATGTGATTGGTCCGTTCAAGGTCGTTTGCTGATTGGTTGCTAGTGGTGTCGAAAGTTTAACTTTGCCCAATTATCATTCGTCATAATTTATGCCCTTCATGCAAACACTCCCTCAATACCATCGAATTTTTCATTTATACTATCCGGACTTATTATTAGTAGTATTATCTCTTTTCTCAATAAATGCTCCCACTTATTTCATTTCACGACATATTCGTTATTTCATTATGAACCTCTCTCATTGGAGTCTTGCTATCTCCTCCTGTTTAATACAGACCACTTTGTACTAGCCACTCACTCACCTGATACCTTTTATAACCTTGAACTGACTCGTCAATTTTCCTACCCCACACTCTACAAATCTATTATGACGACTAATCACCATCATTGTCTCCCGTTTTACAATATTTTGTAATCGATTTCAGCCAACTAGCACACACACACAAATACGACTATTTATTTTGACACCCCATAACTACTCATCTGTTATTCTACGTGAAAAATGTATCCGCCGCATCACTAACTGGCCATCATTATTGTAACGACAATAAATATTATATTTTATAATTGTAAGAACCTGAAGCAGAGAAATTATTGAAAAGAATATTCTTCGTTCAAATTGACTTTTAATATTGATACGAGCTCGTTTTATTTCATGGATTCTCTTCAACTGTGTACATCCTTAACAAAATCAATTATACGTTACAAATTAGCGTCAGAATATACTTCCTTCCACAATGACTTCAAGTTATAGATAGAAAGATATGGACAAAGTGACTATATTTGGTGGCCTGTTTAAGATTTGGGCCAGTGAGAAAAACCTCCATCAATGCATAGTGCACATAATTTCTCTTATTCGATTTGTTTAATTCTAATGGAATATGACCTCTGATAATGTTGTTTACTTTGGTGAGTATTTAAAACTCTTACAACCCACTGATTCACAAGTTTCTACTAAACATGAGGTGAAAAAGCATTATCCTCGATGACAGCTTAACCCAATACGTGAGAAGACCATTCCTGCCGAGTGGTGTCCTTGGTAGAATGTTCCTCTAGGAACTGAAGGAAACAATAATAGTAATAATAATATTACAGAATTGATAATAGTAGCTGATTGGGTACTGGCAATGGAAATAAAGTTCAAAAATGTAAAGAAAATAAGTGTAAAATCATGATGCGAATAACGTTAACAGATGGAATTATAAGATGATAACTGAAAGTACCACCATACATTACAGATAGGAGAGAATAAAAGCAGCAATTTATTCCGCTAATAACACAGTAACTTGTGGGATTCACGCTTAGCACACTTCCTTTATCACATAGAACGCGAGTGGGTCAAATAGGATATCGTTGAGTTTCTTAACTTGATTGATTTTTAGTCCCACCAGATGAGATGCAATGCAAGGGAGAGATTGAGAATAGATGGGATGCTGACAGTCAGACAATATGGATGTGAACCATTTCTCACATGAGTTGTTCAGGTGTCGATAAAATACAATAATAACGAGTTGACTAAGTGGTACACCGCTGGGCCTTACTGACAACCTTTAATACCCTACACTTCCCCAAGTGGTTTAAACTAGCTGTTGTGGATTTCAGTGACCGATGATGCCAAGTTTTGGTTTCACTATCACTAGTTAACTCTTTACCAACCTGATCTATCCTATGTGAGTTAACATTGCCCATCTTCGAGGAAGGTGATGACAAGAGATGCGTGCGTAACACACGTTGTAACCATTTCAATCGATGTAACTTCACAACCTCGTCGATTGATTTCCCCCACCCCCCTAATTACCTAACACTCTAACGATAGTTTGCTATGCATAAGACACGTCCTAATAACCATCTCAACCAACGTAAGTTCAAAAGTTCTTCAAGTAACTTCCTTTCCTTACCTAACACTCCTACGGCTAACCTCGATTGTACCACCTAACATGGGAAATTGAACGCAAACAACTGTAGTCAAAGATAGATAGATAGATAGATAGCCATCAACATATGTTTCGCTTTCAAGGATCATGTCTTGCAGTCATAAAGAAGGAAGGACAAAACGAACTGCCGCACAGTGCACACGTTCTTTGATCTATAGCTGGGGATATATATCATGTCTACACCAGAGATGACATAAGTTGGCAATACAAGCTATGCAAGCCATTTTGTCTATGTATCCGTACTGAGATTTCGTCAGAAATCAGTCCATTAGCGTTGATGCTAGTTATATCAAGTTGAAGTTATTCAGAAGGGAAAAACACTCTCACTCATCTTTATTAGTTGCTCAGTAAAATGCATCATGCAATCACCTTCTAATGCAGCAATCATTTGTATATATAACCTTGGGAGATTCATGTAAGGATTATTTATATCAATTAAAATAAAAGTTAATGTAAGGGTAGCAAAATGCTCAAAAAATACAAAAAACATATAAAAAAACAACACATGAGTCAGTTTGTGCTGTTACTGTTGTCATGTGCATGTGTGTGTGTATGCGTGTTTTACTATACGTACAGCAACTTTATTTCTTTCTGCACTGAAATTTAAAAAGGTAAATGAGGCCAAGAGTTGTTACTTCAGTACATCAGTGACATTTGTAGTTCTGAATTCGTCAAGCATACTAACTAACACACTTGCTAGAGGGTAAAACAACTAGATGACTGGGGATGGTGTCGGTCAAATTTGCAACACGATTAATCAGTTATCATCATTTCAACTTATTTCTAGCAGCTTACAGGCCAAACTCATTATTAAGTATATCAACAGAAACAATTTCAACATATTTTGATGCGGTTGTGTTCTCTTAGCTGGATGGTTAATGTGCGAAGCTTTCATCGCCCTACTAGGCGACATCTTCATCAGCGCATACTTCAATTTAAACTTCAAAACGTGTTAGAGAACATCAAAGAGGAGGCACTGGTTCAATCAGAAGCGCAATAACTGAACATCTCGTCAATACTTGTCACAGAATCTCAACCGACTCATCATTTAGAGTTATTTACAAAGTAAACAAAAATCTACCAAAGACAGTCAGTGTGTTTCCGAATTCTTCGTACTGCGGAAGCTCTCGCCATACGCATCGAAAAGACGGAGATATGTGTTCAAAAGAAACTACCATGGACCTAGTTCAGTATGTTCCTTATGCTTCAGCTTTTGTGCTTTGTTCTCTTTGTGTGTAATTTTCTCTCTTTTTCTCCATTCAATTCATCCTATTTTTTCAGTTATGAAATCAGTTATTTTGGTTTGTTTCCATGCTCCTCCTGACCACACTTGTAATCAGTTTAGAATAACCATTTTACAATTACATTCTAATCTTGTAAAACTGTTTTGTTTCCATGACTCTTGTAATCGATATTCACACACACACACACACCTAACTTACATTTCAAGTTGAAAATTTTGATTTCAATTTGTTTCCATGCTCATTTTGTTCACACCTGTAATTCGTTCTATCCCTGCGTCTCTAAGCCTCTTGTAATTCATATCAAGTTGAAAATAATTATCACCTTTTATTCGCCTTTAAAACTATTATTTCTCCAGTTATCAAATATTAATTCTTTGCATACGTTGTAATTATTTTCTAATCCTATGCAATCTTGTATCTAAGCCCCATGTAATCTATATTCCTACCAACAAACTTTCATATGAAGTTGAAAATTATTATCACCTTCGTTACTATGTGGAATTCAACAAATAATAATTGTATCCATGTAAACTAATCTATATAAATGCGATTGTACAGCCAGCTGCTTTTGAGAATGAAATCACCGAAAAGACAGATATCTTTGCTGGACTTCTTGTTCTCTTCAATCTAATGATTCATTGTGGTTTAAAAATGAACTCTGTGCAAGTATGTTAAGAGTGTTTCTGTACATATACTTAATAATGTTTTTGAACTGTAAGCAGCTGAGTTGATGAGAAGCCAACGAAATAAACAATGATGGTACCATTTTATTCTGCACAAACCACTGTTGTTCTTGCTTTATTATTATTATTACTATTATTATTATTATTATAACTATACACATTACATCCTATTTAAGATTCATCTCGATGTGTACACCTGCGGTTGCAATGAATGATAGTGTTCTCCACATTGTGATTCAAATCCATTCACTCATTCATTCGAACATACCATTACACCAAGAGAGCTTATTTAGGTATAACGGATTGATTTTATTGGAACAAAATGGTGTTCACTTTACTAATGATACGTTAGAGATCCAAGGACAGATGTTTCGTAAAAGGAGTGATGAGAACAGACACAAGCAAACTATGGTCAAATAATCAACCCGCCTAAGTAACACACACACAGAAATACTGTGAGTTTTATCTACGCTGAGATATAGATCACATCATAGGTACGCAAACTGTTGAAGAGTCCTACACTAGGATGAAATAGATAAAATTTAAAGTGAATCAAGCAGAACACAGTCTCAAAACATAATAAACAAATAAAAAAAAAGACTTACATAAAATGAATCAGTGAATATAGTTGAATTGATACCTTTCATTTGTTTATTACACATATGCTGTTGTTGTTGTTGGTGGTGGTGTTGTTGCTGTTGAGGTTGTTGATGATGTAATACATTAGCTTGATAAAGGCTTTTCAACTTCATACGTTGTTCTGATTGGCAGTTTATTAACCATACTGGTAGACTGTCTAATAAATGTGTTGGCAGGCCTAATCGATGTATTAACCATACCAAATTCCATGTTAATTGTGGATGACGACTTAGTAAGGAGGATTGAACAGATGCCGGTGATGATGATGACGACAATGGTGATGGACAGCGTAAGCATTCATCACCTTCTCGTTGAATAATTGTCTCCAGTGTTCTTCTTAAGACAAATGGACTTAAATAGGAATACTGTAGAAGATAAAATGAAAAAGACTACTACTTTAGATTAAGGTCTCATCAAAATTTAATTTAATTTTAGATTTTCACGTCGATTGATTTGAACCCAAGTGCGTTGGTGTCTCCTTGTGCAGATGCTTCGACGATGTCTGGGCATGTAATTAGCGGTTAATTAGTGGATGACGTGGACGATGACTAGCAATGAAATCCAGCCGGGATGCGCATTTCGTCCTGTTTGAGACTCGTCAGTCAGTGGATGTACCTGCATTCTGCAGTGAATGACGAGTCCCAAATAGGACGAAATGCGCATCCCGGCTGGATTCCATTGCTAGTTACCGTCCACCAATTAACCTCTCATCAAAATTTTTAATTCATATTGTTGCAATTCATTGAACACATGCATTTAATAATCCTAACGACTAGATTATGTATAAAATAAGCTGTGATATAGTTTCCTACACACAGTGAGCATTTCCGCGGATTTTAAGAGTCGTCAGTTGAATGTACACCTGCATTCCCCTGTGAGTGAGTGAGTGACAGCTTTCCTACACCTCTAAAAGACTCGAATCTAGTTCAAAGCGTTTATTCACTAGACTCCAATCGGGCCACGGGTATCATCGCTTGAGTGAAATGGATATCTGTTGTGATTTGTATTTCTGATTGATTCATTGATTGATCTTCACATAATGGATTGAAATGTTTGGTTTCTGTAACGGTCATGTTAGCGCCTCCTACTAGTACGGAAGCTTCAATGGTGTCTGAGGATTAACACTTATGTTAGTTACTATTGTTAAAAATATAAAATGGAGCAGATGAGTTAACCGCTGGACAACAGTGATCAGTGGTAATTGTGTTTTGCGTGCAACATCAAGTGGTTACCGAATATTCCACAGTTAATGATATAAATTTTGATAAATGGTTAGTCTTGTATAAAAATTTTATTCTATTTCGAAGTGTATGGTTTGTATATAATTAAAATCCAAGAGTGATGAAACAACGGTGAAAAATTTATCATTACGAGTTTGACCATGGATTGATATCATTTAGAGAACCATTGAAAACCAACCACAGGGAGTACTGGAAAGCCAGCTGTTTCATCCTAGTTTGCGAATCATCGGCAGTACGCACCTCACAGACAGGGTTCAAACCCAGGACCTTCCGGTTACAAAGGGCAAGTTCGCAGACCATTCATCAGCCGCTGGGACACGACTTCTCAGTGGCAAGCCCACGAGTTCTAACTTCCACCGATGTCATCGGTGGGAAGTCCATCCTCACACTTGACTTGGTTGCATCTCACTGGTTACGACTTTTCACTAGAACTCTGGGAGACTCCATCCTTTAGGAAGTGACTACCAAGCATCAGATTAATTCGCAAGAGTGGGTTTGTAAGGATTAAATTTGTTTTTACGAGTTTGACCAGTCAAGTGTAAGGAAGAATTTCCCGCCGATGACATTGGTTGGCGTCAGTCACGCTAAATCGCAAATTGATAGAAGTTAGAATTTATGGGCCATTTACTTGGATCTCAGTGGCTGAATGGTATACGAGCTTGCCCCTTGTAACCAGAAGGTCCTGGGTTCGAAGCCCGTTAGTAGGTGCGTACTGCCGATGATTTGCAAACTAGGATGAAACAACTGCCCAGTACTCCTTGTTGGTTTTCAATGGTTCTCTAAATGGTGTCAGTCTGTGGTCAAACTCATAAAAAACAAGTCTAATTCTTACAAACCAACGGTTGAGAGATTTATCGTCCATTTGGATGCTTTTTTCAAGTGTTATTGTGTTCTCTTCTAAGTCTTTCCATATTTTTATGGTAATTAGAAGTGGAAGATATGAAGACGCTGGCTAACTGTCTTCGGCCACAAAAGTTTGAGTTCTGTCTCCACTGTTATGTGGTATAACAGGGTGAGTAGTCTTGAGGTTAGACGTCGAGGGTTAGTCAATAGATGAGGTCATAAAACTACATCGATTGAGATGGATAAGACATGTGGGCGTGTCGCGCATTCCTAACCATAGTCCTCGTTGGAGAGCAGTGATAGCCGATATAGGATTAGATTGGAAAAGAGTGAGTAGTGATCTAACGTAGGTAGAATATAGGTGATATGGTTGAAAATCGTTCTCAATGATGCAGATGCCTTCCTTCACCTATAGTAATCTCTCCATTATCCAAACTAAATACCCGTCATACTTTCCGGAGTTACTGTTATTTCTCCCACACACCTTTATTTATTACCGTCCATTTTGAATCCCTTTCCCCCCTCCTCTTTTGTCTATTCTTTTGTGCTACATAGAGTTTGATAACTTGACCTGCTGTACTTCCGTGCAGAATTCTATGTTGAAAAGCAGTCAGTCAGTGAGTCAATCAGTCGGTTGTCTCTAAGTAGGCTGGTTTTACTCTCCTTAACTCCCATTGTTGGTTCGTCCGAGAGAAAAGAACAACAACATCTTAAGCGCTGACTTCTCAGTGAATGAAAGCTTGGCGATTACAACTGTCGAGCTTAGAGAACAACACGGAAATATACCAAAACAAAGAAAATGATCCCAATGCTAATGAACATGATTAAAAGTTCACATGAGTCATACTTCAAAGTTGATGGATATTCAGGGATTTCCTTGAGATCATACACACACACACGCACACATACACATCTACCGTAAAACCTGGACATTTTTTGAGCACAAAATGAATGACAACAACTTCTTACTGCATATTTTTTTATTGATAAAATGCCTACTACTCTCAGACAGTAAATAAAAAGAAATATGTCCAACCCTTGTCCCTGTCATGGTCATCATAAACAGGTAATTTTGGTGATATTAGATGGTTGGAGACAATAGGCAGGAAGCCTTGGACCTAGGTTTCGTGCTAGTTAGACTCATAGAATTCAGTCTGCACCGATGATAGGACTAGACAGATCACACTAGTTACTAGTGTCAAAGCGAAATATCCACTACAGTCCTACAGGAGGTCAATCGCGAGTTAGCCCGAATAGCTCAGTGGTAACGTCTCTGACTGCAGATGGCACTAGGTGACGCAGGTTCAAATCTCAGAAGAGACATGAGTTCCTTCAAGGTTGCAGATACGCCTTGCTGACGAGTGCCAACTAGCACAAAACTTAGGTCCAAGGTTTCCAACCGATCGCCTCCAACCGTCTAATATCCCCAAATCAATGTGCACCATGATGGCGAGCTACATTACAACCTGACTGATAGGATTCAGTCTGCACCAATCAGGGGACTAGACACATCACACTAGTTACTAGTGTCAGATCAAAACAGGTATTTCTTTTAGTACTGACAATCCCATTGCGTTTCTTATACAAACTTCCTGTTTATTCATGTTATTTTTAAGTATTTCTTAATCAAATGGATGGGAAAGTCCCAGGATAATTTCCGGTTAAGGGGCAAATTAATAAAAATTAAAATTAGGAATTAGAATGCCATAATAAACAGGGGGATGGATAAAACAAACAAAGTAGCATCATAATGACCATCCCATCGCCTTTCTTATCTAAACTTCCTGTTTATTCATGTTATTTTACTATTTCTACATATTTAATCCCTGACTGCATAAACAGTTATTCGTCACATTAGCTATGATCCCACTAGATCTTTTTTTATCCAAACATCTTGTCTAATTTTTTTCGCTATTTCTACATTTCTAACCCCCAATTGCACAATATGTAAATCTTCCCAATAATTATAATGCTACTTTGTTTGAGTTTTATTCGTGCCCCCCCCCCAGTTTATTATGGCATTTTAATTCCCAATTGTAATTTTATTATTTGACCATTAGATGAAAATTATACTGCAACTTTCCCACCCATTTATTATAAATATGTTATGTACTGCTGCTGAGTGGTTAATCGTAGTATTCCCCGTCGCCAATTATGTTATGTTCTCGTCGAGTAGTTAATAGTCCTGACGCGGAAAGAGGGAGATCAGAAGACCATCAGGTTTACAATGATACTTGTATTTTCCAGACAAGGAAAATAAATATCACACAAGAGTGTGAGTGAAGTGGTACTTAATGTACGAAAAAGTGTGTGAACCAGAATATATAAAAGCGTCTAATACAAAAGTATATATGAAAATGGCTAATACACATGAGCCAATAAATAGACAGTCTTAACATGATTGGTTGTAATGTCATGTGATAACAAGGTCATACACTGTTTATTTAGTTAGTGGACAGACAAAAGCATATCGTCAGTTATAATGGAATATCGATCCATATACAGATAGTAAAATATAATAACATAATAAATAGACTGTCAAAAACAAAACACACATCATGTAGGTACATATCAAAATACAAGAAAGTACAGCCTCCTAGGTGATGACTTCGCCGAAAAAGAGAATTTTCTTCCCTGCAACTGTCTTTTTATTATTCCTTCGAAATACTATTTAATTACGAAAACAAAGTTCGAAGAAAATTTAAAACAATTAGTCCCTTCTGATATAAATTTGGATAGTGTTACTTACAAGACGGAGATTATCTGAAAAATGTGATGTGATGTGATGTATTTGCGCTACACATTTCGAACAATCTGATCCCTTACACATTTACTTGTCAAGTCGATATATATAATTGAAAAAATTAAGGGGAATTAAATTAACAAGGATTTAAGAATGATTAACACAAACGTTTGATAATCCAATCAAATAAGGATTACCAAGGTAGGTTAAGAGTAATAATACGCTGATTTTGAATACTCCCATTAAGGGTAAATTTTTATTTTGTTAAAGTCTCACAGTGTTATGCAGTAATGTTTACTGATGACCACGTTTCGAGCACAATTTATTGCTCATAATCATATCAAGGTAATCACACGACTTCCTAACTTCATTTATATAATTCCATCATTTTTCACTTGATATGATTGACAGTAGTATTTTTCATATTTCAGGAATGAGTGATGAATCATTCCTATTGCATGTGTTAGGTGTAGACTCGATGAACAAGGATTCAGTAATCAACCTCCCTCTCTCCGCCTACCTAGATTACTTTTTAGAATTTTAACCCTATCCCACCCTATTGTGTGGTTGTGTGTTAATGCATGCATTGCAATTCCTGAGTTTATTTTCTAAATTACTTATCTTTTCAGGGTCAACCATTCTTACCTTAGCTGAATTCTTATGTTCCGACAATCTGACTACCCCTGACCTACTAGTTTGACCTCAGAGTCATTGCAGGGTATTTTGTAAATTATATTGTTTTGTCTAATTGGGTCAACCTACAGAGCTTTTCCTACCTAAGTGAGTTTGTAGGAAGGTTTAAATGCCACCCTAATTCCTGCTTTATTTAGAATCCTACGTAGGGTTTCGGATGTCCCCTCTTTATATGGTATAACTGTAGATGACATATTCTCTCTTATTTATGTTATTATTAATAGTTTCACAATTGTTTTTATTTTTCGTTTGGCCTTTTTCGATCTTCCTAATGAATTACCTATAATGGAATTATACTCTACCACAGTGCACAAGTTTTATTCTGATATCAATGTTTTTGAATACTGTTTTTGAATACGCTATAGCCTCAGCGTATTTCAATATGCGCCCTTGACCGTTTTTATAGATGGCCTTAAAGGCTGAGTTAACATCAATCTTATGGTTCATCTCTATTAGATGTTTAGCTATGGACGAAGTTGATAGTCTGACACCTGCATCTATTGGCTTGTCACAATTCATCTGTTTTTCTAACCATTTCGGGATATACTCTCCCACCCTCACATGCCAAGCGCGATTACTGCTCACTATGTGTGTGTGTCCACACACACACACACACACACGAAAATTGGTTGCCAGCATAAATTATTGCTGCTCACAGTCATATCAATTTTAGTTATACGGCTTCACAATTTGTCTTATACACATATTTTCTCTCTTTCTTTCTGTCGCTGCAACGTCTAATAAAGTATATTTATATTTCAATAGCTTACACACAATGATAAGTTTTGTTATTGGTAATATTTCGAACAAGATTACTGTCCGTGTTCACACCACTGTTGGAATTGTTTTATTCACACATTTATGATTTGCAATCATATATATAGTTCATTTTTCGTCCATTCATGTTTTTGTATTTAGAATTATATTCCAGGATGTTGACAGTTGTGCTACTGAATCACCCTTGTTACATGTATCCCGTGTGACCTTAATGAATATAGAATCTGTTATTAGTAGCCTCTCCTTCCATTTGTTCATATTAGTTTTTACAATACACACATTGTTCCAATCGATATTGTGGGTTTCGTTCCATGCATGTGCAGCTTTAGATGAATTTTTTTCTAAATTCTTGTACGCTTGTGTTCTCGTGGGATGACGCTAATCTGGTTAGGCGTTTATCTTCATTCACTCTTATTTTGATTGATCTGGACGTTTGATCCACATATTTAGTTGGACACTCGGCACAAGATATCTATTTGTAAATTACATTACTACTTTTATCCATCATTTTTATGAGATCTTTCACTTGATTTATTTGATGTTTGACTAGATTTGTCGGTTTAAATGTTGTTCGAATGCCGATATTTTTGAGGTTTCTTCGAGTTGCCTCTGATGTATCGTGGCTGTTGTTTTTTTTGCCTTCCCCTGTCTTGTCATTCTCCCTCTTTTCTCTCTTTTATATTATCTTCGATAAATTTTTTTTGGTAGTTGTTGTCGAGTAATATTTTGAATAAGACGTTTACTTCTTTTTGTTCGTCCTCTGGTGTTGCTGTAAGTCTACGTATTCTGTTTGCAAAACCTTGTATTAATCCTCGTTTTGACGTGAGTGGATGAAACCTGGGTGATAACCAAGGAATCTTCTAGAATGTGTCGTTTTTCTATATAGCGTCTTTTTTATGCTGCTATCTGCTGCTCTTTGTATTTTGCAGTCTAAACATAGGCAGTTCCCCAATTTTATTCTCTATTTCCACAGTGAATTTTATTGAATCTATATGACTCTGTTTATGTGTGTGAGAAGAATTTCTCAAAATCGTTTTGTTTTTTCTTATTGCTAACGTGTTGTCTACATATATCTACCAACATTTTATTGATGATCTGAATGGTTTAAGTGTATTCTCTTCCCGAAAATCCATGAATATGTCAGCTATAATTGGTGAGATAGGCGATCCCATAGCTACTCCCTCATTTTGTTGGTATATTTTTCCTTCAAATGTAAAATATGTTGTTGTTGTTGTCAGACAGAACTCCATCCCCTTTTTATTATCATCTCTTCTACAGATAACTGTGTTCTGTCTTTTAGCCCATTATTTTCTTTTAGTCTCGTTTTTCCAGTGCATTCATAGCCATTCGGTGAATAGGTATTTTAGTACACACAGACTGTTTACATCAAAGTTGACTAGTATTTTCTCTTCCTTTATTTTATTGGTTTTCAGTCATCTCTTTGTTCTTTGTTGCCACTTTCTATAATATCTCCAGTATATATGCGTTGCGTTATACCGATTGCACGCACGTGTGTGTGTGTGGTGTTGTATCGATAAACAAAGATTTAGTGGTCAATCCTCCCAGTATAACTTTTTAGTACACTCATCCTGTCCAACCCAATCCACCTCGTATTTTATGATTACAAGGAAGTGAATGCAGTGCAGTACACTGCAGTGGCTGAGCTCTGTTTTCTTTTCTACGTTACTTAACTTATCAGGGTCAAGGTCAATCATTCTAGGTCTAGCTGGCTAAACGTTTATGTTCTAATTATCCAGTTGACCCTATTCTACTAGTTTTGAACTATGTAACTGATCTAACACTAATTACGTCATGGTGTTTGGTGAATTATATTATTTTTCTTAATTTGATCTATTGGACGAGTCCTTGGGCTGACAAAGTTTATCTCTGAATGAGTGAGTAAGTTAGTTAGTTACTTGGTTCCAGCTTCATTGTGTCTCCTATGCAAAGGCGTTTGACGCTCGTTCCTTCTTTATACGAAAGTATTACAGATGCTTTAAATTCTACATTATTTTCTTCACTTATTTTCATTACTAATCTTATTTCTGCTGTATTTCTCTTCATACATTCGTGAAGTGTAACACAGTTCTCGTAAATCTATTTATTAATAAAAGCCACACACACACACACACACATACACACCACGAAGAATCATAAGGATTTGCCGAATACGGATTAGTACAAAGAATAAATTCAATCCAGTGTCAATTGAGAACGATTTTGATTATGTGAGCTAGGATGTCAACGTTCTCCAGGCCACTAGTCCTCAACCTCTCAAGGAAGCGTGTCAGACTGTATGCATGCACCATCTCCCTCTCTCACTACTACTCTAAATGGTCCACAAACCATATCATCATCACACGACCTTCGGAATACACGACTTATGCGAATTAAAGAAAAAATGATAAATTTAGAGTATTGAATTGATAATTCAATAAAAAGTCATCTATAAAAAAACATTTTCAAAAAAAACTGTAAATTCTTTCTGTAATAAATTCATAATATCCCAGAATGTAGAGGGTGGTTTGTGTTATGAGCGGAACTACGAGCTAGTAGACAGACTATGAGCGAATACTAACTTAATGCGCTGACTAATCTATCCTAATCACACGTCAACAACAACAACAACAATAACACCGCCAGCATGCAAAGGCAAACGAAAAGGCTAGACGTTGATATGAGACCTTTTACTGTCTCAAACAACAGTCAAAATGCTAGACAAAATCTCTCTCTCAAGGTCACTATATATATAGTGACCTTGAAAATGCAGTCATCCAGTGATGCATTAAAAGCATTAACAGACAATAATAGGAATCCAGGAATCCAAACAGAGGGAAAAACAAAGGGTGCACTCTAATGAGCAATATAACTCCTTAAAACTGTTATATTAAGGTTTTATTTTATTTTTTTTATTATAGCTTGAAACCACACAGTATTTTGGGTACAAGTATGGAATTTTCAGCATGTGATATCGATAGCCCAAATCGATTTTGCAGGCCGATCATAGATATCAGGTGTGCATCGGCAGGGGATCGAAACCCGGACCATGTGCATGGCCGACGCAGATAAAATTAGGCAAAACTAGGTGTATATAGTAGTTTGAGATCGCCTTTTATTAAGAAAAAGAAGAAGATAACTACTCATTATTCTATGAGGTATTTCAAACTGGCAATTTCTTTATTTAATTGAATTTTAGATTTTGCCATCGATTGATCGGACCGAAATGCTCGGTCTTCCTTGTTGACATGTCGGTTCCTTGTGCAGATGCTTCGAAAATGCCTGGGCATGTACTTAGAAGTTAATTGGTGGATAGTGACTAGCAGGGGAATCCAACCGGGATGAGCATTTCGTCCTATTTGAGACTCGTCCTCCAGCTGGATGTACCTGCATTCCTCAATGAGTGATGGTATTCCCATCGAGGCTCGAACTCAGTGCCTATAGTTTCAAACGCCAAAGTGTTTACCTGTATGGCAAATTCAAGAATGTCTACGTATATTTTTAGTGCATAATTCAAGAAAAGGATTCTACCCAACTTGGTTACACTGAAACAAGTCAGGTTGGATATATATTCCTGAAAAAAAGTGAAAGCAAACACCTGTCGCTTACAACGGGACTGGTGGACAGGCTGGTCTTACTCAATGGAGTTGGAACACTTTGATTCTAAATCTTCAGAATCTGAACAGATCGAATAGTGGCGCATGAACTTGTTTTACTCATCAGAAACCAAGGGGAACATAGCTCTTGACAATGATCAACAGTCTACAAGGGAAGGGGGTAGGTAGGTGGTAAGCCCCCCCCCAATTAAAACAACCATTCCCTTCGATCTGGGCAACCAACCGGGCAGCAGTGTCCCAGACCTTAAACAAACTATGAGAAATTGTATGACAGCTTTCTTAGCGCTCATAATGTACTAATTTTGTGTTTTAATTATATTATAACACAAATTTTTACTATTTTGTAATAAAGCACACAAACATACACACACGGAGAAGAATAAGTGGACTTACCGTCAGCTCCATTAGGCGCACACTATAGTAAGGAGGAGATTATGACATCCACGGGGACAACGACCAGCGGTGCAATGGAAAGTAGGCATTTTCATCATCATCATTTCAGAGAGGAAGGTAAATCAAAAAAAATTTAAAATAAACAAATTAATAATAGAATAGAATAAACACTTGAAATGTATCACTAGTATCAGACAGAATTCACTCTGTGTGTGTGTGTGTGTGTGTGAAGTACACAATATACGAAAAAAAGATCTTTCTTATCAAGTTTCATTAGTTACAGGTTCGAGCACAAGCTGAGAGAACCACTAAAACCGAAAACCAGGGAGTACTGAAAACAACTGTCTCGTCCTCCTACTTTTGGACTCTTCAGTAGTACACACCCACTGAAGTTTCCACTCAGGAGCGAGCTCGTTGACCATACAGCCACTGAAACCCAATCCTATGTAATTCAATGTCTCAGGAATTCCAAAATTCTGCTAATTTTCCGATACATATATAGCGCACCCGCCATAGGCGAGTAGACTGTTCTCTTATTCTGGTTAGGTAGCGTCGGAGTGGAGTGTGTGTGTGTGTGAATGGTCTGGTCTGGTGGTATAAATCAAGAAAGGATTACCATGATGACGTAGATATGTTTCATACTTCTTACTTCATATTTAGTATTGTTCTCTTATTTGCTGTTACAGTGTAATATTAGAGATATTTTTGGCATCATCTCTAAAAGCATACATTTGTTCGATAGCTGAACTGAACTAAACTGACGATGGCAGAATGAAAGAATAGGAATGCAAGTGATGCGAACGCACAACTGACCTTGAGGCAACCAATCAGAACAACCAGCGTTTGTTTGTTTTTTACACAAAAATGTTGTTCATTGAATTGAATTTTTGATTTTCCCGTCAATTCAATAATTAATATGACCCGTTGCACAAGAGGTGGCTCTCGTGGCCCAAGTGGTCTAGTGGATAACGCTTTGGCGTTTGAAACTATGGGCACTGGGTTTGAGCCTCAGTGGGAACATCATCACTCACTGAGAAATGCAGGTACATCCAGATGACGAGTCCTAAATAGGACGAAATGCGCATCCCGGCTGGATTCCACTACTAGCCACCATCCACCAATTGTATACTAAAAATGTTATTCATCTACTAGAAAAATGTAATCCTCTAACCTTAATCCTAATTGTATCCCTAATGAGAGTGACTTTATTGCATAGAGTAAGTTGAGTATCACTCAGTCACCAATAGTCTTTAGTCATTACTTCTTAGAGTTCCTAAGAACTCAACAAGTCAGGAAGTCTACACCTTCCTACGTGGCTGGTTTAAACTAACTGTAGTGGATTTGATTGACTGATAAAGCCATGTTTTCGTTTGACCATTACTGGCCCTTTTCCAACTTTATCAATACTACGTCAGCTAGCAATGCTCATCTTCGAGGATGGTGACGGCTAGGAATACATGCGTAACACATGTCCTAACCATCTCAATCTATGTAGCTCCATAACCTCATCGATTGATTACTCTACCGCCTTACCTACCACTCGACGCCTGATCTCAATATTTTTTTTTACTATTTTTTATTATTTCCTTGCGCTCTGAGTGGAACACAGGGCTTCAACAACACATCTCCAGTTTGTTCTGTTTTCTACCGTCCTCTTCAGATGGGTCCACGATTGACTAAACTCTCTCATCTCTGCCTCACACGATCTCCTCCATGTCACCTTCACACTGACGACCCTCTCATCGCTTACCATTCGGATCCCACTCAAGCAATGGGCTGCATTGCGCGCGATGTTATTCGGCGGCCTCCTTAATGTATGCCCGATTCTTATCCACTTTCTCCTACAAGTTTGTTGAGCGATTGGCTCTTGGTTGGTTTGTTCCACTGCAGAGTTTTTTGTTGCTTTATTCTTTCCGGTCATTTGATCTTCAGTATGGAGCCAGCGAAAAAAGCAGCAGTTGATAAGAATCCTTTTTGTGATGCGCACACAGTGTAAGTTTCTGACCCGTATATAGTAGAAGAACCGATTTCACATTGGTGTCGATATTGCTCATCTTATTATATCACATAACACGGGAGATAGAACGCAGACACACACATGATCGAAGACAGCTAGCTAGCCTGACCACCTATCATATCTCCCACTTTGAATGGCCATATCTCACTCACAGCCAGCCATAAAGGAGGACAAAGTGGACTGCTGAGCAGTATACACATACCCTTTGGTCGATATCCGGATAGCACATCTATGAGTATACTGAACAATCAGTTGATGTAGGTTTCCTATGTACGCTTCTTCTTCTTCTTCTTATATCGTCCTCTTTTCTAGTCATAAGGATGTCTAAGAATAAAAAAGAACACTGCAGTTTTGTTTCTTTTTTTCTTCCTCGATGGTCAGCGCACTCACTTTCACATTAAACATGTTAAATACTATAAAAATGCAAAAAAAGAGAGCTTACGTGGTATTATTATTCCATGATGTCGCTGTTGGTGAAGTTGGGGAATTCAACAAAGGAGGCGATCCACCACTCCCACCACCACCACCATCAGGTGACAAATCAGTATCCATACCTGCTGTATACAAATTATTACTCGACATTGTTGACGATAGATTCTGTTGTGCACGAGATAACTGTTGTTGTTGCTGCTGGAGAAACCTTTGTTGCTGTTGTTGATATCGTATCGATTGTTGATTATACTCAGACGTATCACCGAATATACGAATAGATAATTGTGGAGTGAAATTGATTTTACAAAATGGACATTGTGTTCTAGAATCATTTTCATCCGTTGTCCACCCATCCATTATCTCTTCATCGTACACGTAATGATTACATTTTGGACATGATGAACAAGTGGTTATAAATACATTCAGCTGTGAAATACGTTCATTGACAATAGGCATTACATTATTATTATTATTATTACTATTATTACTTGAGGTTGTCACTCCGCTTGTGGTTGTTGTTGTTGGTGGTGGTGGCGAAATGACATTGGCACATGATGACATAACAGGAGTGGGTGTAGGTAATGCTGATGATACCACTTGATGACTTGGATTATTTGTTGAAGTTGTAGGAACTGAGGATACTGAAGCATTATCAGAGGGAATTATTGATGATGATTTGTCATCTGATTTCACTACATCACCAGGACAACTTTCAGTCGGTTTGGATGTATCTATGAGAGAAAAAAGATGGATGAATAGCAATCAAATCGTGAAAATAATTCTTCATTCTCACAAAAACTGATTCGAACCAGAGCAATATTACTTTATTCATATATGTACTCAGCGAGCCGTTTGGAGTAAACACAGGAGTCCGACAAGGGTGCTTATTATCTATCACCAATGATATTCCTAATTGTGGGTGGACTGGATTATGCGTCAGACAGGGATATCCTAGACCGACGTGAAGAATCTAGAAGACCTGGATTTCGCGCGTGGATGATTTATGCTTGATGTCACACAGAATCGAAGACTTACAAGCGAAACCCGATAAACTGGTTGAAGAAGCAGCCGGCGAAGACAGGACTCCAGGTGAACATAAACAAGACGGAGGTTATGAAAATAACCAACAAACCAACAAAAACAGCAACATCCAGCGCCAATCACCACCAACGGGAGGGATTTGAAAGAGGTTACTTCATTCACTTATCTAGGGAGCATTGTCTCAACTACACGCAGTCGGAACGGACGAGGATGTCAAATCGAGCGAGAATCGGGAAGGCGAGAAACACATTCATCAACCTGAAATCAATCTGGAAATCTTCGTCACTCAGCATCAACAACAAAATTCGGATTTTCAATACAAACGTAAAGTCAGTTCTATACGGATCAGAAACTTGGCGGGTCACAAAGTATGTTTCCAAAAGGCTGCAGACCTTTACTAACAACTGTCTTCGCTCAATACTGAAGATCAGATGGCCGGAAAGAATCACCAACAAGGAATTATGGGAACAAACAAAGCAAGAACCAATCGCCCAACAAATATGCAGGAGAAAGTGGAGATGGATCGGACACTCACTGAGGAGACCGCTGAGTGACATCGCGCGCCAAGACCTCGAGTGGAACCCGAAAGGGAAGCGGCGAGTGGGACGTCAGTGCAAGGGTGACATGGAGGAGATGGTGTGAAGAGAGAGGAGTTGAAAGAGTATGGACTAACTAACCTGGATGCAGGTGAAAAGTACAGCAGAAAACAGAAGCAAATGGAGACGTGCAGTTGAAGCCCTATATTCCACTAGAAACCCAAGGGAACAATAATAATAATAATAAATAATACATATATGTACTGAGTTGCGTCATCCTGGAGAGAATGAAAGATGCACGGAACTAGCTGGATTCAGGAATAGGGCAAATCATGTGTTGATCAAATCGCAACTCTATGCATTATCATCATCAAGCATTGCATGGAATGGCAGTCAAACCTCTACCTGGACAGTTTCATCAAACTTTCAAAAGGTCCTCAACAGACAGCGTTGACCGAGAAGTAATTAGGAAAATACTTCAACACTATGGCATGGAGTGCCCAAATCTTTATCAACCACACTCAATAGCTATGTAACAATGCCACGCGTGTCAGGTGATCCAGAAAAGGAAAATTCAGTGAGGCGTTTGAAGTGAATACAAGAGTAAGACAAGCTTGTCTGTCTACAGTCACGGAGGGCATGTCTAATTGTTGTCGATTGTTGCTGATGGGAGCCTAAGAAGATCAATCCATAGAAAACCTACGTGGAATGGTCAACTAACAAGCTTCTATAGCTGGGTGCCCATTCAACAAAAGCGAAACTTAATTAAATCACTTGCTACCCGCATCCGACGCATCTGTAGTCCCGACGTTCTGGAAACAGAATTAGATATTCTGAGAGAAATATTCATCCAAAATGGATACCCAATAAGATTTATCGACAAAAATATGAAACCAATAATTCGGAAAAACGAAACTTTAACTGTGCCTAAAAAGAAAATCTACATGAATTTGGATTTCAAGGGAGATTTAGCAAGCGATATTCTCAAGAGAAGGATCACATCATCTCTGAGAAGAACGTTCTTTGCAGCAACGCTACGAATAGTGTTCTCCAGTCGCCCACTGATCTGCAGAAGCCTCAAGGACAAGATCCCGCATCTGGCCACTTCTATGTGCATATACCAGTTCACCTGCTGCTGTGGAGCCAGGTACATCGGTCGTTCGACGCGCATCCTGTCCAAGAGAATTCAAGAACATTATCCAGCATGGTTGCGAAAAGGCAATACTGGTGCAATAAGGAGTGCGATAATTGAACACCTGGTCAACACTGATCATTGCATTTCAACGAACGCCTCCTTCAAAGTAATCTACAGAGTCAAGAATAACATATCAAAGGCAATACGGTTTCGTCTCCTTTGCATCGCTGAAGCTCTGGCCATTCACATGGAAAAACCGGAGCTGTGCATACAAAAGAAGATTACTCAACCACTTCTACTCTCATGGTAACAATGTTTTGATTTGTTTTGAGCTTTTATTTTTATTTTGATGACTTAATTTTGTTTCTTCGCCTGTTCCTTAATTGCTTATAATTCTTCTCTTACATAGTTTCGTATTATCTACTTTGTTTCTATGTGCATCCTGAGTAAAACTCACTCATCAAACTATTCATATTATTATTGCATAACTTCTTTTAACAACTGTTTGTGACAACTCATCACCTTTGTTACTACCCTAGCACTTAATGGTCTTGACTTATATTACCAACCTTTACCTGTTTAGTTAAAATAACCTTAAGCAATTATAATTCTTGTATCCACTTAGATCTCTTACATAGTTTCGCATTATCTACTTTGTTTCTATGTGCATCCTGAGTAAAACTCACTATTATTATTACAACTGTTTGTGACAACTCATCATTTTTTTACTACCCTAGTTTCATTAGCACTTAATTTTCTTGACCTGTATTACCATCCTCCACTTGTTTAGTTAAAAGTAACCTTAACCAATTGTAACTTTGTTTGACAAACTTAATGTACACATACATACAAAACAATGCATATATATTTGCGATTGTACAGCTAAGAAAATGAATTCGCCGAAAAGAGACTCTTCGCTGATCTACGTGTTTTGTTTTCATTAATTGTTGTCGACTGGATTATGCATGAGACTGTGAATGGGGAGCGAGAAGACAGATAAACGCTGGGATGATAAGAAGATTCTAGAAGAGCTGTACTTTAGCGGTTGATTTATGTCTAGTGTAACACACAAATTCGCAGATTTACAGGCGAAAACCAACAAACTGGTTGGGGGAGCAGGCAGCAAAGACAGGACTACAGATGAACATAGGGAAGACGGAGGTGGTAAAGATAACCAACCGAGCAACCGACACCAACAGCAACAACCGGCACCAGTTGTTAGAAAGGCAATACCAACCTTTCATCACTCTGAAAACAGTTTGGAAATTCTCTCCACTTCTCAGCATAAACAACGATATTCAGTATTTCAACACAAATATTAAGTCAGTCAGTTCTTCTATGTGGGTCAGAAAGTTGGTTTAAGCATTTTCAACAGACAGCTGAAGACTTTAATCAACAGCTGCCGACTCCGATGACTCCATATTGAAAATCAAATGACCAGAAAGGATTAGGCAACAGTTAATTATGGGAAGAGTCCTAACCAAGAAGCTATTGCTCAACAGATAAACCGAAGGAAATGGAGAAGACTATCGAGTAAAACTGCCAGCCAGTTCTCATCGCTCAAGTGGAAACCTAATCAGATATGATCAGACGGGCTTGGATTCAAGGGTAGCATAGAAGAGATCATATGAGGAGAGACGAGAGACTATATTCGCAGTCTTGAAGTCAGCTAAGGAGAGGACAGTGTAGTACAAGATAAAATAGAGATGCGCTGCTGAACCCTCCCCCGCCCGCTCTCCACATATCCAAGACTCAAAACCAAAACGGAATAATAAACTAACGAAAAATATTACTAGGAAAAAAGACGAAAGAAAAACTTACTGTCAACAGAAGATTGTACCGATTCATTGATACTCATTAAAGTTGGTGAATTGGTTGAACTTTTTGAAGTAACCTGTTGAGCATCACCACTTTCATCATTATCATCATCACGACATTTATTGTGCGGAGTAGTTGAAATATTATCAGTACAAGTGTCAGCAGTATTACTCCTACCACCATCACCATCACCTCCACCAGTAGTGGCAGTAGTAGAAGTAGTAGTACTCGGAGTGAGAAATGAAGTATTTTCACCCACTGGATTCGATACTACTGATGACGACGTTATATTGTTATCACTTGCATACTGTCGTTGTTGTTGTTGTTGCTGCTGCTGTTGGTAATACTGATGATGATGTTGTAAGATGATTGTACGTAAATTAGCTGGTGACATACGACGATTAGGATCACCAACAAGCAATGGACCAGCAATATTGATCCACATATCTTTTAATGACTTTAAATCATTATAAGGATTAACTAAAGGAAAAAAAACAAACAAACAAAATAAATAAGAAGCACAGACGAAAAACATAGATAAATATACAGCAGTAGGAGGTGGGCCGTCGTTAGGGATAATAACTTCATCGCTGTGGGTATATTAAACTAAGCCAGAACTAAACTATGCAAAGCAATTAACCGCTGGTTGTGGTGTTATATAATTTCATACTGATACAATAAAATATTCACTTTTCAAGAGTTGATCTGTTGGGATTAAATTTGTTTTTCAAGTTTCACTAAGGATTGATGACATCAGTTAGACAACCATTGAAAACCAGCCACAGGTAGTAAGTACTAGATAGCCAGTTGTTTCATCCTAGTTTGGAAATCATCGGTAGTAAACACCCATTACCAGGTTTCGAGCAAAGAACCTTCCGGTTACAAGGAGTAAGCTCGTATACCATTCATCAGCCACTGAGACACTACTCCTCAATGGCCAGTCTATGAATTCTTACTTTTAATTATTTGTGATATTTAAAAAAGGTTCTCTTGCTGATTATAAATCCGAGGTTAAAGTCGAAAAACAAATCAAATGCTTACAAATCAACTCTTTAAAATTAGTCTGATGCTCACGAATGACTAGATACTGGACGGAGTTTCCTGGAGTTCTAGTGAGAAGTCGTGAGCAGTGAAGTGCATCCACACGTCAAGTGTGAGGATGGACGTCTCACCGATGATATTGGTTGGTGCTAGTCGCGTTAAAATCACGAATTGGTAGGGGTTAGAATTCATGGGCTGGCCATCGAATCAGGTCCCAGTTCCTGAATGGCATACGAGCTTGCCTTGTAACCAGAAGGTCCTGGGTTCGAACCCTGGTGGTGGATGCGTACTGTCGATAAGTCCCAAACTAGGACGAAACAGCTGTCCAGCACTCCCTGGTTTTCAATGGTTCTCTAACTGATATTCTTATGGGAAAGTTCACATTTTCCTGGAGTAGGGTCGGATACGTGGATAATCTACATGGTGCTTAAGAGAATATGGCAGTGTGGATTAAAGTTTTCACCTACAACGAATACATTCTAACAGATTCTTAAACCTTCTCTGTAGTAACAGGTATCGTAAAATCTCTTGCTACAGAAAAGTAAAATATCTGAGAAACTTTGATAGAATATGCCTTCCCACTCCAGATTCATAGATACGAAAGAATCTGAAACCAAAGAAAAAATCTGAAAAGGTCCAAGTCGCCTTCAAAAAACTAATGATGATGATGTCTAACCTGAAATCAAACAGTAGACAGCTTTTTAAATCTCTCAGTATAACATACTTTTCGACCAGCCGACGAGTGACGCCTTCTCCCAAGAAACTATTCAACCACCAAGTGAAAGAAAAACTTCCGCTTTGGGCCACTTCAACATGCATTTACCAGTTCATTTGCTCTTTTGGAGCTGACTACATTGGTTACACAATGCGTCCTCTTATAAAACGCTCTCAGAAACACTATTCAGCATGATTAGTAAAGGTAGAACACAAGTATTTACAGAGTTCGGTAACAGAACATGTGGTCAACTCGGGACATTCACCTACATTTGACAGGTCCTTCAAAGTCGTATACAAGATTCGATCAAACCTCTCAGAAGGAGTTAAATCAAAGCATACAGCTGGTCATAACCGAGGCACTAGCGATTCAAAAGTTCAAGACCTTGCTATGTATGTTGTCCCCACCATGCCCATCATAACAAGGCAGTCCTATCAAAAATTATTATCCTATTACCTTATCTATTCTTCTTGTTTATTTCTGTTATGTTTTCTCTGTCTGTCTGGATTCAATATAGAACTTGACACCGAAGTGCACCAGTTCGAGTTGCCACGTTCCAAATACCACACAGAGGTAGACAAGAAGATGAGTGAAGAGAATCAATAGATTTTGACAAGTATAAGAGTGAAACAGATGAGTAATGGTAGAAAGGAATATGAAAGATTACAGAGACTGAATACATCCCGCTGGCCATTGACAACGATTTTGAGCCATGTCACCTATTGTCTCCAGCCATTGATTCCTAGAGTCAGTCCCGAGGGCCCCAACCCGGAAGTCTCCATCTCCCTACCTGACCGACTCAGTTTAACTGTCAAGGATTTCATGGATTGATGAGGCCATGTTTTTGTTTGGCCACCACTTACTCTTTTCCAACCTGCACTTATCTATATCAGCTAGTAATGCCCGTCGGGGAGGGGGGGATGGTTAGGCATGCGCACGCAGCACGTCACCTAGCCATCTCAATCTATGGAACTTTATAGCCTCGTCGATTGACTTTCCCTCTTTGTCGAACACTCTACGTCTAACGTCAACATTACCTACCTTATTAAACCACCCTATTTCCCTGTCCACATTACTATGTAGTTGTTTTTATCCAAACTTCAAATTAATTTTGTTATTACTGCATTTTTAATTTATCTAATTGCAAGAACAGTCAAGTTTCACAGTAATTATGGTCAAACTATGTTTTTTTCGCATCCGATCTTCCTGTTGATCATTATACTTTGTAATTTTATCAATTTGACCCTTGGCCGTACATATATATATATATATATATATGGTTCTGGAACTTTCTCACTCGTTTTTACTCTATATGTATACGCGAATGCACAGCCTAGTTGATGATGAGACTCCGTTGAAAAGGAAAACTTTCTTCTCTGCAACCGTCTTTTTAAGAATACATTATTAGTACTAGTAGTACTCCACCTCCTTGGTAGTAGACGAATGGATGATAACCCAGTGGGTGTGTACTGATGAAGAGTCCAAAACTAGGCTGACAAAACAGCTGGCTGTCCGGTACTCCCCGGCAGGTTTTCCAATGGTCCTCTAACTGATGTCAAGCTCATGATGAAATCCTCGACCAACACACCATCAATCAGTTAATTCACAAGATCCAGATAGCAATAAAAATCAAAATAAACCAACAAGAAACGAGTATGTGAACACTGTGTGCGCTGCAGAACTTCAGCGACGACTATCAGAATGTATGACAACTCTGTGTATTCAATTGTCGATACACTTCCCTAGAACAGCTTGTATACAACGTCATCATTGTGTAAGCAATTCTGAGATTTGGAGGGGTTTGTTTTTGAATAGTCAACGATTTCGGTGGCTCGGATATATGTTAGGAATGTCATCATCCTACACACTGCTCGTTGTTCGCTAGCCTGGTACTACTACTAGATGGAGAAGGCGGACAGGTGGTCAGCCTATGAAGTGGAGCCGTGAGATGAAGGATTTCTGTATTTGGTTAGCATCCGTTGGTACACAAAGCCTCCGTGAATGAGGTCTGAAAGATGTCTCGTGATATTATTACATATGGCTAAGAATTATAATTAATGGTGGACATGATGTACAGGCTGGTTTCAGCAAACAACTTTGTAAAGTAGTGCACGAGTCAGAGTTGTTGCACTCCATGTAGTACACAAATGAGAGCAAAAAAAAGGAAAAGAGAAATTCAAAAGGAGGACGATGATAGGCAGAAATGTGAGGGAAAAAGAAAGAAAGAAAGAATAATAACATGGAGAAACACACGGATATAATGGATATGAAAGATCCCAAAGAGTGAATACATTTCAGATATTGAAAACGATTCTTAACAGCATCATCGATTGTCTCAAGTCACTTGGTTATTAGAATTCCGAGGAATCCAACCAGGAAGTCCACAAGGTGGATGAACCAAACCAAATGTCAAAGACTTCATGGAGTGATATTCTATATCTTGGTTTGACCACCTCTGGCTCCTTTTCAATCTAGTTCCTATCTCAGCTAACATTGACCAGCGTCGAGGAAGGTGATAGCTAGGCGCATATGTTACACATGTCCTTACCATCTCAATCAATGTAGATCCTTACCTAACATCAGCATTACTCACCTTATTATATCATCTAACACAACAGATGGACAGAATGGAAACACCTTTGATCAAAGACGACAAGCCAGTCTTTTCACATCTTTAACTTTCAATGGCCATATCTAACAGCCATATATAAATATATACTGCTGCACAGTACATACACGGCCGTTGATCGATAGGCAGACGAATATCATGTCTACCTAAGCCAAAGATGATGCTGAGATTTCGTAAGCAATCAGTTCATTGAGGCTAGAGTACAGTGATCAACATTCTCTACCACTTCACTCCTGCCCATTTTTTTCGAACTAAGAGCTGGGTGGTGTTATTCCACTCCTGTAGTATCATTTCACATGTTACAACAAGATCAAATCACATGTCAAACACTCAAGTCAAAGACTTTTCTGCTCAAAGTGTGCTTCTCAGCATCTTCATTTAGGAGGGGTATATCATTCGCATATTCAACAAGTCAACAAAGTGGTGTGTGTGTGTGTGTGTCGGTAGCACAGAAGTAGAATGCTCGCCAACCACGCGCCTCATGTGGTCCAGAGGTTCGATCCCCGGCCACCAACGGGCACACTCGTTTACCTCGCCAAACCAGTAATAAAACTGTTAAGGAGCGAAGGTTAGACATGAGGCTGGCTAGTAAGTAACCCCATCACATCCCGTAAAAGTGACCACTACCGCTACCGAAACTTCGAGTTTATAGCTCAAAGCTGGGAACGTAAACGAATAAAAAGAAGTCAGCAAAAGTGTATATGAACACAACACACAATATAATACCTCGAAGATTATGTCCATGATCATAATTCATTTGAGCATTATCCTGGAGAACATCATTCACTGATGATGCTAACTGATTAGACTGAGAGTAATAGTCATTATTATTCCTGGTATTACAATCCCCATGATCTTCATTCATTGGATTTCTAGTGTAATAAGAATTGAATAGTCGATTAGTATCACGTAGTAGTGGAATACCACCACCACCCCCACTACTACCACTTGTTGTACCAATAACTGGACTAAATGTTGGATTATTATTACTATTAGGGTTACTCCCTGATTTGCCTGTCCATAGTAATGGAGAAATATACCCACTTTGTACTTGATATTGTTGTACATGATAAACTTCCTGGGGTGATGAACGAATCTCGGATAAATCAGATCCTGTAAAACAACTTGTTGCAACAGAAGCAGAAGCACAAGCACCAGTAGTTGTAGCACGTCTACCTGATTGTGGTGTTGGATTAGTTGATAAACTTGGTATTAATGACCGCCAACCTAATAATGAACGATTTGCATTGATAAGATTCATAAAATCTGACGTCGACCTGTACAAAAAGGAAAATAAAGAAGAGGTAATCGAAGGAAGTGAAAAAATTACATATATGGATTACACATAATGCATTTTATTTTGCGAAAAAATTGAGGAGTAGTTAAGAAATAAATAAATGTATGAGTGAATAAATGTTCAAATTGATTGCACCCTTCGGGGTTCGGAGCGTAACACACAGGGATACACAACTGCATATCTTCCCTTTGTCTGTCCGATGCTACACAGTCTTCTTCTCTACTCTGTAGACCTTTTTCACTGGTTCCACGATTACCCATGACCTCTCATAATCCTCTTCACATATCATCTCCTCAATGTAACATCTTCGGTCCCATGACAAATTAATTGTTTCCCATTAGGGCAGGCGCGATGTCACCCAGTCTGTCTGTCTGGATTCAATATAGAACTTGGCACCGAAGTGCACCAGTTCGAGGTGCCACGTTCCAAATACCACACAAAGGTAGACAAGAAGATGAGTGGAGAGAATTAATAGAGTTTCACAAGTATAAGAGTGAAACAGAATGGGTAATGGTAGAAATGAAATGAATATGAAAGACTACAGAGACTGAATACATCTGCACTGGCCATTGATTCTTAGAGTCAGTCCCGAGGGCCCCAACCAGGAAGTCTGAATCTCCCTACCTGACTCAGTTTAACTGTCACGGAGCGAACTGCTGAGCAGTACACACTTCTCTTGGTTGATAGCCGGATTTCACGCCTACGCCAGAGATGATGTAAGTTAGCGAAAGCAGCTCGAGCTTTTTGGATCCGTGGTGAGATTTCGTCGGCAATCAGTCCGTTGGTGCTGATACAACTTCCCAAATAGGTGGAATGGTCAACATGTTTTATCACTTCACTTCCGTGTGCGTGTATGTGTCCCATGATATTTGTTGAGCAATAGGTTCATGATTGGTTTGTTCCCATTGTTTCCTGTTGCTAATTCTTTTCTGCTGGTCATTTGATCTTCAGTGTGGAGGCAAGGAAGACAGCTGTTGATAAAAGTCTGAATCGAGTTGTTGGAAATGCTAACTGACATAGGATAGATCAGGTTGAAAAAGACCTAGTGGCAGTGATAAAACGAAAACACAGAGGCATCAGTCGATGAAATCTACAACAGTTAGTTTAAGCCACGTCAGGAAGTATAGACTGGCTTGCAGGTTAGGGTCCTTAGGAGGGCAAAAACCAATGACGGCTGCAGACACTTGGTGATATGGGTCGAAATCGTTCTCGATGGAATGCACAGATGCATTCACTCTTTGTGATTTATAATATCCAGTAAAATTCTATTTTTCTTCTATATTACTAACTCCTCTTGTTCCCTCCCTCACACTTCTGTTTATTACCTCTCTGTTTTTCTTCTCTTCCCTTGCAATGCGTGCTACATGGAGGGAGAGTGTCAACTCGAAGTGCTGCACATCTGTGAAGAGCTCTGCTTTGAAACCAGTCAGTCAGAATCTTATTCTTCGTGCTGAATGCAAAAGATTGGCAAACTGCATTCAGAGTGATGATTAAGGTCGGTGTTCGCCTCTTCGAGCCTTGTTTTGACATCCTCATGCATGGGGCTATCTATATATAGCCTGTAGTTGAAATCATGCTGGTTAGATAAGTGAAAGTACGTTACGAATCGATAGATGTTTCGTTTCAAGTTTGGCACTTCAAGACTCCACACCAAGGGTTTTTGGGGGAAGTGCTCTTGGAAGTGTGTGGGTGGTTGCTACTTCCTGACTGCCCACACATCGTGGATGTTGATTGATTCTTCGGGTACGGTACCTGAAATAGAAAAGGGGTTAGTGTTGCGTGATCGCAGAGCCCAGGGGACAACTGCTTGAGGCAGGCGGTCACACACGGCCTGTATGAACTGGTTTCTTGGTTTCGTCCAGTATTAGTAAACTTACCACTGGTTACGGACCACTGTAGGGTAAGTCAGGACGAAGAATTACTAGGGTCGACCTTTTCTAACCCCCTCTCCCCAGAGTGGAGAGACAACATAGCCAGCTGGCGTGTGCTGGTCATCTGAGGAAAACACCTCACTGCTGTTACATCCTTGTTTCTCACTTCACTCAAAGACCCCCATCATAGTGTAGAAAAAAAATGCTTACACTAAGCCGGTAACTTGTTTTTAGTCTAATCGTTATCCTAACAATCTTCTTGGCGTGGTAGGACCTGCAGGAACAATAGTTCCAACCAGAGTAGCTTGTTGGGTCATTGCGATATTCAAACCAGGCGACCACCACAGCGTCAAGGTAGCAGCTATCGGTCGGGGGGGGTGGTAGTGGTGGTGGGGGGGGGGTAGGGGACGGATGTAGAATCAAACAGAAGACGTTTTGAACACAAGTCTATTGAACATTAAATTTCTAAACCTTGAGATCAATCAAATAGACCCACAGAAGAATCGAATCTGACGTCAATGTAACCGTCACGTTCAAACAAATAAATAAATTAATTAATCAGATTTCACTTACTTATTAAAAAAATCCAGTGCATTATGAACAACTGAACTTTTAGCCTGTCGTGGATTATTAACACCATCCTGTGATTCTACTTCATCCTCATCATTATCATGAGGCGTATTGTTCTTATGCATAGAGATATTTGCTGTTGTCAATATTTGACTACCATGATTAATATTATTCCCTAAATAATGACCATCCATAACCATCATCTGTTGTGCAGTAATATTCATGGAATCAATTGATTTTCTTGGTGATGTCTGTAATAATAACATATGTTTACTATTGCTATTATTATTGCTATCTATATCTCCTATTAACGGTTTTTTACTAATCATATCGATACTACTATGATGTGAGTAGTATAAACGTGGATTATGAGAGGTTGTATTACGATTAGACGGTTGAAAGACAGGACGTTTAATCTGTGGTACAGCCGATGATGATGATGGAGATGATAGCAATATATCAGTAGTACAGTTCCCTGGCACTGCCGCTGACTCCTCCATCTCCTCCTCTTCTTCTGAATGTTGTTGTTGTTTTTCATCATCAGATTCTTGACTATCTTCTTCATTAGTCGTAGAAGAATATGAATCATCATTAGTCGTTGTCTCACTACTACTATTTGTACTAACGTCGACAGTATGGACATTGTCGTTGATAGTAGCAGTAATGCCTTCAGTATTTGATGAAATATTCTTCGCATTACCTGTCTTGATATGCGTAGAAGTTGACTTCAAATTCTCATTAAAAGGATTCACCTTTGAATTAGGATTCAATTCATTGAAATTCTGATGGGGATGGTGATGGTGATGATGATTTGAAGTAGGGTCTGAAGTAAAAACAAAAAAAGGAGAATAGACAAGAGACAAAAGAAATGAAATGACAACCAAACAAAGTCATGTGATCACCCCCCCCTGTTTCGTAAGTTGCATGACTCACACATTATCATAGTTTAATCTGAATTGATATTATAAACGGTAGGAAGCCTTGTCTGACCCAGGTTTCGTGCTTGTTGGCACTTACCGGTCGGTAAGCCAGTCAGTCAGGAGTATTTGCAGTCTTGTAAAAGAAAGTCACCTGCCTTTCCGAGATTCGAACCCATGTCACCCAATAAGTTGCAGTCATAGACGTTATCAATGAATTATTCATCCTGGCAGCTGACCTCCTTAAAACTTCCGTGAATAATAATAATAATGAACCAACTTGATCAACTTCGCTTTAGCATTCTGGATTGCTTGAGCGCGGTATTTACCAACTTGCATCATCTCTGGGCATACGTACTGCTCAGTGTGTCGCTCTGTCCTCCTTTATCGCTGTGAGCGAGGCATGACCACTGAAAGTGGAAGACATGACAAGACCAGCTAGCTGTCTTTGATCGTAGGTGCCTGTGTTCCATATCCCATGTCAGGTGGTATAGTAAGGTTAGGCATCGATCGAGTGCTGGATAAGTCAAGCAGTGGCTGAATGGTCAACGAAGATTTCTGTTTCAGTTCCCAGTAAGGTTATGAGTGCATATTGTTGTAGAGGGAGAAATGAAACAGTTGTCCAGTAATCTCGGCGTTTCAATAATTCTCCAACTGATGTCGATTCCTGATCTGACTCGACATCAATCAAATTCCTAGAAACTAACACCTGAAAACAGAATGTTATTCAATTCAATCTCGACTTTTCCATGATGTCGGAGGATTAAACCTGAAGGAAATCAGTGGATAGTGACTAGCACTGGAATCCAGCCAGAATAGGCATTTAGTCCTCTTTGCGACTCGTCAGCCAGTGGATGTACTTACATTCCCCAGTGAGTGATGATATTAGTCGTCAAAGCATCCGAACAACGAGCCGACATGTTAACCTGAGGTCAAGCTTTTAGATCCAAACAATCAATCGATAGGGAAGTCCAAATTGAATTATTAATAATAATAATATGCCCATCGCCTTATGAAAGGTGGTTCAATTCGTACGGTAGCCAACATCTTGGCGTTCAAAACAATAGGTAATGGATTCGAGTCTCAGTGGGAACACCATCCACTGCTCATTAGAGAATGCAGGTACATCCACCGACTGACAAGTCGCAAATAGGACTAAATGCGCATCCTAGTGGATCCCACTGCTAGTCTCTATGCACCAATTTACTTCAAGAATGTCATTTATTTCACGGTAGCTAGCAATGTATTTGCAACTCGTCAGTGAGGTGTACCAGTATCTAGAATGAGTAATGAGAAATTCTGACCTTCGATAAGCGACAACTAACACTCGCTGTACAAGAGGTATTGCTTCACGATTCTTTGGAGCCTAAAACTATGGCTGTTTGGCTAAAGACATAGGCTGACTGAACACCATTAACACCAACTGATGAGTGCCAAAGTAAGACGAAACACGCCTTCTAGTCACCATCTACCCATCTATCAAACAATAAAGTAGATAACAATTCACAACAGTATATCAGTTCCCGTTTTGTGTGTGACGGTGGTTTTCACTGGTAGAATGCTCGCCAACCACGACGTTTCATGTGGTCGATCCTCGGCCGACGCACTCCTATATGAAAACCTCGCTAAGCCAGTAGAGTAAGGTCAGTTAAGAGAGAAGTTTTGGCAAACGTGGGGCTAGCAACCGCACCCCAGTAAAAAAGGAATAAAGCTACTTCTGCTGAAGCTTCAAAGCTCCCGTTTTCTTATGTATTACAAAGAATATATGACATTAGTAATGATGATAGTATTTCTGTTTTAAAATAATCATTACCATTTATTTCTTGTTTCACAGGTGACGACGTAACAGCTGATGCTGCTGCTACTGTTGGCGGTGGTGTTGGTGGTAGGTGTAGATCCCCATCAATATGAGTAGTAGATGAAGGCTGATTACACTTCGCTACCGTTGGATGAGTATGATCAACAACATCATTAGATAGAATACACGGCATTGAATTGTCTTCATTACAAACAGCCTTTTCCTCTGTCCAATCATGATCATCGCTTGCTTTGTCCACCTCAGCGATTGTTGTTGCTGTTGTAGTGTTCAGTGTTGAATAGCCTAAATCAGGAAGATCATCCGATGAAGTGAGTAGTTGTGGTGCTTTGATACCAGCTTGAGTGTAAGCGTAGTGTGTGTGTGGGTGTGAGTGAGTTGTTTTCATTTTGAACAAGAGGAAAAAGAAAAAGAAGATATTTATTCATCAAAATGAGAAAGAATTATCAACATAAAGAAATATATACATGTACAGGTGTTATCTAAACTGAAAAATACAAACTGAACGATCCTGTAAGGTGAATGCATAGGTGGAGGGGGGATCGGAATAAGCTAACAATATGCGTTAATTTTAACACGGATCTATTGAAATATTTTGATTTAGTAACAGTCCGCTCCATCCTCCTTTATGGCTAGCTGTGAGACCTGGTTATTGAGAGTGGAAGACATGAAAAAATTAGCTTTCTTTGATCATAGCTGCCTGCGCTCTATATCCCGTGTGAAGTGGTATAATAAGGTGAGCAATATTGAGGTTAGGCGTCGAGTGCTAGGTAAGTGGGAGGGGAAATCAATTGACGAGGCTGGGGAATTACATCGACTGAGAGAGATGGTTAGGACATGTGTCACGTATGCATGCCTAGTCATCGCCTTCCTCGACGGGTAATGTTAGAGGATGTAGGGTCAGGCTGGCATCAGTCAATCAAATCTACAACAGTTAGTCTAAGCCACGTAGAAAGGTGTAGACTTCCTGACTGGTTGAGGTCCTCGGGACGGTTAAAACCAATGGTTGGAAACAATTGGTGATATAGCTCAAAATCGTTCTCAATGAGTGGTGCAGATGCATCCACTCCTTGTGACTTATAACACCCAATGAAACTATATTGTTCTTCGTTATTACTATTCCTTTGTCTTAACACCATCTCTGTTTACTGTCTCTATCATGCATTTCTTCTACTTTCTTCTCTTGCTTTGTATGCTACATGGAGTGAGTGTGGCGACTTGAACTTCTGCACATTTGTGCAAAGTTCTATGTCGAAAACAGACACACAGACAGTGGCGTGTGAGGCGTATTGGTAGTGCTGTTGATAAGGTATCCTGTATCCAAGCCCTTACTAAATGTAATTCACCTAGTTACCCAATAACCAATCCAGTACTCTCCTCTATTTTACTCTACCTAAACTTGTAAGCACTGAAGACAAACACAAATTATTGAAATTCAAATATTATTTTGATGTGGTTTTGTTCTCCGAGCTGGGTGGTTAGTTTGCGAAGCTTTTATCACCCTACTGGGTGACATCTTCAGCGCATACTTCAATTTGAAGTGAGCTTTTAGATTTCTCCACGAGTTTATTAATCATCCCTCCTGGTGACTTTGGACGCGATTGGTTGTTTATGTGTGTTTTTATACCTTCTAGGTTACTTGTATTGGAACTGATTGTTTCTTTGACTTGAACTTTGACCCTTTGTGTGTGAAGTTTCTTTCTTATTGGTTGATAAATTTTGTCTATCTCGATGTGTCTATTGATTGATTATTCGCTGGAATGCCAAGCTTGGCATAGAGTGTGTATACAGTGTGATACAGTATTGATAACCGGATGATACACATCTATTATTGTTATTATTCCCTGAGGTTCCAAGAAGCAAATAGGACCAAATCTCCACTTCATCCTGTTTTATGCAGTTCTCTCTAGCTAGCTCCCAAGATTGCTCATAAGCCATCATCTCCTTCCCACAGAATCTCCTTCTTGTCACTCTTGGACCCACGCCCAACCTACCGCTTCCCGTTCGTGTTCTACTCAACGGCCTCCTCCAAATGTCTATGATCTATCTCCATATCATTCTACGTAATATTTATCGGGAAACAGATTGTTGATTCGTTTGGTGCATTGAAGAATTCCTCGTTGCTAATAATTTCTGGTCATCTGATCTTCAGTGTGGAAACAGAGAAGGTAGTTGTTGCTGAAGGTCTGAAGTAGACTGTTAGAAAAACGTTTCGTGAAACGCCAAGTCTATGAACCATACAAAAGAACTGACCAACTTCTGCTTAATCTAGAATTCAACGGTGACATTGAAGCAGAAATCCTTCATCAACGCCACTGTAAATCTCTGAGGAAAACACGCTTCGCCACGAGCCTACGACTGACGTTTTCCTGCAAGAACTGTTTAGCCAGAAGGCGAAAGACAAGCCATCGCATTGGGCCACTTCAACGTGCATATAACAGTTTACTTGCTCCTGCAGTGCTGAGTACATCGGTCGTACCACGCGTCAACTTGAAAAACGCGCTCGCAAACGCTATTCAATCTGCCTGGTAAAAGGAGAACAAAAACGTGTATATAGCTCAGTGACAGAACATCTGGTCAATTCAGGACATTCACCTCCATTTGAAAAATCCTTCAAAAGGGAGTAAAACCAAGATATCTGGGCATAGCCGAGGCACTAGCTATCCAAAAGCTCAAACCCACGATATGTATTCAAAAAGAAATAAGTTCAACCCTTGTCCCTGCTGTGGCCATCATAAACAGGCAATTCTTTTAATAGTCGCTATCCCATTATTATTTCTACATATTTAATCCCTGATTGCATGAACAATTATTTGTCACATTAATTATGATCCCACTAGATTTTTAATCCAAACATCCTGTCTATTTTTGTTATTTCTACATTTCTAACCCCTGATTGCAAAATATGTCAATCTTCTCAGTAATTATGATGCTACTTTGTTTGAGCTTTATCCGTCCCTCCCTCTGTTTATTATGGCATTTTAATTCCTAATTGTAATTTTATTAATTTGACACTTGACTGGAAATTATTCTGGAACTTTCCCACCCATTTATTATAACTACACGAATGTACAGCTATCTGGATGATAACTTCGTCGAAAAGAAAATTTTCTTCGCTGCAACTATCCTTTTAATAATTCTTATGATCCAATGTGTATATTCTATAACTTGAAATTAGTGTTGAAAATCCGGATCTTATTTATCATGATGAGTAGTGCTGTTGATCTCCACACAAACTTGAGAGTAAAATGAAAGATTGCTTTGCTTTCCCCTTCCTCACTTTGATATCCTCATCAGTTCTGTCTGCCTATAGTTGAAACGATGCTTCCTAAGTAGGTAGGTAGGTAGGTAGGTGAAGGAGATCGCTTCATTCATATTTCTCCCATTTATGCTGACTATTGTCTGTTGTCGCTGTTGATGTTGACCAGCAATCTTCATTATCTCTGTTTTCTCTATGTTCACCTGAAACCCTATCTTTGATGCTTCTTCTGACAACTTGTTGTTTTTCACTTGTATATCTTCCAGTTTGTTGGAAATCAAATATATATCATCGGCGAAATACAGATGTTCAAGTCTGTTGTATGGGTCCATTATATGCCTTTTTCTTCATTGCTCGCTGTCTGTGGCATTATCCAGTCTACTGCTCGCAATCAGGAAAAACCTTGGAGATAGTAGGCAGCTTTGTCTTACTTCCGTTTTTACTTCGAAGGATTCTGTGAGTTTCCCCCTGGCATGCAGAATAATTGTACAGATCATCTAACAGTTGTACGATAATGCTGATAATATGCGATAAATAATCGTAGAACCAGCGCTGAAGGAAAAGAGAGAGAGAGAGAACTACAGACAGCCGGATGAAATGCAGATATGCTATTGAAGCCCTCTATATTCCATTCAGAATCCAAGGGGATAATAAGTAACGAAAATAGTAATAATACTAAACCCGAATCAACAAATCACATTCTATTCTAGGCTATTTGTAAAAAAGAAAACTCACTTAAATTCTTTTCATTGTTGATAATATTTGAAGGTGAATTCATCAAGACACTTTGAGGAATTGAATCTACAGCAGACGCAGAACGACGATGTGTTAAATTCATATTCATGGGTTGATGTTCATCATGTTGTCCTTGTTGTTTTTGCTGTTGTTGTTGTCGGTGTTGTTGTCTGAATGCAGACAACTTTAGACGGTCTCGTTCTATTCTCTCCTTTTCCATCATCTCTCTCTCATACTCTTTATAGATCTATACAAAAAAGAGAGAAAATGAGAGGTGGCTATAGAAATATGAGTGAAAAAACTAAAGTATTATATTACTATTATTGTTCCCTTGAGTTCCTAGTGGAACATAGGGCTTCAACTGCACGTCTCCACCTGCCACTTCTGTCTTCTGCTGTACTTTTCACTTGCATCCATGTTAGTTAGTTCATACTCTTTCAACTCCTCTCTCTTCACACCATCTCCTCCATGTCACCCTTGCACTGACGTCCCACAAGCCGCTGCTCTTTCGGCCTGGTTCCACTCGAGCAATGGCCTGACGCGCCCGCGATGTCACCCAGCGGCCCCCTCAGCGGGTGTCCGATCCATGTCCACTTTCTCCTGCATATTTGTTGACTGGCGATTGGTTCTTGTTTTCTCTGTTCCCATAGTTTCTTGTTGTTGGTGATTCTTTCCGGCCCGGCCATCTGATCTTCAGTATAGAGCGGAGACAGTTGTTGATGAAAGTCTGCAACAGGCTGTTGGAAATATTCTTTGTGACCCGCCCGCCAAGTTTCTGATCCGTATAGAAGAACTGACTGACTTGACGTTTGTATTGAAGATCCGGATTTTACGGATCAGGACATTTTTAAAATCCAATTTGGACCTTCCCCTTCGATTGATTCGACCAAAATGCTCGCCTCTCTATTAGTTAACATGTCAGCCGCTCCTTGTACAGATGCTTCAACGATGTCTGATTATTTAACTTGAAGTAAATTAATGGATAGTGACAAGCGACTCGTCATCCAGTGGATGTACCTGCATTCCCCAAGGAGTAGTAGTGGATAGTGTTCCCACTGAGGCTTGAATGCAGTACCCATCGTTCCATAACACGCCAAAGTGTTATCCAGTAGACCGCCTGGGCCACGAGATTCGCCTCTTAAGCAACGGATATCAATGAGATTATTGAATTGAATTTGGACTCTTCCGTTGATTGACTGATTGCACTGAAGTGCTCAGCTAGTCACCATCCATCAATTTACTCCGAGTTAAATAGTCAAACATTGTCGAAGCATCTGCACACGGAGACGCCGACACGTTAACCTGATGCCGAGCACTTTGGTCCGATTAATCAATGGGAAAGTCTACATTGATATTCAAATGCAAATCCTATCTTTGGGTCTTAAGTTCTCTACTGTTTCGTCCAGAGTCAACGAATTAGACACAAAAGTTCAGTTTGAAAATCTCATGAATCAAACACATGACTTGAGTCCAATGTCCAGCGAAGATGTTGAACAATTCAAATCTTCATTACTTCATTGTTATTACCAGTACCAAAGAACGCAAGGCAGACAACGACAAATGTTATCAAAAGAACACAAAAGACAACTAAATGAATTGCTTAACAACAAAAACATAATACTGATTCGTCCAGACAAGGGATCAGGTATTGTTATTCTTAATCGTGATGATTATGTCAATAAATTATGTACCATCCTGAGTGATGAAGATAAATTTCTAAAATCACCTGATCAAAAGGACAAGACAGATAATATTGAGAAGGATTTATCTAAAACTTTGACGAAATTGAAGCAAGAATGCATCATTACTCCATATATGTATGAACAGCTTAAACCATCTGGTTCAACTATCCCTCGTTTATATGGTCTCCCAAAGGTGCACAAAGATGATGTCCCTCTGCGACCTGTATTGGATATGCTGAATTCGCCGTATCACTCTACCGCTAAATGGCTTGCGGAAATTCTGGAACCAGTTAGATTGAATCTATGTAAACATAGTCTTTCCGACACTTTTGACTTCGTCAGTTGTGTTGATGAAATTAATGTGACTGGTAAGCATATGATTTCGTTAGATATTTGTTCATTGTTCACAAATGTACCACTAGTAGACACTATCTGCTATCTATGCGAGTATATTGAATCAAATAACATGAACATTGGCTTACCAACTGATTATCTTAAACAACTACTATTGAGATGCACACTGAATGTGCAATTTAGATTTAATGATGTCATCTACAACCAAAGAGATGGAGTCGCCATGGGGTCCCCTTTAGGACCGCTCTTAGCGGACGTTTTCATGGCTAGCTTAGAGAATGGCCCACTAAAGGAAACCATCGATAGTCTGTTTATGTATAAAAGATATGTTGATGATACCTTCATTGTATGTGATGAAAACACTTCAACTGCTGAACTTCTTAGAATATTTAATGGTTCTCACCCATCTTTGCTTTTCACGATCGAAGAAGAGTCGGATTCTTCGTTTCACTTTCTTGATGTTAAGCTAGATAGAAGAGAGAATGGAACGCTTCTAAGGTCGATTTACCGAAAGCCAACATTCACTGGGCAGTACACTAACTTCAACAGTTGGGTACCTTTAGGGAGAAAGAGAAATCTTATTCACTCCTTATGCTCCAGAATTCGTAAGATCTGCTCTCCAGAGACAATCGATAGGGAACTAGACAACCTTCGATCAAATCTCCTTAATAATGGTTATCCTACAAGGTTCATTGAACGTAACATCAAGAAAGAATCCACCCCGAGACAAGTCACAGTACCAAAGAAAAAGCTGTTTATGAGTCTTGCATTCAAAGGTGACACCATTTCAGAATTGATTAAAAACCGTTTATCTAAATGTATTAAACGTACTTTTCCTGCAGCTGACCTGCATCTAGTTTTTACCAGCCGAAATATGATCAGACAAAACGTCAAGGATAGATTACCGCTTTTGTCCACATCTATGTGCATTTACTCTTTTACTTGCTCTTGTGGAGCTGTTTATATTGGACGTTGTAAGCGTAATCTCCGAAAACGTGTAGCTGAACACTATCCGGTTTGGTTAATGAAAGGCGAACGTAGAACTGCAAAGTCGTCTATCTGTGATCACCTGTTAGAGTCTGGTCATTTAGCCCCACGTGATTCATCCTTCAAAGTTATATACATGGCAAAATCCAATCGATCCAAAAGTTTACGTTTTCTGCACTTATGCATAGCCGAAGCTTTAGCTATACATGAACAGAAACCTATATTATGTGTTCAAAAGCGTTTTGTCAAACCCCTTTCTTTACCTTGGTCATAATAATTTTCTTTCTAGTTTTTATTTTATTTTACCACTTGAATTCTTTCCACTTCACTTCACATCTTCATTCTTATCGTAATCGTACTCCTAATTTTCATAATTTTTTAGACAACACTTGACATTTTTGTTATAGAATAATCTTTCATGGTTGTAATTTATCCACTTCAACTCTACCCCTTATAACTTTTATCACATATATACGTACATTGACTGATCAATTATTTAGTGCCATTTTTGTTATAATACAATCTTTAATTTTTTTGGTAATTTATCCACTTCAACTCTACCCCTTATAACTTTTATCACATATACGTACATTGACTGAGCAATTATTTAGTGCCACTTAATAACCTTTTTCTGTAATATAAATACGACTATACATTGAATTAAACAATTACTAATGCTCGTCGCACAAGAGGTGGCTGTCGTGTCCCAGGTGGTGTGCTGGATAATGTCTGAACTAACTTCTTTCGGATGCCCTTGAAATACAAAAGCAATCTGATAAAGTGCCTGGTTCACAGAGCAAGAGCGATTTGCTCGGACTCATGTCCTGATGAAGAAGTGAATACTATTTAAACGGTTGGTAAGTGAGAGTGGTTATCCTGAAAAGTTTATTAATAAGAATCGGAATCTAAAATCGAAGCAGCCCAAGTTACCAACAGTTCCAAAAAAGGCCTTATTCTTACAAATGCACTTCCTTGGGGACAATATCAGCGAGATACTAACACAGCGCCTTAGGAATACGGCGATAAAAAGAGCATTCCCTGCTACCGAATTACGTTGTGTATTCAAAACTACTCCTCTTCTGCATTCGGGAGTAAAACAAAAACTGCCTAATTTCGCCTCTTCCATGTGTATCTACCAAAAATTTAATTGCTCGTGTGGAGTGAGCCAGACACATAGGTCATACAACAATTAGGCGTGTTACTCGTCGGATTTCCGAACATCACCCTGCAAAGTGGTTAAGTAAAGGACAAACAAAATCTATTCGCAGTGCTATTCTACCTCATCTTGTGGATACAGAACACAAGATTGATGTTAACCAGGCAGCTTTTAGGGTCATTTACCGCATACTTACGAATCACAATATTGCCTTAAGAGATCGCCTACTAAATATTGCTGAGGCTGGCTGTTGGGATCCATATTAACAAGCCTAACTTGTGCATCCAAAAGAAGTTAGTTCAGACATTATCGTTACCTTGGTCATCTAGATTTGAGTAATCCTGGACTTTTGTGGAATTTTCATAATTTTACTTGATACTCTATATGCTATTATATTTTTATTATTTTTATAATTTAAGCATCTTCAATGAACTGTGGTGATTCCATTGTGATCTTACTTAACAAATCGATATTATTTAAAAAAACACATTAATATGGAATATCCTATGTAGATAAAGATATGTATATATAATTGTAGAGTCAGAAGAGCCAGAATCTACCGGAAAGGATATTCTTTGCTGGCTCAATTATTTTGTGTTTTATAAACGATATAGTTTTCAACCCTTCAGATTACGTAAGACTATTCCTTATTTTTCGGATACAGTTATTACTCAACCATGTATTTATACTGTCATCTGACGATAACCTTTGAACTTTGTTGTCAATCTGTACTAACCGTGTACCTATGAAGGGAAGTTAAGAAAAGAATTGATCTCTTTCCTGACTCCCGTACTCTTCACTTGATTACATGAAATGAGAATTTTTCATAATTATCTAAAGTTATTTGAAAATTTTCAAGATTTAGAGTTTGTAGGGATTAGATTTGTTTCAACTATGATGACGGGTTCATGTCAGTTAGAGCACGATTGAAAACCACCAAAGAGTAAAGGACAGATAGTACTGGACTAGCTAGCTAGCTGTTTTGTCAGCCTAGTTTTTAGGACTGATGGGCAGTGTGCATCCTTCACCAGGATTCAAACCCGGGACTTTCTGGTTGAAAGGCAAGCCTCATAGGAGCCAAATCAATAGCTACTCCATGAATTCTAACTTCTACCAATTTTAGCGTGACCACTACTACTTCTGTGGTGGGTGCTACTTATACTCAGATATAAGTAGTATATCAGTAAACGAATTCAGAAAGGTAACAATATGTTTTAGAGACTAGAGAGAGGCAATCGAAGAAGACAACTATGAGAAGAACACATGATTGATGGAATTTCAATGTAAACAATAAGAAAAAACAAACTAATTATTCGTCTACATTCAGTGATGAAGAACTGCTAATTAATTGAAAAGGAATGCATAGTTCCTTGCTCAATTTGTTGTACAACACAAACTAACTAACTGACTAACGCTTGATGGTATTACCAAGATCCAAGTAGACGATCACAAGTATTGAAAATAAAGCGCTTTCACCACACGATATCAACTTACATGATTTGCAATACCATTCGATGAGAGATTCCAATTCACTGAATCAATAAAATGTCTCAGATCCAAATTTTCTATACGATTCTGATATAGTAAAACTAACAGAATGCGTAAAGCAACCTATTTCATTAATGAGAATAATAACAAAAACAAAAGTAAGGTAAGATAATATCCAATAATAATAATAATAATAATAATAATAATAATCAGAAAACATGTGCCCAAGAAAGTATTATTGTTATTATTATTATTGTTTCCCTTAGTTCCTAGAGGAACATAGGGCTTCAGGCACACGTCTCCATTGCGTTCGGTTCTTCGCCAGTGTTTTCACCTGGTTGCACGTCTGCGCCCACATGCTTTTATCTCCTCCTTCATGTCACTCTCGTACTGACAACCAACTGACTCACCGCCTTCTATTCGGATTCCACTCCAGCGATGGATAATCTGGCATGTGATGTTATTTGATGGTTTGCTTTCTCACAGTATGGCCACCAATCCACCTCCGTTTATTCCTGCACATTTGTTGCACAATTGTTTGCTACCGAGTTGGTTCGGTCCCAGAGGGGAGATCCCTGTTGCTGATCTTTTCTGGTCAGTCATCTGATTTTGAGTAGTATTGACTGAAGACAACTGTTGACGAAGGTCTGTAGTTCAGTAATCAATCTTTTGAAATAATCAGATTTAAAAGCACCATTCTCGGCAGCTAAACTCATTTTCATAGAATCAACGAGATTTATGTTGTCTTGCAAACCCTCAAAGTATCCGAGAGATAGTGTTGCACCTTCACTGTCTCTATCAATTTACATGTATATGTGCAGTCACACACCCACAGGGAGAACCCATCTATCCCCTTGCACGTTAGGAGACTGCAGGACACATTAATAGATGGATACCATTAAATCCTAGAAATTAGATGTCTCACATCATCTCTCGCAAAGCAAATTACACAGACGAGTCATAATAATGAATTTAAACGCATATATGAAATAAGTTTAGGTCATATATATGTAGATTTATCTATCTAGGAAGTATAGTTCCAACTACAGGTGGAACTGATAAAGATGTTAAAGCCAAAGAGGTTTGGAAAGGTATGGCATACCTTCAAGATCACTCTGAAATCAGATTGGAAACCTTCTCCACTCAGCATAGCCAACGAAATTCGGATTTTCAACAAATATTAAATCAGGCACTTCTTTTGTATAGGTCAGAAACTTGACCCACGCATCCGCCTTATAAAGCATATCCGGTAGGCTACTGCAAACATTTATCAACAGCTGTCCACTCCGATGGCTCCATATTGAAGATCAAATGGCCAGAACGGATTAGCAACAAGAAATTATGGAAACGAACCAACTGTAGATGGATTGAGCACACATACACACACAGCTGAGGAGACCATCGAATGATATAGCACGTCGGACCAGTGCTCAATTGAAACCCGAATAGAAAACGATGAGCATGGCGTCGGTTCGAGAGTGATATAGAAGAGATCGTGCGAGCAGAAGATGACAGCGAGGTCAGTTAAAGAGAACCGCAGAGAATAGAACAAAATGGAGACGTGCTGTTGAAGCCGTCGGAACTCAAGGGAACAATAGTAATAATAACAATAATCATACTTAGATCTGTTGAAGTCAGCCATATAATGGCTTAAACCTGGTTCCAAATTCAGAATTTGCGATTCCCTAATCAATTTGCAATCTACAGAGAGTTTGAGCAGTAAGAATTTAGATCTGTGTGACCTGCCTGACACAATAAGTGGTAATCAAGAAACCACGAATATATGCATAAAACGATATACTATTGATTGATTGACTCAGATGAGTGAGTAGATGGTGCAATTTCCCCACTCGAACTGTGTAGATTGCAAGTTGCTAACACCATATTGCAAATTATAAATTCAATTTATCCTTTGACAAGTTTGACCAAGTAGACAGTCAAAAGTAAGATGTTTTGAACTGAGTCCAACCGCGTACATCGTTGATGAGCAGCTCGACGCCAAACGATTGAAAACGACCGTCCGGCGTTTAAATCACCTCGATCGGGGGCTGGCTGGCTGGTTAACACTGCAGGCTAGCTAGCACTACTGTGGTGAGAGCTGGCTACTAGTCAAAATTGGTAGACAGTAATTTACGTCAATGTTTATGCCCCAAATATTGGTCGTGAGAAAAATAAGAACAAAGACTTTACGTAGGCGGATACAGTTAGCATATAGATGATCTGACATTCAAGAAACAACCACAAAGAGATGAAATGTTAACTTTCTGTGAGAAACAACCAATCAGAGGACTGTGTTTTTCTGCTAACAATAAGCTATAATACGTACATGGAAATCTTTAAATATGCGTTGATTTCCTTAATAAACGATCTGTTGCCTGGCCCTTGTCTTCTGTTGTTACAATACTACTAATTAACATGTACGTCAGTGGCATAGTGGCTAGGACTCTCGACGACCATGCAAATGGTCCGGGATTCGATCCCCTGCCAACGCACACCTGATATCTATGGTCGGCCTGCAAAATTTGGGCTACCAATATCACAAGCTGAAAATTCCACACCTGTACGGTGTAGAGTCAAGCTGTAATCAAAAATAAAAATTTACAAAAAAATAAATACTTATATCAATCAGACAGTAGTATAAAACATCCTGCAGATCATATTTTTTTAAGGAAATTTATATCACTTACTTGATCAGATCCTTCTAATCCATACAGACACATTCTATTCCATACACCGATTGACTGAGATATAATCCGTTTAATTGTATCCATTGCATGTACTTCAGACGAAGTCGATGCTGACGATTGATGCGCATCATCACTGGGATGGACAACATTTTCAGAAGAAGAACAACCAGTAGTAGGATTGGCATGATCGGCATCATCTGTAGCACTCGTGGTATTATAATAGGCATAGACAGCTGATAAATAGGCTGGCAACAGCATGAACCAAATAGAATAGGCAGTTGCAGCTAAATACTTTGGCATTGAAAAATCATCAGCTTGTGAGATATCCATACCTAGAAGAAAGGAAGTATCCGACGGATAGATATATACTAGACAGGGAGTGTAAGAAGAAAGACACTATCATTACTGACACAACAGTGCCAATGATAGAAATAGCAAAATTAATTGGACGCTGTATTTGTGGCACACGCTACTGGCACGATTTATCGGTATCAGCACAAATATATATCGAATAGCACAGAGATGGATTTGACGTCAAGGACAGGAAATCAACTAGTATTGCGACAAAAACATGAAAGAGACAAGAAAAGAAGACAAGGAAACACAATACGACGGAAGAGCAGAAGTACAACAATACGGAAGATCTGTGCACATGACGATTTTAATATATGTGGTATACATAATTTCACCATTATGTGTATATACCAAGTCTCTTGTCTTCTCCCGTTGCCTCTAGACAATGAAGATCGTATGGCCTAATGCTTCCGAAGAAGGGGAAATAAGGAGTTTCTTGTGGAACTTCGACGCCGTCAGTGGATTGGTGGGAGTCAGGGATTCAACAGCGAAGGTAGTTGTGCTGAGAACGCTGCTAAGAGGTCGGCCAAAGGCCGCATACGACTGTATGAAGCAGTCATATGATAAAGAAAACTGGAATGTATTGCTTGGACGATTGGTAGCGGAGTACGACAGGCAGATGGCAACGCAGCATTGAAGCTAGGACCTAACAGAGATCTTTTTGTGCTGATAGTGAACCTACTTCGTCGCGCACTCCCCACATTAGATGAAGAGTCAGAGTCGCAGTTATTGACTCCCCAATTCATAGAGTGCTCCATATCATATTTCTCAGTAATCACAATTGTTTAACGCTACACATCCCATGGACATTGGTGAGCTAGTGAAGGTGACCAGACAGCTGTTGAGCACAACAGTAGCCGTAATATAGAGCTATCCAAAACGAACCAGTGGGAAATAGCGGTGCTGAGAGTGAGCATCGGAAGCGACGAGCACTCTGAACGTGGCAAAATGGGACACTGGAGTAAATACTACTAAGAAAGATGGAAAAAGGAAAACCATAACAATATAATGTGTCTTCATTCTCTGAGATAAGACTAGAAGGAAGTAATCGAACCGATCCAGATGGGGGGCAATATATTCTAGGTTGCATTTTTAATAGTCTCACTTATAGACGCGAATCTGTCAGAGCATCAGACTGCGTTCAGTGGCAGCCCAGACTGTAAGGGGTCATGTGTTAAAGTTTCCTGTTACAGTTTTACTATTTCCCTACAAGATAGTTTCCTAAGAAAAAATACTCCTTGATATGTGTATAGGCTGTTAAGTGTATAAGTGGCAGGTTTATGTGTTAATCTATCCGAGAGGCAAGGTTCATTGTACCGAATTAAATTTTAAATATAGAATTTTGCACTGAACTGCAGCAGTTCAAGCTGTCACATTTCATAAAAAGGCTAATAACGCTGGGGGAATAAAACGAGAGAGAGAGAGAGAAAAGGTAGGCCAAAAAGGCTTTTGAAATGAAGACAGTAATGAAGTAAGGCAAGACTGCCTATCATCATCATCATCGAACGCCTATCACCGATCACTATCAACGGAATATATTTGAAAGAAGTTGCTTCTTCCGCTTATCTAGGTTGAATTCAATCATCTGTAGAACCTACTATGCAGCCCAGCTTGTAATTGTGGAAAAAGCTAAAAATATGCTTCACTGTAAACCCCAAAAGTGCACAAGTGATTATATCACATCCCATACAATTTACCAATTTTCGTGTGTGTGTGGACATACATACATAGGGAGGAGTAATCGCGCTTTGCACGTGAGGGTGGGACAGCATATCTCAAAATGGTTAGAAAAACAGATGGATTGTGACAAGCTAATAGATGCAGGTGGCAGACTACCAAATTCGTCTATAGCTAAACATCTAATCGAGATGAACCATAAGATTGATGTTAACTCAGCCTTTAAGGTCATCTACTATAAAAACGGTCAAGGGCGTTTACTGAAATACGCTGAGGCTATAGCTATTCATAGACTTAAGCCCCCCCCCCCTGTGTATTCAAAAACAGTTCGTCATTACTCTTAACCTACCTTGGTAATCCTTATTTAATTGGATTACCAAACGTTTGTGTTAATTATTCTTAATTCCGTTTTCTCTCACTTTGTTTAATTTAACCTTTCTATATATATATATTGACTTGACAAGTAAATGTGTGAGGGATCAGATTGTTCGAAATGTATAGCGCTAATAAATTACATTTTTCAGATAGTCTCCGTCTTTTAATAACGCTGTCAAAATATCTAAGAAACATCATTTCAGCTAAAGGTGATAACGGTGAGGATGTCATCGAGTTCAGTCAGGAACAAGTGAGGAAGTAACACCTTCACACTAAACTGAAGTCAGCGTGAAAATCTACGACAACCAGCACTAATGTCAAATTAGCGGTTCTGTATTGCTCTGAAACGTAGTGTGCACATCGTGAAAAACACTTTCAATAGGCGGCTACTGCAGACTTACCTATCGATATTGAGGGCCGGTCAGAAAGGATGAGCGAAGAGTAAATTTGATAAGAAGTAAACTAACCAAGAAACTATTGCCTAACAAACATCACACAGAAGGAATGGTAAGGGAACGGTCATACCCTAAGAAGACATGAGTTAAAGAATACCATGGAGGAGAGTATCCGAGGAGAAAATGAAAGCCTGTGGATAATGCTAAAGTCAGTTAAAAAGGATAGAGAAAAACAGAATACAATGGAGATGTGCCGACTAGCTGATTTAGTTTCAATACAGAAATTTACACAGAAGTGTAGCAGTTAGAGATGCTATACTCAAGGTACTACACAAAGGCAGAAATGCGGAAGAGAAAGCGAGAGGAAACAAAGGATTCAAATATGACTATATTAAGCAGAAAATCCGAGGAGGAAGAATAGTTACGTGGAGAAATAATTAGGGTGAATGCATATGCGCCTTCATTGACTATGATTTTAGGCCATATCACCAAAAGTCGGCACTCATTGCTTCTCAGAATCCCTAAGAACTCTAAAGCCCCCCCCCATGTGACTGGATCTGACTAACTGTAAAAGATTTCATGAACTGATGAAGCCATGTTTTGGTTTGACCACCACTCTCTGCTCTTTGCTGACAATCTGATCTTTTATGGCACTAACATTTCCCGTGGGGGAAAGCGATGTGTGTCAGCTCATGATGATGAAATCCTCCAACCAATCAAACTAAATCCCTAAATAAAATCAATACTTTAAAAGGGAAAATTCAAGGAATAAAAAAAGAACTTACAGGTATTAGCTGCATAGCGTAATTCATGGGATGAACGCTTGAGTATTGTCTCGTTATTCCCTGGTAGCGTATACTCTGTAGTTAATCCAATTAAACTTTGATTTCTATCTGGACGATTTGTACGAAGAAGTAGTGGAGAAGGTGTGTCAACAAGCATTAAAGAACCCAATTGGTGAGTAATACTACTATTATTACTGTTATTATTATTACTGTAATAATAGTTATTATTATTATTATTCATCTGAAGTAATGCCACCCTTGTCATATTCATTGGTGGTCTCTGAAAGTCAAGACAATCGGTGGAATTAATGCTCCCACCACCAAAACCAACAACATCCCCAAACAGGTTGGTAGTATTCAACAGATGGGATGACTGAACTATATCCGTATGACTACTTATAGCCATGTTAGTAGTAGCAGTAGTAGTAGTAGTTGGGAGAGAATTAACAATATGGTTATGATGAAGAACAATACTTCCTTGACTAATATTATCGTTCAATACTTTTGTTGCTGTTTCTGTTGTTATGCCTGACGCTATTGATGTCATAATACTGGCTTGTCTTTTATAGTCATCATGCAGTTGGTATATTCTCGATATAGGACTATTGATTGAAGACGACGTGGCAACAGCACTAAAGTATAACACGCGTGCTGCAAGTAAATCTAACAGATAAGAATTAATCTTTGTTGGAATAACACCCAAAGTGTATTGACTTGTCCAGAGTAGTTGACTTCCTTGATATTTTTCCACAAATTCTGGAATTGGCCAATTCGGTGGACCGATAACAGCTGTACATTGACTAAAAAAAAAATTGACAGGTAGGTGTAAAGGCATTAACAAAAAGGAAAAAAAAATCAGCATATGAATAATGCTCATGTGATTTGAGCTGAAAAAAAATTTAAGATGATGCTACAGGACTGAACAGCACTACATTGATTTCTAGCTTAGAAATAGGGAGTGAGTGAAGTGGTAGAGCATGTTAACCACTTCACGTATTTGGGAAGTTGCATCAGCCAACGCTAACAGGTTGATAGCTAACAAAATCTCAGCACAGATACAGAGGACTAGTTTCGCATATGAAAGTTTACGCTATCTCTCTGGTGTAGATGTGATATCCGGCTGGCTATCGATAAAAGGGCGTGTGTACAGTTCACCAGTCCACTCAGTCCACCTTTATGGCTGTGAGACCTAGCTATGGAGAGTACAGGACATTGAAAAGGCTGGTTGTCTTTGATCATAAGTGCCTGTGAAGTGGTATAATAAGGTGAGCAATATTGAGGTGAAGCATCGCTCGAGTGCTAGGTAAGGAGGGGAAATCAGTCGACGAGGCTGTGAAGCTATATCGACTAAGATGATTAGAATATGTGTTATGCATGCGTAGCTACCACCTTCCTCGACGGGAAATGGTAGTTGACACAGGATGTATCAGCTTGGAAAAGAGTTAGCCAGTGATGGACACACTAAAACATGGATTCATGAGTCAATGAAATCCACAACAGTCAGTTTAAGCCAGCCAGTCACGCAGGAAGGTATAGACTTCATGGTTAGGGTTCCCAGGACGATGGAAAGCAATGGTTGGAGACAATTATCGGTGATATGGCTCACAATCGTTATCAATGGATAGCGCAGATGCATTAACTCCTTGTGACTTACAATACCCAATAAAACTATACGGTTCTTCGATATTACTATTCTGTTTGCCTCATATCTGTGTTTACTGTCTCTATTTTGCATTTCTTTTTACCTACTTCTCTAGCTTTGTGTGCTACAAGGAGGGAGTGTGGCGACTCGAACTGGTGCACATCGGTGCAAAGTTCTATGTTGAAATCAGTCGGTCAGTAGGAAAAAGGAGAAACATATAGGTAAGCAATGAACATTCTTTTCGTGAATTCACTTCAACGCCGTACCATTAGATTTGTTTCTTTTTATTCCTTTGCGTTCCAATTCGAAGATAGAGTTTCAAGCTTATTCAACACCTTTGAAGTTTCAGTAGCTGTGATGTTTTCTTTTTTTTAATGGGTAGGATTGCCAGTCTCATGTCCAACTTTTCCTATTTACCGGTCTTAGTACGGTAAGGAAGGAAAGGCCAATGAGGCTCGAAGGAGTGTTCATTGTGAAAAACTGATTGTAGGTACATAAATTTGGTACATCATATTTCCAGTGCTTTATTTGCAAATCTTTTGCACATAGGTCGAATATCACCACATTCGATAGCTTGTCGGATGGTTCTGCACAGTGTTTTTGTAACGTTCTTCTCACAGTTCTGTTCTTCGATTGCTTCTTCAAGTGCCCCAAAACATATTGTTGCTTTTCTGAACCTGTCTACTCTTAGACTACTTATATCTGATTATAAGGAGCTCTCATGAGAGTACTGCCAGCAAAGCGAGGTTACGGAGTGAGTCAACCGGGATTTGAATCCCAGACCACGTAAAGCGTTAGAAAGCCGTTCCTTCAAAAAAATATTTGCATAACCAAGTGCAGTGCTCTCACATAATATGAGTTGTTCCATTTATCAACTGATACACAGAATGAGTAACAGAAAAGGAGCAGTCTAATTTGAAGTCAACCAAAACAATCGATACTAATGCAAATTAACAGTTAATCGCAAACAAAAGTAGTCATTTATCATTCATGGAGAATTCGAATAAGTTTACTTTCTATTGATTAAAGTTTAGCGTTGAAAATGCTGTCTCGAAAGACAATGAAAGGTCAGTAATTAAACCATCTAGGAAAATACAGAATGTCCTACGATGAGATAATAACTCTTAGAATAAGTGTGTATGATGAAATCATCGAAGAGTCTGCGTTAGGAGCCGACATGCCGATGCAAGTCGAATATTTCCGTTAAATCAATCAAAGCGTAAATCAACATCGAATAAAAAATAGATAGTAACTGACACAGCGTTGCACAAGAGGTGGCTGTCACGGCGCAAACAGCCTAGTAGTGGGTTCGAGATTCGACGGGAACACCATCCATTGTCCACTAGGGAATGCAGGGGTATATTTTTCACCTCAAACTGAGTGAACTGCAAAATGTGGATTTGACTTACAACGTTTCACGAGTAGTAACTAGCCAGAAATTGGCTGGTTTCAGGTGATGATTCGGCTGTGTAAGCTGAGTCAAACCGGGTACACTACTGACAAGAAGGTCGGCCCAAAACCAGTTAAACAACAATCTAGTGTTTAGATCACAATATTTTTTTCTATTCGATAAGGGTTTGTGATGTCAATGAAAATCGTTACAAAAATCCAAAATTTCGAAAACAAATAACAACACTATGACGTGACACCCAAATCTTTATCAACTCCACTAAACAGCTGTTTAACAATCCCACGTGTCAAGTGATCCACAAAGGAAAACTCAGCGAGGCGTTTGAAGTGAATACACGAGTAAGACAAGTCTGTCTGCCTATTATCACCTTTGATGATATTCTTAATTGTCGTGGACTGGATTATGCGTCAGACTGTGCGTCTGGGGCGAGAAGACAGACAGACGCTGAGCCGATAGGAAGACTGGAAGAGCTACACTTTCGCAGATGATTTATGTGTAGTGTCACACACAAACTTGAAGACTTATAGGCGAAAACCAACAAACTGACAGAAGAAGCCGGCAGAGAAGACAGGACTTCAGGTGAACATAGAGAACACAAAGGTGATAAAAATAACCAATAGCAACAACCGGAAGCTCATGTCCTTCACTTATCTAAGCATCATAGTTTCAACCACAAGGCACAGTATGAATGAAGATGTCAAAACCAGTCAGAATCGGAAAAGCAAGACAAACTTGCATCCCCCTGAAATCAGTTTGCAAATCCACTCAGATCTTCGACAGAAATGTCAAGTCAGTCACTTTTTCTGTATAGGTCAGAATCTTGGCGAACGCGTCACGAAAAGCACTTACAACAGCCTGTTGCAGCCAGCTGCTTTCGCTGGCTTCATAGAGAACATCAAACAACCAAAAAGAATTAGTAACAAGAAACTCTTCGAACGAAGCGATCAAGAACCTATTGCTCGACAAATATCTCAAAGAAAATGGAGGTGGGTCAAACACACGCTCAAAAGACCATCGAATAACATCGCACTCCAGGCCATCGCTCGAGTGGAATCCGAATGGGAAACGAAGAATTGGGCATGGATCCGGGGATGACACAGAGAAGGTCGTGTGAGGAGACAATCAGAGACTATGGACAATTGTGGGACTAGCTAAAGAGGTTCGCAGAGAATAGGACAGAGGCAAAGATGTGCAGTTGAAGGCTTACATTCCACTCGGAACCTTAGGGAATAATAATAATAGTACAATAAAACCCCTGAACACACACAGTTATCGGTTAGAGAACCATTGAAAAAAAGTGTTGGACAGCTGTTTCGTTTTAGTCATGGACTCTTCAGGTACACGCATTCAAGACTCCACTCATCAGGGACCAAACCCAAGAACTTCAGGTTACGATGACCGGTTCGTTGACCATTTATTAGGTGCTTGGATGGAATCCAATAGCCAATCAATCGATTTTAATTTGTTTTATTCTGAGATACATAGAGCAACCGGTACCTGGTGTGCTTAGCGAGTAATTGTTCTCACATCCGAGCTGTTCTACCCCCCCCCTAATCCTAATGGTCATAAATTCTCTCTAGAACTCCATGCAGCTGATATCAATCTGTGATCAAACATGAGATTAATTCAGTCCCAAGGAACTACCACTTGGAAACCATACAGTCGTCCGTGGTTGAGGAATAGAATGCACATCAACCACGTCTCTCACATGGTGCGAGCTTCAATTGCTCAGTCGATGCACTCCGAAACTTCATCTAGCCAGTAGTCAGACCCACATGTTCATAAAACACATACTACTAAAACTATAAAGCCTAATGTTAAGCTAGGAACGCAAAGGAACGAGAACAAAAGAGAATAACACAAAAATCAATAAATAAAAAGGATAATCAATACAATTGTCACTCACTTATTGTTAGGTAACATCATTAAATCACTTGATGATATCTGTGAATGATTCGATTCATCTGACCTGCCTCCACCTTTTAAAGAAGTAGTACTTGATGTTGACATAGCATCTGAATGATTACTAAGATTATCACTGGCTGCATCATAACCTTGATGATGTTGATGATGATTGATATTAACAACAGTTGGTGTAGTTTTTGTTGTATTGGCTAAATGTTCATGAGATGATGATGCTACTGATGGTGATGACGATCGATTACCAATTGAGAATAAATTAGTCATAGATGATAAAGTGACACCGTTATGCGAACGATGCTGTTGCTGTTTGTGTTGATGATGGTGATGATGACGTTGGTGGGCGTGATGAAGACGTGATGATGACTTCGATTCACTTTCTCGAAGTAATTCAATATGATTATCAAAGTATTCTAATTCTTCATCACGTGATGATGCATAAATTCTATCACGGACAAAATTAGTCCATTGTTGAGTTTCAAATAAGGCACGATAAAATGGTATAGTTGGCTTATCAGCATATTCTCTAAGAAAACCTGTTGAACAAACAACAAAAAAAAGAAACAACAACAATAAAGGGTTGTTACTAATATTACCATTATCATTACAATATTATTTCATCCTAATTTGAGACTCTTCATCGGTATGCACGCTTCTTGACCTTGTGAGGGATCGATCTCAGGACTATTAAGTTACAAAGCCAGTTTGTTGACCATTCAACTACTGGGACGGAATTCGGTGATCGCCCATGAATTCCAAATTGCTTTTAATCTAAGATATATACATCGACCCCGACAGGCAGTGTCATGGGAAAGATCGACATCTGGTGGGATCATGGGTGCGAACTGATGAAGACTATCAAATAACTGTTCAGTACACGCTAGTTCTAATAGACCTTTAACTGAGGTCCGTTCGTGACTATTTTTGAAATTAATCAAGTTCGTGTAAGCCAATACTTAAAATTAATTCACGATATGGAGCAACCACTAGTGGATGTCATCGGCGAGTATTTTTCCTCACAACCAACCTGCTGATGAGTAGGGTACAGCAGGTCAACTGCGGGGAAAAATTTTTGGCCCCAGGTGACACTGGCTGGTGCCAGTCGCGTTCTATTGTGAATTGATAGAAGTTGGAATACATGAGCTGGTCATAGGATAGAGTCCCACTGGCCTAATAGTCTACGAGCTCGTTAGCCTCGTAACCGGAAGGTCCTGGGTTTCAATCCAAGTGGGACAAGCATTGATGAAGAGTCTCGAACTAGGACGAAACAGCTGACTGTCCAGTACCCCAGGTTTTCCAATCGTCCTCTGACCAATGTCAGTTCATGATGAAATCCTAAAACCCAATCATATCACTGGAAACCAACACTTGAACTTGTCATGATTGGTATTGTAGAGACATGAAGAAAAAATTACCTAAATAAAGAATACAAAGTCCTATGAATATAAAAGACATTTCTATTTAAATGATGGAGAATAATAGAAGCGCTTTCTTCTATCTTCAACCTCTTCATCTGTGATTGTACTTGCATTCTCAGTGAATGATAGTATATCAATCCAGCTTGACCTATGAACTGATAAAAAGCTTTATGCTACTGATTGACTGGAATGAGTAGTTATGTGGTGAGAGCAGCCTGCTAGCCAATTGGTTGACATTAATCTACGTCAATGTCTAGGTCACTAATATGAGCCGTGAGAAAATATGATTAAGGCTGTTTCAACAACCAATCACAGCAAACTTAAACGTGGGCAAATATGATTCGCAGATAGATGGCTCCACTTTCCGAGGAACTCAAAAAAAAACAATCAGAAGACTGCGTTTGTCTACTTGACTAGGCTATAATAATGTATGTGAAATTTATATAAATACGTGTTGATTTCCGTAATAAAACGATCTGTTGCCTGGCCCTTGTCTTCTGTTGTTACAGTTATATACCACTCATATCGACCAGCAGTGTTTAGCATCCAGACAGTTGTTTCGTTCGTTATTTTTAGTGGTAGCACCTATCCACCTAAGTAGCTCCCCAGAAATCGGATTAGTTCAGACTGATTCGACTTTCTCCAGGCTAAGTCAAACTGGCGGAGTAAACCAGTTGATAATCTCAGCCCTAAACGAAATAGAAATCATTGCCAGTTGTTGAAATCACTTCATTCTGATTAGCAAGCACTACCTGGTTATTAATGTCACTAGTATACATCTGATCACCTAAATTAATCAGCGGTAGATAGTTTTAACCAATTCTACTTGCGACCACAAATTGTAGTGAACTGAATAGTCTCAGGAGGGCCTCGTGTGCTATTGGAAATGTGAGTGGGCCGGATGTTACTTCCTGGCTGCCCACACCATGGAAACTGATTTATTCTTGATGTACATGGAATAGAGAGAGACAGTGTTGCGTGACCACCGCGAGCCCAGGGGACAACGACTTGAAGTCAGTCTCACACATTACCTGTTTGAACTGGCTTCTTGGATTGGTTCCATATTAGTAACTTACCACCGGTTACGGCCCATCACCGTAGGGTAAGTTGGCATTTACAATTTTGGGGGTCAATTGCATTCTATCACCCGTGTTAAGTGGTATAGTATGGTCAGCAATGTTGCAGTTAAGCGTCGAGTGCTAGGTAGGTGGGAGGAAAAATCAGTCAAAAAGGTTGTGAATGCCTAGCCTTTGCCTTCCTCGACACTGGACAATGTTAGTTCCTAACATAGGATGGATTAGGTTGGAAAAGAGCTAGTGGTAGTCGAACCAAAACACGGAGGCGCATCAGACAATGAAATCTATAAGAGTTAGTTTGAGTCAGGTAACCAGCCAGCCAACCAGCCATGTAAGGAGATGTCGACTGACTAGGCAGCTGGTTACTTACTTACTTTACTTCGGCTATCTCCTACGGGAGGATGAGCCGGCTTCATGAACGTCTCGAATCATCGCTGCCCAGGCGCGGCAATTTGTAAGAGAGTTCATGAAGTTTCATGGGAATTTGGTACGAGTGATGTCCCCAGAATCGCTCGGCCTTTTGTTTGAGAGTGCAGCTCTAGCCTTTACACAGCCAAGTGTGACCTACAAGGCAGTAGGAGTGGAGTAAGGAGTCCACTATCCATTGGCAGCCGGTGACCGGAGTTCGGTTCATACGCCTTTCTGAATGGGGCCAGACATCCAGGACATCCAACAAGCCCTTTGTCCATACGTCTGCCGGTGAGCTCCAGTGAGCTTCATACGCCAGTCGTTGGAGGTTTGGAATCAGGGTTTAGCCATCTCCCCTAGACCGTCATCCAATGGACAGTCAACCCGGTGGAGAGCGCCGGGCATCCGCTTTCGCCCTCTTACTTTGGTGAGAAACACCTCCGCCACGTGAAGGCAGTGAGTAGGACTTCCTCAGGAGAGGCTATGTAAGACGCCCGGTCATATGGGAGCATTTCAAGAGGTGTGCGGAGGGGTGGCCAACCCGCAGCGCAAGGCACCCACCCCCGACCATCCTGAGGCTTTGGAGGCTGGTTGATAAGAATCAATGTCTGCGGATAGCTGGTGATCTGGCTGAAAATTCTTCTCAGTCAGTGATGGAGTAGATGAAATCACTCCAATAAAACGCTACTATCCTTTATCCCTCACACTTTTGTTTGTTATCTCACGCTCTCTCTCTCTCTCTCTATAGTCAATCTCTCTTTACTCTCTTCTTCTTCTTCTGCTTTGTGTACAACATGAAAGGTGTGTAACAACTGGAACTGGTGTACATCCGTACAAAGTTCTACGTTGAAACCAGCCAGTCAGTTATGACTACTATTGTTATTATGAAACAAAATACCTGCAGAACCGGTGACTGTAAGTTTTTCAAAAAAAAACCATTCGCAAATCCACTTGGAGTATACTAATGGAAAGAAAAAGCTTCGAAAACATGATCAACTTACGTTCAACATTGAATAGAACATCATTATTAACATTTCGTACTGGTATAAGGCATGCACGATAATCTTTCAACAGATGAACCATAAATTGAAAAAAGGCATCTTTGATTTGTGCACCAATTTTTGTCTATACATACATACATCGTAAGAAAGAAAAACAAGAGAAAATTAGACAGAATTAAACGTTAACCAATTTAATTGGAAATTTTCATAACATTCATGCAAAAATTATAAACAGATAAACTACTTAAATACTATTTGAGTAGTTGTAGTTGTATCCAAGTATGCATACATACATATTTGAGATAAAAGAATATTAACACACGGTAGGGGAAATAAATAATATTACATATGCAACAAGAACTGCTACTTAGATGACATCCTGAAAGTATTCAATGACAGGACAACTGACCAAGTCTTACAGTTTTGTCCCCAAAGACAGACAATGGAATCTAATCCCTTTCTCTCTCACCACGGGTCCGGAGAATTTATAGTGAAGATAGAGAACGGATATCCACTACGCTTCGTAGAGGCCGATAGCAAATCACGTTGAGGAAATGCAGAAATTGACAAGGTAACTAAACGAGTGTTGCAACTAAACTTGGAGTTTAGGGGTGCCACTGCGAGTAAGACACTTGACACTCATCTGACAAGATCACTGAGAAAAATGTTCTGGGCTGCCACTTTACGAATAACCTATTCTAGCCATCAACTGATGCGCCTTAATGTCAAGAAAATGTAACCTCAGTTGTCTGATTCCATGTGTATTTATCTGTACATCTGCTCTTGCGGAGCTAGGTACATAGGACGTTCGTCGAAAATCATACACCACCGCCAGCCACATTCAAGAGCACCTCACAGTTTGTCTGAGCAAAGGAGAACGTAGAGGTATTTATTCATCGATATTGCAACATATTGTGGATACTGACCACCACGCAGCATCTGAAACATCGTTCAATATAGTCTACAAAGTTCGATAATGTTGTCCGAAAGGGAGCGCACTAGTGCATTTGGTTTGTACAGCAAAGGCTTTAGCAATGCATAACATAAAGCCAGAAGTTTGTGTACAAAAACAATTTGTACAACCTCTTTCGTTACGACCCCATGATCTTGATTTTTTTATTCCCTATTCCATTTTTCTTCTGTTTTGTATCATTTCACTTTATGTTATCATATTGTAACACTTTATCTAGTCTACTACTTTGATAACATTTCACTCATCCATCCATTTCGTGTCCCCATCTTATTATATTCACCTATTCACATATCCGAATGTACTTTATTTTCCCATTATCTATTTCACACTTATCTACTGAACTTTAGGTTGACCTCTATTTATTTATTTGGTTATTGATTCATATATATCTAATAAAGTGTGACTAGTAATCCTATACACCCCAATATTCTCGCACTTTAGCATTTCCACTCACTGTCGAACTTGAATACATATAGACATTTGTAAAAAATTATATTTGTAAAATCTCAGCGATATTGAAATGAGTAATTCCAACGTTTCCTGCGTTCGGCAATCTGGTCCGAACCTCTTCAGGGAAATTAATCGAAATTAACATAACAGAGGTTTATATGCAGAAAAGGAGCATCTCTTGGTTTTAAAAACTTTGTCCAATCATGATTCATAAAACAAATACTAACAAGTATAATAAACAAAATTGTACGAGTTGTGAACAAAGAAACTATGTAATTGGTACAATCATCGTGTTTCCACTCTCCGTTGTCTACAACAGAATGCGTATCCTAAATTCGTAGCTGTCCAGTCACCTGACAACTTCAGTAGGTCGAATAAAGCAGCTCAACTTTCAGAAAGAAGACAAAGTAATAAGTTTGACGGGGTTGTTCAACTAAACTCTAATCCTAAACACCATAATTTTGAAAATACATCTAATCATAAAATTCTAGATACTAACAGTTTGAACAGACATGAAGGTGTGATGTTAGATGACGCATAAGAAATCCTGATTAATAAATAAGAATGGATATGTATCACTAACTAATAATACTTGGTCAAAGTTTCCCGACTGTCTATATCTACTTATGGAGACGTTAAGACACTGTTTTACAACTGTTTATCCGCACATATATATATATATATATATATATATATATATATATATATATTATACACTGTGTTTAAAGTGTTTAACAAAGGTAGATCAATATTTGTAAGTTTGAGGTCAAATTTTGATCACAACTCATACAATTTTGTTTATTATACTTGTTACTATTTGTTTTATGACTCATGGTTGGACAGGGTTTTTAAAAACAAAAGATGTTCCTTTTATATATAAACCTCTGTTATGTTAATTTCGATTAATTTCCCTGAAGAGGTTCGGACCAGATTGCCGAACGCAGGAAACGTTGGAATTACTCATTTCAATATCGCTGAGATTTTACAAATATAATTTTTTTACAAATGTCTACTTCTCACTCGGCGCCCAAATATTATAGAACTATTCTGTCAAATCTTGACTACAGTTCATTTGGTTTAATACATATATGTGCATATATATATTGATGTGGTTCTGTTCTCTAAGCTGGATGGTTTATTTTGCGAAGCATCTTCACAGCATGCTTCAATTAGAAGGAAAATTTCACAGTTTCTCTACAATCGCGTTTTATGAATACCATATAGTTTACACTTATTTAAAACAATTAGTTCCCTTTGTGAATTTAGACAAAAAAACAATAAGAGGATGTATAATTTGTCGGAATCGTCCTTCAGCAAATTTCCGCCGCTTTGATGAAATCTTAAAAAGACTGATGGAAAACATTACATTACATTTACATTAAACAGAAGAAATTTCACTAAATTTTTCTTCTACCTTAGGTATAATTCCGAGTTCAACACTATTCTGTGCATTCTTCATATGATATTTATTATTATTATTATTATCATCATAAGAATTACTCAATTATATAAAAAAAATTAATGACCAATCAAGCAGGTTGAAGGAGAGGCAGTAACTAACCGAAGAAGAGGACATTGCGAAGTGGTCGCGCTATGTCGTGTGAATTGGCAGAAGTTAGAATCCATGGACTGGCTGCTCATTGGATCGGATCAAGTCCCAGTGGCTGATGTGATGAATGGTCTACACGAGCTCGCTAGCCTAACTCTAACCAGAAGGTCCCGGGTTCGAACCCCTGTGGGTGGGTGGGTGCTGTTGAGGAGTCTCAAACTAGGACGAAAGAGGTGGCTGTCCAGTACTCCGTGTTGGTTTTCCAATGGCTCTCTCTGAACGATGTCAGCTCATGATGAAATTTTCCAACTGATATTTAAATAAGTCAAGTAGTCTCTATGGTAAGCGAAAGTTGAAGTCTGTTTTTTTTGTAAACATAGTTTAGGATGTAAGTGATTAATCGTAAAAAGTGCATCCATAACCTTTAAAAGCCGTGAATTAGAGTTATGTGAACTACTTGACCTATTAAAATATATAATTGGTCATTCGTATGTACTTTTGTTTTATTTATATAACTAAGTAATTGTCATGCACTTTATTTTACTATATTATTGTGAGCCATGCTAATTTGTAAAGCGATTGTAGAGAAACTACGAAATGATGATATCATCTCGTGAAATATCTCATCTAAATGCCTTATTCAAATTGTTTTATATATATATATATATGATTCTACAGCTATGAAAATGAAATGGTTCTCTAATTACTATCAATCCGTGATCAACTCGTAAAAACAAAACTAACCCTTACAAACCAAACTATAGAAATTAGTATACAATTGGTGGATGGTGGCTAGCAGTGGATAACGCTTTGGCGTTTGAAACTATGGGCACTGGGTTCAAGCCTCGGTGGAAAAATCATCGCTCACTGAGAAATGCAGGTATATCCACTGGCTGACGAGTCCCAAATAGGACGAAATGCGCATCCGGCTGGATTCCACTGCTAACCACCATCCACCAATTGTATATTAACTAAATACCCAGACATCGTCGAAGCATCTGCACAAGAAGCCAACATGTCAACCTGAGACCGAGCAAAATTCGGTCCAATCAATCGACGGGAAAATCAAAAATTCAATTCAAACTATAGAAAATTAATCTGATTCTTGTTAGTGACTTGCTACAGGACAGAGTTTTGCTGGAGTTCTAGTAAGAAATCCTGACCAATAAGGTCTAACCAGTCAAGTGTGAGGATGGATTTCCCACCGATGATACTGGTTGGTGCCAATCGCACTAAATGCATCACGAATTTGTAGAAGTTGGGATTCATGGACTGGTCATTGAGGAGTCGGCTCCCAGAAGTGACTGAATAATAAACTAACTTGCTTTGTAGCCGGAATGTCCTAGGTTCGAAACCCTTCTGGTGGGAGCGTACTGGTGAAGGGCTCCAAACTAAGAAAGAAACAGCTAACTGTCCAGTACTCCTTGTGTCTGGTTCTCGATGGTTCTCTAACTAGCATCAATCCATGATCAACTCGTGAAAATGAAATCGGTGAAAAAAAGACGATTTTCTATACTGAATTCTTCGGTTTTATATGACTCCACGGGGATTATTAATTTGAATAATAATAATAATGACGTAAATTTTAATCAGAAATTAAAAAAAAAAGAAATAAAGTTGAGAACATGCACTCAAAAGAGACATGAAATACCATAATATACAAAAGAAAAAACAATCATAACATAATATAAAATAAAGTACTTATTGTAGAGCTAATTAAGTACACACTACTTATAAGTAATAAGATCGACGGAAAAAAACAGCGACAGCATTTAAAAATTCATTGTGTACGCATATATATAAATTATTGATCAGAATAGAAAATGCTGGTTAGTTAAGTGTACATGCGCACAAACAGAATAATAATACGTGTAATTATAAAATCTTAAGTGTACTAGATTTATGTATATAATGAGTGGGATGTCGTCTCTAGCATAACATACAATTCAACAAGTTTAAACTCTACTACAACGTATCTTTGTAATAAGCGAATGTACCAGAAGGACTGATAGTTTATCTATACACACGCACACTGCGGTTAGGACTCTCGCCGACCATGCACATGGTCCAGGATTCGATCCCCTGCCGACGAACACCTGATATCTATGGTCGGCCTGCAAAATTTGGGCTACCGATATCACATGCTGCAAAATTCCATACCTGAACCAAAAATAAGGTGTGGAATCAAGCGGTAATCAAAAAATAAATAAGGAACAGACACACATTTCAACGAAGCGTCTTTTTCTTCCGGCGAATTCAGTATGAATCATTTAGCTTTAAAGTTTAAGTAGTACCCATGAATCGTCACCAGCGCGACCTGATAATTTTCTTTTGTGTCTAGAAACTGTAGAATCTGTAGCCCTGGATCAATAGATAAAAAGAGATCACTCGTTGGAGGAAGAAACACTACGTGAGAATGGCTATCCCTCACACTTAAAGCCTAAAACTAACTATGAACACCCCGCCCCGTCCCCCGCCCAACTCTGTGCTGAAAAAGATAGTATGCATATACAAAGGCGACCTTCTAACTGACATCCTAAAGAAGAAGAGAATATCTAACGTCCTGAAAAGAACCTTCTTTGCTGCTACACTAGGATGATGGCATGACAAAGAAGGATACAGCTATCCGTAGAAAAGATATTAAAAGGCGTTGAATTCTCTCTAACAACAACAAAAACAACATACTTTACATTTGAAGGAAAAATATACCAACAAAGTAAGCGAGGAGTAGCCATGGGATCACCCATCATCTCACCAATAAGAACTGACATATCCACGGATTTTTAGGAAGAGAATGCACTGGAAGCATACAGGTCATCAACAAAATGTTGGTGGAGATATGTAGACGACACATTAGTAATAAGGAAAACCATAACGATGTTGATTCCATTATAGGTAAATGTTGTTTTGATAAAGTCTCACAGTGGTGTTATACAGTAATGTTTACTGATGACCACGTTTCGAGCACAATTTAATACTGCTCATAATTATATCAAGGCAATCACACGACTTCCTAAATTCATTTATATAGCTCCATTATTTTTCACTTGATTTGATTGGTAGTATTTTTCATATTTCAGGTATGAGTGATGAATCATTCCTATTGCATGTGTTGGGTGTAGACTCGATGAACAAGGATTCAGTAATCAACCTCCCTCTCTCCACCTACCTAGATTACTTTTTAGAATGTTAACCTTCTCCCACCTTACTGTGTGTTATTGCACGCATTGCAATTGCTGAGCTTTTTTCTAAATTACTTATCTTCTCGGGGTCAACCATTCTTATCTTGGCTACATTATTATGTTCTGACAATCTGACTACCCCTGAGCACAAAATTGTGCTCGAAATGTCATCAGTAAACATTACTGCATAACACTATGAGACTTTATCAAAACAACATTTACCCATAATGGAATTACACTCTACGACAGTGTTCAAGTTTTATTCTTATGTAAAACGATGTTGAGAAATTCTTCTCATACATACATACATACATACACACACACACACAGAGTCATGTAGACTCAATAAAATTCACAATATGGAAATAGAAAATGAAATTAGGGAACTATCCATGTTAGACTGCAAAGTATAAGATAGCACCTGATCAAATTTGACCAATTTATAATAGAAATAGAAATATTTATGAGGAATCAATAATACCAGGACTAAGAAAGCAGCGTAGGCACTCATTAATCCTGCGCATCAGTGTTGAAATCCAGGATACTTAGTATCCAACATAGAGGATCTGAATTTCCAACACTCATGTCAAATTAGTCAGTGCTTCTCTGTATCACACAGAGACCTTATTGACGTCTTACATGAAAAACATTTACGACACTCTGTGCTGCATCTGCACAGGTGTCTTTGTTCGATACTGTTTGATTATATCGCCTGTCACAAAGGATAAGTAATAACGGAGATTTTGGGTGAAAAAAAAATCATCCAACTACATACTGCTCTATAAATATGCCCAAGAAAATGGTTGATTGGTTTCATCATTGAAATTTGCACAGAAATGTACCAATTTGAATTGGTACACTCCAGGTAGCACACAAAGCAAGAGAAGACAGTAAGAAGAGATATATTAAGGGAGAGAGAGAGATAATGAACAGAAGTGTGATGGAAAAACAACAGTAATATGGAAACGGTAGAAGACAGCAGTAATGAAATTATGTACACGCCTTATCTTCAATGCACCACCATTTGCACAGGTCTTTCGTGTTATCCTATTTCTATCCGTCATATAGTGTTCTTTTCACGTCTCCCATGTTACTCCGCAACGCTGAATCATTAGCTTTCTCTGATGTTACATCTATCTCCTTACGATTTAATATTTTTATGCCGATGAACGTATCTTTACATCCTATTGAGAGATTTTATGAGTAACACACGCCACAATATGTAAGAATAATTGAGTTTTATTGGATATGACAAATTACAAGGAGCGAATACATGTCCACCAGCCATTTGGCGACGACAACTTTCAGCCATATCACCAACAGTGGTCTCCAACCTTCATTGGTTCTTATCATCCAGAGGACTACAACCAGTCACGAAGTCTACACCCCCATACATGACCGACTTAAATTGACTGTTATGGATTTCATTAACTAATGAAACCATATTTTGGTTTGATCACCACTAGTTAACCTTGACCGTGGTCAAGAAAGGCGATGGTTCGGTGTGCATCGATAAAACACATGTCCTAACCATCGCAATCGATGTCCCAAGAAAATGGAGATACATACACACACACTGAGAAGAGACATTCAAGTGATACCACAAGCCAAGTGATTACGTGGAACCAAAATGGGAAGTAGCAATCAGTGTGTGACATAAAGATGATGTGAAAAGGAAATGAACTATTGTGGACTGTCGGTGAGTCAAGCACTGAGAGCTAAATGCCGCTGAGGTCCTCTATGTTCAACTCGGAACGCAAAGGACGAATATGACTAGTTCCAACAAAAAATGGGGCTGCATGAAGATGAGTTGTAAGAAGAAAAATCAAACAAACCGCATACAAAACAGGTAGACATCCCTAGTTAGAGTCAATCGAATAAAATAAGTGGCTAACACCATAGGTTATTCATAGCAAATACAACGCACACTTGCATATTTTTCATTCAGGTCATACAAAATTAAGTGTATACTCTTGGGGACAGAAGTTTAAAGGACTTGAATAATGTGTGACAACAAATCATTATACCGAAATGAGTCGGCTAGTTAGTTAGCTAGATAATAGATATGCATACTATAAAAATAGTCATAATCATTACTACTATAGTAACGAATAAACAATTATTGAAATTGTATAGAATACAAACACACTTGCTACTACATCTATGACCTTGGTGCGTATGGTATGTATGTGTATATGGTCTGATGGTCACAAAATATTAATACCATTGAACACATATATAACAATGACATAAAAAGAACTGTGTACTAAGAATGAAAAGTGAGTGGCATGATTAGTGAATGACATTCTAGTTGTAACAGATATCTCGACTAATAATAACTTTAATGCATAGTGTTTACAAATTCAAAACGATATCGCTTACAAGATTTCAACATGAGCTGACATTGGTTAGAGGGACAGCCAGCTGTTTCGTCCTAGTCTAAGACTCTTTGTCAGTACGTACCCATCACCGGCGAGATTCGAACCCAGGACCTGCTGGTTACAAGGCGAGTAAGCTCATAGACCATTAAGCTACTGAGACCCTATACAGTGGTCTATGAATTCTAACTTCTACCTTTCGAATGAAATTCAAATCCACCTTTTCTTTTACATACATAGCTGAAGGTATGAGAATTAATTGGAGAGAACAATCCTAGTCTTTGTACAAAACAAAAGGAGTTTATTCCACCATTATATCTCCCTCGATCTAGGTAAAATCTAATTAAAACCCTTCGACCCTTCCATATTTTCCGGCAATAGTAAAGAATACACACTAAAGTCAAATGACCTTGAAACAACCAATCAAACCGTTCATCATTCAAAATGGGTGCGGCTCATAAACGCCGTTGCAAGTTTCACACATATTTAGTTTTTGACTTCTGTGTGGAAAATGGGTTGATAGGGTGGTCTAAAACCTGCATACGTGGAGGGATAATGACTCTATAAAAGTATTGCCAGGGTATTAACGGCTACGCATTTAGATGCAACCACTGTTACATGAGGAAATCTGTGCGAGTTGGTAAGTCGTACATTATGATAATTTTTTAGGTACTTTCTTCTACAAATCGAAATTGTCCCTTGCTAAAATATGGCGTTTACGCCACAACTGGTTACTAAAGCGACCAGTATCTGCTACAGCTGCAGAAACGGAGAATACAAAGATTTCAACAGTGCAATGGTATCAGTACTGCCGTGATGTTGCCTCACAAAAGCTGAATGAGATCATCTCTGTCCTCGAGAGAGTTGGCGTCGTCGTGCATATTGACGAAACCGACCGAAAGCTGCTACCTTGACGTGGTGGTCGGGCTTGAACACCGCAATGACCTAATCAAGCTATACTGGCTGAGACTTATGTCTCTTGAGGTTCTACCATGCCAGGCAGGTTGTTTGGATAGCGGTTAAACAAAAAGCAGCTACCCAATCCAACATCATGTCCAATACAAAATTTCATGCCGGATCGGCCGTGGCCCGGATTAACAACGACCGCGCTTCCTGCTGCCGTGTCACAGGGCAGGAGTGATAAATCTGCTACTGAGACACACCAAACAAAAAGAACAAAAAAAACAGGCCGCGTGTGACCGGCCTCAAGCAGTTGTCCCCTGGGCTCTGCGGTCACGCAACCAACTTCCACGGTGTGGGCAGCCGGGAAGTAACAATCGCCCTCACAATCCGAAATGCACACGAAACCTCTCTATTACTCACTCATCTTTGTCTTCATCTTCATCTCTATCATCTTGCCTTCCTTCCACTGATGCAACTCCTCGACTTGATAGCTCTCCACTTCCTCTCCACTCTGCGTCCACTAAAAACGATGGAAGCCAAAAAACCACCACCGACAGCCTCTTAAAGCCGCGCCACCAATTTCATATAGGAGCTCTTAATGTTAGGACACTTTGCCAAATAGGACAACAAGCATCACTAGCCAAGACCCTGGCATCACGAGCCATTGATGTATGCTGTGTTTCAGAAACACGCATACAAGACCCAAGTGTGGTTATTCACCTAACCCCACCTGGCCAACAGGTTGAATCTGCAAAATTCACCTTGAGGGTGTCAGGAGATGCCACAGCTAGTTCACGAGGATTAGCTGGCGTAGGGATAGCTTTGAGTACTAGGGCAGAAAAGACATTGCTTGACTGGATCCCGGTAGATAGCCGAATGTGTGCTGTCCGCCTGAACGGATCAGTAAGAAGGAGGAAGGACTGCACTACTCGCCGATGCCTTTTCGTAATCTCCGCCTACGCCCCCACTGACTGCAGTTCAGATGAAACGAAGGATGAGTTCTACCAAAAGCTGTCTAGTTTGGTGGAAAGGCTAAACGCTCAGACATAGTCGTTCTAGCTGGTGACTTTAACGCTCAAGTAGGGAAATTGTGTCAATCTGAGAAGGATGTCGGTGGCACCTATGGAGTTCCGTGCCAGCGAACCGACAACGGTGACCGTCTCCTACAGTTCTGCTCTGATAATCATTTGTTTCTTGTAAGCACTAACTTCAAACACAAGGAGAGACACTGTTTGACTTGGAGACCCCCTTCATCAAACCAACGCTGGACACAAATAGACCACATAGCAATAAGCTATCGTTGGCGTGGGTCGGTAGGAGATTGTCGCTCCTTCTGGAACACGTGCGTAGATACCGACCATGCACTGGTCCGCGCTCGGGTGTGCTTACGACTGAACGGACGTAGGAAACAGCTGGCGGTAAAACCATCACGTCCCCAGCTCGATCAGGAAACTAAATCCGTATTTGAGGAAGAACTAGCTAAACACATATCTGTGTTCGACAGCTGTGCTCACCCTGAAGAAGCTTGGAAAAATATCCAGGCAGCCATAGATACAGCTGTAAAAGCTGTGAATAAGGTAAACCCAAAGGTGAGTAAAAACCACTGGATCTCCACCGCCTCATCCGAACTGATAGATGCTAGAAGACTTATTCCGGCGAGCTCCGAATTCAATGAGGAGCGAAAGCTGCACAAGAGGAAACTTACGAAAAGTCTCCGCAAGGACCGTGAACAGTGGTGGGCGACAAAAGCCAAAGAGATGGAGAAAGCTTCGAGGATAGGCAACACCAGGCAACTCTTTGGACTCATCAGGGAAACGGGTGGGAGAAGACAAATCATTAGTGAGACAATCTCGGAAAAAAATGGCACTATAATTAGCTCACAGGATAGACGACTGGATCGTTGGAAAGAGCATTATGAGGAGCAGTTTAATTTGCCCACAGCCACGCTCAACCTTCCGAGCATCCAACACCTCCCTGAATGGGATATAGACACAGGTCCTCCGTCACTAACTGAGGTTACTAAAGCTGTCACCAATCTGAAACTAGGCAAAGCAGCGGGACCTGATGGAATGACTCCAGAGGTATTTAAGTACGGTGGAGACAGCTTACTGTCCGGATTAACTGAGGTACTAGGCAGCGTCTGGGAATCAGAAGAAGTCCCATCGGGTTGGTGTAAGTCACTGATTATCCCCATATACAAGAAGGGAGACAAGTCTTCCTGTGATAATCACAGAGGGATTAGCTTGACTAATATAGTATCTAAAGTCTTAGGCTCAATAATCATGCGTAGACTGAGTGGTGCTCGGGAAGCACAAACACGAGAGAGCCAGGCAGGCTTTAGACCAGGAAGAGGGTGTATTGATCATATCTTCACCCTCCGACAGATTCTAGAACATAGGCATTCCTACCGGCGTCCAACAGTCATTATATTTCTTGACCTAAAGGCAGCATTCGACTCTGTCGATCGGGAAGTTCTCTGGAGATGCTTGGCTGTAAAGGGAATTCCGAGAAAATATATTGCACTGATTAAGGCACTCTATTCGTACTCATACAGCCAGGTGAGGGCTTACGGCGAGCTGTCATCTGAACTGATGACGACCAGTGGTGTCCGTCAAGGATGCCCATTATCTCCTTTTCTATTCAACTTCATCATAGATGTGTTAATGGACTTAACCCTAGGTGACTTCAGCGACTCAGGGATTGACTTGCTACCTGGGAATAATCTCGTTGACTTGGAATATGCAGACGATATAGTCCTTCTAGGCGAAGACGCTGACGAAATGCAGAGTCTTCTAAACACCTTGAGCCGCAATCTACGAATGTTTGGCATGCGATTCGCTCCCGCCAAATGCAAGATGATGTTACAGGACTGGACTACATCGACGCCTAGTTTAAAAATAGGAAGTGAAGTGGTAGAGCACGTTGACCGCTTCACTTATTTGGGAAGTACCATCAGCCCCAACGGGCTGATCTCTGACGAAATCTCAGCACGAATACAAGGGGCTCGTTTCGCATTTGTTAGTTTACGCCGACTCTGGCGTAGACGAGATGTTCGACTATCGACCAAAGGGCGGGTGTACTGCTCATCAGTCCGCTCCGTCCTCCTTTATGGTTGTGAGACCTGGCCACTGAGAGTGGAAGACATGAAAAGACTAGCTGTCTTTGATCATAGGTGCCTGCGTTCTATTTCCCGTGTAAAGTGGCATAATAAGGTGAGCAACATGGAGGTTAGGCGTAGAGTTCTAGGTAAACAGGGGAAATCAATCGACGAAGTCGTGAAGCTACAAAGACTGAGATGGTTAGGACATGTGTTACGTATGCCAAGCCATCGCCTCCCTCGACGAGCTATGTTAGCGGATATAGGGTCAGGCTGGAAAAAAGCTAGCGGCGGTCAAACAAAAACTTGGCATCAGTCAATGAAATCCACAACAGTTGGTCTAAGCCACGTAGGAAGGTGTAGACTTCCAGGCTGGGGTCCTCGGGACGGTAAAAATCTATGGTTGGAAACAATTGGTGACATGGCTCAAAATCGTTCTCAGTGGCGCAGATGCATCCACTCCCTGTGACTTATGATCTTCAATGAAACTGTTTTGTATTTCTTTATTACTCCTTTGTCTCACACCTCTGCTCACTGTTTCTATTATGCTTTTCTTGTACTTTCTTCTCTTGCTTCGCGTGCTACACGGAATGTGGCGACTTGAACTTCCGCACATTTGTGCAAAGTTCTATGTCGAAAATAGACAGACAGACAGACGAAACGGTACGTATTGAACGAAAAATGAATCGAGGCAGGAGTAGAGCAAATCATGCTTGCGTGCTGGGACTTTACGACACAAATCTTCGTGAAGCGTTTGTAGAACGCATCCCGAACAGAAGTGCTGATGTGTTATAATACCAATTATACAACGACTAATCCTCCCAGGAACTACTATTCACACAGACGACGAATGGAGAGGTTATTCTCAATTACCATAACTAGGCTATATTCACCACAAAGTCAACCATTCTTCTGAACTGGTGGGTCCTGTAACAGGAACACTTACAAATTCCATTAAAGGATTTTGGGCTCAACTCAAAAAACGTATCAGAATGGTAAACGGTTCCCGAAGTGATATGGTATATAGCCATTTAGATGAGTTTTTATATCGACATTGGTTCAATATGTCTATAACTACTCCTATGAGAAAATGGGACCAGTTTTTGCGGCACATTAGAAACATTTATCATGTATATTCCATTTTTATTACATATTTATATCGTAAATAGTTTTTTTTTAATAATTTTATGCCACTTTTTAACTGAAAGAATCTGATTGGTTGTTTCAAGGTCATTTGACTTTGGTGTCTATTCTTTACTATTGCTCTATTTTCCATTTCTTTCGTAACTCTTTCATATTTATCTGTTTGAGTTCTGATTATCTGTCTACTTCACCTTTAGTAATACGTAACTTTAAGGATTTGACCCAGTTGATTTATTGAATCACCACCTGCATAAACCATATTATCATAATTTTGTTATCATCGTTATTACTGACGTTCGAAACACTCAACACATTATTATTATTATTATTTCACCCACAAAATCAACGTCAATAGTTAAATTTTTTTATATATAAGGCTATGTAAATGAGAGAGAAGTCTGCAGATCTAACTGAAAACAATAGTGTTCGATTATACGTCTTGTTCTAATAATAATATTTCTCACCGTTTTTTCTCTCTTATCTGCAATGTCGACCCCTATCCCATCCAACAAATTAACAAATCGACCAATATTTTGCCCCTTGCGTTCTGAACAAAACAACACAAAACCTAGGTCAGACTGGGCTTCCTGTCTACTGCCTCCACCTATCTAATACCAACAATTTAAAGTGCACCGTGATGAAGAGCCACCTAGCATGGTGGGCACATTGAAAACTTTACTGATAGAATTCAGTCTGCACCAAAGAAAGGACTAGACACAGTACACTAGTTACTGACTAGTGTTCAGTCTAAAAATATCCAATACAGTCCTACAGAAGGTCAACCACCAGTTTGAATAGCTCAGTTGTAACGTAATCGATGACTGCGGCACTGTGTGACGCGGATTCGAATCTCAAAAGGGAAATGAGTTCTTTCGAAGTTGAAAATACGCCTTGCTGATGAGTGCCAAATAGCACGAAACCTAGGTCATGTGAGGCTTCCTGCCAATCGCCTCCAACCATCTAATACCAGAAATACACTTTCACGATTGGAGTTTTCAGTTTCAGTAGCGGTGGTGGTTTTTTACTGTGTGTGTGTGTGTGTGGTGTTGTTAGCCTAACATACCAAACTTTCCCCCATTTTAGCGTTTACTATCAGCCACAGATACGCGACTTATAGGAATGTGTCGACCAGGAATCGAACCGCAAACCACATGAAGTGTAGTTGACGAGAATTTTACCACTTGAACCACCAACGATAATTTTTATGTGAATGTTAGTAATGAGAAATGTGCGTCGGTGGCACAGCGGTTAGGACTCTCGCCGACCATGCATATGATCCGGGGTTCGACCCCGTGCCGACGTACACCTGATACCTACGGCCAACTTGCAAAATTTGGGCTACCGATATCACATGCTGAAAATCTCATATTTGTACCAAAAAATAAGGTGTAAAATCAAGTTGTAATCAAAGTTTTTAAAAATGTATGTATGTGAGGTCAGACTATCCCAAACTTGTTCATTCATTTGGTGCACGTGCGTCAGATAAATATCGCCTTTAACCAAAATAATAGTAATCACAGTAATATCAAGAAAATGTAACAATTGGTTGGATTTTCTAGGGTAGGGTTGTTAGCCACACACGCTCAACCGTTCACACACTTTGTGGGGGCTTGATGTGCCAGTTAGAAAACTATAAGACTAATAAGGTAGGTAGAAAAGTCTGTGAAACCTTTGGAATGAAGACTAGAGAAAGACAAGGCTATCCGCCTGTTATCACCTTCAATGATATTCCTAAGTGCGGTGGACTGGATTATGCAGCAAATTGTGGGGAGCGAGAGGACAGGTAAATGTTGGACCGATAAGAAGGTTCTGGAAGATGTGAATTTCATGGACACGATTTATGCCCAATGCCACAGGAAATCAAAGACTTAGAGGCAAAGACCAACAAGTTCTCAGAAGATGCAGGCAGCAAGAAGAGGATTTCAAGTAAACATCAATAAGACATAGGTGATGAAGATAATCAACTAACCAACAACAACAACAACAACAACCAGGCACCAATCACTACGAAAGGAATATATTTGAAAGAGATCACTTCCTTCACTTATCTAGGAAGCTTTATTTCATCTACAGGTGTGCCACCTGATGACGATGTCAAAGTAAGGCAAACCTTAAATATAAAGAATAAGATTCAGATTTCCAGAACTGATTAATGTCAAGGTAGTAAGTCCTTCTGTACGCTTCAGAGGTGCATGGGATTTTTCAACAGGCCACTGTTAACTTGCATCAATAGCTGACATCACTGGCTCCACTATACTGAAAACATGATGGCCAGTGTCAAGAAGAATGGGCAATAAGGAGTGTCTGTCAATGAACCAACCAGGAACCAAAAGAACGGAGGTGTATTGGTCAAACGCTGAGTGGCATTCCGCAACAGATTGACCCTAGAGTGGAACACGAATTGTAAATAATCATAAAATGTGCATCTGATGATAACACGAAGGAGATTGAATGAAGAGACGCAGCTATGGAACAAGCTAACTAAGAATTTAGAAAATAGAGTGAAATGGATATGTGTTGCTGAAGCTTCATGTTCCACTCGGAACCCAAGGGAATTTTAAAAACAATAATAATAATTTTCAAGAGTTCGTTTGTAAGGATTAGATTTGTTCCTACGAATTTGACCATGAATTAATATCAATTAGAGAACCACTGAAAACCCAGAGGGAGTACTGGACAGCTGCTTCATCCTAGTTTGGGAATCATCGGCAGTACGCACCCACACCACTGGCAGGGGTCGAACTCAATACCTTCTGGTTACAAGGGGCAAGCTCGCAGACCATTCAATCAATGCTGGGACCCGACTCTTCAATGGCCAGTTCATGAATTCTAACTTCTACCAATTCGTGATGCATTTAGCGCGACTGGCACCAACCAATGTCATCGGTGTGATATCCATCCTCACTCTTGACTGGTCGAACCTTACTGATCATGACTTCTCACTAGAACTTCAAGAAATTCCGTCCTGTAGCTAATCACTACAGAGCATCAGATTAATTTTTAATAGTTGGTTTGTAAGGATTAGGTTTGTTTTTCGAGTTTGACCACGGATTGATATCAGTTAGAAAAACATTGAAAAACCACAAATTGTTAGAAATTAAAATTCATGGACTGGCCATTGAGGAGTCGGATCCAAGCATTGACTGAATGATATACGAGCTTGTATTTTAGAAGGCCCTAGGTTCGAAACCCGCTGGCGGGTGTGGACTAACGATGATTTGCAAACTAAAATGAAGCAGCTGACTATCTAGTACTTCCTGTTGGTTTTCAATGGTTCTCTTACTGATACCAATCCGTGGTCAAACTCGTAAAAATAATAATAATAATAATGGTAATTCGATCGTATATCAACTTAAATTTGACCTTTTATATTCTGATAACTTTTACATGAATGATTGTATGACAAGTAGGTGTGTATGTCTGTGACCAGACTATCCTAAATGTGTATTATTCAGAGGTGCTTGGTATTTTTCAACAGGTTACTGCAAACTTGTATCAATAGCTGACATCACTGGCTCCAGTATACTGAAGATCAGATGATCTGTGTCAAGAAGAATAGGCAACAAGGAGCGTCTGTCAATGAACCAACTAAGAACCAAATGGACGTAGATGCATTGGTCAAACGCTAAAAAGACCGTTGAGTGGTGGCATTCCGTAACAGACTGACCCTAGAGTGGAACCCAAATTGTAAACAATCATAAGATGTGCGTCCAGGGATAACATGAAGGAGATTGTATGAGAAGAAGTAACTATGGAGCCAGCATTCATTACATGTATATGAAATCAATTATGCCTTTTACCGAGATAATAGAAAACACAATGATATCACAAAATACATGTAAAACAGGCAAATTCTACAAAATAATATATTAAACAGAAAAGAAGACCTTGTAAATGATTTTGAAAAAAACAAAAACAAAACGCCGAAAAATGAATCGAAACATGCTACACTGAAGAAAAGAATCATGCTGTGCAACACATTTACCTTCACCCGTTACTTCTCCATCTGTATGCTGACCGTACTCTTCGCGCATTGGACAGATCTACAGCCTGATTTCACGCCTTGTTTTTTTTGTTTAATCATAGTGTCAACGCATAGTAATGGATTCGTAGGCATCTACACAACAATATGTTGTGCACGGTTCTTTCTCTGTCTTATTCCGAATAGTGTATTACCTCAGGTCGATGAAATTCAGTACTTCTTAAGGGGTCTCCTTGCATGGTACGATATAAGATTGTCTACTTTAGGCATTGAATTCTACGGTCTGTATGATGTCATTCTTATTGTTACCTGATTTATTGCAAGTGTATACAATTTTATGATGCATGGTGATGAGTTAGCTGAAGCCCATCTTAACAGTACAGTGAATTCATAACTAACATGTGCTAGTGTACACGGTTTAAATCCTGTAAGTACTGCTAGCGATAGTATCTCTTTATTGGGTGGTATTGGTGGTGACATCAGATGAAGTTTAAGATCTTCTTCTGCAGCGTCTAAGTCCTACACAAGAAAGTGGATGGAGAGAACGCAACATAAGACTCTGTCTTCTTTTTTTGAAGAAGCTGACGAGCTATAAACTAGGGTGGGGTTGTGCAGGCATACCACTGTAAGTCCTGGACCCCAGTGTCAAGGATAAAGCCTTAACATAAAGCATTAAAAGGTGTTTTATAGCGTATGGAGGGATTTTAGTGGCCGGTATAATGGAAAAATTGTTTGAAAAATTCCTCCTGGATGATCTATTTTTATAATATTTTTATACTTATTTAGCATACGTATCCCCCCCTAGACTTTGTATCGATAATTTGGCATTTACGCATATGACATCCTGACTTTTGACCTTTATTACTTGCCTTTGTTCTTGTTTAATTCTTAATTGTAATACTAATCTTTGTGATTGTGTGTATATTTATCGTGTGCTGTTTGACAATATGAGTTTGTTTGAGTGATTGAAGGTCATTCTGACCTGGGACTATCTGCGGGAAGCAGTGTTGTGTGTGAAACTTGTGGACAGAACTTCTGATTCTACTCCGTTGGGAAAATTCACCTCCTCAATTCTAAGGTACCTCTTACAGGCGGAATTTCGATCAACTAATTTTGTCTTACAGTTCTTGTTTTGTATTAAGAAGCCCAGCTACCTACCCCCCCCCCCGCTTGGTACTGTTGAGGTAAATTTGAGTTTGCCGTTATTATTGTCCAACAGAACCGATTTAGACATTCAGTCAGAGCATTTGTCTCAGACCGTAACCGAATAAATTTGATCGCTACATTAGTTGCTGGACACTGCTGCAGCTTCCTCGCCAGATTATCGAAAGTAACGGATAGAGACAGTTTCGCTCATTTGACGCCGTGACCTTTCTTATCCGCATTGTACCTACCTAACCCTTACCTAAACGAATCAAGTCAACTGAGACAGAGAAAGATTGCGAGAGAGTCAAAACAGAGTTCACATCACACACCGATCTCTCACCTGGATAGCTACTAAATAAAAATAGTACATGCATGATGGTTTTTAAAAAAATACCAAAAATTCCAGACACACAGACAACCAGAATGATTCTTACGACAACATAAGAAAGACAAAAAAATAATAATACAATTTGATAAAAGAGCACTAACACCAACAACAGTAGTAACATTGACGTTAACACCAACACTAAACACGACAACAATAATAACAACAGTAACAACGACATTGATGCTAATGAGGATAACATTAACAGATGGAGAGAGAAAGGGGAAAGTGGCAAGGGATCTACAACGAGGACAACAACAACAACACACATTTACACAAATGCAAAACAGTCAACAAACGAAGAGAAGTAGGGGGGGGGTAGCGAGGGAGTACATGAACAAATAAATCAATAAATACCACATATAAAAAAACACGTAATTAATTAATTGCACATATAACAAACCATTTCATTTAGTTCTTCCAGCCACTGTTGAATTGTGAAGGAAGTAGATGAACAACAACAACAACAATAGGAATAAGGTAGAATTTAGTAGTAAAGTATACAATGGGCATATACAATACACAAATAAATATACACATTAGTCAATGACAATACTTAATTGATAAGGACGGCATGGCTGTAGCAGTAAAATCCAGGAGGCGTGTTTCATCCTACCTACCTATATTCTCTGGAGAGTAAGTGAATAAGTGACTCTCACTGAGAGACTCAAACACAACACTCTCCCACCACCCGCCCACCATCTTTTTCGTTTCAAGTGCCAAAGTGTTATATTCCTTAAACCTCTACAACTGAGCCACCTTATCAATCACAAATCAGGGATTAATCACGAATTGACTTCCGTTAAACAGAACCATTCAAAAGTCAGCTGAAAAAACTGAAAAGTTGTTTCGTATTCGTTCTCAAGGATTCTGGCATTCACACTAAATATGGCATATTGACAGAAGTAAAAACTGATGATCTATTGCAACAAATCAATCAATCAATCCCAGTGGCTGATAATGTCGACGGGCTTCGCCTTGAAGGTTGTGGATCCGATCCGAACATCAGTGAAGACATTGGTGTATACTGATGAAGAGCTGGGCGAAATCAACAGCTGGCCAGTACTTTCTGATGATTGTCAATGGTACTCTTGAAATCGATGACATCCTTGCGAAACTAACACTTAAAATTTAAGCGTCACTTGTAAGTTAACATATCTTGATATTTTTTATTATTATATTATTGTTCGCCTGAGATCCGAGAACATAGGGCTCCAACAACACATCGCCACTTTGTTCTATTCGCCGCCGTCCTCTTTAGCTGTGCCAACGATTGCCCCGTAGTCTCTCACTGCCTCTTCACACAAACGCCTCCATGTCACCACCTTTGGACCGTAACCCCACTCATCGTTCCGCATTCGCGCTCCGCTTGAGAGAAGCCCTAATGCGCGACTTCGTCCAACTGTAGTCTCAGCTTGTGCCCAATTCATCTTCATTTTCTCTGACATGTTCGTTGAGTAATAGATTCTTCGTTGGTTCCCTATCAGCCAGTTTCTTGTTATTACATCTTCCTGGCTGGCCATCCAACCTTTAACATGGAGTCAGCAAAGTGCTCAACTGTTGACAAAAGTCTTCATCTGGCTCTTGGAAATGCTTTTGATGACAAGTCATCTCTGGAATATATAGAAGAAACAACTCAACATTTGTGTTGAAAGTCTGAATATCCTCCTTTATGCAGTGGAGTTCAGAAGATTTCCAAACTGACTTCAGAGTGTTGAAGGTGGACCTTGCTTTTCATATTTTACCTTTGACATTCCCGTGCACCTGTAGTAGTCGAAACTATGCTTCCCTAGCTAGATAAGTGAAGGAAGTAACTGCCTTCAAATTTCTTCCATGGATAGAGAATGGTGCCGGTTGTTGGTGTTGTTGCTGTTGGCTGGTTGTTTATTTGGTAATCTCCATCACCTCTGTCTTGTATATGTTCACCTGAAGTCAGTCCTGTCTTCGTTGCCCGCCACTTCTGTCAGTTTGTAGGTTTTCGCCTGTAAGTAATTGAGTTTGTTTGTGACACTAGACATAAATCATCCGCAAAAGTGCAGATCTTCCAGAGTCCTCTTATCGACCCCAGTGTGTACCTGTCTTCTCGTTCCCCACACACAGTCTGACGCATAATTCAGTCCACGACAATTAGGGCTATCATCACAGATAATAAACAGATAGCCTTGTCTTATGCCTGTATTCACTTTATAGGCTTCGCTGGGTGTTCGGTTACGGCGCATATTCACATACATTTTCAATGTTACTTCACCTGTAGACATAAACATTTTGTAAAATTGATATATTAATAATACTGGAAGTGTCTTTTCTAATGCCTTTTTGATAGGTTTATGTCACGTCATAACTTTTTTAATGCTACTCTTAACATCATCTTGAAACTCATTCAAGCAGGTGGGAAAAAAAGTCTTCCAGAATGTGTTGTAGGAGTTAAAACAGTTATTACCTCGAAGAAGACATTGCAAAGTGGTCTCGCTGCGTCATGAATTGGCAGAAGTTAGAATTCATGGACTGGTCATTGTATCGGATTGGGTCCCAGTGGCTGATGAATGGTCTACGAGCTCGCTATCCTTGTAACCGGAAAGTCCAGGGTTCGAACCCCTGTGGGTGGGTGTGTACTGATGAAGAGTCCCAATAGAGGTTGACAAAACAGCTGGCTGTCCAGTACTCCTAGTCACTTTTCCAATAGTTCTCTCACTGATGTCAGCTCATCATGAAATCCTCCAAACAATCAATCGGTTTCTGAATATTTAGCTTAACGTCTTCTTTTTAAAAAAAAACATTTAAGGTGATGTGTTGTGTAACGGTGGATGCTGATAATCTATAGATAATTAACGTCATAGAATGCATTTATCACTGAGCTATTCGAATACATTTACTCAAAATGTATGTATCTAAATTTGTTTTTACTAGTTTCACCATGGATTGATATCAGTTAGAGAACCATTGAAAACCAGCCGGAAGTACTGGACAGGTGTTTCAACCTAGTTTGGAAATCATTGGCAGTACGCACCCACACCACTGGTACGGGTCGAACTCAATACCTTCTGGTTACAAGGGGCAAGCTCGCATACCATTCAATCAATGCTTGAACCCGACTCTTCAATAGCCAGTTCATGAATTCTAACCTTCTACCAATTCGTGATGCATTTAGCGCGACTGGCACCAACCAGTGTGTCATCGATGGGAAATCCATCCTCACACTTAACTGGTTAGACCTCACTGGTGACGACTTCTTACTAGAACTCCAGGAAATTCCGTCTTGTAGCAAGTCATTAGTGAGGATTAGATTTGTTTTTACGAGTAGGATAATCTGCCTTGGAACTGATACTTTTATGTTATATGATTTCGTGTGAATCAGCCATATGAAATGCTAGAGACACTGTTTAGATTTTCGTATTTGTGACTGTTAACATTTCAATGTAGATTGTTTTTCAAGCATGAACTGTGATACTGCTTAGAAAACCACTGAAAACCTAAATAATAATAGTACTAGACAACCGTTTCGTTCGGATTTTCGACTCCTCAGCATTACGCACCTATAAAGTATAACAAAATTTGGTCCTATCTCTGTAATTCTTGAGATTTCAATACGATATATTCCAGGTGACCTTTTTATATGTAGTGTATATGATGTCACACATAGACTCAAATACTTACAGGCGAAAACCTACAAACTGACAGAAGTGGCGGGCAACGAAGACAGGACTGACTTCAGGTGAACATATACAAGACAGAGGTGATGGAGATTACCAAATAAACAACCAGCCAACAGCAACAACACCAACAACCGGCACCATTCTCTATCCATGGAAGAAATTTGAAGGCAGTTACTTCCTTCACTTATCTAGCTAGGGAAGCATAGTTTCGACTACTACAGGTGCACGGGAATGTCAAAGGTAAAATATGAAAAGCAAGGTCCACCTTCAACACTCTGAAGTCAGTTTGGAAATCTTCTGAACTCCACTGCATAAAGGAGGATATTCAGACTTTCAACACAAATGTTGAGTTGTTTCTTCTATATATTCCAGAGATGACTTGTCATCAAAAGCATTTCCAAGAGCCAGATGAAGACTTTTGTCAACAGTTGAGCACTTTGCTGACTCCGTGTTAAAGATCGGATGGCCAGCTATGAAGAATTGGTAACAAGAGATTCTGGGAACAATTCGACAAAGAACCTAATGCTCACAAATGTTTCGAAGAAAATGGTCAAGGATCGGAGACACGCTGGGGAGACCTGTAGGTGGTACTGCGCAGCATGCGCCTTCGAGTGGACCAATTAAGACATCCGAAATTAACATGGGGGAGATCGTTTGAGGAGGCGACGAAAACCTATAGGCAATCGTGTGGCCAGCTTAAGATGACTGCAGAGGGCAGAATATAATAGAGATGTGTTGTTGAAGCTCTATGTTCCTCTCAGAACCCAAGGGAATAATAATAATTACAATACACATAAGACGTTGTGATACTTTTACCATGAGATGAGCCAATCCCCATCACAGTCTCATACTGTATTTAATTCAAACAACTTACTATAATATTACTTAACTATTATTCACACATTCTAATCAACCTATGGAATAAAGTATACACACACAAAGACATATGAGTAGTGACCACGTGTCCCCAATCAATATCAAGTCTGCTGAGAAGAAAAACAGACAACTGTGCTAAGAGTTTATTCTTTTCAAAAGAGAGTAGAGAGCGAGTAGGGAGTTGCAGTAGGGACAGGGAGTATCGGGTTGACCGTCTACTCTAGTGTGTGCTACTTAAACTACTAAGCTATGAAACATGCACCAGTGTGTGTTAACCATGTCATCATCATCACGAGCATAATATAATTCACAGTAATAGTAATAGTAATAATACAATTGTTAATCAATCAAAAGCCTAAATGAGCAATATTTAGGTTAGTCTTAGGCTAAAAAAGAAGGTAAAAATCAATCAATCTGGTAGTGAATCTGCACCGATAGGTACGGCTAGGACATACATAATATTATGTAGGCTAAGAAATCCAGCTACCTCGTCAGGCAATGTTATAATGTCAATCCATGAAGTCTGATTGACGATTTGAGCCAGCCATGTAGGAAAGTGTAGATAGTCTATCCGTTAGCTGCCAAGAAATACTAGGAAGTAGTCGCTGGAGAATTTTGGTGATTTAGTGGTAAATCATTCTTGGATGTATTCAGTCCTTATTGTCCATCATGGAAATATTCTTCCTCCTGCAAATTTCTATTCATCATAATTCCTCTCACAATTCCCCTTTTTAATGTTTCTCCACTGTGCTATACGCGGTGTATATTGACTTAAATTTCTGTTTATACTTTACAAAGCTTGACATTGGTAACTCATATGATTTAGTCAGATAGCAGTAGTCAGTAGCTACTTGTAACTACCTGCATGCAGTAAGCAGTGTGCAACAATATCCATTCGATAAGACCTAATGATGCTACACCTTGTTGAAGGAACTCTTGTTAGGTGCTTTCGACTGACTGAGATTCAACACAGAAAATTACACAGAAGCGAACCAGTTCAAATTGTGCCACACAGAGCATACAGAGAAGAGACAAAATACTAACATGGAAAAGAAAGAGGGGTTTAATGGATATAAGAGATCACTGAGAATGGATAATTGACTGACTGGTTTCAATATGGAGCTTTGCACAGATGTGCACCAGTTAATGTACCACACAAAGCAAAAGAAGAGAGTAAAGGGAGGTTTAAAAGACAAAGAGATAATGAACATAAGTATGAGGCGAAAAAGAAGAGTTGAAAATATGGAAGAAATATACAATATTATTAGATGATATGACATATCACAAGAAGCGAATACATATGCACCAGCCATTTGACAACGATTTTCAGACGCATCACCAATAATAGTCGCCAGTCGTCATTGGTTCTTACCAGCCCGACGACTATAACCAACCACGCAGTCTACAACCCGTAGATGGCTGCTTGACTCCAACTAACTGTTATGGATTTCATTGACTGATGAAGACATACTTTGGTCTGACCCTCACCAGCTCTTTTTCAACAATGTCAGCCAATGTAGCCCGTTGTCGAGGAAGATGATGGCTGCGCTAGGCATGCGTAACATATGTCCTAACCATCTCAATCGATGTAGCTCCATAACCTCATCGATTGACTTTCTTTCCTTACCCATCACTCGACGCCTAACCAACCCAATATTTCTCACCCTATTACACCATATGAGACGGGAGATAGAACGCATACACCTATGATCAAAGACAGCTAGCTAGCCTGGCTTATCATGTCTTCCACTGTCAATGGCCAAGTCTACCTCACAGTCATAAAGGAGGACGGAGCGAACTGCTGTTACGCAGTATACACGCCGTTTGATCGATAGCCAGCCGGATATCATGTCTATTAAGCCAGAGATGGCGTAAGTTGACGTATGTCAAACGAGCCTTCTGTATCCGTGACGAGATTTCGTCAGAGATCAACCCATTGGGCCTGACGCAACTTCTCAAATAAATGAAAGCATTAACACGCTTTACCAATTCACTCCACTCCCTATTTTTAAGTTAGGAGTAATTCGATGTAATCCAGTCCTGCAGCAGCGAATCCCATAAAAAACAGCAAGTCGATAAATCCACACAACTGACAATGATTTTGAGTCATATCATCACCAGTGTCATCAGCTGACATTGCTCATCGAAAGGGAAGACGATGACCTCGGCAGACACAACATGTGTCTCAGCAATCTTAATCGATTTAACTTCACAACTTCACTGAATGAGTTGGGTTTTTTTTTTCAGTAGGCTTGAAGTCGATGGCATTAAACACAGGCTCTACACTAATAATAATTACTAGCATTAGTAGTTGTGGTAGTCTTACAATCTCCTTATCAGATAAACATTGAAAGAAATAACAATCAAAATGGTAGAATAATTCCACTTACACGTTTACGAATTTTCACTAATTCCTCTTGAGCTAATTCTGAATTCGATGTAGAAAACATACAATCCAACATCATAGTTCTTTGTACATTGGCATGTTTATTGGATAATTGACGTGTTGATGTGTTACGCATATTAATTATTCTCTCTTTTAATTCTATTAACTTGACTTTCAGCTGTTTCAAGGGTTTCTAGAAAAGAAAAGAGAAATGGAAAAAATAACCGTCAAGGCAAATATAATGAGTAATAGTAAATTTCTTGATATCAAAATCACTCAAAATTCATATTATATATATATATATATATATATATATATATTGAAGAAGCAGAGAGGACAGGACTCCGAATGAAAATATACAAGACAGAGGTGATGAAGATAGCCAACCAACCAAACAACAGCAACAACAGCCAGTGTGGTGAGAGCTGTCTGCTAGTCAATATTGTAGACACCAATTTACGTCAATGTTTAGGTCCCGAATCGGGGTTATGAGAAAAAAAACAAGAACAAAGCCTAACCTTGAGCAACTCAACAACCAACCACAGCAGACAGTGTGGGCGGATACGATTTGCAGATAGATCACTGAATTGTTTAAGAAACGGCACCAAATAGATGACAGAATAACCTTCAGCAGGAAAACAACCAATCAGAAGACGTTACTTCTCTGTTAACAATAACGAATAGTAATGTACATAAACATCTATAAATATTTGTTGATTTTCTCAATAAACGATCTGTTGCCTGGGCCTTGACTTCTGTCGTTACACCAGCACTAATCACAATCAACGGGAGGGATTTGGCATAGGCTAACTCCTTCACTTATCTAGGAAGCATTGTTTCAACCACAGGCCAGTGAGACGGATGAAAATGTCGGAGCCAGTCAGAATCGGAAAGACAAGATACACCTTTATCAACCTGAAACCAGCTTGGAAATCTTCTGTACTCAGCCAGCCTCAGCATTAACAACGAGATTCGGATTCTGTTCAACACAAATGTGAAGTCAGTCACTTTTTCTATATGAGTCAGAAACATGGCGTCTGCATTACGAATAGCATTTCCAACAGAAACTGTAGGAAAAAACTCAACAAAAATCTGTCGTTCAACAAATATGTAGGAGAAAATGGATATGGATAGGGTAGACACAGAGGAGACCATCGAATGACATCGCGCGTCAAGCCCTAGAGTGGAAACCGGGTAGGAAACAAAGACGAGTGGGTCATCCAAGGGTTACACGGAGGAGACTGTGCGAGGAACGGATGAAAGATTATAGGCGATGGTGGACCCAGATGAAGAGGACAGTAGGAAAAAGAAGAAAGTAGAGATGCGTTATTGAAGCCTTATGTTCCACTAGGAAGCTAAGGAAATTATAATAACAATTAACTATGATAAAGATTATACAGCAATACTGATGGCAGTAGGTAACAGCCAGAAAAATTTAATTAATATGAGTTCCGATCAAGATTTGATCTGTTAACTTCCTGACTGCCTAAAACTCAAGAAATGCACATTGTATGTTCCCAACTGACGAGTGTTTAATTCAATCGGTCACATCCTCATCAGTGATGCGATGTATAATCTATCTGCACTAAGATCAAGACCTCCTCTGTTAGATTCAGTAAGAAATACTGGGCATAGAGTGATGTTCAAATGAATAATTCTCACATTCCATTTACTGATCTGGTATGAATGTTTTCAGCGGAATAGTCAAAATTAAGCTAATAACTACATCACACTGAAAACGGTTGTCACCCGATTACTGAAGATTTAGATGGTTCAGCACGGGAATACTCGCCAACTGCGGATGTGGTCCGGGTTCGACCCTCTACCGTCGCACTTCTGAACCTCGTTTAGCCAGTAGCAACCCCAATAAAGAAGGAAATTTGGGCGTGTGAAACTAACAACTAACACCCCACGAAAGAAACATTACTACTGAAACAGCAAAGCTAAGGCTTCAAGCCTTATGCCTGCAAAAGGCCTTCTTCTCTAGGTTCATGTTGTTTGAAGATATGTAGAAGATTAAGGTGTGACTTTTCTGTCATCGTCTTAGCAAATATGCTGTTCGTGACAGTAACAAAGTGATGCAAAGGAAGCCGAATAGGAAGCGACGAATTAGACTTTCATAATGTGACACATGGAGATGAGATCATATTGTGCCAAAACTGTATACAACAAATTGCGTCAATGTTTACGTCCAGAATTGGTGTCATGACAGAAAACAATAGCAAAGCTTAACCTTGAGGAACTCATCAACCAATCACAGCAGACTTAACGTGTGCAAATACTATTCGCGGATATATGGCTTAACTTTCGGAGAAACGGTGGGTCACAAGCAGTACAGAATAACCTTTAGAAAGAAAACAACCAATCAGAAGACGTTGTTTCCCAGCGAACAATAACAAATAATAATGTACATAAAAATCTATAAATATCTGTTGATTTTCTCGACAAACGATCTGTCATCTGACCCTTGTCTTCTGTCGTTACAATATGACAAAGAATTTAAAGCTGGGGGATAGAGTTGCGCAACCAGATGAAAGTAATGACACACAGAACCGAGTCCCGTGGAGATGTGTCCGATGTGAAAGGTTGTATATTCTACTCGAATTACTCATCTCCGTAGTATCCCTAGGAGCACAGTTATGTGAATACACATGATCCATATCATACATACAGAACTAAGAGAACAGACACATACAGCACTATTCTGCCTATACACACTGTGATACATCGAAATAAATATAGACGAACAATTTATAACAATAATTAGAAAAGTATTGCATAATTATTCAAAGCATAACCGGAAGTAGTAGATAAAAAAAGCAAGAGAAGAAAAAACAGGAGGTTGAAATAAATAGAAAAGCCTATTCACAATTCAATCGAATTAAATTTATTTAAATACGTCAAAAGTTAATCGCCTCTATGAGAATGATCATAATAATTAATAAGAGTTTTAATTATGAATCAAATAAATGACAATAATTTCATCATGAACTTGATATCAGTTAGAGGGAGAGAGAAAACCAGTAGAGAGTACTACTGAAGAGCTATTTTCACCCTAATTACTTGCGAATCTTCCATCAGTACGCACACACACACACACACACACTTATGACTGTACTCACTACGGATCGACATAAGGACCTTCAGGAGACAGCGTGTCTGTCAACCAATGTCGTCTCTGAGGTCACATGTCTAGTTTGCTATCGCCTTTCTCCACGGAAATCTTAGCTGATATAAGAACAAGTCGCTGGAAAAGAGCTAGTGGTTGGCGGTAGAACCAAAACATGACGACATCAGTCAGTGAAATCCATGACAGTAAGTTTGAGTCAGCCAGCCCCGCGTAGGGAGGTGTAGACTTGGCAGCTGGCTGGTTGGTGTCCTCAGGATGGTAAGAACCAATGACGACTAGAGACTGTTATCGGTCATATGGCTGAAAATCATCGTTGTCAAACGGCTGGAGCAGATGCATTCACTCTGTGATGATTTGTCATATCATCCAAGAAAACTTTATTGTTCTTCCACCATATTGGATGGGGAGTAGTGGTAAGTTCAAATGGTGTACATCTATACACAGGTCTATCTATTTTGGATGAAGCCAGTGATTTGTCTTAACACCCCAACTTGGAGACCCTACTGTTCCTGACTTCCTGCTAGAATTTCAGTCAACTTCATCCTGTAGTCAGTCAGTCAGTCACTAGCGAGCAACTGAGTATTTTTCAAGCCATGGTTTGCAAGGACTTGATTGATTTCGAGTTTAATCACAAATTGACAACTGTCTCGTCTCTACAGGATCGATAACGAGTTGCAATCAGTTAGAGAACGAGTGGAAAATCTGAGAATACTGGACAACCAACTGTTTCCTACTGGTTTTGGACTCTACAGCAGTAAGCAGAAATCGGAATTCATTGACTGGTCATTGGATCAGGTCGTGTCCCAGTGGCTAAATGATCTAAGAGTTCGACTCGAAACTGCAACAACCGGGGTTCGAACCCCGAAAGGTGTGCACTAACTCCCAGGTTTTCTAACTGATGTCAGTTCGCGATCACACATGAAATCAATCAAATTCCTGGGAACTAAGACTTTTAAATTACAGTAAACTGACAAACTAACTCTAAGAGAAAGAAAGAAACATCAGCTTCATCAATACACTTGCTGTATGAGAGATGATTTCATCCAGTTTTTTCAGGTTGGCCGAGGGGATTAGAATCAACGCCATCATCTGTTAGAATAAACGTGAATCCTAAAGCTTACGAGCAACAACCTCCACCTCTTGACAAAGAATTGTATGATAACATAAACACACTGGGTAGCAATGGTGTTATCCAGTTTCAAGTTTGATACGAAGGAAAGCCGCTGGAGGCAGCGGATGTGCTTCACTGAAGAGTTTCAAACGATATCCGCCTGGCTATCGACCAAAGGGCGGGTGTACTGCTCATCAGTCCACTCCGTCCTCATTAATGGCTGTCTGTGAGCGAGACATGGCCATTCAAAATGAAGACATGAAAAGGCCAGCTAGCTGTCTTTGATCATAGGTGCCTGCGTTCTATCTCTCGTGTGGAATGGTATAATACGGTGAGCAATATTGAGGTTAGGCCTTAGTCGACTGCTAGGTGAAGAGGGGAAATCAATCGACAAGGCTATGAAGCTACATCGACTGAGATGTTTATGACATGTGTTACGTATGCCTAGCATAACCATCATCTTTCTGAACAACGGGCTACGTCAGCTGACATAGGGTCGGTCAGGTTGGAAAAGAACTAGCGGCGGTCAAACCAAAACATGGCACCAATCAATGGAATACACAAGAGTTAGTTTAAACCAACCACCTGGGAAGATGTAAACTTCCTGATCGGTGGCGGTCCTCGGGACGGTAAACAACAATGACTTCTGGAGGCAATCTGTGATATGACTCAAAATCGTTCTCAACGGCTGGGGCAGATACATCCACTCCTTGTGACTTATAATACTCAATGAAAGTTCTTCGATATTACTATTCCTATGTCTCATATCCCTGTCTACTGTCTCTACTTTGCATTTCTTTTTACTTTCTTCTCTCGCTTTGTATGCAACATGGATGGAGTGTGGCGAATTGAACTGCTGCACATCGATGCAAAGCTTTTTGTCGAAAACAGACAGATATAAGATATCGATTGATTGATCGATTCCTGATGAAGTCTACATTGGAAAGAGACCATTTATAGATTGCTTATAAAACAAACAAAATAGACTCGATCTAGTATGGCCAACAATGCGTAGTCACTTCGATCCCCCTCCCCCCTTGAAATGCTCTCATATAACAAAAAAAATCCATAATTACTGTTAGACTCTACGCTGCGCGAGTAAAATGGTGAATACGAACTCGTGAAGCTTACTACCAGACTGGTGGACGTGTTGGTTGTAATGGTGCAATACACAGGCTTCAGAATTCAAACGGATTGAATGACGTATGAAGAACCTGTTTAGTTCACCGCCAACCTTGGGGGGGGGGGGGGGTAAGTAGCTTCCTGACGCTGTTCTACCACCGTGTGAATCAGACTTCAAGTTGAAGGCTAGAGGTGAGCGTTGGCCTCTTCAGACAACCAAAGGCTTCGGGGTAAGGGAGTCGTCTGGTGGGAAGAGGTGGATAGTATCCCAACCCTCGCATGAACTGTGAGATTATCTCTTGGTGCCAATTATATACCAAGTGTATGTTTTAACAATATTAATGATGAATAATAATACTAAATCAATTCATTATTATCAGTATTGCGGCCTTCAAATCACACCACACGCACGCATTAGAGTACACTTTAGTGCATAAATTCAAATACAAATATTCTGGCTAGTTAGTTTATCAACTAAGTAAGTTGTATTTATTTTCAATAATGCTATACAATTATAATAGTAATAATAATGATTGACATCTTGATGTGTGCGATAGTTGGGGCACTAACACTGAATTAAAATGTCACCACAATGTCCACTGCACACACAGAAAGCAGGCAGGCAGGCAGGCACGAACACACACACACACACACAAACATGGATGTTTGTCAACACACACGTACACACAAATTTACGGGCTGTTTCGCTAGTATTACAATCATTTGAGTGTTAGTCAAGATGGAAAAAGAATCAAGTTTTAAAAAATACTTTTAAAACCAAATTACTTTCAAACTCTACTACGAACACTTGTGACAGAAGTACGTAAAATGGGTTTTGAATTATAGGCCTAGTCTTTATTATCTAAAACTAATTGTTTACATTGCACTCCTCACGTAATCGATTTTTGCCACGCAACGAAATACTGCAAAGACCAGTTTGGTGTTAAACATTTTAAAACTGCCTATTAAATCCAGATTTAATCACAGATTGATGAAATCAGTTAGAGAATCACTGAGAACCAGGATGGAATACTCAACAGTTGGCTGTTTCGTCCCAGTTTGGGACTCTTCATCAGTACGCGCCTATCGGGACCTTCTTCCAGTTATAAGGCAAGCAAGCGTTCATTGACCATTCCAGACAGTCACTTGGACCCAATTCAATGGTCAGTGCATGAATTCTAACTCCTGCAAATTCGTTATCTTAGCGCAACCACCAGACGATGTCATCGTGTTGATAGACCTCACGTGGGTCACAACTTCTCAATAGAACTCCACATAACTTCGTCCTGTAACCAGTCGCTAGAGAGCACCCGATTTATTTGCAGTAGTTAGTCCAGTACTCCTTGTGGTTGGTTTTCAATGGTTCTCAAACTGGGGTCAAACTTGAAACAAATCACTGTTGGATTTGTTGAGAATATGTGAAAACGAGGAGGCCACTGGACAATTGTATTTCAATGTCATCTGAGGCTGACGTTTCAGCAGTACACGCGCACACACACACATGACCCGACACCAGAGATAGAGTTTAGATAGATCTTTCAAGTTAATGAAGTGTAAGCGCACGTTATCATTTAGCCACCAAGTTAGAATTCAATGAACCCATGAATTCTATCCATTTCCTCCTGTCCCCCGTGCTCCAACTTGTTGCAGGTCATTAGGTCACGACCTCTGAATAGAACTCCAGTCCGTTTATGTAGTAGTTGTACTTCTTTGCGTTCCAAGTGGAATATAAGGCTTTAAGCTTCAAGTTTCAATAAAACTTTTGTCTTTTCGAGGGTAAGGTTGTTAGCCTTACTCCCCGAACTTTCCTCTTTTCCACGGTTACAACGAACTAGGAGAGGTTTAAGATTGCGTCGGTCGGAATCGAACCTAGACCATATGTACATGTTTGGAGGGTGTTCTATTCCTAATTCGCTGACGCACGCCTCTACATCGTTTTTAAACCATAATGACGATGGATTAATCTCCAAGTAATGGATTGGTTAAATTAATCCAATGATTTTATTGTAGATCTTGTTAGTTTGTAGAGGTACCCCAGATAGGGATGAAACAGCTGTCCAGCAAAAGTAACGATTGTGAAGATGTACGTTGAAACCTCGATCAAGACAGGATTTGAGCAAGTGAACACCCCTCCCCCCTTAGCTACACCATTCAATTGCTCTACACCAGCCAAGCTTCAAGACCTAACTACTACGAAGCAGTTCATTATATGATCTTCAACCACGGATGATGATGATGATCAACATGATTACCTGAAACTAGCTTTTTCAAGTATTTTCAAGTATTACCTTACCTTCCCCCCAGTGATGCAACTCCTCTACTTGATGGCTCCTCACTCCCTCTTCACTCTGTGTCCACTAAAAACGACGAAAGCCAAAAAACCACCACGGATAGTCTCCTAAAGCCACGCCACCAATTTCATATAGGAGCATTTAATGTAAGGACACTTTGCCAAATAGGACAACAAGCATCACTAGCTAAGACCCTGGCATCTCGAGCCATTGATGTATGTTGTGTTTCAGAAACACGCATACAAGACCCAAGTGTGGTTATTCACCTAACCCCACCTGGCCAACAGGATGAATCTTCAAAATTCACCTTGAGGGTGTCAGGAGATGCCACAGCTAGTTCACGGGGATTAGCTGGCGTAGGGATAGCTCTGAGTACTAGGGCAGAAAAGACATTGCTTGACTGGATCCCAGTAGATAGCCGAATGTGTGCTGTCCGTCTGAACGGATCAGTAAGAAGGAGAAAGGACTGCACTACTCGCCGATGCCTTTTCGTAATCTCCGCCTACGCCCCCACTGACTGCAGTTCGGATGAAACGAAGGATGAGTTCTACCAAAAGCTGTCTAGTTTGGTGAGAAAGGCTAAACGCTCAGATATAGTCGTTCTAGCTGGTGACTTCAACGCTCAAGTAGGGAAATTGTGTCAATCTGAGAAGGATGTCGGTGGCACCTATGGAGTTCCGTGCCAGCGAACCGACAACGGTGACCGTCTCCTACAGTTCTGTTCAGATAATCATTTGTTTCTTGTAAGCACTAACTTTAAACACAAGGAGAGACACTGTTTAACCTGGCGACCCCCATCATCAAACCAACGCTGGACACAAATAGACCACATAGCAATAAGCTATCGTTGGCGTGGGTCGGTAGGAGATTGTCGCTCCTTCTGGAACACGTGTGTAGATACCGATCACGCACTGGTCCGGGCTCGTGTGTGCTTACGACTGAACGGACGTAGGAAACAGCTGGCCCCCAGCTCGATCAGGAAACTAAATCCCTATTTGAGGAAGAACTAGCTAAACGCATATCTGAATCCGACAGCTGTGCTCACCCTGGAGAAGCCTGGAAGAATATTCAGTCAGCTATAGATACAGCTGTAAAAGCTGTGAATAAGACAAATCCAAAGGTGAGTAAAAACCACTGGATTTCGACTGCCTCATCCGAACTGATAGATGCTAGAAGACTTATTCCGGCGAGCTCCGAATTCAATGAGGAGCGAAAGCTGCACAAAAGGAAACTTACTAAAAGTCTCCGCAAAGACCGTGAACAGTGGTGGGTGACAAAGGCGAAAGAGATGGAAAAAGCATTGGCGATAGGCAACACTAGGCAACTCTTTAGACTCATCACAGAATCGGGCGGGAAAAGGCAATTCATAAGTGAGACTATTTCTGAGAAAAATGGCTCCTTAATTAGCTCTCAGGATAGACGCCTTGAACGCTGGAAAGAACACTTTGAGGAACAATTTAACTTGCCTACAGCCACACTGAACCTCCCCGCCATCCACCACGTACCCGAATGGGATATAGACACTGGTCCGCCGTCTGTAGGTGAGGTTACAAAAGCTATCAGTAATTTGAAACGAGGCAAAGCGGCAGGACCCGACGGAATTATTCCGGAGGTGTTTAAATATGGGGGTGACATACTAGTTTGTAGATTAACTGAGGTACTAGGCAAAGTCTGGGAATCAGAGACAGTACCATCAGACTGGGGTAAGTCACTCATTATACCGATATTCAAGAAGGGAAACAAGTCCTCGTGTGATAATCATAGGGGGATCAGCCTAACGAACATAGTCTCTAAAATCCTAGGCTCAGTAATCATGCATAGACTAAGCAGAACTCGGGAGGAACAGACAAGGGAAAATCAAGCAGGCTTTAGACCAGGTAGAGGGTGCATAGATCATATCTTCACTCTTCGACAGATTCTAGAACATAGACACACTTTTCGGCGTCCAACAATTGTCATATTTCTTGACTTGAAGGCGGCCTTCGACTCCGTGGACCGAAAAGTACTATGGCAATGTCTGACTGTGAAGGGAGTGCCAAGAAAGTACATTGCACTAATCAAGGCACTCTATTCAAACTCACGTAGTCGTGTAAGGGCTTATGGGGAATTGTCATCTGAATTAGTAACAACCAGTGGTGTCCGACAGGGATGTCCACTTTCCCCATTTCTGTTTAACTTCATCATAGATATGCTAATGGAAGTATCCTTAACTGAACGTAGTGACTTAGGAATCGACTTGTTACCAGGGAATAATCTAATGGACTTAGAATATGCAGATGACATAGTCCTGTTAGGGGAGGATGCTGACAAAATGCAGAGTCTTCTGAACACCTTGAGCAGCAATCTTCGTATGTTTGGCATGCGATTCGCCCCTGCAAAATGTAAGATGCTGCTACAGGACTGGACGACGTCAACCCCTAACTTAGTGATAGGGAGTGAAGTGATAGAACATGTTGACCACTTCACCTACTTGGGAAGTTGTATTAGCACCAACGGACTGATTGGCGATGAAATCTCAGCACGGATCCGAAAAGCTCGAGCTGCTTTCGCTGACTTACACCATCTCTGGCGTAGGCGTGACATCCGGTTATCAACCAAGGGACGTGTGTACTGCTCATCAGTTCGCTCCGTCCTTCTCTATGGCTCTGAAACATGGCCAATACGCGTTGAAGACATGAAAAGGTTGACTGCTTTCGATCATAGATGTCTGCGATCTCTGTCTCACGTTAGGTGGTTTCACAAGATAAGTAATGTTGACGTTAGGCGTAGAGTGTTGGGCAAAGAGGGAAAATCAATCGACGAGGTTATAAAGTTACATAGACTAAGATGGCTAGGTCACGTGGTGCGCATGCCTAACCACCGCCTCCCCCGACGGGCATTGTTAGCTGATATAGGTTCAGGTTGGAAAAGAGCCAGTGGTGGCCAAACAAAAACATGGCATCAATCCATGAAATCCTTGACAGTTAAACTGAGTCAGGTAGGGAGATGCAGACTCCCGGGTTGGGGCCCTCGGGACTCTAGGAATCAATGGCTGGAGACAATAGGTGACATGGCTCAAAATCGTTGTCAATGGCGCAGATGTATTCAATCTCTGTAATCTTTCATATTCCTTTCTACCATTACCCATTCTGTTTCACTCTTATATTTGTCAAACTCTATTAATTCTCTTCACTCATCTTCTTGTCTACCTCTGTGTGCTATTTGGAACGTGGCAACTCGAACTGCTGCACTTCGGTGCCAAGTTCTATGTTGAATCCAGACAGACAGACACAGTATTGTTAGCATTTGAAGTCTGAAGATACTAACATACATGCCCAGAATAAAGTAGAGAGGGATTCGAACATGTCGACCAATAAGTCGACTGAAGGCCGAGTGTCCAACACACCCGATGAGCCACTTGTCCACATCACTTATATACTGACTGACTAACTAACTAACTATGTTACAACAGAGAACACTGCACAGAAGTGCACCAGTTCAAGTTACCAAACCCGATGTACCACACGAAGGTAGAGAAGAGAAAAACTACAATAAGCAGTACTGTGAGGGAGAAAGAATTGTAACACGGAAAAAAATGGATATGGGATGTCACAGACAGTCAGTACAACTGGCCAATTGACAAGGATTTCGAACCATATCACCAATAATTGTCTCCAGCCGTCATTGGTTCTTACCCTACCGAGGTCTCCAACTTGGTAGATTATACCTCTCTACATGGCTGGCTCAAACAAGCTTTCAAAGATTTCATGGACTGATGAAGCCATGTTGTAGTCTGACCACCACTAGCTCTCTTCCAACAATAGAATCCTATGTCAACTAACATTACCCGTCGATATATGGCTAGACATGCGTAACATATGTCCTAACCATCTCAATATAGACACAGCTTCACAACCACATCGATTGATTTCCTCTCGCTACCTACCACTCAACACCTTAACAACCAACTGAATATTACTGACTAAATCATACTAATGAAAACATGAGATAGAAAGCAAACATCTGTGGTCATACACACTTAGCCTTTTCGTATCTTCCTTCCGCTGTCAGTGACCGTATCTCAGAGCCAGAAAGGAGGACACAGAGAACTGCTACACCGTGGCTATGTAGCTTGATCGGCAACCGAATATCACATAAGCATTTTGCATGTATCCGTGCTGTGATCTCATCAGCAAATTCACACTTCACTCACTCTCTCTCTCTCTCTTTAATCTGGGATTCAGTGTAGTCCAGTCTTGTAGCATCATTTTACATTTCAGAGGAGTGAATTACATGTTGAACATTATCCGATTTTCGCCCAAGGTGTTCCGAAGACTCCACATGTTGTCAGTTTCTCCACCCAGGGGGATAATATCATCATTCGCATACGCCAAGTCCACAAGACGGTACTCAGGTAACAAGTCAACCCCAAAGTCGGTAAAGCCATTTTGGTTACATACATATTTCAGCAACCGTAAGTCTTATAAACTCCTTTCTTTAGTTGGGGTGGTGTTAAGAGCAGCCTGGTCACTAGGCCAAGCTAAGGAGTCAGCAGGTAGTGTGGTCGAAGCTCAGGTCAAAAAGGACTGACAACCATACACATTAGTCGTAAGCGTTATATCTAGTCGAAACCAACTGGAAACAAGTTCACACTAACCACTCAAGCAGCCAAACTTAACTAGTTCCCTAGAACAGAACTTGACCTTTCTTCTCGATAAGCCCTGTGACTTCAGATGTTTTATCACCTTTAGGGCTAATCCCCACCCCTCCCGACCCCACCCACGCCTCTCTGCGCCACTTATCTAAGAATTAAGTCGTCAACTAAAGTTGTATCATATGTGGGATGAATATGGACTGAAACCCTTTTTTCACAATATATTCAACACACACATACACACACCGAAATAAAACCAACCAACAAAGCAACAAACAAATCCTGTATACGATTTATAATAAGAATTCATATCACATAGGTTGCTATAGTTTCGTCTAATATTTTTCTAGGCCATGTCTATTTTATTGAATGACCATTATGAAATGTAAACAATATTGACCTCTAAAAGACGACGACAATCAAAATAATAATAACAACAATGACCACGCTTGAATACATCTTTGTATAGAAAACTGTGATCGATTTTAAGGCGTGTGTGTGTGTGTAATCATTGCCCAACGTTTGGAAAATACACTATTGATTGCCCACATTTTAAAGATTACAGTTGGATAGGTTTCATTTAGGAAGGCGAATTATACTGCATAGATAGATTATCAACTAACTTTATTTAAAAGATAAGTGCCTCTGCTAGTTGGACTAAGCCTCGTAGAGAGATGTAGGTGTAGGCTGACTGGTTCAGGTCCTCGAGATGTGTCGAAGTGACGGCTGGAGACTGTTGGTGATATGGCACAGATGGTATCACTCCTAGTGATCTATCATATTCGCGTATTTCCATGTAACTATTCTTTATCCCGCACATTACTGCTGATTGCGCAGTTCTTTCGAATCTATTTTTTGACCCTCTCTTTAGTCTACCTCTTTGTGCGGTACATGGAGTGTAGCAGCTTGAACTGGTGCACCTCCCTGCGAAGTGCAATAGTGAAACTCATTCAACCAATTTGAAGAACTACTCAGAACCAAGAAGTTCGGTGCAGGTGTATCACGTACTGTCCTAGTTTAGTTCGTTAACTGATGTCAGTTCCATGATTTAAGCTGAAATCAATGAAACCTCCTGCAAACCAACTTGAAAATCATAACAAAACTGAAAGATCTTTTACCTCGTTGACTTCTCCTCAGCTGTTCACAACCAAAAGATATTATTTTCTAGTTTTGGTTTGTGTAGGGATTTTTTGTTTGATTCGTTAAAGGATTTAAACATGAGCTGACATCAGTTAGACAACAATTGGAAAAGCAACAAGGAATACCGGGAAGCCAGTTGTTTCGTCAGCCTAGTTTGCGACTCTTCGGAGGTACGTAGCAAGCGGGGTTACAACCCAGGACCTTCCGGTTACAACGCTAGCGAGCTCGTAGACCATTCGTCAGCCACTGAGATCCGAGCCAATGGCCAGCCCATGAATTCTATTTTCTGCCAATTCATAAAATAACGCGACCACCTCGCAATGTCTTCTTCGATGAGTTACTGCTTCACCTTCAATCCTCTGCACCTGGGTTCGAGCCCCGATGGGTGCTTATTGATGAAGAGTCCCGAACTAGGACGAAAAAGATGGCTGGTTTTCCAATGGTTCTCTAACTGACGTCAGCTCATGACGAAATCCCCCAGCCAATCAAAACAAAATCATTTTTATCATTTTTATTTTCTATGGCAAATTCAATATCTATATGTACGTCACTGAATAACAATGGCTCCAAGAAGCTGATGAGAAGCCGACGAAACAGAGAATGGTGGTATCATCTTATTCTGCACGCACAAACAGCTGTTCTTGCTTTATTAAAATTTATAAATGGGGAATAAAAGTCTGAAAGATCTTTATTGACAAAACATGAAAAGTGTCATACGACGTATATTTGTTTATAGCTTGAATCCACACAGTATTTTGGTACAACTATGGAATTTTCAGCATGTGACATAGGTAGCCTAAATGTAGCAGGCCGACCATTGATATCAGGTGTATGTCGGCCTGGGATCGAACCTCGGACCATGCACATGGTCCGAGAGCGTCCTAACCGCTGTGTCATCGACCTGGACAACCCGTCCTCACACAGGTCACCTATATCGTCGCTATGCTTGATGTGGACGCCCAATCAATATGAGCACCCATATGCCAGAACTCTCTGTCCCGCGAAATTCCGCACACTGGTCTCCAAGTGGCCACGTCAAGTCAATATATTATTAGTCACAGCAAAAGTCAAGGGGGAGGAGTGGGCGATGGTAGCAACAATGGGGATTTTTAAAGAAATACAAACTAATTGATCAAAATAAATGTTGATTTCTGTAGACTCGATAGTTAACATTTTAGACCAAGGGAATATGAAGAATACCACAGTATTCCTAAAACAATCGTACTCAGATCCAATATATGCATTAGATGCAGAACTCCATCAGCACGGGAATAAGTTGGATTCAGGAAAGGCAAATCATGTGGTGATTCAATTGCAACTCTTCGTCATCATCATCATCATCGAAAAGAAAGCATAGAAGGATAGTCGAACCTCCCTCTACCTCAATTTCACCGACTTTAAAAAAAGGCCTTTAACGGCGCATCACTGACCGAGAAGTAATTTGAAAACTTCAACACTATGGAGTGCAGTGCCCCAAGTCTTTATTAACCTTACTCAATAGTGGGCTATTAAGACAACGCCACGTATCAGATGATCCACAACGGAAAACTCAGCGACTACGCCTGCCGTTGAAGTGAATACATGAGTAAGACAAGACTATCTGATTATCATCACCGATGATATTCTTAGTTGTAGTGGATTGGATTATGCGTCAGACAGTGAGGAGTGACAAGACAGGAGGACAGAGGCGATGAAAGTATTCAAGCAACTAGCCAATAACAAGAACTAGTCACCGTTAACAAGATAAAAATTTGAAAGAGGTTACTTCCTTCACTTATTTAACCCGGTAGCATAGATTCAACTACAGGCACACGGCACGGATGAAGATGTGAAAACCAGATTTTGAAAGGCAAGACAGACTATCATCACTCACTAATCAGTTTGGAAATCTTCTGAACTCAGCATAAAGAATAAGATTCAGATTTTCAGGTAACTGGGTGCTTATGTATCGTTCAGACTTGGCAGGTCACCCAAATCAATTCCAACAGCCCAATGCAGACTTTTATGAACAGCTGCCCACTTCACTAACTGACTCCATACTGAAGATCAAATTGTTGGCTAGCCAGAGAGAATTAACAACAGGGGAACTCTGGGAACAAACCAACCAAGAACCTATTGCTCAACAAAAACATGTCAGGGAAAATGAAGATGGATTGAGCGCACACACTCAGGAGACCATCGAATCATATCGCAGGCGCTAGGCCATCATTTGAGTGGAAACTGAATGGAAAACGACGAGTGGGGCTCCGAAAGATGATGCCGCCGCGAGGAGGAGATGAGAGAATATGAGCAGTCTTAGGACTAGCTAAATGGGACTAGAGGGAATAGGACAAAGGGGAAATGTGCCGCTGAAGCCCTATGTTCCACTCAGGACCCAAGAGAATAATAATAATAATCTGTCTGTCTGTCTGGATTCAACATAGAACTTGGCGCCGAAGTGCACCAGTTCGAGTTGCCACATTCCAAATAGCACACAAAGGTAGACAACAAGATGAGTCAGGAGAATCAATAGAGTTTGACAAGTATAAGAGCGAAATAGAATGGATAATAGTCCAAAGGAATATGAAAGATTACAGAGACTGAATACATCTGCGCTGGCCATTCACAACGATTTTGAGCCATGTCACCAAATGTCTCAAACCATTGATTCTTAGAGTAAGTCCCAAAGGCCCCAACCCGGAAGTCTCCATCTCCCTACCTGACCGACTCAGTTTAACTGTCAAGGATTTCATGGATTGATGAGGCCATGTTTTGCTTTGGCCACTACTTACTCTTTTCCAGCCTGCACCTATATCAGTTAGTAATGCCCATCGGGGGAGGCGATGGTTACGCATGCGCACCACGTGACCTAACCATCTCTACGCCATCTATGTAACTTTATAGCCTCGTCGATTGATTTTCCCTCTTTGCCCAACACTCTACGTCTAACATCAACATTACTTACCTTATTATACCACCTAACGTGAGAAAGACATCGTAGACATCTATGATCGAAAGCAGTCAACCTTTTCATATCTTCAACCAGTATTGGCCATGTTTCAGAGCCATAGAGAAGGACGGAGCGAACTGCAGCTGAGCAGTACACACGTCCCTTGGTTGATAGCGGGATGTCACGCCTACGCCAGAGGTGGTGTAAGTCAGCGAAAGCAGCTCGAGCTTTTCGGATCCGTGGTGAGATTTCGTCGCCAATCAGTCCGTTGGTGCTGATACAACTTCCCATATAGGTGAAGTGGTCAACATGTTCTATCACTTCACTCTCTATCACTAAGCTAGGAGTTGACGTAGTCCAGTCCTTTAGCCTCATCGTCTTACATTTTACAGGGGTGAATCGCATGCCAAACATACAGGGATTGCTGCTCAAGGTGTTCAGAAGACTCTGCATTTTGTCAGAATCCTCCCCTAACAGGACTATGTCATCTGCATATTCTAAGTCTAGAAGACTATTCCCTGGTAACAAATCGATTCCTAAGTCGTTACGTTCAGTTAAGGATACTTCCATTAGCATATCTATGATGAAGTTAAACAGGAATAGGGAAAGTGGACATCCCTGTCGGACACCACTGGTTGTTATCAATTCAGATGACAATTCCCCATAAGCCCTTACACGACAGCGTGAGTTTGAATAGAGTGCCTTGATTAGTGCAATGTATTTTCTTGGCACTCCCTTCAAAGTAAAAAATTGCCATAGTACCTTTTGATCCACGGAGTCGAAGGCCGCCTTCAAGTCAAGAAATATGGCAATTGTTGGACGACGAAAAGTGTGTCTATGTTCTAGAATCTGTCGGAGAGTAAAGATATGATTAATGCACCCTCTACCTGGTCTAAAGCCTGCTTGATTTTCCCTCGTTTGTTCTTTCCGAGTTCTGCTTAGTCTATGCATGATTACTGAGCCTAGGATTTTAAAAACTATGTTCGTAATAATAATTACAATAATATGAAAACGGAACACACTACTGAAAAGTAGAGAAAAAAACACTAATAACAATGAGAACAACATACAAACGTAAAAAATTAAGTGTGCTGTGCTCTGTTTACTCACCTTTGGTAATACTTTTGAATCTAGTGTCACTTGACCAAATGATGTAGGTGGCTTAAAATTATTTGTATCCAAATCAAGATAGGCAATACCACCATTTGGAGGTAGACGAAAGAAATCAAAAAATCTTGAATTCATTCCAATTAAATATGGTGAGGGTGATTGGATGACATGAATACAACCCATATATATGTAGGGAATATATACAACTGTCCATTTTAATGGGAATATCATCTATTATGGGGAGAAATAAGAGCAAAAATCAAGTAATTTTAAAATGGGTTGAAGATGATTATTATTATTAATTTAACAGTGGAAACATTCTGATCCCTGTGCCGTCTTCCTCCTTCTCCTGATTTCACTCCTACCGTCTTAAATGGACTACACAGGGGCATCAAAACTTTAAAGTGCCCATAGTGGTTATGTCACTTTTGTTCTACGGGGTATGGAACCCTCCCTACCCCTTATTACCTAGCACTCGATGCCTTCCTCAATAGGCGGAGGGGAAATCAGTCGACAAGGCTGTGAAACTACATCGACTAAGATGGTTAGGACATGTGTTACGTATGCCCAGCCATCGATCGCCTTCCTCGACAGGCAATATTAGCTGACATAGTGTCAGGCTGGAAAAGGGTTAGCGGCGGTCAAACCAAAACATGACATCAGTCAATGAAATCCAAAACAGTTAGTTTAGGCCAGCCACGTAGGGAGGTGTAGACTTCCTGACTGGTTAGGGCCCCCGGGACAATAAAGATCAATGGCTGGAAACAATTGGTGATATGGAATTGAATTTTTGATTTTCCCATCGATTGTTTGGACCGAAGTGCTCGGTCTCAGGTTGACATGTCGGCTTCTTGTGCAGATGCTTCGACGATGTCCAGTCATTCAGTTAGTATACAATTGGTGGATGGTGGCTAGCAGTGGAATCCAGGATGCGCATTTCGTCCTATTTGGGACTCGTTAGCTCTCGTAGCCCAAGTGGTCTAGTGGATAAGGCTTTGGAGTTTGAAACTATGGGCACTGGGTTCGAGCCTCGGTGGGAACATCATCACTCATTGAGAAATGCAGGTACATCCAGCTGACGAGTCCCAAATGGGACGAAATGCGCATCCTGGATTCCACTGCTAGCCACCATCCACCAATTGTATACTAATTGGTGATATGGCTCAAACTCATCGTTCTCAATGGCCAGCGCAGATGCATCCACTCCTTGTGACTTATGATTTCCAATGAGACTATATTGTTCTTCGTTATTACTATTCCTTTGTCTCACACCTTTGTTTACTGTGTCTGTTTTGCATTTCTTTTATTTTTTGATTACACCTTGACACCACAATGTATTTTCTGTATAAGTATGGAATTTTCAGCATGTGATATCGATAGCCCAAATTTCGCAGGCCGACCATAGATATCGGGTGTTCATCGGCAGGGGATCGAAGCCCGGACCATGTGCATGGTCACTGCTGTGCCACTGACTCACTTCTACTTTCTTCGCTTGCTTTGTGTGCTACATGAAGGGTGTGTGGCAACTTAAACTTCCGCACATATGTGCAAAGTTCTATGTCGAAAACAGACAGACAGACCTACGGGGTATGGAGTTGTTGCTAGCCTTACGGACTTACTGAATTACAGTAAACTAGGTGAGATTTTAGAGTGATTTAGATAGAAAATTCAGACCTGACCTCCTGCATGGCTGACGATCTGTGAGTGAGTGAACCACCAACACTGTTTCTTACACAGTATGTGAATTTCGGAATTAGATCGGGGGTAAGTTACAAAACCAGTAGCATTTTCCGAATAATCAATCAGTTCCGCGCTCTACCCACCTTCCAAGTGGGACACACCGGCTTTAAGCTGGAGCTGAAAAATGCTTCGGTCAAGAATAGAATCCCCGACTATGTGAGGCGTGACTGGAGAGCAATCTAAAGCTGGACCACTAATACACCAGCTGACCAACGAGACATAATTTGCAAACGAAAACATTATTTCACTAAAATTACCAAAGGTTTACCTGCCACCCTTAGGCTATCTTTACACTGCCTGTTCAATAAGTTTCACCTCCTGTAAATTTCCATTTCAAGGAGGGAAGAAAACTGGTGGTTGGTGGTGACTCTTTATCTGAGACAGACTTGAGTTGACAGACTCTATTTACTGACGTGCAGCGCGATGTGACTGAAGGTGATCCATTTCAGCTGAACTGAATACTCCTCTTTTAACTACATCCCTTAGGCATTGTTGCCAACAAGCTAGATAGTTCGCCATCTCACACAGCATTCTGTGAATCGTTTTTTTAAAGATAGTTGGAGGCAATCGGCAGGAAGCCTTGGACTAAGGTTCTGTGCTTGTTGCCCTTCATCACCAGCCAGCATAGTGACCATACGTTAGAAACTTGACTGATAGAATTCACCCTGCACCAACACAACACCAAGGACTAGACGCATAACACCTATAACTTACCGCCTAATGTTCAATCTAAGTATTAAATACAGTCCTACTGAAGACGAGTAATGAGATCAAATAACTCAATGATGGTAACGTCTCTGACTGCTACACACAGGGTGATGTGGATTCAAATTTCAAGAAGGATATCGTTAGTTCTTCCAAGACTGCAGATATGCCTTGCTGACTGACTGACTGACTAGTGGTGAGTGCCAGCAAGCACGAAAACTAGGTCAAGCAAGGCTATCTGCCGACTACCTTCAACCATCTAATAACATCCTTGAATCATTTTTATCGTCGAGGATGAAAGAAATGTGCTACTACTTCATTTCTAGACGGCCTTATGACTAAGAAGGAGGAAGATACAATAACTGGTCAGTATATTCAATTTTTTTAAGCCTTAGGAATCATCCACGATCCGCTCTAATGACACTTTACTTACTTTACTTTACTCTAATGACACCCTTAACGACGACCTAAAGATTATTCACCGGGTGAAAAAGGATATTCAGAGAGTTTCTTTTTTGACGAGAATATGAATTCAAAGACAAGACAGGCACTAGTGAATGTAACGACAGCTCCAAAGAAAACCTTGTTTTAAAAAACTGCAATTTGATCGCAAATGTCAATTCTATCCTGAGAGTTCATAACAACACTCAATGACTGGTTTCAACATGGAACTTTGCATAGATGTGCACACTAGTTCAACTTACCACTACTTGCCATACATGCACCACACAAAACAAAAGAGGAGAGTAAACACAGGTTCATCAAAAGAGGGACAGATAATAGACAGAAAGGGCAGAGAGGGGGGAAAAGAACAGTAGTAGCAATATGATGGAAGAGTTTTATTGGATGATATGACAAATCCTCACAAAGAGTGAATGAATGCATCTGAGCCATCCATTTGACAACGGTGTTTTTCAGCCATATCACCGATTACAGCCTCTAGTCGTCATTGGTTCTTACCATCCTGAGGACACCAACCAGCCAGCCAACCAGTCTACGCCTCCCTACCTGGCTAGATGGCCTAAACTAACTGTTGTGGATTTCACTGACTGATGTCGTCATGTTTCGGTTCGATCACCATGTGCTAGCTATTTTCCAAACTGATCCATCCTGTCAGCTAACATTGCCCATTGTTTAAGAAAGCGATAGCTGGTTAGGCATGCGCAAAGCATGTCTTAACCATCTCAACCGATGTATTTTCACAACCTTTTCGATTGATTTTTTCTTCTTGACTTAGCTAGCCACTCAACGCCTAACCAATTAAATATTACTCACCCTACTATGCCATACCAACACGTGAGACGGGAGACAGAACGTAGACACCTATGTAATCAAAGACAACTAGGCAGTGTCTTCATGTCTTCCACTTTCAATGACCGTGTCTCACGGTCATAAAGAATGGCGACAAATGCCGAACGGCCCTTCTCAATCCGCGCTGAAATTTCACAACAACAACAACAACAAGAGCAAGTATTGATAATTGAACATCAAACTAAATCCCTACAAAACCAATACTTGAAAAGTGATCTGATGCACACTAGCGGCTGGTCCTAATCAGGCAATTGCCTGGGGTTCTAGTGGGCAGTCGTGACCAGTAGGGTGCAGCAGGTTGTAGATGATGCAGTAGCTCATCGAAGAAAACATTGCGAAGTGGTCACGCAATGACATGAATAGGCAGAAGTTAGGATTCATGAGCCATTGGATGGGGTCCCTGTGGCTTAATGGTCTACGAGCTCGCCTTATCACTGGAAGGCCCTGGGTCCAGACCCTGACGGTGGTGTGTGCATACTACTGAAGAATCCAAACTAGGCTGACGAAACAGCTGACTGTCCAGTACTCTCTGTGGCTGGTTTTCCAATGGTTCACTGACTGATGTCAGTTCATGATGAAATCCTCCATCCAATCAAACAAAATCCTTACTAAACCAATACTTAAAGATAAATAATAACAGTTGACCTTAACCAAAATTGTCAATATTTAAAACACGAAAATTTGTATTATTTCAAACAGTTTATGCACGTCACAAACACATTGATAGTAAATTTATTTTCTATATGTTATGTATCTGTCGCGCTTGGTATATTAAATTCTATCCAAACTTTCTCACTCTCTCTCTCTCTCATAATAATGTGAAGCCTATCTATCTATCAATGTCAGATGCACGTGATACACAACCCATTTATTTAAAGGAGTTTAGTTTATCATGAAATATCTCACAGTTAGATTATATATATATATATATATATATATATATATATATATATATATATATATATATATGAAGTGTTTATTTGCATGGATTTTATCGGTTACAGGATTGACAATTAGCTGATATCAGTTGGAGAACCATTGTAAACCAGCCACAGGGAATACTGGACAGCTATTTTGTCAGCCTAGTTTGGGAATCTTCATCAATGCACACTCACCACTAGGGTTCGACAGCAAGATCTTCGAGTTACTAGGCAAGCCCAGCTACTAGGACACAACCAGATCCAACGGTCACTGCAGGAATTCCAACTTCTACCAAGTTGTAATAGATACTCAGCGCAACCGCCAGCCTGTGTCACCGGCGAGAAACTGTCCTTCCGTCTGACTTGGTGAACCGTGCTGGTTACTTCTCAGTTGAATTCCAGGTAACTTCCTGTATGCAGCCAACCAGTCACCTGTGAGTATCGGAGTAATTATCAAGTGTTCATTCGTAGAGATTTGATTGGTTATCGGTTTGATAACTGAGAGTTAGAGTACCGCTGAAAAACCAACAAGGAGTACTGGACAACTGTTTTGCCCTAGTTTAGGACTCTTCATCCGTTAAAAACACGCACTAGAATTGTACAACGCAATTATCTCAAATTTGAGCACTTTGGTAGATATTTGATACTGTGTAGGAGAACAAAGAAGTTCATCCATTCAATTGAAATGAATCTCAGCCATATAGCTTTCAACGATCATTATTCATTTATCTGTGATGATTGAAACACATTTGGTCAAATGGATTTTCAAGGAACAAGAGTTCGATAAGTACGTTGTATTGTGTTGTGACTGTGTATTTCTATACACTGTCTTTATATGACAGAGTTAATAAATACACCACTGAGCTTTACTAGTAACGGTGGGGAGTGAGTGTGTGTGTATGTCTGTTAAGAACAGTCTGATCACCAGGTTAAATGCCAAGCTAGGATAAGTCAGCATGAAGTGTAGCTAAAGCCCAAGTCTAGCAGGGTACAACATGGTATCTCAGAGAAATTATGAACGTTATTTATAATTGAAGCCAACGAGAAGCACGCTCGAAGTCATTCAAGCAGCCTAAATGATTGGTTTCCTAGAATACAAAGCACACACACACTATAGTATGCAGTGTTCTTTACTTACTGATGGCGACGACGACGTTCAAAGCACAGTTGTTAATGCTTATCATCAAAACAAAGTGACTACTGACAAAGCTTTCCCGACTAGGCTGACGGAACACATATGGGTGTCCACCACCAGTACTCTCCGGTGGTTTTCAACGGTGATCTAACTGATCTCAGACCGTGATCAAACCGCTAACCAATCAAATCCCTGCAAACCGACACTTGATAGATAATCTGATTTGGATAGTGCCATTAGAAGACTTAAGATTTATCAGAAAAATGTGGTTTATCTGAGTGTAATACATTTCAAACAATCTGATCACACACACAAACATTTAATTGTCATGTCAATTTAATATGAAAAATAAAAGGTCGAATAAATAAACAAAGTGACAAGGACGTTTAGTTATCTATAGTCGAATAAGAATTATCAAAGTAGGTTAAGAGTGCTAATAATAAATTATCTCTCTACATACACAGATAGGGGTGCGGCTTAAAGTTTACGAATAGCTATCATCTCTGTGTATTTAATTGAAATGCCTTGATAATGCAGTATTTTAATGATTATGTAACCAAAGCGTAGTGTTCACTGTTCGCATTATGCTGATTCTTAAATCCATTTTTGTCACTTTGTTTATTTTAATTGACCTTTACTTCTTCACATAAACTGACATAAAAAGTAAATGTGTGTATGTATGTGTGCGTGTGTGGAATCAGATTGTTCTACAAAGTGCATATTGCGCAAATATATCACATCACATTACTTTTCAGATAATCTCGATCTTCTGATAACACTATTGAAATTTATAAAAAAAGACCTAATTGTTTTGAATTAATCTGATACTGAAGATAAGGCAGTAACTCATCGAAGAAGAGGACATTGCGAAATGGTCGCGCTATGTCGTGAATTGGCAGAAGTTAGAATTCATGAGCTGGCCAATGGATCGGGTCCCAGTGGCTGGATGAATGGTCTACGACCTCGCCAGCCTTGTAACCGGGAGGTCCTGAGTTCGGATCGTGGCGGTGATGGGTGCGTACCGATGAGGGGCCCCAAATTGGGACGAAACAGCTGTCCAGCAGTCCCAGCCAGTTTTCCAGTGGTTCTCTAACTGATGTCAGTTCATGATGAAATCCTGCATCCAATCAAACAAAATCCCTACAGAATCAAAACTTGAGAATCAATCTGATACCCACTAGTGAAACTTGTTTAAGTTCGTATGTTCAAATAATCTGACTAAAACCCAAATCTATTGACCTAAAGGTCAGATGGCCGACCGGAAAGAATTAGCAACAGAGGACTCTGCTCAGAAGACAGATGGATGACATAGAGCGCCAGACAGAAACTTTAAGTGGAACCCCAATGGGAGACAATGAGTTGGGCATCACACTTTGAGGTTGAAATGGAGATCGTGTGCCGAGGAGATAAAAGACTATGGGCAACCCTGGGGTAAGGTAATGACGACCGAAGGAAACAAGACAAAATGGAGATGTGCTGTTGAATCCCCCATGTTTCACTAAGGAACCCAAGGGAATAATAATAATATAAGTAGTGATAATGGGGTGAATTACCTGTGTAGTTGACCTCACAATCATCTCGGATCTACAACATTTTTCATGAAACTATCATTTTCAAGTTTGATCAGGGATTGATTTCAGTCGGCTAACCATTGAAAGCCAGCGTAGAGTACTGGGCAACCAGCTGTTTCGTCCTAGTTTGGGACTAATTGGCAGTACGCACCCACCGCATTTTGGGACTGAGGGCAAATACTCGACTGTTCATCATGCTGAAAGCACAAATTGTTATAAGTCAGAACTCATGAGCTGGTCATTGAGTCGGGTCCCAGTGGCTGAATGGTCTACGAGCCCGATAACCTTGTATATGGAAAGTACCGGGTTCTAACCCCACCCGATGGTGGGTGGGCGCATACTGCCGATGAATCCCAAACAAGGACGAAACAGCTGTCATGTGGTCCCTGCTGGTTGTCAATGGTCTGCCAACTTATATCAATCCGTGGTCAAACTTGAAAATGTTAGATTCATCAAAATTGTTGCAGATATGAGATGACACGCGCGTTGAATAACTTTCGCAAAAGTAATACAACCAAGTTTCGACATCCTTTTCTTGTGAATGGGTGTGAAACACGGAATATATTATCACTATCAGTACGAAAACAATATTTAATTGAATAACTATCATTTTCGACAATAAACTAGAATGTTCATCTCACAAGGAAATCATGGAATTCTATGATACATAAACCATAGCAACGATAATAAAAGTACACATTAATGAACAAATATATTCATTCAGATGAGAACACGCTTGTGACAGGCACTACAATCGCTCTCTACATTAAATCGTTAACAATATTTTACTATTCTTATTTTATAACATTTTTAGTGAATGATAACCTAAGTGATTAGAAAAATGGCACATGTCAAGTGATCCACAACGGAAAACTCAGCGAGGCGTTTGGAGTAAACACAGGAGTCAGACAAGGGTGCTTATTATCACCCAGAATGATATTCCTAATTGTGGTGGATTATGCGTCAGACAGTGGGAAACGAGAAGACAGGGATATCCTGGACCGACGTGAAGAACCTAGAAGATCTGGATATTGTGAGTGCATGATTTATGTTTGATATCACACAAAATCGAAGACTTACAAGCGAAAACCGACAAACTGGTCGAAGAAGCAGCCGGCAAAGACAGGACTCCAAGTGAACATAGACAAGGCGGAGGTCATGAAAATAACGAGAGGGATTTGAAAGAGGTTACTTCATTCACTCACTTATCTAGGGAGCATTGTCTCAACTACAGGAGGAACGTAAGAGGATGTCAAATCGACAATCGGGAAGGCGAGAAACACATTCATCAACCTGAAACCAATCTGGAAATCATCGTCACTCCACATTAACAACAAAAATCAGTCGGATTTTCAATACAAACACGTCAAGTCAGTCAGTTCTTCTATACGGATCAGAAACTTGGCGGGCGGGCCACATAGAATATTTCCAACAGCCTGTTGCAGACTTTTATCAACAATTGTCTTCGCTCTATACTGAAGATTAGATGGCCGGGTTGGAAAGGATCACCAACAAGAAACTATAGAAACAAACAAAACAAGAACCAATCAATCGCCAGTCAACAAATATGCAGGAGAAAGTGGAGATGGATTGGACACTCGTTGAGGAGGCCGCTGGGTGACATCTCGCGCGTCAGGCCATTGCTCGAGTGGAACCAGGCCGAAAGGGAAGCGGCGAGTGGGACGTCGGTGTAAGAGTGACATGTCTGTCTGTCTGTTTTCGACATAGAACTTTGCACAAATGTGCGGAAGTTCAAGTCGCCACATTCCGTGTAGCACGCGAAGCAAGAGAAGAAAGTACAAGAAAAGCATAATAGAAACAGTGAGCAGAGGTGTGAGACAAAGGAGTAATAAAGAAAAACAAAACAGTTTCATTGGAAATCATAAGTCACAAGGAGTGGATGCATCTGCGCCACTGAGAACGATTTTGAGCCATGTCACCAATTGTTTCCAACCATAGATTTTTACCGTCCCGAGGACCCCAGCCTGGAAGTCTACACCTTCCTACGTGGCTTAGACCAACTGTTGTGGATTTCATTGACTGATGCCAAGTTTTTGTTTGACCGCCGCTAGCTTTTTTCCAGCCTGACCCTATATCCGCTAACATTGCTCGTCGAGGGAGGCGATGGCTTGGCATACGTAACACATGTCCTAACCATCTCAGTCTTTGTAGCTTCACGACTTCGTCGATTGATTTCCCCTGTTTACCTAGAACTCTACGCCTAACCTCCATGTTGCTCACCTTATTATGCCACTTTACACGGGAAATAGAACGCAGGCACCTATGATCAAAGACAGCTAGTCTTTTCATGTCTTCCACTCTCAGTGGCCAGGTCTCACAACCATAAAGGAGGACGGAGCGGACTGATGAGCAGTACACCCGCCCTTTGGTCGATAGTCGAACATCTCGTCTACGCCAGAGTCGGCGTAAACTAACAAATGCGAAACGAGCCCCTTGTATTCGTGCTGAGATTTCGTCAGAGATCAACCCGTTGGGGCTGATGGTACTTCCCAAATAAGTGAAGCGGTCAACGTGCTCTACCACTTCACTTCCTATTTTTAAACTAGGCGTCGATGTAGTCCAGTCCTGTAACATCATCTTGCATTTGGCGGGAGCGAATCGCATGCCAAACATTCGTAGATTGCGGCTCAAGGTGTTTAGAAGACTCTGCATTTCGTCAGCGTCTTCGCCTAGAAGGACTATATCGTCTGCATATTCCAAGTCAACGAGATTATTCCCGGTAGCAAGTCAATCCCTGAGTCGCTGAAGTCACCTAGGGTTAAGTCCATTAACACATCTATGATGAAGTTGAATAGAAAAGGAGATAATGGGCATCCTTGACGGACACCACTGGTCGTCATCAGTTCAGATGACAGCTCGCCGTAAGCCCTCACCTGGCTGTATGAGTACGAGTAGAGTGCCTTAATCAGTGCAATATATTTTCTCGGAATTCCCTTTACAGCCAAGCATCTCCAGAGAACTTCCCGATCGACAGAGTCGAATGCTGCCTTTAGGTCAAGAAATATAATGACTGTTGGACGCCGGTAGGAATGCCTATGTTCTAGAATCTGTCGGAGGGTGAAGATATGATCAATACACCCTCTTCCTGGTCTAAAGCCTGCCTGGCTCTCTCGTGTTTGTGCTTCCCGAGCACCACTCAGTCTACGCATGATTATTGAGCCTAAGACTTTAGATACTATATTAGTCAAGCTAATCCCTCTGTGATTATCACAGGAAGACTTGTCTCCCTTCTTGTATATGGGGATAATCAGTGACTTACACCAACCCGATGGGACTTCTTCTGATTCCCAGACGCTGCCTAGTACCTCAGTTAATCCGGACAGTAAGCTGTCTCCACCGTACTTAAATACCTCTGGAGTCATTCCATCAGGTCCCGCTGCTTTGCCTAGTTTCAGATTGGTGACAGCTTTAGTAACCTCAGTTAGTGACGGAGGACCTGTGTCTATATCCCATTCAGGGAGGTGTTGGATGCTCGGAAGGTTGAGCGTGGCTGTGGGCAAATTAAACTGCTCCTCATAATGCTCTTTCCAACGATCCAGTCGTCTATCCTGTGAGCTAATTATAGTGCCATTTTTTTCCGAGATTGTCTCACTAATGATTTGTCTTCTCCCACCCGTTTCCCTGATGAGTCCAAAGAGTTGCCTGGTGTTGCCTATCCTCGAAGCTTTCTCCATCTCTTTGGCTTTTGTCGCCCACCACTGTTCACGGTCCTTGCGGAGACTTTTCGTAAGTTTCCTCTTGTGCAGCTTTCGCTCCTCATTGAATTCGGAGCTCGCCGGAATAAGTCTTCTAGCATCTATCAGTTCGGATGAGGCGGTGGAGATCCAGTGGTTTTTACTCACCTTTGGGTTTACCTTATTCACAGCTTTTACAGCTGTATCTATGGCTGCCTGGATATTTTTCCAAGCTTCTTCAGGGTGAGCACAGCTGTCGAACACAGATATGTGTTTAGCTAGTTCTTCCTCAAATACGGATTTAGTTTCCTGATCGAGCTGGGGACGTGATGGTTTTACCGCCAGCTGTTTCCTACGTCCGTTCAGTCGTAAGCACACCCGAGCGCGGACCAGTGCATGGTCGGTATCTACGCACGTGTTCCAGAAGGAGCGACAATCTCCTACCGACCCACGCCAACGATAGCTTATTGCTATGTGGTCTATTTGTGTCCAGCGTTGGTTTGATGAAGGGGGTCTCCAAGTCAAACAGTGTCTCTCCTTGTGTTTAAAGTTAGTGCTTACAAGAAACAAATGATTATCAGAGCAGAACTGTAGGAGACGGTCACCGTTGTCGGTTCGCTGGCACGGAACTCCATAGGTGCCACCGACATCCTTCTCAGATTGACACAATTTCCCTACTTGAGCGTTAAAGTCACCAGCTAGAACGACTATGTCTGAGCGTTTAGCCTTTCGCACCAAACTAGACAGCTTTTGGTAGAACTCATCCTTCGTTTCATCTGAACTGCAGTCAGTGGGGGCGTAGGCGGAGATTACGAAAAGGCATCGGCGAGTAGTGCAGTCCTTCCTCCTTCTTACTGATCCGTTCAGGCGGACAGCACACATTCGGCTATCTACCGGGATCCAGTCAAGCAATGTCTTTTCTGCCCTAGTACTCAAAGCTATCCCTACGCCAGCTAATCCTCGTGAACTAGCTGTGGCATCTCCTGACACCCTCAAGGTGAATTTTGCAGATTCAACCTGTTGGCCAGGTGGGGTTAGGTGAATAACCACACTTGGGTCTTGTATGCGTGTTTCTGAAACACAGCATACATCAATGGCTCGTGATGCCAGGGTCTTGGCTAGTGATGCTTGTTGTCCTATTTGGCAAAGTGTCCTAACATTAAGAGCTCCTATATGAAATTGGTGGCGCGGCTTTAAGAGGCTGTCGGTGGTGGTTTTTTGGCTTCCATCGTTTTTAGTGGACGCAGAGTGGAGAGGAAGTGGAGAGCTATCAAGTCGAGGAGTTGCATCAGTGGAAGGAAGGCAAGATGATAGAGATGAAGATGAAGACAAAGATGAGTGAGTAATAGAGAGGTTTCGTGTGCATTTCGGATTGTGAGGGCGATTGTTACTTCCCGGCTGCCCACACCGTGGAAGTTGGTTGCGTGACCGCAGAGCCCAGGGGACAACTGCTTGAGGCCGGTCACACGCGGCCTGTTTTTGTTCGTTCTTTTTTGTTTGGTGTGTCTCAGTAGCAGATTTATCACTCCTGCCCTGTGACACGGCAGCAGGAAGCGCGGTCGTTGTTAATCCGGGCCACGGCCGATCCGGCATGAAATTTTGTGATTTTGTATTGGACATGATGTTGGATTGGGTAGCTGCTTTTTGTTTAACCGCTATCCAAACAACCTGCCTGGCATGGTAGAACCTCAAGAGACATAAGTCTCAGCCAGTATAGCTTGAATAGATCATTGCGGTGTTCAAGCCCGACCACCACGTCAAGGTAGCAGCTTTCGGTCGGGACATGGAGGAGATCGTGTGAAGAGGAGTTGAAACAGTATGGACTAACATGGATGCAGGTGAAAAGTACAGCAGAAGGAAGACAGAAGTGGCAAATGGAGACGTGCAGTTGAAGCCCTATATTCCACTAGGAACCCAAGGGAACAATAATAATAAATACAATAATAATAAAAAAATACTTTTCAGTGTTATGATATCCATTATTATTATTAATAGTAGTAGTATTGTTACTACTAAAACACAAGCCTGTCACAATATCAGAACCAAGAAATGCCATCGTTTATGCGAGGACTGGTATACTGCCCGGATGATCAGAGAGGAAACAGTTGGTTGTCTTAAGAGGCCACCACCAATCCCCCCCCAGGTCTTTTACTTGAAGTCTGATATACAAGGCTACATTCCCAGGTTTAACGGTGACCAAAATAGGTTCATAGGCAATTCGGTATGACAAGGCTAGTTAGCTGTCTTTGATCAAAGGTGTCTGAGTTCTATCCCCCGTCTTATGTAGTGATAACATTGCCCATTGTGGAGGAAGGCGATGGCTGGTTAAGGATACATAACACAAGCTTTATCTATCTGAGCCGGTGTAACATCACACTCTCGTCGATTGATTTCCCCTCTTTGACTTAAACTAGCACTCAACCGATGCCTAACCTCAATATGTAATCACACAATAGAAATGGATAAGATAACAGTATTAAAGAAAGTAATATAGCTAGGCGGAGAAAAAGATGGTTATTAATCACTGAAATCTCTTTTTCTATCGAATTAACACCATACATAACACGTGCAAGTGAAATGACGCAACCCCTATACTAGACATACGGGGGAAATTGCAGTGAATATCAGAGGCGCTGGGGAGAGAAAAATACACATATACCATTTCCAAGAGTTAGTTCATAGAGATTTGATTTACTTCAATTTTGACCACAGAGTGATGACATCAGTGAAAGAACTATTGAAAACCAGCCACAGGGAGTAGTGGACAGTCAGATGTTTCACCCTAGTAGAATGGGACTCATCGGCTGTACGCACCCACCACCGACCAAGATTTGAACCCAAAGACTTCTGTTTACAAGGCAACAAGCTCGTAGAGCATTCAGCTACTGAGACCCGAGTGAATGGTCATCTAGCTTATGTGAATCCATGGTCAAACTTATGTATTCATTAATATTTATGAACAGCAATAAATCGTATCAATGACGACAACCTGTTGAGAACACTCAGGATGTTACACATACGCTTATACTGAATAAGAATTACAGACTGGTACATGCAGAATCTCTCGCAGAAAACTAAAGTCTAAGCATGTACTATTTGTCGACGATGAACACCGCTCAGAAAGCAATAAAAAAATGCATAAACATGCATATGTATATAAAGAGATAATGTGAACACTTACACATGTCAACGCTTCACCGATATCACTCAACACTGAATGTCGTACAGATGACATAAGAATTTTCTGTTCAGTTAGTAGCTGAACAAATAACTGAATAATTACATCGACATTTAAATTATCCAATAGACGGAAGAAGGATTCACAACTGTAAAAAGCAAATAAATATAAAGAAGAATTAAAATAACAATATGCTAAAAGAATAGGATAATAATAATAATAATAGTTAATAAGTTACAGGCTTGACCATGATTTGACATCAGTTAGAGAACTAATTGAAAAACCACCAGGAAATAGTACTGAATAACCATTTGTTTCGCCCTCGTTTTGGTCTCTTCATCAGTGCACACACACACACACACACCACGGTTTAGACCAAAGTCCTTCAGATTATAAGGTGACTAAATCGGTAGACAATCAAATTCCTCCAAGCTAACAACAAGCACCTGATAGTCAAATTATACTCCCTAGTGACTGGTTGGCTCTACACAGGAAGATGTAACCAGAGGGGTTTCACCAATTATGATAAGAGAACAATTACTCACATATTATATTGGCTGGCCACTGGATCAGGTCACAGTGGGGATCAATGGTTTACAACCTCACCTTGTAACCGAAAGCTCCTATCCTGAGTGCGAACCCCAGTGTGTGTGTGTGTGTACTGATGAGGAGTCACAAAACAGGACGAAACATATGTCCAGCACTACCTAGTAGTTCGGAACCGGTCAAATCCCTGCAAACCGACACCTGATAAAAAGCACCTGCTTCAATTTTGATCACGAAAAGACTGAGAAAAGTCTGGGAACCTCTGCTAAACACTAGAAAAACTACTGGATTGGTGGTTCGCCCCAGTTCGGGAGTCTTCAGCGATCGAATCAAAGACCTTTAATGATCTGATCCAACTGAATGATATCTCTGATATCCACTATCTTTTCACTGAGATAAACACACACTTCACGCTATTATGATGATATGATTGCGAAGATTAGGCCTATTAGAGCTTAGTAATTTAAATATCCTCATAATTTACATATTCAAAGCAAGTGCAGATTTAATCGGTTGGAAAAAATCTGCGCATTGCCTATTTGACATTCATTAAGAAATACAAAGGCTTTTTATAATCATAATCAGTGAATCCCTAATAATTTATTCACACAGGAGAAGAAAAATTAGAAGAAAATAACTTCTTCAGCAAGTTGTATAGTTTTATAAATCCCTCATTAATATTAGCATATAAATGACTAGTAATTAAAGCCTAACTAGATAGAACGATAATATTTGAAATATTATTATGTATTAGGGTGTATAAGCACAAGCGAAGCGAATTTGCGCGTCGGTAGCACAGCGATAGAATACTCGCCAGCCAAGCGCCCCAAGCGGTCCAGGGTTCGATTCCTGGTCACCAACGCACTTCTCTACCTCACTAAGTTAGTAATAAGACTACTGGCAAAGAGGGAAGGCTGGGCCAAGTGAGGCTGGCTAGCAACCCCATCCCGTGGAAATATACACCACTGCTACCGAAACTTCAAGCCTCCAGCTAGCTACCTTGAAGGCGCCCTACGTTCCATTGGGAACGTAAAGGAATAAAAAAAAAATAAAAACGTAACAGCTATGTACTACTGACTGATTAACACGAGTAGTTGAACAACAATCATACATCATCAACAACAACCAGTAATGCTTGCTGCAGCTGCTGACCAGACAGACTGAAGTGATTTAAACACCGGGGGTGGCGAGCTCAACCTCAGTGGTGTACGCGGAGAGAGAGCCGGATCACATCGAACCAACCAATTCCTAGCTAACTACTTGGGTGGCGCAGATGAGGATGTCAAAACCAGTAATGGAAAGGTGGGAAAAGAAGTCGGGAAAAATTTACCCAACTCAAAATAATAATAAAAAAAAACATGATTCGGATTTTCAACATTAATGTCGAATCATTTTCCTCTATATATAGTTCAGAAACTTCGTGGATCACAAAAAGCGTGGATCCCAACAGGCGCTTTCGCCAGTCAATATTGAAGATTAGATGATGATCAACCAGAAGGAATGACCAACAAGAAACTCTGAAAATGAATTAATCAACGACTTTTAATGCGCCATTAAATACACCGAAGGGAATGAAAGTGAATCGAACACAAGCTGAGGAGACACCTCTGAATGACATTATGCGTCAGGTTTCCGATTAGAACCTCGGTGAAAAAGAGACAGGTTGGACGTTCATCAAGAGTGAAATGGAGTAGATCATGTGGAAAGGAAATGAGAGCAAAAAAGCAATCGTGGAGCCAGCAAAGGAGGACTGTAGAGAACAGAATGAAATGGAGATATGTGTTGCTAAAGCCCTATATTCCAATTACAGCCCAAGGGAACCAGTGGAGGACTTCCCATTGTAAATAGTGTACTGCTTACTTCCTATCAGAAGAACAGGAATGCAAGCACCCTGATTGTGGGACAGAAAGCTTCTCTAACAAAAGAGGGTTAGGTAACAGGGTGTGTAATCAAGGAAGGCACACCAAACATATTTGGCACAGCTATCTAACCTAGAGATAATATTATGATATAAGATGACAGTGGCATCTAAAGTTCGCCTGTTATGTTCATAAGCAAATTAATTAGAGTCGTTAAGAGCCTCAAAAAAAGGTTCAAAGTTAAGTAAATGCAGTGTTTCCATTATTTTTTCTTTGAAAAGAATCAGCGTCAAGTTGACCACAGGGTACGGTCGAATGGCGGAATTCAAAATATTCACAGCAATGAATAGATCCCAATCAGCGCTTTCTGGCAACCTGCACGCATGACACTAGTAACCAGTTACGAACTAGTGTCCAATCAAAGTACCACAAACAGTATACTACAGGATGTCAGTCGCTAGTTCGAATAGCTAGGTCAGTACTGGTAACATCTCTGGCTTCAGCATAATAATGGATGATATGGGTTCAAATGCCAGAGAGGAAATGAGTATTTTCAAGTTCGCAGATGAACCTCGATGGCAAGCAAGAAACCTAGGTTTAAGGCTTCTCGTCAACTGCATTCAATCATATATATATATATATATATGTTATTATTGATTATTGTTCTCTTGGGTTCCTAGTTGAACATTGGGCTTCAACTGCACGTCTCCACTTGCCACTTCTCTCTTCCTTCTGCTGTACTTTTCACCTGCATCCATGTTAGTCCATACTGTTTCAACTCCTCTTCACACGATCTCCTCCATGTCACTCTTACACCGACGTCCCACTCGCCGCTTCCCTTTCGGCCTGGTTCCACTCGAGCAATGGCCTGACGCGCGAGATGTCACCCAGCGGCCTCCTCAACGAGTGTCCAATCCATCTCCACTTTCTCCTGCATATTTGTTTGGCGACTGGTTCTTGTTTTGTTTGTTTCCATAGTTCCTTGTTGGTGATCCTTTCCGGCCCAGCCATCTGATCTTCAGTATAGATTTAGTGAAGACAGTTGTTGATAAAAGTCTGCAACAGGCTGTTGGAAATATTCCTTGTGATCCACCCGCCAAGTTTCTGATCCGTATAGAAGAACTGACTGACTTGACGTGTTTGTATTGAAAATCCTACTGAATTTTGTTGTTGATGACGGCTGAGTGACGAAGATTTCCAGATTGGTTTCAGGCTGATGAATGTGTTTCTCGCTCGATTTGACATCCTCGTCCGTTCCTCCTGTAGTTGAGACAATGCTCCCTAGATAAGTGAGTGAATGAAGTAACCTCTTTCAAATCTCTCCCGTTGATGGTGATTGGCGCTGGATGTTGCTGCTGTTGTTGTTGGTTTGTTATTTTCATAGCCTCCGTCTTGTTTATGTTAGCCTGGAGTCCTGTCTTCGCCGGCTGCTTCTTCGACCAGTTTGTCGGTTTTCGCTTGTAAGTCTTCGATTTTGTGTGAAATCAAGCATAAATCATCCACCTCGCCTGGATTACTAGCTCGTTAGCTTTCTAGCCTCGCCTAGACTATTAGCTTGCTAGTTTTCTAGCCGGTCGCAAGCCCGGATGAAGAGGGATAGTTGGGGCGTGGTGCTAGCAACTCCACACCCAAAACTCAACTAAACCACTACATAAACTTCACTCCACCAATATATTAAAAATTATATATATATATATATATATATATATATATATATATATATATATATATATATATATATAATTAGGATGACACATACAGAAAGGTATGCAATAAAAGCAATATATGAGGTCATTCAATGTCTGAATATTTCTTTCAATTCAACAGAATATGTTCATATACGGATATTGTTGAAAACAGTTGTTTACTATAATATTAGATTCTTTGTTGTTTTTGAATATCTCTCATGCAATAGCTGCAGTTTTGCAGGTCGACAAAAGATGTATACGTAACGATAACACATTACTCACACCATAAAGTTTCTGTGGATTTATTCGATTAGTTTCTATGTAGATTTCCACCATGAACTGACACATTATCAGTTACAGAGACTTCAATCGATAGCAATGTGCAGTGAAATCTACACTTTTTTTAAAAGAACTAATCGAACCCCTGCAAGGCACCCATATTATTGTTATTAACGCATGATTATGACATAGACATTCTAGAGTCATATGGGCAAGAAGTGGTGACCTGCGCTATCCATCAAGTTGGTTAAGGGAATATATATACTACCCAACAAGACTGATAGACGGTGGCGTTATATCCTAAACTAACAGAAGTTAGAATTCATGAGTCATCACATTCATTCAATCCCTCAATGACTGAACGATAGATAGTCTATAACCTCATGGTCCTAAGCTTATGATTTCCATTGGAATCATGCGACAGTACCGTTGAAGAGTAAGTTCCAAAGTAGGACATAACCACGAAGTAAATAAAAAAAATAAATAACTTTCTCTATAGGATTTCATCATGGGCTGACATCGGTTAGCGAATCATTACCACCCCAGTTGTGTCCTCTTAGTTTGCGACTCTTCAGCCGATGACAGTGGCTGGAGTGGTCATTGGTTCGGGTACCAGTGGCTCAAGCGTCCGCATGAGCTCGCCTCGTAGCCGACAGTCTTCGGTTTGAACCATGGCGGTGGGTGGGTACTGCTGAGAAGAATGAAACTAGACTGACAAAATAGTTGACTCTCTCCAGTACTCCCTGCTGGTTCTCTAACCGATGTCAGCTCATGATGAAACCCTGTAACCAATCAAATCCCTGTAAAACAACACTTGGATTTTCTCTGTTTGTTTCCTTTAAGAAGCAAGGTGTTTAAGTTAGAGAACAGCTACCAATAAATGACACCCTGAGCAAGTAATGCGAGTAAATATTTGAGAAATTAATAATAAATTATAACAAGTTTGAATGTATACACTAAGCTTAAGGCGATAATTCTCCTACAAGCAAACACATAAACTTAGCCTCATTCCTAACCCTAACCAACCTATGATTTAACCCTTAGTCACCACCTAACCCTAAACTTAATCTAACGCTTAACCACTAACCCTACGTGATATCCGACTATCGACCAAAGGGTGTGTGTACTGCTCATCAGTCCGCTCCATCCCCCTCTATGGCTGGCTGTGAGACCTGGTCATTTAGAGTGGAAGACATGAAAAGATCAGCTGTCTTCGATCATAGGTGCCTGCGTTCTATCTCCCGTGTGAAGTGGTATAATAAGGTGAGCAATATTGAAGTTAGGCATCCGTCGAGTGCTAGGTAGGTGGGAGGGGAAATCAATCGACGAGGTTGTGAAGTTACATCGACTGAGATGGTTAGGACATGTGTTACGTATGCCTTGTCATCGCCTTCCTCAACCGACTGGCAATTTTAGCTGATATAGGGTCAGGCTGGAAAAGGGCTCGCGGCGGTCAAACAAAAACATTGCGCCAGTCAATGAAATCTACAACAGTTAGTCTGAGCCACGTAGGAAGGTGTAGACTTCCTAACTGGTGGAGTCCTCGAGGCAGTAAAAACCAATGGTTGGAAACAATTGGTGATATGGCTCAAAATCGTTCTCAATGGCTGGCGCATATGCATCCACTACTTGTGACTTATGATTTCCAATGAAACTGTTTTGTTCTTCGTTACTACTATTCCTTTGTATTACACCTCTGTTTACTGTCTCTATTATGCATTTCTTCTACTTTCTTCTCTTGCTTTGTGTGCTACATGAAGGGAGTGTGGCGACTTGAACTTCCGCACATATGTGCAAAGTTCTATGTCGAAAACAGACAGACATTCAGACTAACCCTACACGTAATCAAAATTGTAAAACAAAATCAGGAGAGTAAAGTGTAGGTTACAACCATCTCCCTCAACATCAATCAGAGGGTTTTTCGTGATGTCAGCTGCTCTCATCCTGTAACTGCTACTATCACCAAGAAAATCTTTCCTTTCCCTTCAAAAATGGAGCATAGGGCGCTTCCCCACGCTTGAAGCTTTGACATTCTTCCAGTAACAGAAGTTTTCTTGTTTCACTTACAAGATTCTCCGAAGTAATTAACCACAATATTGAATTACTTTCAACGAATTTTGTTCTTTGAGACAAACAGGATAATATAATATCATTGATGATCTCGCTGCCAAGGCGAGTAAAACATAGCCAATCAGCGCTTAGATCGTAAGTGTACTACTGCCTGGTGGTTGCTCGTTGGTATCCAACTATTCAATATTGATCGTTAGTGAATACTACCACGTTATATTAGTAATAATAATAATAATAATAATAAACAAAGATAAGAACTAACCATAAAAAAGATATGTTTACCGTTGAAAGTCTGAGAACAAAAATTCTATAAAATGTCACGAGACTCGAGAGATATGGATTTTCTATAATTCTTCTGTGCATTAAGAAGAAATAAACTCACAACTGTGATAACAGTTATGTAGCAGCATACACATATATAGGAATTTTGGATACGATTTGCTTAACTACTAAAGACTGATAAAATAAAACTACATAAAATGTGATGGTAATCATTAGGAGTGATAACTGTCGCAGGGAAGAGGAACAGCCTACCAACACCTTTTTCATTTATTTTATCCCTTTACGTTTCCAGTGGAACATAGGGGGCCTTCAAGCTAGCTAGAGGCTTGAAGTTTCGGTAGCAGTGGTATATATTTCTACGGGATGGGGTTGCTAGCCGACCTCATGCCCAACTTTACCTCTTTGCAGGTCTTACCACTAACTTAGCGAGGTAAAAGGGTGAATCAGCCCGGGATCGAACTCTGGACGACGTGAGGTGTAGTTGGCGACCATTCGGTCTCTAAGCACTAAAGCACATATTTCCACCCAGACCCGGATACCTCAGTGGTAACATCGTCTCTGACTACAGCACTAGGTGATAGACTTCAGTCTGCACCAAACAACGAAAGGACTAGACACGTCACACTAGTTACTAGTGTCCAATCAAAGTACCTATTACAGTCCTATATGAGGTCAGTCGCAAGCTCGAATATCTTAGTGGTAACGTCTTTGACTGCAGCACTCACTGGATAACGCGGGTTCAAATCTCAGAAGGGGCACGAGCTATTCCTTCAAGGTCGCAGACACGCCTTGCTGACTGGTGAGTGCCAACTAGCACGAAACCTAGGTCCAAGGCTTTCTGCCGATTGCCTCCAAATATCTAATATCACCAGATACGAAAGAATATATATATATATCATATCCTTTAACAGCCAATTTGTATTCTTGATTTAAGATTCGAAGCGGACGTCCACTTTTACTTTGTTGACCTTTAGTAGTAAATGTTTATTGCAATGCATACATGGAATTTATTTTGTAAATAGTATTAATTTTATCGTCTTTGTATTTTTTCTGTTGGATCAATCTTTTGGTCTGCACAATATAGAATGGAATGGTTGTGCAGTTAAAGTAGCCAGATCAGAGAACACACAACTAATTCAATAGAGAATGTCTGTATATATTGTAACCTACTTGATATTCTAAAATGAATGCATTATTATTATTACTACTATTATTATTATTATTATTCAACAGAAAAGTGATATGATATTCACTCAATACATACCTTGAAGAAGACGCATTCGTATCGTCTGGACGTTGAAGAAGAATAGGCGCGGCACAAAGCTAGATATAAATGTATGTATGCATGGTCGTTGAACAAGAAAAGAAATAAATTTATTTAACAAAAGAAACACATAAATATCAGGCAATGTGTGATTAAGAATAAGAATTCATGTAAATCTATTCAAACGTAGACAAACTTATATTTTATAGATGACCTGTAGTAAATCGAATCTTATCTACAAAACTATACCTATTATCCTCTATTGTTCCCCCTTAGTTTTTCCACGGCTACTGAAGAAAGCCTACATCTTATTACGTGGGATGTTAAAGGTTGCCACCAGGGTAAGCGATGTGCTACTTAACCAGCTTGTTCATATTCTGGTCGACAGGTACTTGGACTCATGTGAAAAATGGGCTAAATCCATTCTATTATATATATCCAAACCAAGTTCACTTTTAACGGTTTGAAAAAATTTGGGCATTGGGTATATGATATTCATTATAATAGAGGTTTTTTTGTATTTCCCAATCTCGTTTTGTTTTTTCATTCATTGGGAAATACAAAAAACCTCTATTATAATAAATCCATTCTATCTATCTAACTCACACCACCCTTTTCATTCATTCACAACTCTCCCCTTGTATCTATCTCATCAGGCAAAACCAGAAGCCTATATAGAAAACTATATGCTCACACTAGCAAGTACTTGGCTCGTGTTCTGTGCGATAAAGAAAGCATTAGGCGTGACACTTATAACTTATTAAATAGTCAGTAGAACACCAGACTGGATCTCGTCTTTCCAACTCATAGCATTCAGAGGTACAACGTTTTCTTTCTTTATTTTCCTTTTCTCTTCTTTTTCATTTCTTTTTTTTGTTATGTGCTGTTTTGTTTCTCTCTTCTTTACAAACTCTACTTAAAACATTCTTCTTCGTTCTCTCACACTCTGTATATCTCGACCTTTTTGTTACCGCTTACGCCAGTAAATATGCTAGTAGCCACTTTTCTAACACCTTCAAACATTCTGTTCACTTTTGACTTTGCTACCGATATGCTCATATGTTGTTGTCAAAACTAACTGAGATTACCCTTAATCTATGTAGGATTTTTATTTATTGTTAATGTGCTAACTGGATGCAATACTGTAGTGAAATGCTGAGAACTCCTTTCTGTATCACAAGTACTGTTTCGGAATAAAGCAAATTATTATTAGTATTACTAAAAAACTATTTACAAAATTTAAAACAATTAGTCCTTTTTATAAATTTGGATAGTGCTATTCGAAGATGGAGATTATCTGAAGAATGTGATGTGATGTATTTGCGCTACACATTTCAAGCAATCTGATCCCTCATACATTTACTTGTCAAATCGATGTATATGAAAAATTAAGGACAATTAAATTAAACAACGTGACAAAAAAGGATTTAAGAATGATTAACAGAACGTTTGATATAATTCAATCAAATAAGGATTACCAAGGTTACCGAGGAAAAAAGTTGCATTTTTAGACATACTTCTGAGTCGAAGCGATGATGGTTCAATAAGACGATCAATTTACAGAAAGCCCACTTGTACAGGGCAATACCTTAATTTTCACAGCTTTTGTCCATTACAGTATAAGAGAGGCTTGGTGAAATGTATATTTAAGAGCATTTAAATTTAGAAAAACAGATGGATTGTGACAAGCTAATAGATGCAGGTGGCAGACTACCGAATTCGTCTATAGCTAAACATCCAATCGAGATGAACCATAAGATTGATGTTAACTCAGCCTTTAAGGTCATCTGTAAAAACGGTCAAGGGCGTTTACTGAAATACCCTGAAGCTATAGCTATTCATAAACTTAAGCCCCCTTGTGTATTCAAAAACAGTTTATTATTACTCTTAACCTACCCTGGTAATCCTTATTTGATTGGATTACCAAACGTTGTGTTAATCATTCTCAAATCCTTTTTTTGCCATTTTTTAAATTTAATTACCTTTAATGCTTTCATATATATCGACTTGACAAGTATATGTGTAATGGACATGTGGTCATAGATCAAAGAAGACGTAAATTTGTACACAAAACGTTGAAGCGAGGAATGTTTGCTTTATCGGTTCACCATTTATATATATATATATATATATATATATATATATATATATATATGGTGCACAACAGACGTCTTTCTTCATAGGTGTGAGATATGACCATTGGATGTAGAAGATATGAAAAACCTAGCTATCTGTCTTTGATCGCATAGGTGTCTACGTTCTATCTCCCATCTCACGTGGTGGTATCGTATAATAGGGTAATATTGAGTTGGTTAGGCGTCGAGTGACTAGCTAAGCCAAGGAGGGGAAATCAATCAACGAGGTTTTGAAGTTACATCGATTGTTATGCATAGTGCATATGTTGTGCATGCCTAGCTAGCCATCACCTTCCTTAACAACAGGAAATGTTAGCTGACATAGGATGGATCAGATTGTTGGAAAGGAGCTAGTAATGGTCAGAAGAAAACATGGGATCAGTCAGTGAAATCTTTAACAGTCAGTTTGAGCCAGTCACGTAAGGAGGTCTAGACATCCTTGTTGGGGTCCTGAGGAGATTCTAAGAACTAATGGCTGGAGACAATTGGAGGCCTCAAGATTGTTCACGGTACCACAGGTGCACTCTTTCTTTAAGACTTCCAGTATCCATTAAACCCCCAATGTTTCTCCATGTTACTATTTCTTTTCCCGCAATTTTCACTACCACCTATTATAGTTCAAAGAAGACGTAAATTTGTACACAAAATGTTGCAGCAAGAATGTTTGCCTTATCTACTCAACATCTATATGCATTGGGCTATACACACCAATGGAGTTAGGCTTATCCAAATCCTAGTAGATGCTGCGGATTTTCAACCTCTGATCTATTGTATAATTGTAAAACTTCGGTACTGTGGAAGTGTGGGTAATACCATACTTGCCACTAATTGGACATATTTATCACACGTAGTAAAACAGTACTATTTACTGGATGACAAAATTTCGGACACAATCTATTATTTGAAGTCAATTGGTGGAAAGTTGACTAGCAGTGGAATCCGCTAGGATGCGCATTTCATCCTGTTTGAGACGATGGTGCCCCCTCTAAGGCTCGGACCAAAGGCCAATAGTTTCGAATGCCAGAGCATTATGCACTGTTATTATTGTTGTTTATAATCATATCAGTCAACTGTAACTACACAACTGTAAAAGTTGACTTATACAGTTTCCCTTATTCCTTCACATTCGTCATGGTGAAGGGGGGGTGTGTAGCAGAATTTTTTCCAGACGTCTGGGACAGGTGTTGAATCATTTCTGCTGCACGTATCCTCAGTTGATTTCATAAGTACAGCTTTTGGTATTAGTCTTCCCCATCAACCTATTAGATTTCGAGGCTGTCATCTTATCCCATCCTTATTGTGTTGTTGAGTGTAATCGTATATAGCGCTCTATAGCTGGTCTGCTTTGTAGAACAGAGTCAATCAGAATAGCGGTGGAACACAAAAGCCTAGCAAAATCTAGATTAGTTGACCTGAATAAAAACGAGAAACCCAAAAAATATGCAATTACACACAACCATACAACAGAGGATGCAATATAAGATGACAGTCTATAAATCTAACATAGCAGGATGCAGGGATAGATTCATAATGAAAGCTTTATTTATCGAATCAATTGAAAATAAGTGCGATAGAGTAAATGATTCAACACCTATCCACCTGGATACCTGTAAAATCCTACCACTACACTCCTACGACAAATGGGAAGGAAGCAAGAGGAACATATAAAAATCAAGCTTCACCTATCAGTTTCCAACATATGCACTTCCGAGTTCGAACTCCGTCTCACCTAATTCCGCTGGTACAATTGGTTAGTAAGTAGTATTGTAACAACAGAAGACTAGGGCCAGGCAACAGATCGTTTTATTATGAAAATCAACACGTATTTATACATATTTCAACTACATTATTATAGACAAGCGCAGTCATCTGATTGGTTGTTTATCAGAAGTTAGGTAGACAAACGCAGGCTTCTGATTGGTTGTTGACTCAGCCTTGTTCATATTTTCTCACGGCCCATATTAGTGACCTAGACCTTAACGTAGATTAGTGCCAACCAATCGGCTAGCAGCCTGCTCTCACCACAGTATCAATAGCCTTCACCAGACCGTATGTGTGGCTTATAACTTTAGATGCAGGAAAAATTTGTTCTCGAGTTGTTGTTATTATTACTGATGAGTTCTACTCAGAGGCCACAAAACTGATTTTAACAATATTGAAATCAACTTAAAAATCCCCATTGAGTTATACATATAAAAGAAAAAAAGCGTTCAGTAGAGAGTTACTCATATCAATTGACGTCATTCTCAAGCTGTACAATCCGATTACATATATGGTAAAATACCTTAGCAACAAAAACAATATTTCCAAAGATGTGTGTCTTTTTTATATCACAAATTATGTAGTGTAAAAAGCGTTAGTCTGGTAGAAACTAGAATAAAATTAAGTAAGTAAATTGAATGACGTAATATAATTGACGTGTTTGATTAGAATTCAACTAAAATTGAACGAGAGTCAACACAATCATCTTCAGAGGCATTATTATTATAATTATTATTGTTTCCTTCAGTTCCTAGAGGAACATAGGGCTTCAGCTGCACGTCTCCATTGCATTCGGTTCTCTGCCAACGTTTTCACCTCGCTCCACGTCTGCCCACATGCTTTTATCTCCTCTTCACATCACCTCCTCCAAGTTACCCTCACATTGACGACCAACTCGCCGCTTCCCTTTCAGGTTCCACTCGAGGGCCTGTCTTGTGATGTCACTCACTTGATGGTTTTCTCAGAGCATGACCAATCCACTTCCTACCAGGTTGGTTCGCTCAATGCTAGAGATCCCTGTTGCTGATCTTTTCTGGCCGGCCATCTGATCATGAGTAGTATTGAGCGATGATGAAAGTCTGTAATTTTTTTGAAGTGCCTTTAGTGACGCGGCGCCAAGTCTCTGATCTCTATTGTAGTAGTAGTAGTAGTAGTAGTAGTCCATTGTTGAGTAATATGAAGGATCTTCTTCAGGCTTTACTCTAATTTACATAGATTTATATATAAAAATTTTTAACCAATGACAGTGATTTTGTGGATCAAATAATAATAATGCGGTGAATGTTTTGAACGAAATTAATAACAATGATTATAATGATAACAAAATATTGATAATAAGGTTTATGCAGGTGGCGATAAGAATAACAAAGGTAGTATATGTATATATGTGTATATGTACACAATTCAATAAATAAATAAATTAGGTCAAATCTTAAAAGGTGAAGTGAGTTTAAATAAATATCATATAAGTACGAAGGAGATGAAAGATAAGAAAGGGTGGGAGGGTTTTGAATAGAATTCACCTAGACCAAGGGAAGAGACAAAGGTAGAACAAACTTCTCCCTTTGTATGCAAAGACTAGGATTGTTCTCTCGAATTCCCATAGCTTCGGCTAAGTGTAAAAGACAGGTTCTGATTCCGTTCGAAAGACTCGATGGAATGCGATAGATAACTTTGAAGGCACTATTTTTGTCCACTTGGTGACCGCTATCAATCAAATGAGCCAAAATAGAACTTCGTATGGATTTTATTTGACCTTTTCCGAACCATGAAGGAAGATGCTCATTAATGCGTTTGTTAAGCTGTCCAGTTGTTCACCCTATATAGCTCTCTCCACAGGAGCAACTAAATTTATAGATACACATAGAAGTGGCACAGCTAGGTAGCTTGTCTTTCACTTAAGCAATCATAATTCGTCGGCTGGAAAATGATAAACAAAGGGTTGCGGCAGCATAAGTCCGTTTTATCGCTCTCGACAATCTCTGACGTAAGACTTCGCCAGCCACGTCTACATTAAATTGCAGTTTCAGGAACAGTTGTTTCTTTTCAACTGTTGTCAGTATCTCTTTATTGTACTTGGTGTTCTTGGGTCTCCATACAAATCTACTAAGATAACCTATTTGAACCAGCGTATTTTGGATGTATCCTAGCTCCACATATCATTCAACAATAAACTACTAAATGTGTTTGGTATCTATCTATAGATTTTTTTATTTTTTTAATTTTCGATTACAGCCTGATTCCACACCGTATTATTGGTTCAAGTATGGAATTTTCAGCGTGGATATCGGTAGCCCGAATTTCGCAGGCCGACCATAGATATCAGGAGTGCATCGGCGTGGGCTCGAACCCCGGACCATGTGCATGGTCGGCGAGAGTCCTAACCACTGTGCCACCGACGACGTGACTGTACAGTCTATGAAGATGATTCTGTTTGATAAAGAAAATTTTCTTCGCCTAACTGTCTTCTATTTACACCACATACGTTAAGATTTCGTTACACTCTGGTTTAACTATGCATGACTTTGATACAGTCGGTCAGCAAACCCAGACTTCGAGCGCGGTTGGCGAGTATCTCCATCATTGAAGAAAGACTGAAGCATTTTGCTGCAAACCAATGGGACCCCAACCTCAGACCTACCTGAACGTATCGCGCAGTTCAGCTACCATTTCAACTTCGCCAACTGGGTGGCCAATATGCCTACACACACACACACACACACACACACACACACACACACACAGTAGAGGCGTAAGCTCATAGACTCGTATAGATGACTAAAAACAATTAAAATAAACAATGAGACGGTGTCTACATTTACTACTGGCTATAGTAATTTCAGTATTAGTAGTAATGTACATCTCTAACAGAATGTTAGAAGGCAATCAAAACTATAAAGAAATAAAGAAAGATTACTTACATCCACTGATACACTTGGAATTGCACGATTCGGGAAAGGTATTTCGAACAGGAAATGACCTAAATATCTGCAAAAATTTAACACACACAAAAAAAGAAAAAGAAATAAAAACACGTATATTGAGATTATGGCTTTCTGCAGGAGTTTGAATTCATTTCAATGTAGATTTCGTCACAAAAGAGAACATCAGATTGAGAATAACAGGACTACTTTTCCGTCTCCAGTGATGTCAGCATCCACGACCCTTCCCCTCGCCTTCCAGGGATTGAATCCGGGTCCTTTAGGTTACGCGACCAAGCTCGTTGGTCACTCTCAGTCATTTGAGCCTGAAGGTCCTAGGTCCGAACCCTGGCAGAGTTATGGGCGTGCGACGATGATGAGTTAGTACCAAAACAGCTAACTGGTATTCACTGGTTTTCAGTAATCTCTCTAAATGATGTCGATTCGTGACGATATCTATATTGAAAACACGTATATATCAAATCAAATCAAAAGGGTACAGGAATTGTCCAAGACGACATTTACAAATAATGATATAGAGAAATGTTTCGGTAGAAAATGGATTTAATAAGAAAGGTAATAAAAAATTTGGAAAAATGGGTGAACATAATACTCATTATTCATCAAACCAGTGATTGTATTAGGTATTGAGGATTAGACTTTAATATCACTAATCATCATTAAAATCATAAGAATACAAAGATTGATGTGTTAAGCTGATCGAATACGAGTTAGTTTCTGTTCAGTTTTCGTTATTGTTGGAACACCGTCACACGTACTGCAGGCCAAAAATAGTTGTGTTTCTTGATATTAAAGCCACCCTTGAATCGTTGGACAGAACTGTTCTCTCTCGCGCGCGCGCTCTGGAAGTGTCCATTAGAGAGAGGTGTACTTTGAAAGTTTGTCAACATCCCAAAAGCACTGAACAGAGATATCCTAAGCAAAGTGAGAGCATACAACCAGCTATCACCACCGTTCCCAAAAAACAGTAGGGTTACACAGGGTTGCCACCCAGTCTCTCTATTTCTCTTGCTATCGATAACACTTTAGAATCAGTTCTGAAAGAAGTGCCTGGCGGTGGTGGTGGTGACGTAGATCTGCTTCCTGGAGACATACTTCTTGACCTTGATTATGCAGATGATATCATCTTACAGTGTGGTAGCATTCACTTAATCAGTTGGCGATCAGTGTCTGTAAGTATGGTATATGCAAGATGGGCGACGAAGTTGTGAAGTTACATAGACTGAGATGGTTAGGATGTGTTACGTATACCCAGCCATCGATCGCCTTCCTCGACGGGCAATATTAGCTGACATAGGGTCAGGCTGGAAAAGGGCTCGTGGCGGTCAAACCAAAACATGGTGGCACCAGTCAATGAAATCTACAACAGTTGGTCTAAGCCACGTGGGAAGGTGTAGACTTCCTGACTGGTTGGGGTCCTCGGGACGGTAAAAACCAATGGTTGGAAACAATTCGTGACATGGCTCAAAATCGTTCTCAGTGATGGCTAGCGCAGATGCATCCACTCCCTGTAACTTATGATTTCCAATGAAACTGTTTTGTTCTTCGTTATTACTATTCCTTTGTCTTACACCTCTGTTTACTGTCTCTAATATGCATTTCTTCTACTTTCTTCTGTTAGTTTGTGGGCTACATAGAGGGAGTGTGGTGACTTGAACTGCCGCATATGTGTGCAAAGTTCTATGTCGAAAACAGACAGACAGATAGGCAGGAGAGCCTGTCTGCCTGTGCCTACAGTCCCGCGCCTTTACAGGTGAACCGTTTGAAGTTGTCCCCAAATGGGTGTATCTAGATAGTTGTGTGCATACCCAACCTTTCTCTTTTTTCCAGGTTCACTACCAGCAACTAGCAAATCACACTTAAGGGTGAGTCAACCTCGGGAATAGAACAACCCAGAACAACTCCCATGTAATTGACTGTCAAGCGCATTCTACCACTAATGATCCACCCAACACACACACACACACACACGCATACAACTCATCAAAACAGAAACAACAATTATTATTATTATTGTATCCTTTAGTTCCTAGAGGAACATAGGGCTTCAGCTGCACGTCTCCATTGCCTTCGGTTTTCTGACAACATTTTCACCCTGCTCCAGGTATGTCCACATGCTTTCATCTCCTCCTCGCATGACCTCCTCCAAGTCACCCTCACACTGACGACCAACTCGCCGCCTCCCTTTCGGGTTCCACTCGAGGGCTTGTCTAGTGATGTCACTTGATGGTTTCCTCAGCGTATAGCCAATCCATCTCCATTTCTTTCTGCCTATTTGTTTCACAATCGGTTCCTGATTGGTTCGCTCCCAGAGATCCCTGTTGCTGATCTTTTCTGGCCACCTGATCTTGAGTATTGAGCGGAGACAGCTGTTAATGAAGGTTTGAAGTTTGTTTGAGATGCTCTTTATGACTCGCCAAATCTCTGATCCATATAGTAGAACTGACTTCACATTGGAGTTGAAAATCCTGATCTTATTTTTGATGCTGAGTGCTGTTGACCTCCACACAGATTTGAGAGTAATGAAAGCTTGTCTTGCTTTTCCGATTCTGGCTTTGATGTCCTCGTCAATTCCGCCTGTAGTTGAGACGATGCTTCCCAGGTAGGTGAAGGAGGTTGTTTCTTTCAGGTTCCTCCAATTTATGCTGACTGATTGTTGTCTGTTGTTGTTGTTGATGTTGGCTAGGAATGGAAAATAATAATTATTATAATAATAATTTACTTACCGTTCAAACGGTATAGCATTCAATTCATTCGACAATAAACATCGACTATACAGAAATCCGAGAAAATTAGAAAATGGTAAAGTGAACGACCAACGCGACAATAAACAAATAGTTTTTGTTACACCAATCACACGATCACCAACACGTGATGCTAAAAAATGACGTTGACGTTCAGCAATCGCCTTCTCCTCTTCATCGACTTCATTAACAGTGCAATCATGATTTATTATTAAATTGGTAGCAACACCACCAGTAGTAGTAGGCATTGGATCCGTAGTAGTTGTGTTCGATGAAATAATAGCACTGACAAGTTCAGGATCCAAGCCTAAACAATAACCTTTGAGTAAATCTAATTGTTTAAGATCATAAGGTTCATAAAATGTCAATGCAACACCATAGAGCTAATGAGAAAAGAGAAAAGAAAGAAAAAATACAACATTGAAGATGCGTAATATGATATTTTACCAATCATTTAGTTTATTATTCAATTCATCTTGGACTTTCCGCATTGATTGATTGGAGCATAGTGTTCGCCTTCACGTTGACATGTCGGCTACCTCCTCTGTGGATGCATCGATGATTGTCTGAGGAGTAATTTAATGGATGGTGACTAACAGTGGAATCCACCAGGATGCATATTTCGTCCAGTAGATGTACCTCCATTCTTCAGTCAGTGTGATAGTCATGTCCCCAGTGAGGCCCGAATCTAGTACTCATCGTTTCAAAGGTCAAAGCGTTATCCATTAGACTACATAGGCCCCGACAGCCATCTCTCTTGTGCAATTTAGACATTCTCGAGTGGTCTAGTGGATAACACCCTGGCATTTGAAACGATGAGTACCGGTTTCAAGCCTCAGTGGGAACAACACCGTCATTCACTAGGACGAAATGTGCATCCTAATGGATTCCAACTCAGTTATAATTCATTAGAGTATATGAGATTGACGTCAAACTACCGGATCAACTATAGGTTCAAATTCTGCCCGCCCCCCACCACCACCACCCTAGGAATTTGGCGGCAAGATAGTATCCCTAGCCTTCAGAAAATAGGTGCGACTCATTGCCAACTGCTTCTACAAATAGCTACAAACAAGTAATGGTCAAAACTCTATTTTATCATGCAGTGAGGAGAATATCCTTTACAGAAATATAAGAGGGGGGATTTCTAATTCTTAAAAAGTTATTAGAAAACAGCGGTTACCCTGAGAAATTCATTCACAAGTTAGAAGAATGTGAAGGCTCAAATACCAAACAAATCACAGTGTGGAAAAAAAGCAACTGATGAGAACCTGTGAAATAGAATGATATCATTTTATACTGCAAATCTGATCTTTCTTTCTCTATCGAAATTTGCTAAGCCCTGAACTCTGCATACAGAAGAAGTTCGTTTAATCACTACACTTACAATAGACTTAATCTATCTTATTACCTGGAAAGTAAATTCTACCTAATCTTTTTTTTCTGTCTCTTCATTGGTATTATTCTGTCTTCTTAATTGTAATATTTTGCATTTTCAACTTTCTTGTTCTCTACCCGCACCCGATTTAATTTCTACACCTCACTACCACTTTAACTGACTTGACCAACGCTAAATTTCTAGTCATTTATGTTACGTCATCCAACTTAATTGTTCAATTTCAGTTCTACTTTAAATAGCATTATTATCTACCTCACTTCTACTTAATCTCTGCCTGTAATTACCTCTGTTGCTACCCTGACCTAAATTAAAACATTTTAGTCAATTATATTACGTCGTCTAACTTACTAACCCAATCTTACTTTAGTTGCTGTCCAATTAACCCTGTTTCTATATTATATCATTCTCTTATTACCTGATCAATTATCTAAACTTGACAAACCTCATGTACACACACACAAATAATTATATATAAATACGATTGTACAGCTATGTGAATGAATTCGCCGAAAAGAGTCTCTTCGCTGAACGTCTTCTCTTTTTCATATGGTTATCAAAATTTATCAAGGGAACCAAATGAATGAAAAAAAGCTTATCTTCATTCAATTTTAAAGGTGATAATATCGCAGCAATAGTCAACAGAAGACTGAATACCTCACTACAGCTAATTGGGTTCCCGTTAATCGGAAAACGTGCTTCTTGGTGCAATAAAATTCGACGGACCCTTCGCATGTTAATTCCTACTGTATATACAAATTTACACGTATTATCTGCAGTTGCAGTTACAATGGGGGAAAAGAAAGAAGGGCACATACACCTGCGATTCACAGAACATGTACCAAGACGGCTGTTTTCCAAGAAAATAAATGTTTATAATAGTGCCATCGCTAGACATCTCATCAATATGCGTAATGAGGTGGACCTTTCATGACTGTCACCTAATAGATATTGATTCGGCATTTTAAAAGATAAGTGCTGAGGTTGCAGTTACAGTGGTAAGACCACCAATCAATCAATCAATCATTGAAAGGTCATGGATGAATCCATCTGACAGGTTGAAAATAGAACGAAACGCGCTAAGCGTACAACAAACCGTTATCCATCACCAATAAGCCACATTCCATAATACCACACGAAGATAGTAAAGAAAATTTTGACGGAATTATATAATAAAGGGAAATGTAAAGAGGAGGGCGGGAAGAATAATTTACATGGAGGAAAATGAAACCTTTGTGGATCTAGAACTAAATAAGTCACTCCGAGTGCATCAGCACCATCGAGAATAATTTCTCTCCATATCACCAACAGTCACTGCCAAACAATGGTTCTCAGGATTTGGACCCGACTGCCTCAAGACAGTCAGCATACACTTTCCTACCACCTAGTTCATCACGTCAACACTCAGGGACTTCATGGATTCATGCCAGATTTTGGTTTGATTACACACCACTAACCCTTTTCCCCAGCTTAATTCTATGTTGAATTCATAATTTGCAAATTGCTAACCAATTGGCGATCTACACAGTTCGAGTGGTAAAATTTCCTTTGGAAACCAAACATATTTGCATAAAACTATATATATATATACTACTGATTGATTGAGATGAGTAGTTGCACACCATGGGTCGGTGGCACAGAGCTGGAATGCTCGCCAACCACGCCCCATGTGGTCCAGGGTTCAATCCCCGGTCACCAAGGCACTCCTTGGCCGCGCTAATAGTTATAAAACTGGTAAAGAGGGAAAATTGGGTCAGGCATGAGGCTGGCTAGCCACCCCATCCCATAAAAATAAGTACCACTGCTAATGAAACTTCAAGCCTGTAGCTTGAAAGCACCCTATGTTCCACTGAGAATGTAAAGGAATAAAATAATAAATATTAATAGTTGCATACCATTCATATTGTGGTGAGAACTGTCTGCAAGCAAAAACTGTAGACAACAACTTACGTCAGTGTTTACGCCCCAAATCGGGGTCATGAGAAAATACAATAACGAAGCTTAACCTTCAGAAACTTAACAACCAATCACAGCAGAATTAACGTGTGCAAATACGATTCGCGGATACATGGCCTAACTTTCTGAGAAACGGTCAGTCACAAGCAGTACAGAATAACCTTCAGCAAGAAAACAACCAATCGGAAGAGTTTGCTTCTATGCTAACAACGCCATTAATAAGGTACTTAAAAATCTATAAATATATCTTGGTTTACTCAACAAGGATGCCCATTATCTCCTTTTCTATTCAACTTCATCATAGATGTGTTAATGGACTTAACCCTAGGTGACTTCAGTGACTCAGGGATTCACTTGCTACCGGGGAATAATCTCGTTGACTTGGAATATGCAGACGATATAGTCCTTCTAGGCGAAGACGCTGACGAAATGCAGAGTCTTCTAAACACCTTGAGCCGCAATCTACGAATGTTTGGCATGCGATTCGCTCCCGCCAAATGCAAGAGGATGTTACAGGACTGGACTACATCGACGCCTAGTTTAAAAATACGAAGTGAAGTGGTAGAGCACGTTGACCACTTCACTTATTTGGGAAGTACCATCAGCCAGTGCCAATGGGTTGATCTCTGACGAAATCTCAGCACGAATACAAGGGGCTCGTTTCGCATTTGTTAGCTTACGCCGACTCTGGCGTAGACGAGATGTTCGACTATCGACCAAAGGGCGGGTGTACTGCTCATCAGTCCGCTCCGTCCTCCTTTATGGCCAGCTGTGAGACCTGGCCACTGAGAGTGGAAGACATGAAGAGGCTGACTAGCTGTCTTTGATCATAGGTGCCTGCGCTCTATTTCCCGTGTAAAGTGGCATAATAAGGTGAGCAACATGGAGGTTAGGCGTAGAGTTCTAGGTAAACAGGGGAAATCAATCGACGAAGTCGTGAAGCTACAAAGACTGAGATGGTTAGGACATGTGTTACGTATGCCAAGTCATCGCCTCCCTCGACGACCAATGTTAGCGGATATAGGGTCAGGCTGGAAAAAAGCTAGCGGCGGTCAAACAAAAACTTGGCTGCACCAGTCAATGAAATCCACGACAGTTGGTCTAAGCCACGTAGGAAGGTGTAGACTTCCAGGCTGGGGTCCTCGGGACGGTAAAAACAAATGGTTGGAAACAATTTGTGACATGGCTCAAAACCGTTCTAAGTGGCGCAGATGCATCCACTCCTTGTGACTCATGATCTTCAATGAAACTGTTTTGTATTTCTTTATTACTCCTTTGTCTCACACCTCTGCTCACTGTTTCTATTATGCTTTTCTTGTACTTTCTTCTCTTGCTTCGCGTGCTACACGGAATGTGGCGACTTGAACTTCCGCACATTTGTGCAAAGTTCTATGTCGAAAACAGACAGACAGACAGACAACAAACGATATGTTGCCTGGCCTTTGTCTTCTGTCGTTACAATATCAACCAGAAGAGCTTGCTAGCCACGCAAGTCGAGGACAGCTATTTCGCTCATTTGCGGCCGAACGTCTTACCCTGTTTGACTCAGCTTAAAAAAGCCGATTTTTGCCTATCTAATTGATTGAACTAGTCGTGTCACGTATCGATCTGATTAGCATTATTGGTTGATATGAGTAGTAAGCAATTACTCATCCCTATCAATCAATTAGTAGTATATAGTTTTCATGATAATCCAATGTCAACTAATATTGCTCAATGAAGAAGATGGTTTGTCATGCGCAGTAACACACATGTCTCAGTTATCTCAATCAATCAACTTGACAACCCCCAACGACTGACTCTCCTTTTTTATACCTAAGCCGTATCTCAATATTACTCACTGGATTATACACCACGAAGGCAACAGAAGAGATGAAATCTAATAAACACCTATGGTCAGAGATAGCTAGTCTCTGTATATGTCTTCTTCCAACAATTATACACCTTATCTGACAGTTGTACGACATTGCTGCATGGCAAGTAATCCACAACGCGAAACTCACGGAATCCTTCGAAGAAGCGAAGACGGGAGTAAGACAAGGCTGTCTACTGCTAACTCCAATGGCTTTGCTGATTGAGGGATATCAGGATGTCAAAGTAAGGCAAGCTTTTATTACTCTCAAGTCTATGTGGAGATCAACAGCACTCAACACTCATCATGAAAAATAAGATCCGGATTTTCAACTCCAATGTGAAGTCAGTGCTACTATACGCATCAGAAACTTGGTGCGTCATAAAGAACACCTCAAACTAACTACACACCTTCATCAACAGCTATCTTCACTCAATACTACCTAAGATTAGATGGGTAAAGATCAGCAACAGGGATCTGCGGCGATAAACGAAACAACCCACCAGGAACCAATTGTGCAACAAATATGCACGAAGAAATGGAGGTGGATTGGCCATGCTCTGAAAAAACCATCAAATGAGTGACATCACAAGACAGGCCCTCGAGTGGAACTCGAACGGGAAGAGGTGAGTTGGTCGTCAGTGCAAGGGTGATATGGAGGAGGTGATGTGAAGAGGAGATGAAAACATGTGGGCAGACGTGGAGAGAGGTGAAAACCTTGGCAGAGAACCGAACGCAATGGAGACGTGCAGCTGAAGCCCTATGTTCCTCTAGGAACTGAAGGAAACAATAATAATAGTATATCTTCTTACATTACAATTTTCATGTCTCATAGTTATAAAGGAGGACAAAGTAAAAACTCTACCGAGACACATTGAAGTATATACATGTATAAATCAAGCATTCATAACAAAGCAACGACTGTCTAACTGTCAGTTAGTATGAATGATGTGTAGGCGTTTGAGACTTAATAGTAGGCGGTGCTATAGACGTGTCTGAGCTCGCAGCCTTCTTTTTTAGAAATCATATATTTCAGTCAATAGACGACATTTAGGTCAATAACAATTATAGCATAAAATAGAAAAGAAAACCACCCTGTTATGACGTGTACTACTGGCAAGATTTACCAGTAGCATTATAAAGAGACGTCCATCTCATCGGCGAACAGAAATAGCAAATAGCAAAGAAATCGATTTGACATCAAAGAGAAAGCAAATGAACACAAGCAGTGTTACGGCAAAACATGAGACAAGAAAAGACAGAGAAACACAATATGAAGGAAGGGCGGAAGAGTACCATTATACGGAAGATCTCTGTTATGATGATTTTAATATTTTGTATACATAATTTCCCAATATTTGTACACCAAGATAGTAATAAATATTCCGTTACCATATCTCTTGTCTCCTCCCGCCGCCTCTAGACGATGAAGATCATATGGTCTGCTGCATCCGAAGAAGGAGGCATAAGCAGCTTCTTGCGGGACTTCGACGCTGTCACTGAATTGGTGGGCGACAAAAGATCCGACAAATATAAACGTAACTTATTACAGTAGTTTCTCTTCATGTTTTCCTCAAAAACAACAACAGACAAATATTTGGTGGTTGGTAACTAGTAGGAGAATTCAAGATGAACGTGTTTCGTCCTATTTCGAGACTCGTCCAGTTGGATGTGCCTGAAATCCTCAGATGTGTGATGATGTTCCCCCACGCATCCCAACTGAGACTCGAATCCAGCACCCATCATTTCTAACGCCAAAGAGTTATTCATTTTAACTATTTGGGCCACAAGAGCCACCACCTCTTCTTGTACAACAGATATCAGTTACTATATACATGTAGGTTCAAGTCAAAAAAGCCGCCGGAAAATTCCGGTCAAATCAATTCAACGGGGAGTAAAAAAAAGACACGATTGACTACAACAAACCTGTTGATAAGACTCATTTGTTAGCATAAAAGTGAAAGAATTCACTTCCGGTGGATCTTGATTCACCGACCATGATTCAATTGACGCACCCCAAGGAAGGCAAAAATTTGCTACTTGAAAGATATCTGGATCCAGTGGAGCCACTTAATGAATTACATTCGTCGTTGACATTTGTCGTTTTTTAACGATTTAATTTAGATTCAGGGGAGAGAGAAAAAAATAGAAAATAACAACAAAAAATGTGAGAATAGAATTAAACCACTGTGATAAAGGATAAAACTGCATGGAATAGGATAAACCTACCTGATACAAGTATGTTGGTGGTACGGCGGTAGAATGCTTGCCGACCACGCATGTCGTTCAAGGTTCGATCCCCAGCCGAGTGCGCTCCTTCACCTCACTAAGCCGGTAATAAGACCGGTGATGATGACACTTCAAACACAATTTATCATAGCGCATAATCGCAATATCAAGGTACTACTACTGTAAAGGTGCAAGACCAGAGACTTGGTAAAGGAATGTTTATTTGGAATTTAGCATCGCTATATAGTGTTCATTTGCACGGATCTTCCGAGTTGTGACACTTCCGTCCTCCATATTGTGTTTCCATGTGTTCCTTTCATGTCTCCCATGTTTCTTCGTAACTCTGAATCATTTGCTTTCTCTTCCTTCTATTCGATGTTTTTATGCCGACGAGTCCCTTTATATACTACTGATAAATCTTGTCAGTAGCACACACACTATTCATATATATATATATATATATGATTTCATCACTTCTCATCCTTTGATTTTATTGGTAGTAACAATTTGCATGGCTCTGGTATGTGAGTGCTGAGTCATTCCCCATTATAGCTGTTAGGTGTAGATTCGATGAACAAAGATATTGAGTGATAACCGTCTTCTTCCACCTGACTACAATATACCTCTGAATTTTATGGGATACATATTATTACTAGTCTTAATGGAACTGTGGGTTTATGTATCTTATGTATCTAACTCACCGACATACAACCTTTCTAAATACTTACTCTTGATACTACAACCACTACAAAAGGACACTCAAAATATTGTAAGAAATTCATATGATTTCAAATCCCAAATAGAACACCGAGAAATTGATAAAGAAGACATTATGGTAAGCTATGATATTAACTCATTATATATATACTAGTATCCCTATTACCGAAAGCCTTGATATCATTTCCAGTCTACTAGAATCAGATACAACATTATCACAAAGATGTCCACTGGACACAAGTGAAATAACTAATAGCTTAAAATTCTGTCTTGGAAGTAATTATTTTACATTTAAAGGGAGTTTATATAGACAGACAAATGTTGTTGTTATGGGTTCACCAGTGTCCCCAATAGTCGCCGACCTTTACATGAATAAATTCGAAAATAATATCTTTTCAAGCATACTCACTCCCAAAATATGGTTAAGATATGTGGATGATACTTTTGTAGTACTAAAACGAGATCTACACAATTCATTCCTGGAGAAAATAAACTGCGTATCTCCCAAAATCCAGTACACTTCGGAAGCAGAATCAGACGTCGGTGAACTACCATTTCTAGACTGCCTAGTTAAGAGAAAGGAAAACGGACATTTTAGTATATCCATATTCAGGAAGAAAACCCACTCCAACAAATATTTAGACTTCAAATCATCACACCCCATCAGCGCAAAGATTTCAATTGTTTCAAGTCTTCTTAGACGAGCACACTCCCTGATAACAGATGAGCAAGAAAAGAAGAAGAAATTTCAAACATCACTGAAACTCTCAAGCAAAACAACTACCCAACGAACTTCATCAACAAAATCAACACAGACATTAAGTATGACCGAAAATGCATTCCGAAAACATGGACTTCAACAGTCGTCATTCCATATAGAGCAGAGACGTCAGACGATATCAGAAGAGTACTCAATCAGCTCGACATTAGAGTTTTCTTCAAAACATCGGACACACTTCAAAACAACCTTGTCCATATAAAAGACCAAATCCCGAAAGATTCTCTATCTAATTGTGTCTGTAAAATAAAATGCTCGGAATGTGATGAGATCTACATCGGACAAACATCTCAAGAAATCAAAATCAGAAGAAATGAACACCGTAGAGCATCTCTTCGACCACCGAGGAATCCAGTTGAACTATAAAAACTTAAAAAATCATCAGCCATAGGTCTACATGCTATAAAATCAGGCCACAAAATTGATTTTGACAATATTGAAATAATCCAGAAAAACTTAAGGAGTCACAAAGAACGTCTTATATCAGAAGCACTTCATATCAGTTCTGTCTGTTTACGACATAGAACTTTGCACTGATGTGCGGCAGTTCAAGTCGCCACTTCATATCAAGTGGAATCCAAATTGCCTGAATGGGAATGATGGACTAAAACAGAATCTGACCTACCTACAACACCCCCCTCCCCAATGAAGTGGCAAAATCAACACAAATGTGATAAGCAAGTTCACTATGTAACCACACACACACTGCTTTTATAATTTTACACACTGTTAAAATCCAACAATCTACACTTGATTTTGTTATCTTTACCAATTCACCAACTTGACAACCAAAAATGACCTCAGACTAACGGACGATGATCAAGTTAGTAAACTTTGTTTTGATATAATAACAGATATACTAATACCTTTGATATTTAGTTTTAGTGATCTTCATTGTTATCCTGACTTTCAATATGTCGTTTTAACTTGACCTAAGTCTATTTTCTCACCCCTTAACTCTTTGTTATATATATGCTGAGATTTTGTAAATTCCGGTTTGATATGGCTACTTTGATAAAGCTATTAGCATTAAATAGCGAAACGTCAGTAAAATCAATATCGTTTTTTTTTTCATTCATTGGGAAATACAAAAAAACTTTATTATAATGAATAGCATATACCAAATACCCAAATTTTTTCAAACCGTTAAAAGTGAACTTGGTTTGGACATACATAATTTAATTCACCTCATTCGTCTTCCGTAAAAGGTAGGCGGCTTATTTAAGTGTTAACAAACGGAGCAAACTGTCTAAGCAGTACATCGGAAATCCGAAATGATGAAACAGACAGGAAAAAACTATTGGTGCTAAATAACCACCCCCATAAAATGTCATTAAGAGAATCAAAAAAGATGAGAAGAAGCGGAAAATAGTAGTGAAACCAACTATCAATCATAAACATAAATAAGAAAGAATTTAAGACGTCTACAGTTTTAGCGTATATGGAAGCAATAGATTTTAAAACCTAGATAGGATTCTTCCTGACGCCGATATCAGAATGGTGATGAAGCCTACGAACTCATCCAAGAACAAATTCTATGGACTAAGGGACACCCTTGACACGACTAGACAAAATAAAGTAATCTAAGAAATAGCTTGCAACGACTGTGAGGTCGACTACATAAGTCATTCAGACCAATAAATCGGGAGTGGTCAGATTATTGGAAGATAGGAATTTAGAAAATTTAACGATCGCCGTCACGAAGACGAAGAGTTTAAAGAAGTGTTCAGCAATCGTAATGGTCTTTCCATATCTTGCTTTTTGATATTGTGAGTGAAATGAGAATGTAGGTCACTGCAGGATTCAAACGAGTGATGAAACGATGACCACTTGAGTCTAGTAGATCGATCACCTGACAAACAGACATATTAGTAATTTGCAAAAGCTGCTGGATCGAATCTTTCTAGACGACATCGCCCAAAAGCGTACATCCATCTATCCATAAGAGTCTGCCAACAATATATAACTATTACGATAAACAGTGTCACCATCAATTCATCAATTCAACCAATATAAATGTTTATGAATTTGTTTATAGAGGTTGATATCAGTTAGATAAGCATTGGAAACCAGCAGGGAGCACTGGACAGCTAACAAGTAACTGCTGAAAACTAACTTAATACTCGCTAGTGACTGGTTACAGGACGAAATCTCCCGAAGTTCTATTGAGAAGTCGTGACAGGTGGGATCCGCCCGGAGGGGAGTGAAGACATACACTCTCCCATGAGATTGGCTGGTGCCAGTTGCGCTAGAATTCATGAAGCATTTAGTCAGATCCCAGTGACTGAATGGTCTAACAGATCACTAGCCTTGTGTAACTGCAAGGTTCTGGTGGATGCAGACCCGGTGGATGTCTTTGTTGACATTATAACCACCACCTCCGGGGTTTCGAACTAAGAACCTTTCAGCTGCAGGGCAAGCTCATAGCCCATTCAGCCATTGGGACTGGACGTGAATTTCGGGCAGATATGAAATAATGTATAACTGAGATTTTTTCTTAAAAACTACACTATTAAAGAAATAAGCAAATAATTCTTTTTTCTAATAATATAATAAACTAATGGAATTCTTGATGTAATTTAACTTACTCATTAATCAACACATCAGGTGATGATTAAACGATCATATGACTAATTGCAAAAAGTTGAAATGATTAATTAACCTACCACCCGCCCCTTTTACACTGCCCACCTCTTCAGTGCTTTAAATTGCACAAATAAGAATAAGAAAAGTTAGGCAGAGGGAGACAAAGTGGAGGGGAGGGTGTTAGATGGTGTTATGATTAGGAAAGCGCGTAGGACCACCAAGTTGCAATACACGAAATATTATCTGTTAGTAGAGAAGTAATCACATTGTATGTCATACTCAAAACCTGATTAGCCTTCTTTACATTATAACTGATTAGTGAAAAAGTAATCGAAAGGAATCAATTACTATTATTATTCCCTTGGGTTTGTGATTTGTCACACCTAATAAAACTCTACTGCCCCCCCCCCAAGTGCCAAGAAAGCACATTGCACTAATCAAGGGATTCTATTCAAACTCACGTAGCCGTGTAAGGGCTTATGGGGAATTGTCGTCTGAATTGATAACAACCAGTGGTGTCCGACAGGGATGTCCACTTTCCCCATTTCTGTTTAACTTCATCATAGATATGCTAATGAAAGTATCCTTAACTGAACGTAACGACTTAGGAATCGACTTGTTACCAGGGAATAGTCTTATGGACTTAGAATATGCAGATGGCATAGACCTGTTAGGGGAGGGTGCTGACAAAATAAAGAGTTTTCTGAACACCTTGAGCAGCAATCTTCGTATGTTTGGCATGCGATTCGCCCCTGTAAAATGTAAGACGATGAGGCTACAGGACTGGACTACATCAACTCCTAGCTTAGTGATAGGGAGTGAAGTGATAGAACATGTTGACCACTTCACCTATTTGGGAAGTTCTATCAGCACCAACGGACTGATTGGAGACGAAATCTCACCACAGATCCAAAAAGCTCTAGCTGCTTTCGCTGACTTACACCATCTCTGGCGTAGGCGTGACATCCCGCTATCAACCAAGGGACGTGTGTACTGCTCAGCTGCAGTTCGCTCCGTCCTTCTCTATGGCTCTGAAACATGGCCAATACTGGTTGAAGATATGAAAAGGTTGACTGTTTTTGACCATAGATGTCTACGATCTCTTTCTCACGTTAGGTGGTAAAATAAGGTAAGTAATGTTGACGTTAGACGTAGAGTGTTCGGCAAAGAGGGAAAATCAATCGACGAGGCTATAAAGTTACATAGATGGCGTAGAGATGGCTAGGTCACGTGGTGCGCATATCTAACCATCGCCTCCCCCGACGGGCATTACTAGCTGATATAGGTGTAGGTTGGAAAAGAGTAAGTGGTGGCCAGAGCAAAACATGGCCTCATCAATCCATGAAATCCTTGACAGTTAAACTGAGTCGGTCAGGTAGGGAGATGGAGACTTCCGGGTTGGGGCCCTCGGGACTGACTTTAACAATAGGTGACATGGCTCAAAATCGTTGTCAATGGCCAGCGCAGATGTATTCAGTCTCTATAATCTTTCATATTGCTATCTACCATTACCCATTCTGTTCCACTCTTATACTTGCGAAACTCTGTTAACTCTCTCCACTCATCTTGTTGTCTACCTTTGTGTGCTATTTGGAATGTGGCAACTCGAACTGGTGCACTTCGGCGCCAAGTTCTATGTTGAATCCAGACAGACAGAGACAGACTATCCCCCCCCACACTTCTGTGTATTATCTCTCTTTACTCTCGTCTCTTGCTTTTTGTGTTACATGGAGAGTGACAAGTTGAACTACTACACATTTGTACAAAAGGTCTATGTTGTAGCCAGTCAGTCAGTCAGTTATATTCGTTAACCAATTTGTACACGGAAGTCAACATCAGACTGGGATACTGTTTCAGAGTCTGCAGAAATACAATGACGCATTTTTTTATCTTCAAACACAATACAGCACACCATTATTAATTTTATTCGTTGTTTGCGTTCTAACTGGAGCATGGGGCTTAACACAGCTGCATATATATCTCCACTGCAATCATTTATCTGTCATCATTGTTTTAACTGACCCCATGATCACCCCCCCCAAGCTTTCTTTTCCTCTCTATGTGATGATCTCCTCCACCACAGTCACCACCCACAGTCACGCAACTGGTGAAAATTCACACTACGAACAGTTACAATGAAGCAAACCCAGTCATTTTCAAGAGAGTGCGCTGCATCTATACAGCACACTACATGACTACATTTCAAAATGTCATATGAAAAAGAGAAGACATTCAGCTGAACGTCTTCTCTTTTTTATATGACTAAATGGGGATTTTCAAGATTTCAAAATGTACCAACCAGTATGAACGGGAGAAATTTGAAGGGATTGAAGAAGCCAGATAGTCCTTCAGAATTATACTGACACCAGTTTGTAAATCTAATGCACTAAGTATGCACAAAAAGATTCAGATTTTTAACATTAATGTCAAGTTGAGAGATTTTACGCAAGCATCATCAAAAAGGATTCCAAACAGGCGACTGAAGACTTTCATCAACTACTACCCATTTCTCTGCATACTGAAGATCGGATAACCGATCAGAAAGGATAAGCGGCAAAGAACTCTGCCAGCGACCTAGAAGAAATGAAGAAATGGACCAGACATATGCTGAGGAGAAGGTTGAGTGACATCAAACGCCAGGTAGACTCTCGAGTAGAACCCAAACGGGCTTCCGAGAGTAACATGGAGGAAATCGTATAGGGAGGACTGAAGAGAAGATAATGAAATAAAGATCTGCTACTAGAACCCTGTTCCACTGGGAACCTAAGGAAATGATAACGCACATCCCTGTATGAGGGTTAATTATACCATTCAAATTAAAAGAGGAGTCTTCAAACACGACTCATCAGTACACTCATAAATTAAAGAGCCGAATAACTCTATAGAATGTACCCAGTTGCTCAGAAAGAGGAAAAAGTGTTAAACATACCTGGTGGTGAATCTGTAGCAGCTGAGCTGTTATTATTATTATTATCCGGTGCCTCATTATTCACCTGGTCACAGCACTGGTCGGGCTTACTCAATGAGGGCAGAGAACACTTTGAAGTTTCTTCTTCATATCTTTTATCCAAATCAGTAAAATCATAATCCATAGTGTTTGGTACACGATACCAATATAATACTTCAGGTTCATAAGAGATAATGCATTGTTTTACAAGTGATTTTCGATAACATATATAAGCTTTTAGTCTAAACTAAAAATTGAAAAAGAAATGACAAGGAATCGAAAGGTTGGGATGTTAATTATCTATAATAATAATAATAACAGTAACAATAATATTCAAGTGTTGCTTTGTAGGGATTTGATTGGTTTCAGCATTTCACCATGAACTGAAATCTCGGTTAGAGGACCATTAGAAAACCAACAAGGGAGTACTGGACAGCAGGCTGTTTCGTCCTAGTTTGTGACTTTTCACCGGTACGCATCCACCACAGGAGTTGCAAACCCAGAACCTTCTGGTCACAAGGCTAACAAGCTCGTAGACCATTAAGCAACTGGGACCTCACCCAGTGGCCAGCCCCTGAATTCGAACTTCTGCCGATTCACGATATGGACTATTCGATTGGGTCTCAGTGGCCTAATGATCTATGAGCTTGCTAGCCTTGTAACCGGAAGGTTCTGTGTTTGAACCGCAGCGGGTTCGTACTGCTGAAAAGCCACAAACTACGACGAGACAGCTGTCCGGTGCTTCCTGCTGGTTTCCAATGTTTTTCTAACTGATGTCAGTTTATGATGAAATCCCTGTAATAATATTGTTTCCAGTTTGATCACGGATTAATGTCAGCTTAAGAACCACGGAAAACCAGCTGTTTCGTCTCAGCTTGGGACTCCTCAGAGGTATGAAGCCAGGACCTTCCGGTTACAAGACGAGCTCCTATCCGAGACTGTGCAACTAGACATACAAATCCTGAAACTTCTACAGTATGAAAAACAGGTTTCATTGATGATAGAATCGAAACGAATATCACACAAGATTTTATTCTACTCGACACTACAACAACAATACTGTTAACAAATCAGGTTAGACTGATATTAATTTGAGGACTACTGAAAGGTCAGAGACTAGTGGACAACTGTTTCAACCCTAAGTCTGAGTCACTACATTAATCTACATCCAACACCTCACCAGAGGTCGAATACACTACCTGAAGGTTATGAGGCTATCTCCTTTGACTATTCAGTCACTGGGGTGAGACTCAATGACCCATGAATTCTAATTTCTGTCGATTCACGATAATATATATATATATATATATATATATATATATATATATATATGCATATGCATATATATCAACCGCTAGTCAGCCAACTCATGGTCAAAACTGTAATCAATCAAATCCCTGCAAACCAAAACCTGATAATTAATCCGATACTCACTAGTGACTGGCTCTATGCAGGAAGTTACCTGGAGTTCTGGTGAAAAGTCGTAACCAGCAGGATCCACCAAGTCAGGCAAGAGGACAGTTACTCGCCATTGACATTGGCTGGCAGTTGCGCCATATATACATGGTGAACAGGCAAAAGTTAGAATTCATGGGCTATCGGATAGTCCCTTTGTAGTTGAATGGTCTATGAACTCGCTAGCCTTGTAACCGGAAGGTTCTCGGTTCGAACCCCTGTGGTGGGTGCCTACTCGTGAAGAGTCCCAAACTGGGACGAAATGGCTGGGTGTCCAGTAGTCTCTTGCTGGTTTTCTAATTGTTCTCTAACTGATGTCAACTCGTGAACAAACACGTATAATATAACTATCTATCTTTACTTGATGTTAGATGGTTGGAGACAATCGGCAGGAAGTTCTGCCTAACCTAGGTTTTGTTCGTGAGTACTGGCACCAGTCAACAGGGTGGGATTATATCAGATTACAACACATAAAGATGTGCTTTAAGAAAATTACAAAAACGCACAAAAAAGATGTTTAGTTCTAATTGTCAGACTGTTGACACTTAATGCACATACAATCCACAGTTAAAACTAAAAATAATAATGATAATGTAATTCAAGATAACACACACACACACAAAACTTACTGAACTTATACATATCGGTTCTGTAACTTGTCGATAGGCAGGTGGACAAGTTTCTTGTTTCCCTGGAATTATAATGCATAGATCCGTTACAGCCAGGGAATCAATACTATTCTCTGGATTACCACGTAGATATGATAGAAATAAACGATTTGTTAGCGTACTAAGCATATTAGCATCACGACCACCAATAGTCTTTGATAAAACTACTGTATTTTTCTTTGGGCACTGTTTGTCTCCTAAAGTACTACCATAACACATTAACAGAAATACAGAAAAATAGTATTCATAATAACGAATGATAACTAAGACTGATTACAAATAAAGATTAAAAGTACAATAAAAAATAGATAGGAAGTTAAGAAGTTGACAGCCTGCTAAAACCTCAGGCTACCGAAAAAACCTCCATCATTGCATATTGCATATAATTTCTCTTATTCACTTTGTTTTAATATGGAAAGATATGACCTCTAATAGTATTGTTTACTCGGGCTAGTATTTAAAATCTTTACAACCTACTGATTCACAAGTTTCTACTAGTTTCTACGATGGAAGCTAATCCAAATACATGAGATGACCGTTCCTCAGTGGTGTCATCGGTTCAAAAACAGGTACACCCGAGTTTTTTTATAACTGGCATTCAACAAAATGTCATCGTGTATCTCTCCAAAGAAACAGTGAAGAGATATCATCATAATGGATTGATGTGCAATGCTTCAGGTCAGGTAGAACTGTGTCACACGATCTACTTTCAATCATTTTTTTATTTGAAAATAATGGACGAAGAGAAAATATCATGCAATAAACTCTACTGAAAATTCTGGACATTATATAAATATTATTTAGAATAAAGCTATTATTATTAAAATCTGATTATTAGATGTCCCATTTTCTTCATGTTCAAATGCGAAGAAATGTTGATGATTTCTTACATGGCGAGTACAGTTTAGTGATATCGAAAAGCCCATCCCTCTAGGCAGAAACAGGAATCTCATCCGTTCTCCTTCCTCGAAGATAAGGAAAACATGCGCGGAGGAATCTGTTGACGAAGAGTTACAAAATCTCCGAAGAATCTTAGTGGAAAATGTTTCCCAACCCGCTCCATCGCGACTTAGACTCATAAACAAGAACCTGGAACCAAACCAAAGAAAGCTTATGAGCCCCCGAAAAGATTCTGCCGATAAATCTTAAAAGTTATTCTGAGGTGGAAATTCTCGGTAAACGACTTTTAAAATCTCTCGGTAAAACGTAGGTCACTGCTAGCCTACGAGTGACACTTCCTCCCAAGAAAACATTGCGCCAGTACACGAAAGACAAGCTATCGTATTAGAAGACATCAACATGCAGATACTAGTTGACTAGTACCTGTGGAGCTGACTACATTTACTGTACAATACGTCCTCTTATGAAACCTGCTCGAGAACACTATCCAAACCGGTTAACAAAGGAAGAACGTAAGTGTAACAGAACATCTGGTTCACACAGGACACTTAGGTCCATTTGAGAAAAAATAATGTAAGAAACGAAACGAAGCAGTTTTTGTTAGAGTCAGAAATTTATTTTTATTTTTGATTACAACTTGATTCTACACCGTATTTTTGGTACAAGTATGGAATTTTCAGCATGGATATCGGTAGCCCAAATCTCGAAAGCCGACCATAGATATCAGATGTGCGCCGGTGTGGGCTTCAACCCCGGACCATGTGCATGATCGGCGACCGGATAAATAAAAATTTCGCCAAATACCCAAATTTAATCAAACTGATTAGACAACAAAGAGTAAATGTAAGCCTCTTGATTGATATTCAATGCACAACAAATCAGGTTATTTTTAACTCTACTGATATCTGATCAATCACACTGTCTCACGAGTCATAAAATCAACCTTTCATCAGCTTACGGTATTACCAGACTTTCTGTACAATTTTCACTACTCTACTTAAAACTGTCTACAAAAGTTCAACTTATCTGCAACGTCTTCAGTCTCTAAACAGTCGTTTTATGTGATAATTATAACACAACTTTCCTGATAATATATGCATCATCAAAGTTTCTCATAACGTTTATACTTGTATGAAACCTGGTAGGAAAGTAGGTGTGAGTAGAAGTTTGAAGCGCTTCAGCACTGATCTACATTGCAACTTGGGAAACTGCATGGAAGATTCCTTTTCCATTTGCTAGCTCAAAGAGTATGTTCCATTTCTGCCTACTTCGATAAAAATCTGTAGTATGCATGTCTGGATTAGTTGGTCTTCAACAACTGATGTCAATGCTACAAAGAATGTTGTGGTCGAAATCCTCTAGTTTTCTCATACACACATCCTATGCCATGACATACCCTTTGAACGGTGGTGTCTTCAAGTCATCCACTTTTAAAGGTCGCCTCTTACTCAAGTTCTTCCTAGAAGCGTTCGAAAGACATTTTTACCCAAACGAACTTGCGGTGTACTTCAAACCGTCTGAAGGAAGTACAATAATCTTGAAATCACTACACATTTCACCTCTAGAGCATGTTAGTATAAAGACGAATATTACAAGACAATGGTAATTCGCATTCAGATACGAGACATATAATATCAGATGTAAAATATCAACTGGGCGAAGAAAAAACACAAAAACAAGCTATTAGTATCCTTAACACTTACTCGATATCCTTAATGTATGGTAGGTCACGCCCTCTTCGATAACAGATGCAAGCCTCTTCGCCAAAGTTAAGCATAATATTAGCCTTGTGTTTTCCAGAGACACTGTATTTAATGCGTGTATATCCTTCAGGAACTTCCTCTTTCTCTTTTAAACTAACGATCTACGAAAAAAATTGAATTGATGGGTAATTTGTATAAACTTTACCTTAATATCGATAATCGGTTCCGGAAATCTGGTGAAGTCAATTGACACCTCAGGAGCAATAATTTCCTCGGTGTGGGTGATAATCTGAGAAATAAATTAAGCCACAGTTTTGTGTAACTAACCTTTGAAACATCATAAGTCTTGGGATCTTTCGGCAAACCGCAGATAACAAAGTATTCTGCGAGACGTTTCGGCAAGCTTTTAACATCCATGATAGTGAAATACTCTAATTTATTTTAATTCACATGAACTTTCAATTCCTGTTGTTCAAAATCCAACATGATATTGACACCAACAAGAGCTACGCTACATTCAAAATTCCCACCATAACATCCAGTCCAATATAATCATTCTCCATCATCAAACAAATCCTCGGCACTTACTTTCCGCTGTCGATGATCGTCTTTCAGCTTCACACGGCTCACAAAGCTATAAGTCAAAAATCTGTCCCAGAGTAGTACTATGAATGATAATAATTTAAGCAGCATTTTAATAAGTAAAGATGACTTTTTATCTCTGGAAAACACTGGATTTGTTCCTTTCTACTGCAGGATGTAGTCAGGATGTGGAACCTTCTGCTTGGAGTACCTCCACATAGACAGCCCCTTTCGCGTTGGTTATCTATGAGATAATTTGCTTCAGTTATTTCATCGATTGCATTTGTGGAAGAATATTTCCTTAGGTTCCTTATAAAATTCCACATCTAATCCCTTGTCAGGCCTAACAAAAGCCCCATCACTGTCATTGATGAGGGCACATACTCTATACAGACCTACGTCTGGGCTGCGCAGGTGACAAATCTTTCCTGCTGGGAAACGGTGCCATTTTTGACAAGATAATTCCAAATTAACCACAGTAATATTGGAAACATTTTTTCGATTCATCTAGCTAGGTGGAATGATATAAATTCATGATAGAGTAGATTTGCACCACAAAATAGCAACAGCTGATGTTATTCATCAGACACTAACCGATAGCAACACTCGGGCTTGGCCAACAGCAGTAGGATCCAGTAGGTTTACATCCAGCTGAATTATCAAAACGCCGTGTTGTTCCATTGATTTCCTTGATTCTCTGAAACTTGACCAGCCCTACCTAGGATGGTGCTCACTATCATCAAATCAATTAACAGTTTTTGTCTAAACCTTAGGTAATAATGGCGAAAAATGTATAGGAAACTGGATTAGCCGAAGACCGTGATCTAAAAGGAAACATATATTCTAGCTAATGATTTGCCACTATCAATGGAAAAGCTAAATGACTCATCTTGGAAAAAGGTCGAATAAAAGCTTCAAAAGTGCGTTTATTGCATGGGACAAAAGAGGACTAAATTGGCTGCTGATCTCATTAAGATGTAGAATCGTCAATACAGAATTACAAACAATTTATATAACAGACTGATTACCAATCGTCCACTTATTTTACTATTGATTCGTTCTCTTTGAATATAAATGTCTTCTTTGACGAGATAGAGGTGGCATGACTGTCTTTTACTTTTCCATTTTATCCTACTCTTTCGAAGCGGGGCATAGGGCTTCAAGCGTCTGCTTCGAAGTTTCACCAACAGGGGTGCTTTAAAGGGATGGGGTTGTTGATCTCATGTCCAGCCTTCTTTCTTTGTCAGCCTTACTACCTCTCAGGTGAAGTTCAGGACTGCGTCGTCTGGGGTCAACGAGCGTGGTATGCGAGTATTCTACCCCTGAACTACTAACGCGCAAACACTATCGGTAAGACCTCATTCAGTCCAATGGATAGCATCTAAACGTCAATTTCTCCGAAGGAATAGGAACTCTGAGTGGATCATCCACATAACGGAAGATATCACTTCTTGCGGGACATTTTCGCAGGCACTGGCTAATGTTAGCCAAGCATTATACAACGATATTGATGCTGACACTGAAATGGTGGACATAGATGAGTCAACGGGAAATAATGTTGAAATACATCGTTTTCACACTGACGCAAAAGTCCAGACACCGAAACCATCAAAACCTATCCCACTGGTGGTCCAACCATTGCCTTATAAGTCAGTTACTCCTCAGTCTGACAATCCACACTCTGTGAAGCACCAGTCGAATGTAGCCACCCAAGTTGGCAAGTTTTCTAGGCGTTATGACAAACGTCTCATTTCCATTAAGAAAACTAAAGCTCATGAGATGTCCAAGCCACAGAAACCCTACATAGCATGTGCTGGCTGTCCTGTTAGCCATCATTAGCCAGTTGATCATAAGATTAGGGAAAAAGAAGTAAATAAATTAAATACTAAACCCGGAGCAAGAAAGCCCTTTGATATGAAAAAGGCGAAAGCACCTCTAGGCCTTCTTTCTAAGAGAAAGTCAAATATGGTAGACGAATTTCCTAGGGGTAGGCCTAATTAGTGTCAAGTGGAAAGCCAATTTTATCGAATCCCTAATTTTAGGCAAACAGCACAGCAAGGTAGTAGGTATTGTTCTGCACATCCACTACGTAAATCCCTTGTCAACCAGCCCACTTCTAATATTCTGTCAACTGAAAGTTATAGAAAATACCCCAAACATCGGCCACAGACCACATTTAGCAAGCCAACAGAACCCGTTCATATGTCGTATGTGTCTAGTGGGGAGCATGTGCCGATTTCTGCACAAAACTTGCCATGGTCTGATGAATACCAGAAACAGATACCAACAATTCATTCTTATATTGGCAACAAATTACCGAATACACATATCGGTTATACCTTAGGGCAGGATTTTCACCAGCGTCGGTTAACAGAAACACCTGGAATCATGCATATAGCCCGCATGATATCGGATCAATTCCTTGCTGGCATAGCGAACAGTCTACAGCTAGGGCAAGGCATATTTCCCGGGACATAGCTTACACAGTGTCGACACCAAACGCGGATATTAATATCTCTAAAATATTAATATCTGACTATCACACAGGTGTCTCTCACTGCATACCATATCCAAACGTAAGCCCATCCCTGACTACCACCTCAAAAATCTACCTGAAGTCTTCCTACGATCCAAAGATATTGGTATATGAGTCTGATAACATGTATATAGAGGATACTCACGGATTATTTTACCAAGATGTTGCCAGCTCACTGAAACCACATAGCCAGTGTTTATCTATTATCCTAGTAAATACGAGATCAGTTCTAAGCAAACACTTAGCACTAAGTACAATAGCTTCTATATGCAAACCGTCATTGATAATGATCACCGAAGCCTGGTGCACAAGTGAAATCTCCAATGACAGCCTAAGGATTGAGAAATACAACCTTTTTCGAGGGGACAGAAGGACAGGTCGTGGGGGTGGAACACTAATTTACTGTGAACAATCCATGTGTGCAACCCAGTGTAGTAACCCAATTCTGTCACAACTCAATGACTCAATCTGGGTTAAAATAAAAGTTGTCAGAAGTAAACCTATACTTGTGGGTTGTGTGTACCGGCCCCCTTCATCCAGCAGGGAATATGATAATATGCTTAGCAATATCTTTAATGTTACAGCCAATCTTCCCTTCAGGTATAAAATTATCGGAGGCGATTTCAACTTGCCAGAAGTATCATGGTCTTCACTCCGAGGACCCCAAAGGTATGATAATCTCATAAATTCCATCATCACAGGAGGGTGGACACAACACATAAATTTATCCACTAGATCCGCAAATATCCTAGACCTTATTTTCACGAACAATATAACGCCATCTACAGTACATGTGGGACAGGAATTTCCAGGTAGTGACCATAGAATAGTAGTTTGTTCTTTTGACATCTTTCCTGAAACAAAACGCAGAGATGAAGCTGGCCAGATACATATGAGATTGTACACACATGCTGACTGGGACTTGTATCAGCACCTAATTAGATGTTCTAATTGGGACTCGTACTTTTCGAACCAGTCCTTAGATGCAATTCTTAACAACTTCAATCAGAATATTAATTCAATTCACGATGTGATTGCACCCAAGAAGATTCTTAGCTTCAGATTCCCCAAAGTGATTATATTCCGACATCGTTTTGAAGAAGTCTACGAAAGCACTCAATAAAATACTACAGATATCATGTGTCAATCACGTCTCATAAACCGTTAATGCCCAGCTCTCGCTACGCTCGGGCCCACGGTGTTCCTTGAAGTTTTCAGAAACGCTTAGTTATAACGGACGAAAAAACCAAAACACCGATCTGCCGCTTGATATTTCTTTATTGTTACACCAACATATAAAAGGAATAAGTGAACTAAGGTCTGAAAACAAATATTACAATAATAAATCATTGTATTACTTCTGACGATGTTTCACTCTTCTTTCTGAACAGCGACCGATGAGACGATGACTGTCGTATTGATGCCTCCGCGAAAATCGGGGAAGTTGATTTTGAGCAAACAACCAAGAATTGATCGTTTAATCTTCAACTCCATTGACACTCCCCGGCAAAAAGGGATCCAACCCTTTTTTCCTTCACGACCAATGCACGTTGACTTGGATGCCATTGCGAGAACCTGGGTCACACGGACAGAGCTGAAATGGAAAACAAACAGAAAAGCCAACGCACCACAAGCATACCCACAGCACAATCTCACACATCGCTGACGACCTGCGCCTCCAGACAGAGACCTCCTCTTGACATCTTCCAACACAATCGCCACTTACTAGAATGACTCTTGCAGAATGCAACGTGACCATAGCACCAACTCATGATACTCTACGCACATCGTCTTATCTACTCACTACCAACGACCACTGCAATCGCTTGTCACTCATTCTGCCTCAGTTCTAGTAGCGGTGACGCATGCGAGCCTCAGTCGTTTACACTCTTTCTCCCCGGCGTGTCGGACCGCAGCTAACAATTATCTCCGTGTGCATTTCATTCTCAGCAATAGCCTAGCCTCCCCGGCGTATACGACCCATCTGCTGTCCTTAACATCAACCAATTCATTCATGGATGTAGAAGACTCGAAACAACTTCAGAAGTAATCACGACGAAAATTTTAACAAAATTACGCAATAACAACAAGATACGAAAACAACGAGTAAACACAATGAATCCAAAAACACCAATTGATATGACACACCACACATGTATACAAACAGTACACACTAATTCGTAGTTCATGTCTTGATGGAATTCCTTTGAAGAATCGTAGGGCTAACACCAGTACGCCTACAACCCTTCTCAGGTTGACGATTGTAGGTTGTTGAATGTCCGGACACAAACAAGATTATTCAACAATTACAATAATTGGGACTCACACAACTATTTAACACAAACATATGTACAATGAACACGTCAAAAATGGTGGATTCTGGCACGACAAACTACCCTTGAAGAACTGTAGGACTTACAGAAGTACGCCTACATTCCTTCTCAAGTTGATGATCCAAGTGGAAGTCGTCCGGACACAAACAGAATTACCAACAGCTAGATGACAGATGATATCAATTCAGTATATGCAATATGAGTATATGTACAAAATCACACACCAAGCACAGTGGACTGCTCATTGATGCGCTATGCTTTGAAGAACTGTAGGACTTACAGCAGTACGCCTACAACCCTTCTCAGGTTGACGCCCTAGGTTGGAAAATCGTCGTAGAGTTCATTTGCTGACTGCCTTCTATCAGCTATATCCTCAAATCTGAACGGTAACACGCTCATGTCATTGTATCGTAGAAAATAGATGACCAACAAACACACGACGTATCTGGTCAACCAAGCGTAGAAACAGAGTAATTTACACCAAAGATAATAACATTCAAATAGTAACTTGAAACTAGAAATGCCTTTATTCATGCAAGTCAATTTAACAATTACTCTCTCCTTTACACTTGGCTTATCCTCACTAAACTGACCATTGATATTCGTCCTTTCAAACGAACTGATACTACCATAGTCATTGGACAAGATACTTGAGTTGATGGGTGTCTGTTTCATTGTGGATGACAGCACCAACGATGACTGATTTATACCAGTTGATGAAGTTAGCGGTGGATCAAAAGCTGTTGTTGCTCGACTTTCAGAAATTTGTCTACATGCAAGACCACCACCACTGCTGTCTTTTACTGTCAGCTCAGGTTTAGCACTAGCATCTGATGATAGGTGGGCTACATGCTGATCACTCACACTGACGGTCTCACAAATATCCATAACTTCTGCAACTGCATCTGCATTTATTTCTACTCCACGTTCAAGTTGTACAGAAACTTTGTTCAACTTAGCAGTAGTAGGCATATCCCTCATCTCATCATGATCAACCCAAGACAACTGTGAAGTATCATGATCATTATCACGAATATTCACTTTACCGTCAACTTCATCATTTTCAAACTCTTTATTAACAGAAGTAGACAATTTTGGTTCCTCCTCGCAAATCATTAAAGGTTTTATAACTTCACTCTGACTAGTTATACCTTGTAAACTTTTGGAGTCAGAACTGCACTCTGAAGCAGTGACTCTATTCTGTGACACTCTATTCAACAATGGCTTACCAGCTGCAACTACAGACTTCCTGACCAAACCGTTATCGTCACACAATTCGGAGTCAGGCCTGGAGTTTACATTTAGCTTATCACTGAACTTGCTCACTGGTTCACAGCTCACCTTTGTATGCACCTCTTGCAAACGTGTGAAACACAGCCGTGTTTGTCTTGCATCTTGCAACTTATCTGTTGACGATGTACTACGAAACCTGTTGCACTCATTAAGTTTATATGCATTACTAGACACCATGGAGCCTTCTCGATATCCACCTCTCTGAGGCCTATTCGTCATCAATGAGTGCGTTTTTCCCTCAGACTGCTCTATTCTAGGGGTGAGATTCAATATACTGGCAAACTTGCTCATCAATTGATTGACACTATCTTTTACTAGTTTCAGGATATCATCAAATTTTGGCTCGATACCCTCATCCTCCATACGGGAGCTTATCTTCACCCACTTCCTTTGCAGTCGAGTAGGTAGGCGTCTTGCTATTACTTCTAGTATAAAACTCGAGTTGAGGCCATTCATGCAATTCATCGAAATCAAGGTATTCTTATAAGTCATAAGATTATCTAAAAACTCAGTAAGTGCCTTGGAGTCATCTTGAAGTTGACTGCCGTTACCTGTGACAGCTTCGTATACGTTCCTTACAATCATCGAAGGTCTTCCAAACCTTTGACGTAATATGATCATAGCCTCACCGTATCCCTCATTAGGGGGCATGAGCTCACAGCACTGTATAGCTCTTGCAGCATCTCCAGTGCAATATCTCATCAAATACATTAACTTCATTTCATCAGTTAATAAAAAGCCACTCATCATGATCTCAAACTCCTTTACAAATTGTAAATAATCATCTGGGTTTCCATCAAAACACCGTGGTTCAAACTTAGGGAGTTTGATGTTCCTATTATCCCTGAACGGCGAAACGGTAACATCAACCATATCATGCTTAACATCAGACACATCGTTACAATTAACAGACAAGTCACAATGACTTACTCTCCTGTTTGCATCCAAGACACTCTGTCCCTTCTTTGACCCAGGCATTGTTGAACTTGACCCAATTCCAAAAAGTTCCAGATATTGCTTGTTCAAAGAGGACTTGACCGGCACCAGGAAAAATGAACGGCGACTATCCAAACTTTCACCAACTGTTTGAATCCGCCAGATCTGTTTCTATCGTCAGAAACTGTCAGCCACGTCTCATAAACCGTTAATGCCCAGCTCTCGCTACGCTCGGGCCCGCGCTGTTCTTAGAAGATTTCTCGGAAACGCTTAGTTATAACGGACGCAAAAACCAAAACACTGATCTGCCGCTTTAGATTTGTTTATTGTTACACCAACATATAAAAGGAATAAGCGAACTAAGGTCTGTGAACAAATATTACAATAATAAATCATAATATTACTTCTGACGATGTTTCACTCTTCTTTCTGAACAGCGACCGATGAGACGATGACTGTCGTATTGATGCCTCCGCGAAAATTGGGGAAGTTGATTTTGAGCAAACAACCATGAATTGATCGTTCAATCTTCAACTTCATTGACACCATTCATGCACCGCATAACTCAGGAGAAATAGCCAAACTTTTTAAAAGTAGGTTGGCGAACTCCAAAACACCCTATCCGAAAATAATATACTTAGACGGCATTGCTTACGAAAATAATGAGGCGATATGTGAACTGTTTAGCAAGCACTTCGCCAGATTATACACCTTAGAGAACGATGAAGTCGTGGATTTCCCACGTAAAACAGACGAATGTTTAAGTGACATAATTTTCACCACACATGAGATCGATAAAGCTGTCGCAAATCTTAAGCTTAGTAACACTACTGGCCCAGACGGTATATCTTCCGTTCTGCTGAAAAAAGGTGGTAATGACATGAGTTTACTCTTACTCAAGTTATACTCAATTTCATTAAGCGATGGGACATACCCTAACTGCTGGAAGAAGTCTTATATTGTACCTATCCATAAATACGGGCCTATAGCTGATATCAACAACTACCGCCCCATCAACATCACGTCTGTAGTTTCACGTGTAATGGAAAAGATAGTTAAGACTCAAATCATTCAGTACTTGCTGTCAAATGACCTACTATCCCCATCCCAATACGGTTTCTTAAGTAGAAGGTCGTGCATTACTTGCCACTTAGATTATTTTGACTACATCACACAAAGCATTGATAATGGGCGTTCGGTAACAACATTGTTTCTTGACGTTAGCAAGGCCTTCGATAAAGTCCCACATATCAGACTCCTAACAAAACTCCAATCCTACGGAATAACCGGAAATCTTCACAAATGGATAAGTTCTTTTCTCACAGAAAGAGAGCAATTAGTCAAAATCAACCACCAGTTGTCTTCCTCAAAGCCGATAACCAGTGGTGTAATACAAGGTAGTGTTCTTGGCCCTATTCTATTCCTCTTATTTATAAATGACATAGTCTCTGTAATCAAGTATGGCAAGCCATACCTTTTTGCAGATGATCTCAAGATAGTATATGATTATGGGTACGGTGATATGAGCGTCGAAAGCAAGATCCAACAAGACTTAAATGATCTAGGCGATTGGAGCGAAAAGTGGCAACTGACTTTCAACCCAGACAAGTGCGGTATAACCCACCTTGGACGCTGGAAACCGATAATGTGCCTATATATGTACGGTAAGCTCCTCTCAAAACTGAACACAGTCACAGACCTCGGGATAACATACTCAGATTTATCCTTTTCCGATCACGCAAATAAGGTTGTATCTGACTGTAAACGACTTACTGGCTTTGTACTGCGTAACTTCTACACCCAAGAAGCAAGATTAGCTATATATAGGACATGTATCCGTCCCAAACTTGAATATTGTGCTCTCCTATTTAGTAACCTCAGGACTGTAGACAGAAAAAAAATCGAAAGTGTCCAGAGATTCCTCACGAAACGCATAATAGGGTTCGACCAACAAGTGGAATATGTTGACAGGTGTGTACGTCTGAAATTAGAGCCTCTGTGGTTAAGGAGAGTGAAGTGCAACCTATTTCTACTCTTCAAAGTCATTAGGAAACACTGCTACAGTAACTCATCCATAACTTGGGAAAATATTAAATCATATCAGCTGCGAAACCACGACTACCTTGTCAAGGTGGCTACCCACAGAAAATCCATTAGGGCAAACTTTTTCACCATAAAATATTGCACTCTTTGGAACCAACTACCACCTGAAATAAGATGTTGTGAAAACCCTGATGGGTTCAAACGGAGCCTAGAAAGACACTTTAACATGTCCACCCTAGCTCGTCTAAAAGACCACAACTGTTGGTAGAACGGAAATTGAAGGCCAGTCCAGTCTTCAGTATAGTCACATACGTATATCTCGACTCTAATACTCACGCAGCGAACGTTAACTAATTTACTGATTTCTATTCTCTATAATTTTCACTAAGTTGTGTTGGTAAAAGTAACACTGGAAATAATTGTAATAGCATCCACACCTTTTAACGTTTTACATATGTATATACTAATATAATAATACTTATTAATCATGCATGTTCAACTCTTAAATTAGATGGATATTAAAATACTTAAAATATTTATGCATCAAATGTTCTCTTGCTTTACCACGCTTGTTTCCCTTATAACACTCAATTATTGAACCTAGTGTAATATTTGATATACGAACTATATTATTGATTATACTCTTATCATATATGGTTTGATTTACTCTACGGCTCCCTGTAGACTAACCACCATTCTTCAGTATACACACACTGCAGTATTGTTAAAAAACGCCAAAATTTCGTTGGTTCTGTGTTAATATCTTTTTATAATATGTCTAGACACGTTACTTTGCAATGTCAGATGTTTACTACATATAAGTACACTAAGTCCTGCCAACCGACCTTACCTTCAGTCCATACTACCTAAATTGAACCTTAACTATATTGTTCTGCTAAATCTTGCTCCACTATTCACAAAACCTATTCTTTTTACTCTTTAAGGTTTTAACTTCTTATAAAGTAATCTGTTCATCAGGATGCATGCACACATATATAATGTTCGTAAAGATGTACGTGGAGACCTATTGGAAGCACTCATTAAGAAAGCTAGGGAGATGGAATATGGGGTACGAACATGTCTGGTACCAAGCAATATATTTGCGGTAGCCATAATAATCATAGTCTCAGAGCCTAACATCAAAAAAGGAGGGAGGGTGGCGTTAGCTGATCAGTAGATATGGTGGTGGTCACTAAGGTGAATCGCCCCATTCTGCAGGAACAGCAATATACAAATTAAAGGCTCGAGATATTTCTGATTTTTATGAGGGCTTAGATCTTTATCTTGAAAAAGATAATAGTGAACGCCTTGACAGATCATGCTTCTACCTTTAAATATATACCATTCGCTCAGCCTATTGTTGAGATGCGACCACGTGGGATCTGCACAGATTTATGGGGCATCTTATAAATTAACTTGCTATCCATTGTCAGATCTTTAAATACCACTTCACAATATCTTGTCTCACTTATTTTCTAATAACGTCTTTACTTGATTCTCATTATATTCCATTAAACCTAACATTTTATAGCTCTTTATGAATTTGATTCGACTTATTCTATTCCTATTCTCTGGAGGGTACGGTTGTGCACCAAATGAAAAAAAAGACATGAAAAAAAACAACTGGCTTGAAAATAATTGTATTAAAGCCAAAAGTGGACATCATGATAGTCAAAATATATTGGTTTCATTATACATTGCAAATGAACGTTGTCGGCCTAAGGATTAATTACTTCCCCATTCTGTTTTCTATATAAATGTGTTTATTAATGATATATTTCACTCACTTAATCTATTACACTTTAATGTTTCACCTTAGCACTTTTACTTTTCTAAAACAGCTTCCAATCCCTTGTAAACGTTGTACTTACCTCAATATTGGTTTGTTATCGTATGCCTACAACCACGGGATGAAAACGAAACGAAGTCGATTTTCCCGCTCAACCTGGAGGACAACTGTACAATTCAATAACTATACGGCCTGGTTCAGACAATGAGTGTAATTATATATATGTATCAAATATTTAACTGTTGAAACATTATTAACTTGTAGACAATTTAAGATTTGACATTATATCATACTTGATCGTGCCTGTAAAAATGGCATGCATTTTCATGTAAATTTATGTTTATATGAAAATAAAATTATTATTATTAAATTATTATTATTTACATACTTTTTCTTTTTACATACTTTTCTTTTTTGGTACTCTGCTACTCCTATTCATCTTCTGGTCGAGGTCGAACAACCCTGCATCTTAACTGAAATGAGGATTAATTCCAAACCATCTACCTCATAACCACCCAAATTCCATGAACGATCCAATTCTACCATTTGAAGACGCTGGCGAACATGCTGTAAATGAGTATTCATGATCTGAAGTGAAGAAGCAACTGGTTTTCAATCAGTTTTCAACATTTTACTCAACTTACGAATACAGTCCGCCATGCAGACACAAATGGAGCAAATGGAGGATTCTGGAATCGACCTCGGCACCATTTGATGCAGTAAAACAACTTAACATGACCTCATCTAGTTTCCGCATCCGCGATCAAATTTCTTTCCCGTTATAAAACAAAGATAAGTCTACTGAAAAAATGGAATAAATATATCACTGATCTCAACATAATACATCAATAAACTTTAAGCCAAGGGTGCTGTTCACAACAAAGTTATATAAGAGAATTGACTTCAAGCTTTTTTTCCCAGATATCCGTATTACATTCATCTGATGTCTGGGTTTTTTTAATGCGAAGACAATATTTCTATATCTCTTTATGTGCTAAACAAACAGACTATATAGCAGACTGTTCCGACTGACTCTCATGTCAGAACAACCAAACTGTAAATTCATCATACCTCAAATTATGTGTAATTTATATAATAACTTATCCGTGCCTGTACAATAGGTATGTTCCTGCATAAACAGGAAGAAATATATATAATATTCAGAAAGCCGGCACGGCATAGAAAATGCTCATATTTTAATAGTTTTTATCCAAATAGCTACAAATTAGAACTAGTCAAAACTCTGAACAATGAACCTAGAAGAATATGCTCTGAAGAGAAATTACAGGAAGAATTTATGACTCCCGAAAAGTTATTCAAAAACAACGGTTATCCTAAGAAATACGCTAATAAGTAAAAACGACGCGAAGACCCAAATACCAAACAAATCAGTGAAGTGGGTTATCGTTTATTGGAAAACGTGCTTCTTGGTGCAATCAAAAGACGGCAGATACCCTTCTCATTTTCAGTCTTACTGTGTATAAAAATTTACACGTATTATCTGCTGTCGCAGTTACATTGCGAGAACAGAAAGAAAAGCACGTTCACCTCCGATTCTCTGAACATGTGCCAAAATGACTGCTTTTCAAAGGAATACACGAATACAATTATGCCATTGCCAGGCATCTTTTTGATGCGGATCATGTGGTGGAAATCGCAAGATCCTTTAAAATTGCCGATGTACAGTATGGTCCATTTCTCTTCAAGTTTTTCGAAGCAGTCTCTATCAAATGCCTGAAAGGAAACAGCAGTCATCAGTCTTTCCTTGCCCAAGTAACCCCATGTCTTTACTCTGTGCTTTATAATTGATGACTTAACCTTTCGCTTTAACCTAACCCCCTTAGATATAGTGTAAATTTCTTCCTCAATGGATAAAATTTATCATGATAAAGTCACACAATGTCATACAGTAATATTAACTGATGACGTTTCCAGCACATTTTATTGCTCATGATCAAATCAGGGACCCTAACCTCGAAACGCCACATGTGAATATTACTGCATAACACTGTGTGAATTTATCAAAATAAATTTTATCCATAATGGAATTATACCCTACCACTGAGCCCAAGTTTTATTCTAATAGTGTAGTTTCGCCTGTCTGTTTTTTCTATGATTTTAGTTGAACTCAGTATATTGTTACCCAGTTTATTAGTCACTCATCAAATTACGTACCTTTCGTCTTTACTACGTAACTCGTTTACCGTTGTATGCATATATTTACTTTCTTTAAACTTGAACTCCTTGTGTAAAAACTATATAAGCGTAATTTTCTGAGCACTGTTCACTAAGTTCTGAATCTCCTGCCAACTGGCACCAAGTAAGTGACTGGCCCTACCTGAGCTAAACTTGAATAAACCGCGCTTACTAAAGACTTATCCTCTTAATACCCTAATCAGTACACTAACGTCTAGGCGAAGTAAGAAGGCTTGTTATTTGGTACTGCGTACTGTTAAGAATTATATTTTTTAACCACAGATGTAATGTCACGATTAATTGTCATTTTTTGTTTCCTTTAATTCCTAGAGGAACATTGGGCTTCAGGCGCAAGTCTCCACTGCGTTCGGTACTCCTCCAACATTTTCCCCTCACTCCACGTCCTACCACTGCTTTCATCCCTCTTCACATCACTTCTTCTCTGTCACCCTCTAACTGACGACCAAACTGCCACTTACAATTTGGGTTCCACTCGAGCGATGGCGTGGCATGTGACGTCACTCACTTGACGTTTATTTTCTCAGAGTATTTCCAATCCGCCTCCATTTCTCCCTGCATGTATCTTGCACAGCTGGTTTCTGCTGAGTTGATTTGCCCGCAGAGATCCCGTTGCTTATGTCTTATGGCCATCTGATCTTGAACATCGGGCTAAGACAACCGTTGATGAAGATCTGTAGTTTGTTAGAAGTGCCCCATGTGACGCGCCAAGTATCTTATCCGTAGAGTATCCAATATCGTTTATACGAGCAAGTATAAACCAGTTTGATTTCTTTGTGCTCGCTTCTTGATTGTAAGGAATATGTTCCTGATCTTCGGTAAACTTCTGTGTAGCTCGTCCCGCCACTCGACTGTAGTAGCTTTGGTTGACACCAAAGGGAGCAGTGCTGGAATTAATTATATGTGGTTTGTAGTGTGAGGTGTGTTAAGACTGTTACTACTGTGAATGGAGTTGATCCCCTCGCCAGTTACTCCTCCGGTATCGTCGACAAGAGAAAAGAGAGAGTAATAATAATAGATATAATTAGTGAAGTTATTCAGACTAACAGACAGAAGAGGAAATAGGAAAACGTAACAACAGTCAGCTGATTAAATTTGAAGAATAATATATAAATATCTGTAATAATGATAATGACAATAACAATAAATGCAGTTAAAGTTAAACTTTTACGTATGATCCTTCGATGTCGGCTCTTCCTATCGTTATGCGGCAGAATTCACCAAGCGTTGGGTTGTTCACTCACTAATAGGGAACGTGAGCTGGGTTTAGACTGTCGTGAGACAGGTTAGTTTGACCTTACTAATGAGCACAGTAATCAGTGAAGTACAATCTGGCCGTTGCTATGGTAATCCTGTTTAGTACGAGAGGAATCGCAGGTTAAGACAATTGGTATATGTGCCTGGTTGAAAGGCCAATGGTGCGAAGCTGCCATCTGAGGGATTAAGACTGAACGCCTCTAAGCCTGAATCCCGTCCATATTTGCAACGGTACACTCCATATCCGACACGCGGCTGGGGAAGCTTACGTATTCCTTTTGGTGTCTGGACTGGGCCATGTGTTCGGCTAGGCCCATTAGTTCTGGTGTCACGCCAGAGCGACGACCACAAGCTATGCTCCGAATTTCGGGGTATAGAGGTCGACACGATACCTAATTGTGGCGTGAGCGTGAGGATACTTAATCGTTTGTAGACGACTTAATGTTTTGTCGGGGAGACGTAAGTGCTCGAGCAGCTATCACACTGCGAGGCATTGAGTCCTATCCCTGCTTGACGTTATGATCCGTAAAGTAGCATTGACTTCACACTGGATATGACAATAATAATAATTAACTTCATTCCAAAAGCAGTACTTATAATACAGAATGGAATTCTCAGCGTTTGTCACAATATTGTATCTTATCTACTCAAAATATAAATAAAATTAAAAATCAAAATAAAATTAATTAGAGGAACTTGTTCACGTTTAAGATATAGAGTCAAAAATATTCGAATCGCGAACTGAGATCATTGAATATAATAATAATAACAGTGAGTGTGTTTCAAGCAGTATCGTCGATTCAGTTTTGAAAATTTAGCATGTTATTATAGAGTATTGAATCTAACGTTCTGTTGATATAGTGTAGTGAGGGGAAACACAAGCTTAACAGTGGTAACACAGCCTAAACGATGTTCACACTTATGAAAAATAAATAAAAACAAAGTTACGAACAGATAGATGAGAGATGATACCAATTCAGCATATACAACATGAACATAAGTAGAAAACAACACACCAAGTACGATAGACTGAGCTTCGACGTACTACCCTTGAAGAAGTGTAGGACTTACAGCAGTACGCCTACAACCCTTCTCAGGTTGACACCCTAGGTTGGAAAATCGTCGTTGAGTTCATTTGGCGATCTCCTTCCATCGTCTATACCCTCAACTTTGAATGGTAACACGCTCATGTCATTGTATCGTGGAATGTAGATGACTAACAAACACACAACGTATCTGAGCAACCAAGCGTCGGCACAGAGCAATTTACACCAGCGATCATAACAACTACATAGCAACTTGAAACTAGAAAGGTCCTTATTCATGCAAGTCAGTTTAACAGTTACCCCCTCATACACAGTTGGCTTATCCTCACTAAACTGACCATTGACTTTCATCCTTTCGAGCGGACCGATACTAGCATAGTCATAGCATAAGACACGTGAGTTCATGGCCTCCATTTTCATTGTGTATGTCAACACCAGCGACGACTGAGTGACACAAGTTGACAAACTTAGCTGTGCATCAGAAGCTGTTGCTTTTCGAACTTTAGAAGGTTGTCTAACCTCCGGAATACATTCACTGCCATCTTTTATGGTTATCCCCGGTTTAGCGCTAGCATCTGCTGATAGGTGGGCTACACGCTGATCATTTACACTGACCACCTCATGAGTATCCATATCTTCTACCAACGCATCTGCTCTTAATTCCAATTCACGTTCACAGTGTACAGAGACTTTGTTCAACACAGTGGTAGTGTAAAAACAGACGACAAGGGCCAGGCAACAGATTGTTTTATTACGAAAATCAACGCGTATTTATATATATTTCATGTACATTAATAAGGCTTATGCAAGCGGAAAAAGGCAGTCTTCTAATTGGTTGTTTCTCGGAAGTTAAGCAGACGAACACTGTCAATGGAGTTGAAGATTGAACGATCAATTCATGGTTGTTTGCCCAAAACCAACTTCCCCGATTTTCGCGGAGGCATCAATACGACAGTCATCGTCTCATCGGTCGCTGTTCAGAAAGAAGAGTGAAACATCGTCAGAAGTAACAATGATTTATTATTGTAATATTTGTTTTCAGACCTTAGTTCGCTTATTCCTTTTATATGTTGGTGTAACAATAAACAAATCTAAAGCGGCAGATCGGTGTTTTGGTTTTTGCGTCCGTTATAACTAAGCGTTTCCGAGAAATCTTCTAAGAACAGCGCGGGCCCGAGCGTAGCGAGAGCTGGGCATTAACGGTTTATGAGACGTGGCTGACAGTTTCTGACGATAGAAACAGATCTGGCGGATTCAAACAGTTGGTGAAAGTTTGGATAGTCACCGTTCATTTTTCCTGGTGCCGGTCAAGTCCTCTTTGAACAAGCAATATCTGGAACTTTTTGGAATTGGGTCAAGTTCAACAATGCCTGGGTCAAAGAAGGGACAGAGTGTCTTGGATGCAAACAGGAAAGTAAGTCATTGTGACTTGTCTGTTAATTGTAACGATGTGTCTGATGTTAAGCATGATATGGTTGATGTTACTGTTTCGCCGTTCAGGGATAATAGGAACATCAAACTCCCTAAATTTGAACCACGATGTTTTGATGGAAACCCAGATGATTATTTACAATTTGTAAAGGAGTTTGAGATCATGTTGAGTGGCTTTTTATTAACTGATGAAATGAAGTTAATGTATTTGATGAGATATTGCACTGGAGATGCTGCAAGAGCTATACAGTGTTGTAAGTTTATGAAGCCAAAAGTGGGCTTCTACGAGGATATGAGCATATTACGTCAAAGGTTTGGAAGACCTTCGATGATTGCAGGGAAATTATTCGAGGCTGTTAAGGGTAATGGTGGTCAATTACAGGATGACTCCCAGGCACTCACTGAGTTTTTAGATAATTTGCTAATTTACAAGAATGGAATGATTTCGATGAATCGCATGAGTGACCTCAACTCGAGTTTTATACTAGAAGTAATAGCAAGACGCCTACCTACTCGACTGCAAAGGAAGTGGGTGAAGATAAGCTCCCGTATGGAGGATGAGGGTATCGAGCCAAAGTTTGATGATATCCTGAAACTGGTAAATACTAGTGTCAATCAATCTATGAGCAAGTTTTCCAGTCTGTTAGATCTCACCCCTAGAATAGAGCAGTCTGAGATCAAAATGCAATCATTGATGACGAGTAGGCCTCAGAGAGGTGGATATCGAGAAGGCACCATGATGTCTAGTAATGCATATAGACCTAGTGAGTGTAACAGGTTTCGTAGTACATCCTCAACAGATAAGTTGCAAGATGCAAGACAAACACGGCTGTGTTTCACACGTTTGCAAGAGGTGCATACAGAAGTGAACTGTGAACCGGTGAGCAAGTTCAGTGATAAGCTAAATGTAAACTCCAGGCCTGACTCCGAATTGTGTGACGATAACGGTTTGGTCAGGAAGTCTGTAGTTGCAACTGGTAAGCCATTGTTGAATAGAGTGTCACAGAATAGAGTTACTGCTTCAGAGTGGAGTTCTGACTCCACAAGTTTACAAAGTATATCTAGTCAGAGTGAAGATATAAATCCTTTAATGATTTGTGAGGAGGAACCAAAATTGTCTACTTCTGTTATTAAAGAGTTTGAAAATGATGAAGTTGACGGTAAATTGAATATTTGTGATAATGATCATGATACTTCACAGTTGTCTTTGGTTGATCATGATAAGATGAGGGATATGCCTACTACTGCTAAGTTGAACAAAGTTTCTGTACAACTACAACGTGAAGTAGAAATAAATGCAGATGCAGTTGCAGAAGTTATGGATACTTGTGAGACCGTCAGTGTGATTGATCAGCATGTAGCCCACCTATCATCAGATGCTAGTGCTAAACCTGAGCTGATAGTAAAAGACAGCAGTGGTGGTGGTCTTGCATGTAGACAAATTTCTGAAAGTCGAGCAACAACAGCTTTTGATCCACCGCTAACTTCATCAACTGATATCAATCAGTCGTCGTTGGTGCTGTCATCCACAATGAAACAGACACCCATCAACTCAAGTATCTTGTCCAATGACTATGGTAGTATCAGTTCGTTTGAAAGGACGAATATCAATGGTCAGTTTAGTGAGGATAAGCCAAGTGTAAAGGAGAGAGTAATTGTTAAATTGACTTGCACGAATAAAGGCATTTCTAGTTTCAAGTTACTATTTGAATGCTATTATCTTTGGTGTAAATTACTCTGTTTCTATACTTGGTTGATGAGATATGTCGTGTGTTTGTTGGTCATCTATATTCTACGATACAATGACATGGGCGTGTTGCCGTTCAGATTTGAGGATATAGCTGATAGAAGGAAGTTAGCAAATGAACTCTGCGACGATTTTCCAACCTAGGGCGTCAACCTGAGAAGGGTTGTAGGCGTACTGCTGTAAGTCCTACAGTTCTTCAAAGGGTAGCGCATCAATGAGCAGTCCAATGTGCTCGGTGTGTGATTTTGTACATATGTTCATATTGCATATACTGAATTGATATCATCTGTCATCTATCTGTTGGTAATTCTGTTTGTGTCCGGACGACTTCCACTTGGATCATCAACCTGAGAAGGAATGTAGGCGTACTGCTGTAAGTCCTACAGTTCTTCAAGGGTAGTTTGTCATGCCGGAATCCACAACATTTGATGTACTGATTGTACATATGTTTGTGTTAAATAATTGTGTGAGTTCCAATTGATATAATTGTTGGTTAATCTTGTTTGTGTTCTTACATTCCACAAATTACAATCGTCAACCTGAGAAGGGTTGTAGGCGTACTGGTGTAAGTCCTGCAATTCTTCAAAGGAATTCCATCAAGACATGATCGGCGAGGTTGTTTGTACTATTTGTATATACGTGTGGTGTGTCATAGCAATTGGTGATTTTGGATTCATTGTGTTTACTTGTTGTTTTCGTATCTTGTTGTTATTGCGTAATTTTGTTAAAATTTTCGTCGTGATTACTTCTGAAGTTGTGTCCACTCTTCTACATCCATGAATGAATTGATTGATGTTAAGGACAGCAGATGGGTCGTATACGCCGGGGAGGCTAGGCTATTGCTGAGAATGAAATGCACACGGAGATAATTGTTAGCTGCGGTCCGACACGCCGGGGAGAAAGAGTGTAAACGACTGAGGCTCGCATGCGTCACCGCTACTAGAACTGAGGCAGAATGAGTGACAAGCGATTTCAGTGATAATTGATAGTGAATAGAAAAGAGGATGCTTGAAGAGTATCATGAGGTGGTGCTATGGTCACGTTGCATTCTGCAAGAGTCATTCTAGTAAGTGGCGATTGTGTTGGAAGATGTCAAGAGGAGGTCTCTGTCTGGAGGCGCAGGTCGTCAGCGATGTGTGAGATTGTGCTGTGGGTATGCTTGTGGTGTGTTGGCTTTTCTGTTTGTTTTCCATTTCAGCTCTGTCCGTGTGACCCAGGTTCTCGCAATGGCATCCAAGTCAACGTGCATTGGTCGTGAAGGAAAAAAGGGTTGGATCCCTTTTTGCCGGGGAGTGTCAATGGAGTTGAAGATTGAACGATCAATTCTTGGTTGTTTGCTCAAAATCAACTTCCCCGATTTTCGCGGAGGCATCAATACGACAGTCATCGTCTCATCGGTCGCTGTTCAGAAAGAAGAGTGAAACATCGTCAGAAGTAATACAATGATTTATTATTGTAATATTTGTTTTCAGACCTTAGTTCACTTATTCCTTTTATATGTTGGTGTAACAATAAAGAAATATCAAGCGGCAGATCGGTGTTTTGGTTTTTTCGTCCGTTATAACTAAGCGTTTCTGAAAACTCAAAAGAACAGCGTGGGCCCGAGCGTAGCGAGAGCTGGGCATTAACGGTTTATGAGACGTGATTGACAAACACAGTCTCCTGATTGGCTGTTTTCGATATTTCTCGGAAAGTAGAGCCATTTATCTGCGAATCATATTTGCCCACGTTTAAGTCTGCTGATTGGTTGTTGAATCAGCCTAGATTAATGTGTACTAATCAGCGTCGATTAATGTCTACCAATTGGCTAGCAGCCTGCTCTCACCACACTCGTCCCCCTGTCAAATAGCTTCGTACGCAGACGTTCCGACCTTCTGGGTGCCACATCCTCTAGTTGAGGATTGTCACTGATCGGCTTGTCCCACTGTACCCATCGTTGGAGCTGACTGGCATTAACTCGTTTCTGTTTGTCACCTCTTCGGATGGCATATACTTGACCCCGTCTTTTTGTGATTGTGTATGGTCCTTCCCACTTTTGAAGGAGTTTCCGTGAACCTGGCCCGCCTCCAACTGTATATCTCCTGTCTCTACACTTCACTTGGTCCTCGACTGCAAAGGTAATGCACTGCGTCTTTTCTTTCATCTGAGAATTCGCTACATCACTCCGCTGCTTCCGTATTACATTCTTGACTGCCTCTTTCCTCTCTGCTTTTAATTTCGTCATATTCCACTTGTCAGCCACGTCTCGTAAACCGTTAATACCCAGCTCTTGCTACGCTCGGTCTCACGCTGTTACTTGAAGTTTTTCAGAAACGCTTAGTAATAACGGACGCAAAACCAAAACACCGATTGGCCGCTTGAGAATTCTTTATTGTTACACCAACATATAAAAAATATTTCTACTGAGGTCTGTGAACAAATACTACAATAATAAATCACAATATTACTTCTGACGGTTTATTGCTGACTTCTTTCTGAACAGCGACCGATGAGACGATGACTGTCGTATTGATGCCTCCGCGAAAATATAGGGAAGTTGGTTTTGGGCAAACAACCATGAATTGATCGTTCAATCTTCAACTACATTGACACCACTTTTGGTGCATGGGCCAGGTCTCATTGTGTATCGTTAATCATGGTTTTCTACCATACATCAGTTGAGAAGGTGTGTCAGCCAAGTCTCATAAACCGTTAATGCCCAGCTCTCGCTACGCTCGGGCCCGCGCTGTTCTTAGAAGATTTCTCGGAAACGCTTAGTTATAACGGACGAAAAAACCAAAACACCGATCTGCCGTTTGATATTTCTGTATTGTTACACCAACATATAAAAGGAATAAGCGAACTAAGCAACTAAGGTCTGAAAACTAATATTACAATAATAAATCATTGTTACTTCTGACGATATTTTACTCTTCTTTCTGAACAGCGACCGATGAGACGATGACTGTCGTATTGATGCCTCCGCGAAAATCGGGGAAGTTGATTTTGAGCAAACAACCAAGAATTGATCGTTCAATCTTCAACTCCATTGACACTCCCCGGCAAAAAAGGGATCCAACCCTTTTTTCCTTCACGACCAATGTACGTTGACTTGGATGCCATTGCGAGAACCTGGGTCACACGGACAGAGCTGAAATGGAAAACAAACAGAAAAGCCAACACGCCACAAGCATACTCACAGCACAATCTCACACATCGCTGACGACCTGCGCCTCCAGACAGAGACCTCCTCTTGACATCTTCCAACACAATCGCCGCTTACTAGGATGACTCTTGCAGAATGCAACGTGACCATAGCACCACCTCATGATACTCTTCAAGCATCCTCTTTTCTATTCACTATCAATTATCACTGAAATCGCTTGTCACTCATTCTGCCTCAGTTCTAGTAGCGGTGACGCATGCGAGCCTCAGTCGTTTACACTCTTTCTCCCCGGCGTGTCGGACCGCAGCTAACAATTATCTCCGTGTGCATTTCATTCTCAGCAATAGCCTAGCCTCCCCGGCGTATACGACCCATCTGCTGTCCTTAACATCAACCAATTCATTCATGGATGTAGAAGAGTGGACACAACCTCAGAAGTAATCACGACGAAAATTTTAACAAAATTATGCAATAAAAACAAGGCACGAAAACAACGAGTAAACAGAACTGATCAAAAATCACAAATTGCGAAGACACACCACACGTATACACAAACAGTATAAATAACCTCGCGGATCATGTCTTGGTGGAATTATTTTGAAGTATTGGAGGACTTACACCAGTACACCTGCAACCCTTCTCAGGTTGACGATTGTAAGTTGTGGAATGTCCAGACACAAACAAGATTAACCAACAATTACGATAATTGGAACTCACACAACTAATTAACCCAAACATATGTACAATCAGTACATCAAATGTTGTGGATTCCGGCATGACAAACTACCCTTGAAGAACTGTAGGACTTACAGAAGTACGCCTACATTCCTTCTCAGGTTGATGATACAAGTGGAAGTCGTCCGGACACAAACAGAATTACCAACAGATAGATGAAAGATGATATCAATTCAGTATATACAACATGAACATATGTACAAAATCATACACCAAGCACATTGGACTGCTCATTGATGCGCTACCCTTTGAAGAACTGTAGGACTTACAGCAGTACGCCTACAACCCTTCTCAGGTTGACGCCCTAGGTTGGAAAATCGTCGCAGAATTCATTTGCTAACTTCCTTCTATCAGCTATATCCTCAAATCTGAACGGCATCACGCCCATGTCATTGTATCGTAGAATATAGATGACCAACAAACACACGACATATCTCATCAACCAAGTATAGAAACAGAGTAATTTACACCAAAGATAATAGCATTCAAATAGTAACTTGAAACTAGAAATGCCTTTATTCATGCAAGTCAATTTAACAATTACTCTCTCCTTTACACTTGGCTTATCCTCACTAAACTGACCATTGATATTCGTCCTTTCAAACGAACTGATACTACCATAGTCATTGGACAAGATACTTGAGTTGATGGGTGTCTGTTTCATTGTGGATGACAGCACCAACGACGACTGATTGATATCAGTTGATGAAGTTAGCGGTGGATCAAAAGCTGTTGTTGCTCGACTTTCAGAAATTTGTCTACATGCAAGACCACCACCACCGCCGTCTTTTACTATCAGCTCAGGTTTAGCACTAGCATCTGATGATAGGTGGGCTACATGCTGGTCAATCACACTGACGGTCTCACAAATATCCATAACTTCTGCAACTGCATCTGCATTTATTTCTACTCCACGTTGTAGTTGTACAGAAACTTTGTTCAACTTAGCAGTAGTAGGCATATCCCTCATCTTATCATGATCAACCAAAGACAACTGTGAAGTATCATGATCATTATCACAAATATTCAATTTACCGTCAACTTCATCATTTTCAAACTCTTTAATAACAGAAGTAGACAATTTTGGTTCCTCCTCACAAATCATTAAAGGATTTATATCTTTACTCTGACTAGATATACTTTGTAAACTTGTGGAGTCAGAACTCCACTCATAAGCAGTAACTCTATTCTGTGACACTCTATTCAACAATGGCTTACCAGCTGCAACTACAGACTTCCTGACCAAACCGTTATCGTCACACAATTCGGAGTCAGGCCTGGAGTTTACATTTAGCTTATCACTGAACTTGCTCACCGGTTCACAGTTCACTTCTGTATGCACCTCTTGCACACGTGTCAAGCACAACCGTGTTTGTCTCGTATCTTGTAACTTATCTGTTGACGATGTACTACGAAACCTGTTACACTCACTAGGTCTATATGCATTACTATACATCATGGAGCTTTCTCGATAACCACCTCTCTGAGGCCTACTCGTCATCAATGATTGCATTTTGATCTCAGACTGCTCTATTCTAGGGGTGAGATCTAACAGACTGGAAAACTTGCTCATAGATTGATTGACACTAGTATTTACCAGTTTCAGGATATCATCAAACTCTGGCTCGATACCCTCATCCTCCATACGGGAGCTTATCTTCACCCACTTCCTTTGCAGTCGAGTAGGTAGGCGTCTTGCTATTACTTCTAGTATAAAACTCGAGTTGAGATCACTCATGCGATTCATCGAAATCATTCCATTCTTCTAAATCAGCAAATTATCTAAAAACTCAGTGAGTGCCTGGGAGTCATCCTGTAATTGACCACCATTACCCTTAACAGCCTCAAATAATTTCCCTGCAATCATCGAAGGTCTTCCAAACCTTTGACGTAATATGCTCATATCCTCGTAGTAGCCCACTTTTGGCTTCATAAACTTACAACACTGTATAGCTCTTGCAGCATCTCCAGTGCAATATCTCATCAAATACATTAACTTCATTTCATCATTTAATAAAAAACCACTCAACATGATCTCAAACTCCTTTACAAATTGTAAATAATCATCTGGGTTTCCATCAAAACATCGTGGTTCAAATTTAGGGAGTTTGATGTTCCTATTATCCCTGGACGGCGAAACAGTAACATCAACCATATCATACTTAACATCAGACACATCGTTACAATTAACAGACAAGTCACAATGACTTACTCTCCTGTTTGCATCCAAGACACTCTGTCCCTTCTTTGACCCAGGCATTGTTGAACTTGACCCAATTCCAAAAAGTTCCAGATATTGCTTGTTCAAAGAGGACTTGACCGGCACCAGGAAAAATGAACGGCGACTATCCAAACTTTCACCAACTGTTTGAATCCGCCAGATCTGTTTCTATCGTCAGAAACTGTCAGCCACGTCTCATAAACCGTTAATGCCCAGCTCTCGCTACGCTCGGGCCCGCGCTGTTCTTAGAAGATTTCTCGGAAACGCTTAGTTATAACGGACGCAAAAACCAAAACACCGATCTGCCGTTTGATATTTCTGTATTGTTACACCAACATATAAAAGGAATAAGCGAACTAAGCAACTAAGGTCTGAAAACTAATATTACAATAATAAATCATTGTTACTTCTGACGATATTTTACTCTTCTTTCTGAACAGCGACCGATGAGACGATGACTGTCGTATTGATGCCTCCGCGAAAATCGGGGAAGTTGATTTTGAGCAAACAACCAAGAATTGATCGTTCAATCTTCAACTCCATTGAGAAGGTGACTTCTTCGTTGTTTCCTGAGTGGTCGCCCGATGTTTTAGTTAAATCTGTGGAAGCTCCGTTTCCCAGTTCCCCCCCTTCGAGGCCAGGCACTCCTTCAGTGTACGGTTGTTTCTCTCCGTTAGGTCATTTGTTTGTGGATGATATGGGGTTGTTCTGATCCTCTTGATGCCCAGCCGTTGCAAACGGGAAGTAAATTCTTTGGTCTCGAAACAGGGACCTTGGTCTGTCAGTATTGTCTTTGGTACTCCGTGGTCTGCGACGATGTGCCTAACGACTGCGTCTGTCACGTTCTTTGCACGCTGGTCTGGGATCGCTACGGCGTCTACCCATCGCGTCGCGTGCTCCGTCATCACCAAGAGGTACTGATTACCATTGGATGTTCGAGGAAATGGACCCATGACATCTACGGACCACAAGTCACCTATCGCCGTAACTGGAATCGACTGAAGTGGTGATCGTATGCACCGGTCGCCTTTCATTAGCTGGCACTGTGGACATCCAAGTACGTATCGTGCTACGTCTTCTCTCATATCTGGCCAGTAGTGCTTTGTCTTAGGAGGTCGGTTGTTCTGGCCACGCCTATACGTGCTAGCTGGTGACATTCTTCTATCATGTCGTGGCGCGACGATTGAGGTATGACAGCCAGCCAGCTTCCGTCGTTCTCTCGCCAGGTCAGAGTCCCGTAGGCATTCACTCTTAGTCGATCTCTCTGTCTGAGTAGTGTGGTTAGCTCCTTACTCGCCGTAGCTTGATCTACTTCTATTCCGTTGGTGATCACCTGTATTACTGTATTCAGCGTATCGTCCAACCTTTGCCTGCGTGCAAGTTTTAGTGGGTCTTGTTCTACAGCATGCACTCCGTACGCGACCTCGGGCAACTCACACTCGTCTTCTGGTCTCGATAACAAATCTGCCAAGACATTTTCACTTCCAGGAACGTGTGAGATCGTAAAATCGTACTCCTGAAGACGCAACATCCACCGTGACAATTCCCCCGTGGGTCTCTCGCTGTCTTCAAAAATTGTAGCGGCTTATGATCAGTTTCGATGTGGAACCGCCGGCCGAGTAAATAAGGTCTCCATTTGTCGACTGCCCATACCATTGCTAAACATTCTTTCTCTATCGTTGAATACTTTCTCTCTGTGAGTGTCAAAACCCGACTGGCATACTCAACGATTCCCTCACCCTGTCTTAGGACCGCACCTATAGCGTAGTCACTGGCATCTGTGCACACTGTGAACTGTCTTCCAGGTACAGGTAGTTTTAGCGTCATTTGTTGGTGGTCGAGCAGCTGTTTAATTCTGTCGAATGTCCTCTGCGATTCTTCCGACCAAACAAACTTTGGCTCACCTAGTAGCCTGTACAGAGGGGCTGCTATCTCATTGAAGTTCTTCACGAAGCGACTATAAAAAGCTGCTCTACCCAAGAATTGTCTCAGTTTTCTCTTTGAATTCGGGGCTGGAATCGTTTTAATCGTCAAAATTTTCTCCGGTAGTGGTTTAATCTCACCATTTCCCACTTTATGTCCCAACAGAGTAACATTCTTTTTGGCTATCTGGGACTTGGTTTTGTTGACGCGCAGTCCAAACTCTTCGATGCGTCGCAGCACGGCTTCTACATGGTTGACGTGATCGTTTTCGTTTTGACTGTATATGACGAGATCATCACCATAAACCTCCACGTTTTTCAAGTTCCTAAGTAATAGCTTCATCAGTCGTCTGAACGTAAACGGTGCACCTGCTAGTCCAAACGGCATGCGTTTAAATCGATATTGTGTCTGACCCACGATGAAAGCCGTCTTATCTCTATCACCTTGTTTTATCGGTATCTGCCAGTATCCTGAGCGAAGATCGAGAACCGAAAACACATTCGCGCCTTGTAGGCGATCTAAAGTTTCTACCACTGTTGGCATGGCACACGGTCTTAACTCTGTCATACTGTTTAACTGTCGAAAATCAACACAGAATCTATACTTCCCATTCGCTTTTTTTACTAACAGCACTGGAGAGTTGTACGGGCTATCAGCTTCCTCAATAATATCGTCTTTTAACATCTCTTGCACTTGTCGCTCCACTTCGCCTTCCAGATGACATGGAACTCTTCGCGTTGTAAATGACCTTACTTTCGGATCACTTAACGGAATTTCATGATTCACCTTATCGCAATAACCGTATGGGTCGCCATCTCCAGTGAACAGATGATCGTATTTATTAATTAACTCTGTCATATTGTACACCGTCGACAGCTTAATCGCTGCTATCTCGCTGGTCTCATACATGTTGATATGCCCGTATTTCGTGATCACCACGTTCGCTTGCGTGTCGATTATTGCACCAATCTCACGCAGAAAATCCGCTCCTAATATCGTTCGCTGTAGTTCGGGTACAACAATGAAAGGAAACGTCACCTCGCAGCCGCCAACAACGACCGTACAGTTCGATCTACCCGTTATACGCAACACATGCCCGCCTACTGTTTGTACTGTCAATGAACACGGACTAACACTCTTACATAAATTCTTATCTATTAACGACACGGCCGCCCCTGTATCTATCAAACATACTACTTCTCGATCATTCACTCGCAACTTCGAATACAGAGCCCCTTTCTCAATAGCCCCCACTAAATCTAGGTTCATACGAAAGAAAGAACAAGTATTATACCGTCTGAAACTTTTTCTTTTTCGCCTTTCTGGGCAGTATCTTCTCCAGTGTCCCGGCTTACCGCATTCAAAACATCGGTCTTTTCTATCAGCCAACTTTAACGCCGCCACTTCCCGCTGCAATGCTTCAATTTTCTGCTCATATTCGTTTGGTTTTGGTTGGTCTATAGCGGCTACCGTTGTGCTCAGCAGCTGTCTGGTCACCTTCGCCAGCTCACTAATATCCATCGGCTGCGTTGCGTTAACCAGTTGTAATCGCTGAGAAATGTGGTCTGGGACACTCTCGATGAATTGGGAAGATAGTAACTGCTCTTCTGATTCTTTATTCAATGTGGGAAGCGCCCGTCGAAGTAAATTCGTCAATGTCACCGCCAATACTAGGGTCTCCATCAGGTCCCGGCTTCGTTGACCGGAACTACTCCATCGCTAGCTGTCTGTCTGTTGCGCTGTCAAACTCCGACACTGATCGTTCAACCAATTTTTTCCAAGATGCTGTGCCATTTGACCTGTCTACGCTGTTATATGCCACCTTCGCTCGGCCTCTCAACAGCGTCCCCAGGACAACTGCCTTCGCCGCCTGCTCCTTGACACCCGCCACCTCAGCTACGGCCTCCAAAACACGTAAGAAGCTCCGCATGTCTCCTTCTTCAAACGCAGTTGGCCACGGGATCTTCATTTTTGGAGGCAGCGACACCAAATGTAACAACAGACGACAAGGGCCAGGCAACAGATTGTTTTATTACGAAAATCAACGCGTATTTATATATATTTCATGTACATTAATAAGGCTTATGCAAGCGGAAAAAGGCAGTCTTCTAATTGGTTGTTTCTCGGAAGTTAAGCAGACGAACACAGTCTCCTGATTGGCTGTTTTCGATATTTCTCGGAAAGTAGAGCCATTTATCTGCGAATCATATTTGCCCACGTTTAAGTCTGCTGATTGGTTGTTGAATCAGCCTAGATTAATGTGTACTAATCAGCGTCGATTAATGTCTACCAATTGGCTAGCAGCCTGCTCTCACCACACTCGTCCCCCTGTCAAATAGCTTCGTACGCAGACGTTCCGACCTTCTGGGTGCCACATCCTCTAGTTGAGGATTGTCACTGATCGGCTTGTCCCACTGTACCCATCGTTGGAGCTGACTGGCATTAACTCGTTTCTGTTTGTCACCTCTTCGGATGGCATATACTTGACCCCGTCTTTTTGTGATTGTGTATGGTCCTTCCCACTTTTGAAGGAGTTTCCGTGAACCTGGCCCGCCTCCAACTGTATATCTCCTGTCTCTACACTTCACTTGGTCCTCGACTGCAAAGGTAATGCACTGCGTCTTTTCTTTCATCTGAGAATTCGCTACATCACTCCGCTGCTTCCGTATTACATTCTTGACTGCCTCTTTCCTCTCTGCTTTTAATTTCGTCATACTTCACTTTTGGTGTATGGGAAAGGTCTCATTGTTTATCGGTAATCATGGTTTTCTACCATACATCAGTTGAGAAGGTGACTTCTTCGTTGTTTTCTGAGTGGTAGCCCGATGTGTTAGTAAAATCAGTGGAAGCTCCATTTCCCAGTTCCCGCCCTTCGAGGCCAGCCACTCCTTCAGTGTACGGTTATTTCTTTCCGTTAGGTCATTCATTTGTGGAGTCAGAACCTTTTTTTGAATGTGTAACTCTCCTCTGTGACAGTATTCAACAATGGTTTACCAGTTGCAACTACAGTCTTCTTCACCGCACCATTATCGTCACACATCTCGGAGTCAGATCTTGATTTCACATTTAGCTTATCACTAAACTTGCTCACTGATTCACAGTTCATCTTTGTATGCACTTTTGCAAACGTGTGAAACACAACCGTGTTTGTCTCGCAACTTGTATCCTTTCAGTTGGGGATGTCCCACGAAAGCTGTTACACTCATTAGGTTTATACGGATCACTAGACGCCGTAGAGTTTTCTCGATATCCACTCCTCTGTGACCATTTCATCATAAACGTTTGAGGTTTGCTCTAAGACTGCTCTATTCTTTGGGTGAGATGCAATATACTGGTGTAACAACAAAAGACAAATGTTAGGCAATAGATCGTTTTAAAGCAATTCAACACGTATATATATATTTCATGTACATTGTTGTAGCTTATTCAAGCAGAGAAACATAGTCTTTTCATTGGTTGTTTCTCTTCTGAAGGTTATTTTGTACTGCTTGTGACTAGTTTCTCAGAAAGTTAAGCCATATAGCTGCGAATAGTATTTGCCCACGTTAAATCTGCTGTGATTAGTTGTTGAATCAGTCTTGTTCATATTTTTGCCAATATTAGCGACATAGTAATAATAATGTATATTCTCATATAAACGTATAAATTTACATGAAAATGCATGCCATTTTTACTGGCACGATCAAGTATGTTATAATGTCAAATCTTAAATTGTCTACAAGTTAATAATGTTTCAACAGTTAAATATTTGATACATATATATAATTACACTCATTGTCTGAACCAGGCCGTATAGTTGTTGAATTGTACAGTTGTCCTCCAGGTTGAGCGGGAAAATCGACTTCGCTTCGTTTTCATCCCGTGGTTGTCGGCATACGATAACAAACCAATATTGAGGTAAGTACAACTTCTACAAGGGATTGGAAGCTGTTTTAGAAAAGTAAAAGTGCTAAGGTGAAACGTTAAAGTGTAATAGATTAAGTGAGTGAAATATATCATCCATAAACACATTTATATAGAAAACAGAATAGGGAAGTAATTAATCCTTAAGCCGACAACGTTCATTTGCAATGTATAATAAAACCAATATATTTTGCACTATCATGATGTCCACTTTTGGCTTTAATACAACTATTTTCAAGCCAGTTGTTTTTGTTTCATGCCTTTTTGTTCATTTGGTGCACAACCGTACCCTCCAGAGAATAGGAATAGAATAGGTCGAATCAAATTCATAAAGAGCTATAAAATGTTAGGTTTAATGGAATATAATGAGGGTCAGGTAAAGACGTTATTAGAAAATAAGTGAGACAAGATATTGTGAAGTGGTATTTAAAGATCCGGCAATGGACAGCAAGTTAATTTATTAGATGCCCCATCAATCTGGGCAGATCCCGCGTGGTCGCATCTCAACAATAGGCTGAGTGAATGGTATATATTTAAAGGTAGAAGCATGATCTGTCTAGGCGTTCATTATTATCTTTTTCAAGATAAAGATCTAAGCCCTCATAAAAATCAGAAATATCTCGAGCCTTTAATTTGTATATTGCTGTTCCTGCAGAATGGGGCGATTCACCTTAGTGACCCCCACCATATCTACTGATCAGCTAACGCCGCCCTCCCTCCTTTTTGATGTTAGGCTCTGAGACTATGATTATTATGGCTACCGCAAATATATTGCTTGGTATCACACATGTTCGTACCTCATATTCCATCTCCCTAGCTCTCTTAATGAGTGCTTCCAATAGGTCTCCAGGTACATCTTTATGAACATTATATATGTATGCATGCGTCCTAATGAACAGATTACTTTACAAGAAGCAAAAACCTTAAAGGATAAAAAGAGCAGGTTTTGTGAATAGTGGAGCAAGATTCAGCAGAACAATATAGTTAGGGATCAATGTAGGTAGTATGAACCGAAGGTAAGGTCGGTTGACAGGACTTAGTGTACTAAATTATCATGACAGTCTTATATATGGTTGGGCTGGACTTATTCGGCATGTTGATTAAATTTCGCTCGGTAAATTTTTTTGTCAATAATTTTCAATAAAATTTTCGTATATGTTTTCTGAATTGATAGGAATTCTCTTTTCCTGGCTAGTTATGTTGGCGTCCGCGTCATGTAATCTAACTGCGATACACTCTAAGCATATGGGATGTAACGATTAGTTTTTCATGCTGAATTAGTTAAAACACCGGTATAATGAAAAAGATGGGGTAGTTGGAGAGCAGTGTCGTCTACACAAATAGTTTACATCTTATAGAAGCTGCAAAGTTCGACATAATATCATTCAATGAAGACCACGTCTAAATGTGACTATTTTCGTGTGAAGAACAGTATTATTTGGCAAAAGAATGCTACCAATACATGGGAATCACCTACAAATACCAACAGAACCCCCTGTAGAAACAGAAGTTAAGATGTAGATGTGTCTTTCATGTGTGCTTGGACAGGAATAATGGTAAGTTGAAAGGTTATCTCTAGGTGGATTTAATATATATTTACACTGATTGGCACCACGATACAACCATTGAGTGGGTATCGGTTTCCAGGAGGACCAAACACATGCATCCTTGCCTCTTGCGAGACGAGAACTGCATGCAGGATCAACCTGTGGCGGGACAACTCGAGAGCCCTCTCCCTCGGTGGACTGGTGGTCCGAGGTTCGATCCCCTGCAGATGCACACCTGATATCTATGGTGGGCCTGCAAAATTTGGGCAACCGATATCACATGCTGAGAATTCCATTCTTGTAGCAAAAATACAGTGTGGATTTTAAATCTCGCGAGATACTAGATAGCTAGGCTACTAGCTTAGTGGTTTTCTCGCCGGTCCCGAACCCGCATAAAGAGGGAGGGTTGGGGCGTGGTGCTAGCAACTCCACCCCTGTAAAGCAACCAAATCGCTACAGAAACTTCAACGAATAAATATATTAAAAATTCTAAAAACACAAACAATAACCTTATTTTTCGATGGATTTGGGGAAGTGAAATGACACAGGCTGGTGAAAGCCTTCGCGAAGCCAGTCAGCCAATGTGCCTGCTTTCGATGAAAGCAAAAGTAAGGATGGGTACCTGGAATGTTCGTACAATGTATGAAACTAGAAAGGCTGTCCAGATAGCCGCTGAAATGAGAAGGTACAGAATAGAAGTGTTGGGAATCTGCGAAAGCAGATGGAACGGAACTGGAAGGTGCCAACCACCAACTGGAGAGACAGTAATCTTTTCCGGCCACCCAGAGGACAACCATGAGCACACCGAGGGAGTGGCCATCATGATGTCACCAACAGCAGCCAAAGCTCTCATGCAGTGGGAACCAATGTCCCCCAGGATAATGACAGCCAGGTTCAACTCAAAAGGAAGGAAGGAACGTTACAATCATTCAATGCTATGCACCTACAAACGTCTCAGAACAAGAGAAGAAGGAGGCGTTCTACAGACACCTACAAACAATAATGGACAACGTCCCAAATGGCGATATCAAAATCCTGATGGGCGACATGAATGCGAAGCTGGGAGGAGACAACACAGGAAGAGAACTCACCATGGGTCGAGAGGCCCTAGGTGAAATAAACGACAATGGTGAACTCTTCTCAGACTTCTGCGCCTTCAATGATTTGGTGATTGGTGGCAGCGTTTTCAAACACAAGGAAATACACAAGACGACATGGATTTCACCAGATGGAAACACCAAGAACCAAGTAGACTTCATCTCAATTTCAAGAAAGTGGAGACGGAGCCTACTGGACACAAGGTCGAGGAGAGGAGCAGATGTGGGTTCAGACCACTATCTAGTACAAGGGACTTTCAAGGTGAAACTGAAAGCCTCGAGGATAGCTGGGGATGCAATGCCACAATGCAAGTTCAACACTCAGAAACTGAAGGACACAACCACAGAAGACACGTTCACTACAACTGCCAGAGCAAAGCAGGAAACACTACGCGTGGAAGAACATTGGAAGTCTCTGAAGGCGATTCTCAACGAAACGTGTTCAACGGTTCTAGGAAGAAAGAAGAGACAAGACAAGGAATGGCTCTCAACGGACACTTGGAAATTAATAGAAGAGAGGAGAATGGTGTGAGAGAAAATGATTCAATGCAAGAACGGACAGGAGAGGGAGACGATGAGCTCAACTTGCAAAGCACTGGACAAAGAAGTGAAGAAGAGTGCTAGGAAGGACAAAAGACGATTCCACGACAATCTCGCCATTGAAGCTGAGAAGGCAGCAGGCAAAAGAGACCTGAGGACATTATATCAGATAACCAAATCTCTATCCGGGAAGAGATCAACACAAGCGAAATCTATAAAAGACAGCCAAGGGAACCCAATTACCAAGGAAGAAAGACAGATTAAACAATGGGCGGATCACTTCAAAGGACTCTTGAACCGACCACCACCTGCAACCCGTCTAGAAATACCAACAACAGAATGCACACAACTGCAAGTTGACACCAATCCTCCAACGAGAGCTGGAGTTTTGAATGCGATCAAGCTTCTGAAAGCTGGAAAAGCAGCTATCTGGACCAGATGGAATACCCCCTGAAGCACTGAAAGCAGACCCAGAGACTACAACCGACATGCTGACGTCATTATTTCAAAAGGTCTGGAAGGAGGGAAAGGTGCCTACTGACTGGAGGAAAGGTTACCTCGTGAAACTACCAAAGAAGGGCGACTTATGCCTCACTCTGAAAGAACTGGCGAGGAATCATGCTCCTGTCGACGCCAAATAAAATCCTGAGTCGCATCATCCTGGAGAGATTAAAGGACGCACTGGATACAGAACTCCGCCCCACCAGAACAAGCTGGATTCAGAAAAGGCAAATCATGTAGTGACCAAATTGCAACTCTAAGCAACATCATCGAACAAAGCATGGAATGGCGACCAAACCTCTACCTCAACTTTATAGACTTTGAGAAGGCTTTCGACAGCGTTGATCGTGAAGTAATTTGGAAATTACTCGAGTACTATGGCGTACCCCAAACATTCATCGACCTTATTCAACAGCTGTACGACAACGGCACATGTCAAGTCATCCACAACGGAAAACTCAGCGAGGCGTTTGGAGTAAACACAGGAGTCGGACAAGGGTGCTTATTATCACCCACGATGATATTCCTAATTGTGGTGGACTGTGGTGGATTATGCGTCAGACAGTCGGAAACGAGAAACGGAACAGGGATATCCTGGACCGACGTGAAAAACCTAGAAGACCTGGATTCCGCGCGTGGATGATTTATGTTTGATGTCACACAAAATCGAAGACTTACAAGCAAACACCAACAAACTGGTCAAAGAGGCAGCCGGCGAAGACAGTACTCCAGGTGAACATAGACAAGACGGAGGTTATGAGAATAACCAACCAACAACAACAGCAGCAACATCCATCGTCGATCACCATCAACGGGAGGGATTTTAAAGAGGTTACTTCATTCACTTATCTAGGGAGCATGTTTCAACTACAGCCCATCGAAACGGACGAGGATGTCAAATAGAGCGAGAAACACATTCACTCATTAACCTGAAAGCAATCTGGAAATCTTCGTCACCCAGTATCAACAACAAAATTCCGTATGATTTTCAATACAAACATCAAGTCAGTCACCTCTTCTATGCGGATCAGAAACTTGGCGAGCGGGTCACAAAGAATATTTCCAAAAGGTTGCAGACCTTTATTAACAACTGTCTTCCCTTGATCTATACTGAAGATCAGATGGCCGGGCCGGAAAGAATCACCAACAAGGAACTATGGGAACAAACAAAGCAACAACCAATCGCCAACCAAAAAATATGCAGGAGAAAGTGGAGATGGATCGGAGACTCGCTGAGGAGACCGCTGGGTGACATCACGCGCGTGTCAGGCCATTGCTCGAGTGGAACCCGAAAGGGAAGCGGCGTGTGGGATGTCCAAGGGTGACATGGAGGAGATCGAATGAAGAGGAGTTGAAAGAGTATGGACTAACATGGATGCAGGTGAAAAGTACAGCAGAAGAGAGAAGCAAGTGGAGACGTGCAGTTGAAGCCCTATGTTCCAGTAGGAACCCAAGGGAGCAATAATAATAATAATACACTGATTGGCGCAGTATAATATGGGCTACGTGATTTCAATGTATAAAAATTACCTTTATTAATATTGTGCCATTGTTTGGTTAGCTGCTGCTAGGCTAACAAACGTAGGTGGTTCTCGTGATTGTTGCAAGTGCAGTGCATTTGAGAAGGCAATAACTCGTTTAATTCTCCTCACTGATTCACTTAGTGCAATTATTCAGCGTATAGTAATAGTATACACATGCTTTGTCTTGAATACGAGAATTAAATCTAGTTAGCTCTATTATTATTATTATTATTCTATAGACGGTATACCGTCTGACACTGTAAACTTAATACTGCAATGTTTTTGATCACCAATAGTGGAGATGGATTTCTTCTGAAATTTCCATTTACCTGAAACAGTACAGATGCAGTATCACGATCACAGTATGGGTGCTTCAGAGTTTATCTTGAAATTTGCGCGTAATCCTCTAATGCTTGACAACTTATGAGGTCTATTTATGCATACGGCGTCAATATAAAGACCAGCTGTGGACTGCAAATACTTTTAATTGTATGAGAACTTTACTTGGTATTAATATAATCGGTGTATAATAATATATAAAATTATCTTTCATAAATTCCTGTTTTGCTTCATATTTTAGGTATATGGAGGTTATGGAATGTGAAGTCAGTGAAAATGTCAATCTGTCAAACTAACGCTAATACCCTTCATCAAAATTTTCTTCTGTAAATTAAGAAAATGTTTAATATACTCATCTTTTCTACTTCTTTTGAACTTCTTCAGCGTGTTGCTATACTATGAGCTTTTGTAATACGTGAATTCGGTTTAATGCATGCTAAGCCTAGTTAGTCAAATGGAGATTCACTATATTATGAGACTTACTTTAACCATTCATAGGATTTCGCGTCTGTTTCTATACAATAGCACATTGTAGAAACTAAGTAGTATTTAGCAAGTTGAATAATAATTCCGTAATGTTCGTTACGCTAAAGTCGCCTTATTTAGCCAGTTGCAAGTCTGTATACTGCTAAACGCGAAGTATGTAGCACAAGTAAATGTAGGAAATTGGGGTTGATATCTACTTCATAAATCAGTCAATATGTAGTGGCATCCTCAAATAGACTGTCTACTTGGCGACGAGCTAAGAAACAATTTTTATTTATTTTTGATATACTGTTAAATCATGTGATGTTATCTAGTATCCATCATTTCTATGATCAACAACTGCAGTGTTTGAATGTCTACTTTGTTAAGTATGCCGATGATCTAACTATTTCAGTGTCTGTCAACTCTTAGCTAGACGGTACTAAAATGAACAGCTTTCTATCAGGAATTAGCAAATGGTCTTCGTCTAACGGCCTTAAACTAAATCCTTTCAAATGTCAGGCAGTTAATTTAAGTTTTAGATGTAAAAGAAACTTGAATGGAGCTGTTAATTCCCATTACCGTTGTATAATTTATGAGTGATATAGAAATCAAGTCCGACGTTAAGTATCTTGGATCAATTCTTTCTTCTGGCCAATCCTGGTCTTCCCATGTCTAAGCGATTTCTAAAGTAGTATTTCGTCTGACTGTTCACATTAAGAAGTTAAGGCACTCAAGCATAACTCATCCCCTCCTCTTACAGTTTGTCCGTCCGTGCATCTTACCCATACTTGACCTGTTTTTCTTGCTTTAATCATGATACAACCGTGTTTCGCAGAACTCATCCCACTGCGTATCAGCCTTAAATGTATACCACATGCAGGTATAATGCTTATGAGCTAGGTTTGCAAATCAAAGTAAACTTTTGTACGGTGCATTCATTGTTTATAAGACTAACTAGTATGTAAGAGCTACGATTTGACCAGTTATACAACGTTTAATATATTTGGACAAAATCAACCTACGCTACTTACTTCTATGACGCATTACCTAAAGCTACGTAGTTACCTTAAAGTGGTTTCCGCTGAAGGTAATCACCCTTAGCTACTACCTTACCGAGCAACTTAACGTTATCTTTGAATTTCAAAGTAATAGCGGACATCCTGGGGACCTTCTTGGTAAAAGAATCGTCTCCTAGTCGAAAAAAATGAATATATCCTAATCTTCACGAAAGCGTTTAGAGGTATTCATCCTATCACCTCAAATGACTCACTATTTGCAGTCACTTAAAAAGTAAGAATAAATTTACCGAGGACGGTATCCTTATGACTTCTAGATATCATTATGCACCATGAGAGAAAACCTATATTCATAGGGTTATAAGAGTTACAAGTGCGATATTAATCCGTCATTATTATTATTAACAAGACGACTACGATTCTTAATCACAGAAAATCCTACTTTGATACCTAATCTTCTAATAGTATTAACAGATGTTTCACCAAGAAAAAGAAAACCAATGGTTTCAGGAAAATTTATTTAGTTTTCTTAAAGACCATGGGCATCCGCATTTAATGCATCACACCTGTCACACGAAATATTTAAAAATTTAGATGAGAGACATAAAATGAAAGCACAAGTCGAGGAAAATAAAGCCCTAGAGGGCACCTCTAAAACCCAGGAACTCTGCAAAATCTTGCAAAAACGGCTGAAGAAGGGTGAAGAAAACAATATCAGTCATTTAGAACACGAAGATATAATTTATGATGATCCCCAGATCATTAGTGAACTCCTGAGTGAGTGGTTCTCCAATAACACCAAAGCACATCCGTCCCCAATTCTCGACATAACCTGCAAAAATAACTACAAGTTAGGTGAAATAAACTTTAATATACAAAATATAGCATCGGCGGTAAGGACATTAAAAGCTAACAGTAGTTGTGGGATAGACGATATACCATCCGTCATATACAAACACGGTGGTACGGATATGATTGTATTATTACTTAGAATATTTAATATCTCACTAGTGACCGAAACCTACCCTGAAACTTGGAAAAACACATATATATTACCTAAGCATAAAGGAGGGGCCAAAACTAGTGCATGTAATTATAGGCCTATCAATATAACACCAGTCATATCAAGGACCATGGAGAAAGTAATCAAAGACCAAATGTCAGACTACTTTCTAAAACATAAACTCATCAACCTGTCACAACACGGATTCCTCAAGAAAAGATCTTGCGTCACTTGCCATATAGACTTTTTCAACGAAGTCACCTATAGAAGAGATAGGAGAGAGCTAGTGATTATCCTCTATTTCGATATAAGGAAAGCCTTCGACAGAGTCCCTCATAGTCTGCTAGTCGGCAGGCTATGCTCACTGTGGATGCGCAACCCCTTCTACAATTGGATAAAATCATTTCTGTATGACAGGAATCAGACAACTCAAGTTGGCTCAATGACCTCCAGACCTAGACCAATCAGCAGTGGTGTCATCCAGGGGAGTGTATTGGGACCCCTTCTTTTCATTATATACATAAACAGTATATGTGAATATTTTAGTATAGGCAAGCCAATACTGTATGCAGACGACGTAAAGGTGACATATACCTGCACAAATACAGATATCGGCCCAACAATGAACTCCATACATGAAGAATTAGCAAAAATGGATAGATGGTGTGACACGTGGATACTTGAGTTTAATGTTGAAAAGTGTGGATGGCTCTGCATAGGCTGTTCCAACCTTGACCTCAACCTAGCAATTCAGGGCCACAAAATCCCCAGACTCAAATCTGTACTAGACCTAGGACTGAAATATTCACACAATCTATCATTTTCAGAGCATATCTCGAATCAAGTGTCGAAATCACGAAGGCTTATTGGTTTCCTACTCAGGAACTTCTACAGAAACGAGTCCAGAATACTACTGTACAAGGTATGTGTGCGCCCACTCCTAGATTACTGCTCATTCATATTCAGCAGTACACGCATAGAAGACAAACTGAAAGTAGAAGGAGTACAGAGGTACTTCACGCGAAAAGTACTCGGAACCGATAACGGCACAAACTACTCTACCAGATGTGAAATCCTGGGACTAGAAACATTATGGTTAAGGCGACTGCGACTAAATCTGTTGCTCTTCTATAAGCTTCTTAACCAAATAGTGTATACCCCTGCTAACTATACTCGGTCCTCAGGTAACACAGGATACAACCTTAGGCACACTAAAGGTACAGTGGCTATAGAACCATGTAAAACAGCCACCAGGCAAAAGTTTTTCTTGATTAGGTATGCCCAAATATGGAACAAACTACCTGAGAAAATACGACTAGCAAGCACATTGGCCTCCTTTGAAAAGGCACTTAATGACACACTAAGTGAGTTTGTAATTGATACCAATGGTAATTCCCATGTAAGAGTTTCAGAAATCATAGGCCCATTTAATGTATGAACTCAGAGACTACACCTGTTGTTTGTTTTGTCTCTATTTATAATTCCAGACAAAAAAGCAGCAGTCATGACAATAACACCCATTCAACCAAGAGTCGATTAAACTATGTCTACCTGATACAAAGGGCGAACCATAATCAACATACGAATGAAATATGAGAAAACAAGGTAGAAACTTACCGCAACACCACATGAAAAGATAAAAGTTACTTGGATATCATGTATAATCCACCAACTGGTCTCCTACCCAAAAAGAATGCGGCGATGTTTTATCCAAAATGGCGAGGAAATACATAAACCCACAGCAGCTGTTGTTAACACTCAGTGGGGGTAGGAGCCAACAAAGTAATCCTTTCAAAGCACGTGTATACTTCAAATGGGCACGGAGACTTTGTAGAATACGTCATAATCCAAATCACTGCCTCTACAGCGCCAATAAACCTGGATATCTATGATATAACGAAAACATGCTGAAAGCTGCATCTCAGATCAAGTTGACTCATTCCATGGTAATGATCTCCTCCTGCGTGCCTTATTCGAGATATTGAATGGAATGGTTCGCAGTTATTCTGGTACTAGATCGAAAAGAATAAATAATTCACCGGTTGCTGAATCAAAAGTACTTCTCTGCATGTTTAACTGTATTCAAACTGCTATGATTAATTCCAAACCATTTATCCCATAATCACTCAAATTCCAGGAATGATCCAATTCTACCATTGGCAAAGTTAAACTTTCGACACCACTAACAACCAATCAGCAAACGACTTTAAACGAACCAATCATATTAAATAGGCATATATGATGAATGGAAACGTATATTTATAGAAAAAAGCATAAAAAAGAGGATAAAACGGTTACAAGGGGTATCTTTATCGAACATGTGAGAGAAACATCTCCAAGTTTAGCATAAGACTGTCAGTGGAGAAGTCACACCACATCGTGTACTTATATTTATCTGAATGCCGGTAAATGAGATCCTTTTGAGATCCATTTATAGCCCTTATCCTGTTTTTCAAGCAGCCCCAAAAACCTTCAATGGAATTCGCATGAGTCCTCGTAACGGGATCCACCCAGCAAACAAGTGATTTTCCCTATTTTACACGAAGCAATATCTCTACAATGCTGGTACCACTAAACTGTTGAGACGAGACTATTCTCAGTCTCGGCAGCTGCTGCTCTCACAGGATGTTTCAACACCCAGTAGTTGCAGATGTAGAAACTCTGGGTTAGGGAGAGATGCGACCTAGGGAAAAAAGTTCCTACGAAATATTAAAATTATCAGCTTATCCGCTCTAATGTTAGCACGCTTCAAACACATAGCACAACGATGAACAAACCCATCAGTTGATCTGCTATAGCTCTTTAAAGTCATGATGCCAACACACGAACAAGTTCGCTCCTTCCGGAGCAACCCTAAATCCAGGCAATACTGGAAAACACTGTACTCCTCGAATTGCAACCGTAATCTTGTAAGGTCGCGTATTAGAAAAGAATCAAGCGCTCTACAGCATTGAACGGCGTTCGTGAATCTCATTGGATAATTCGACATCGTTCGTGAATCCCATTGGATAATTCGCTGATTGGTAGTTAGTGGTGTCGAAAGTTTAACTTCGCCCTACCATTTAAAAAGTTGGCGGACACGATGTAAATGAGTATTCATGATCTGAAATAAAGAAGCAACTGGCTTTCAACATTTTACTCAACTTACGAGTACAGTCCGCAATGCAGACACAAATGGCGCAAATGGGGAATTCTGGAATCGACCTCAGGACCATTTGATGCAGTAAAACAACTTAACATGACCTTATCTAATTTTCGCCTCCACGATCAAATTTCTTTCCTGTTATGAAACTACGATAAGACTGCTGAAAAATGGAATAAATATATCACTGATCTCAACATAATACATCAATAATCTTTAAGCCAAGGGTGCTGTTCACAACAAAGTTATATAAGAGAATTGACTTCAAGCTTTTTTTCCCAGATATCTGTATCACATTCATGTGATGTCTGGGTTTTTTGTTAATGCGAAGACAATATTTCTATATTAATAATAATAATAATTTATTTTCATATAAACATAAATTTACATGAAAATGCATGCCATTTTTACAGGCACGATCAAGGATGATATAATGTCAAATCTTAAATTGTCTACAAGTTAATAATGTTTCAACAGTTAAATATTTGATATATATATAAATACACATTGTCTGAACTAGGCTGTATAGTTATTGAATTGTACAGTTGTCCTCCAGGTTGAGCGGGAAAATCGACTTCGTTTCGTTTTCATCCCGTGGTTGTAGGCATACGATAACAACCAATATTGAGGTAAGTACAACGTTTACAAGGGATTGGAAGCTGTTTTAGAAAAATTAAAGTGCTGTGGTGAAACATTAAAGTGTAATAGATTAAGTGAGTGAAATATATCATTAATAAACACATTTATATAGAAAACAGAATGGGGAAGTAATTAATCCTTAGGCCGACAACGTTCATTTGCAATGTATAATGAAACCAATATATTTTATACTATCATGATGTCCACTTTTGGCTTTAATACAATTATTTTCAAGCCAGTTGTTTTTATTTCATGTCTTTTTTTCTATTTGGTGCACAACCGTACCCTCCAGAGAATAGGAATAGAATAAGTCGAATCAAATTCATAAAGAGCTATAAAATGTTAGGTTTAATGGAATATAATGAGAATCAAGTAAAGACGTTATTAGAAAATAAGTGAGACAAGATATTGTGAAGTGGTATTTAAAGATCTGACAATGGATAGCAAGTTAATTTATAAGATGCCCCATAAATCTGTGCAGATCCCACGTGGTCGCATCTCAACAATAGGCTGAGCGAATGGTATATATTTAAAGGTAGAAGCATTATCTGTCAAGGCGTTCACTATTATCTTTTTCAAGATAAAGATCTAAGCCCTCATAAAAATCAGAAATATCTCGAGCCTTTAATTTGTATATTGCTGTTCCTGCAGAATGGGGCGATTCACCTTAGTGACCACCACCATATCTACTGATCAGCTAGCGCCACCCTCCCTCCTTTTTTGATGTTAGGCTCTGAGACTATGATTATTATGGCTACCGCAAATATATTGCTTGGTACCAGACATGTTCGTACCCCATATTCCATCTCCCTAGCTTTCTTAATGAGTGCTTCCAATAGGTCTCCACGTACATCTTTACGAACATATTATATATGTGTGCATGCATCCTGATGAACAGATTACTTTATAAGAAGTTAAAACCTTAAAGAGTGAAACGAATAGGTGTTGTGAATAGTGGAGCAAGATTTAGCAGAATACTATAGTTAAGGTTCAATTTAGGTAGTATGGACTGAAGGTAAGGTCGGTTGGCAGGACTTAGTGTACTAAATTTTCATGACAGTCTTATATATAGTAAACATCTGACATTGCAAAGTAACGTGTCTAGACATATTATAAAAAGATATTAACACAGAACCAACGAAATTTTGGCATTTTTTAACAATACTGCAGTGTGTGTATACTGAAGAATGGTGGTTAGTCTACAGGGAGCCGTAGAGTAAATCAAACCATATATGATAAGAGTATAATCAATAATATAGTTCGTATATCAAATATTACACTAGGTTCAATAATTGAGTGTTATAAGGGAAACAAGCGTGGTAAAGCAAGAGAACATTTGATGCATAAATATTTTAAGTATTTTAATATCCATCTAATTTAAGAGTTGAACATGCATGATTAATAAGTATTATTATATTAGTATATACATATGTAAAACGTTAAAAGGTGTGGATGCTATTACAATTATTTCCAGTGTTACTTTCACCAACACAACTTAGTGAAAATTATAGAGAATAGAAATCAGTAAATTAGTTAACGTTCGCTGCGTGAGTATTAGAGTCGAGATATACGTATGTGACTATACTGAAGACTGGACTGGCCTTCAATTTCCGTTCTACCAACAGTTGTGGTCTTTTAGACGAGCTAGGGTGGACATGTTAAAGTGTCTTTCTAGGCTCCGTTTGAACCCATCAGGGTTTTCACAACATCTTATTTCAGGTGGTAGTTGGTTCCAAAGAGTGCAATATTTTATGGTGAAAAAGTTTGCCCTAATGGATTTTCTGTGGGTAGCCACCTTGACAAGGTAGTCGTGGTTTCGCAGCTGATATGATTTAATATTTTCCCAAGTTATGGATGAGTTACTGTAGCAGTGTTTCCTAATGACTTTGAAGAGTAGAAATAGGTTGCACTTCACTCTCCTTAACCACAGAGGCTCTAATTTCAGACGTACACACCTGTCAACATATTCCACTTGTTGGTCGAACCCTATTATGCGTTTCGTGAGGAATCTCTGGACACTTTCGATTTTTTTTTTGTCTACAGTCCTGAGGTTACTAAATAGGAGAGCACAATATTCAAGTTTGGGACGGATACATGTCCTATATATAGCTAATCTTGCTTCTTGGGTGTAGAAGTTACGCAGTACAAAGCCAGTAAGTCGTTTACAGTCAGATACAACCTTATTTGCGTGATCGGAAAAGGATAAATCTGAGTATGTTATCCCGAGGTCTGTGACTGTGTTCAGTTTTGAGAGGAGCTTACCGTACATATATAGGCACATTATCGGTTTCCAGCGTCCAAGGTGGGTTATACCGCACTTGTCTGGGTTGAAAGTCAGTTGCCACTTTTCGCTCCAATCGCCTAGATCATTTAAGTCTTGTTGGATCTTGCTTTCGACGCTCATATCACCGTACCCATAATCATATACTATCTTGAGATCATCTGCAAAAAGGTATGGCTTGCCATACTTGATTACAGAGACTATGTCATTTATAAATAAGAGGAATAGAATAGGGCCAAGAACACTACCTTGTATTACACCACTGGTTATCGGCTTTGAGGAAGACAACTGGTGGTTGATTTTGACTAATTGCTCTCTTTCTGTGAGAAAAGAACTTATCCATTTGTGAAGATTTCCGGTTATTCCGTAGGATTGGAGTTTTGTTAGGAGTCTGATATGTGGGACTTTATCGAAGGCCTTGCTAACGTCAAGAAACAATGTTGTTACCGAACGCCCATTATCAATGCTTTGTGTGATGTAGTCAAAATAATCTAAGTGGCAAGTAATGCACGACCTTCTACTTAAGAAACCGTATTGGGATGGGGATAGTAGGTCATTTGACAGCAAGTACTGAATGATTTGAGTCTTAACTATCTTTTCCATTACACGTGAAACTACAGACGTGATGTTGATGGGGCGGTAGTTGTTGATATCAGCTATAGGCCCGTATTTATGGATAGGTACAATATAAGACTTCTTCCAGCAGTTAGGGTATGTCCCATCGCTTAATGAAATTGAGTATAACTTGAGTAAGAGTAAACATTCGTCTGTTTTACGTGGGAAATCCACGACCTCATCGTTCTCTAAGGTGTATAATCTGGCGAAGTGCTTGCTAAACAGTTCACATATCGCCTCATTATTTTCGTAAGCAATGCCGTCTAAGTATATTATTTTCGGATAGGGTGTTTTGGAGTTCATCAACCTACTTTTAAAAAGTTTGGCTATTTCTCCTGAGTTATGCGGTGCATGAATGGCCTGCATTTCTTTGTTTCTGAGGCCTATATTTCTCAACTCTTCAATTCTACTGAGAAGGGACGTTATGGCAATTAATGACGATAAGTCATGATATCTGTAGTATTTTATTGAGTGCTTACGTAGACTTCTTCTAAACGATGTCGGAATATAATCACTTTGGGGGAATCTGAAGTTAAGAATCTTCTCGGGTGCAATGACGTCGTGAATTGAGTTAATATTCTGATAGAAGTTGTTAAGAATTGCATCTAAGGACTGGTTCGAAAAGTACGAGTCCCAATTAGAACATCTAATTAGGTGCTGATACAAGTCCCAGTCAGCATGTGTGTACAATCTCATATGTATCTGGCCAGCTTCATCTCTGCGTTTTGTTTCAGGAAAGATGTCAAAAGAACAAACTACTATTCTATGGTCACTACCTGGAAATTCATGTCCAACATGTACGGTAGATGGCGTTATGTTGTTCGTGAAAATAAGGTCTAGGATATTTGCGGATCTAGTGGGTGAATTTATGTGTTGTGTCCACCCTCCTGTGACGATGGAATTTATGAGATTATCGTACCTTTGGGGTCCTCGGAGTGAAGACCATGATACTTCTGGCAAGTTGAAATCGCCTCCGATAATTTTATACCTGAAGGGAAGATTGGCTGTAACATTAAAGATATTGCTAAGCATATTATCATATTCCCTGCTGGATGAAGGGGGCCGGTACACACAACCCACAAGTATAGGTTTACTTCTGACAACTTTTATTTTAACCCAGATCGAGTCATTGAGTTGTGACAGAATTGGGTTACTGCACTGGGTTGCACACATGGATTGTTCACAGTAAATTAGTGTTCCACCCCCACGACCTGTCCGTCTGTCCCCGCGAAAAAGGTTGTATTTATCAATCCTTAGGCTGTCATTGGAGATTTCACTTGTGCACCAGGCTTCGGTGATCATTATCAATGACGGTCTGCATATAGAAGCTATTGTACTTAGTGCTAAATGTTTGCTTAGAACTGATCTCGTATTTACTAGGATAATAGATAAACACTGGCTATGTGGTTTCAGTGAGCTGGCAACATCTTGGTAAAATAATCCGTGAGTATCCTCTATATACATGTTATCAGACTCATTTACCAATATCTTTGGATCGTATGAAGACTTCAGGTAGATTTTTGAGGTGGTAGTCAGGGATGGGCTTACGTTTGGATATGGTATGCAGTGAGAGACACCTGTGTGATAATCAGATATTAATATTTTAGAGATATTAGTATCTCTTTATGTGCTACACAAACAGACTTTATAGCAGACTGTTCCGACTGACTCTAATGTCAGAAAGAACAACCAAACTGTAAGTCCATTATACATCAAATTATGTGTAATTTATATAATAACTTATCCATGCCTGTACAATAGGTATGTTCCTGCATAAACAGGAAGGAATATATTATTATTATTAAAACAATATTTATGCATGCCTATACAATTGGTGTACCCTACATAGCTAGGGAAAAAAAATGTATTTATTATATTATCTTTACTAAATATGCTTATTAATATTATGTGTAAATTATCGAATTGATGATGCCTGTAAACTGGCGTCCCTCATGTAAAAAATGAGAATATATATTATTATTATTATTTATGGCCACGGAGAAATCACAAACATCCACAAAATGGAATTTCATTATTTGAAATGAAACAAGCAATCTGTATTCAGCCAATATTTTCACCCGAATAATAATCAGCTCCTCAGCTTGTTGTAGACCACAACCCGAATGTTATTCTCGCTAATTAAAGTATTACCTTTAAATGGGATAGTTCGTACACTCACCAGATCATCATGTTATCCGCTTTTGAAGTGGTTTTGCAACACATTGAATGGCCGTTAACAATGGCTTTGCTACAGGCGGTCTTAGTTCATGTATTTGAATCTAGTACATTGGGCATTAATAAGGATAGGTAACACTTACCATTCAGGGGTTTCTCATTGCTTTCAAGTTTCCTTCCGTTCCAAAACTTCATACAGGCACAACAGATTCACGCTTCTCATGTGATTCAACCTTGTTTGATTTGGATTCTCTGACAATATATCTAATTATTTAACTGATAATGTACACTGATGGTATACTCAGCTTCTCGAAGAGCTTCAAAGCTTTTTCAGCTTCAAACCGCGTTCTGGAATATCCAGGTTTAATATGCTCTTCGTAAACCTTGCCAATATCAAACCTTATCGTATTCTCATTACCAGATTGACTCGCAGATTGCTGCAAGCTGTAAACATGCATGTGAAAGACATTGCTTTTTCCAGATTTCTACACACTGATTAATCAGTTGAGCAAGAAACAATAACGCCAACCAGCAAATGGACTAAAAGCAACGGCTTTTGTCAGCTTAACACGTTCACGTGCATATTTTCCTAAACTTCCACGCATAACTACTTCATTAGTAGCATAAAAACAACTAAAACATTGCAACCTGGCATGAAAACAACGTGTGAAACAATTGTAATGAAATGAATGCACTGCCCTGGTGGTAAAAACTTCCGAAACATACGAAATTAGTCATTTTAACAGCAACGGAAACAAAAATGAGGTGAAACACAACATTTGTGGACAATGCGCATCAAGATAAGTTGTGAATAAATGCAGGATAAACGGGAAAACCGATGTGTAAACGAACGGCTACGGAAATGCAATCCAACATGGCCGACTAATATGAACGAAAATGACGTTTGAGCGTCTCACTCCGGCAATGACCTTGAGCATGCTGGATAATTTCAGCCGGATGTTGGATATTGCCGAACTTTGAATCTTAAGGTCGTCTCAAAGCGCTCTCGCTAAAGTACTGCGCTACCTTAGGACATTTGCCTTGGTTTTGTATTCAGGGAGGACTTGTGGTGTGATATACGTCAGTAATTGCCATTGATTAGATTTTGCCTTAAACAATAAATTCGCGATGGCTCCTCAATCATATTTTGACATTCGGGAAATGCCTGTTTCGGTTGATAAAGTCGTTGTTTCAGGACTAGATAGGACACACGATTCTATTGTTCGAAAACAAGTAAGAAAATACTTTAATTTTATGTGATACAGTTTGTAGGCTTGGTTAAGTCCCAAAACCTCCGCGATCTCTTGGAGAATGTAAAGGAAGCTAAGGAGAGACTTGTTAAACTTGGAGTCTTCAAGTCAGTTTTCGCTGTTGTCGATGTGTCGGATGATAGTTCGAAGTTAGATGCGTATACGGTGAGTGTGTTTATAAGCTTCAGGTGTACTCAAAGTTTTTGATCTGTTCCAGCTTATGTTCAATAATAAAAATTTAAGGCATGTGCGGTATTTCGTTCTGGCCTTGTGATTAGACCTTTTTTTTATTTTTCCAATGTATTAAATATGAAAAGTTTCCTTAAAATTAATAGACTGTGTTCCGAATTTTTTTGATTGTGACTCCCTTTATTGCTTTGTATTTGTTTAACAGAGTTCATATATCCACGAATTTTGATAAGTAGAGTAGGTATCAAGCCTCAGGACCACAGTAAACGAAGGTTTACTAGTTGTTGTTTCACCTTTTTCAGCTGTTTGTGTAAACTGACGTCGTTCCTGTCGATACTGTGAATAATGATTAGTCTTTGAGTTATAGAATTCTTCAAACCGAAGTTTAGGTCTCACGAACATTTGAATTGGTATGAAAATACAATATGTAAACATGTTAGTTGTACTGCGTAATTCTTTGGAGGTTAAATATCACATGAAAATAAATTCAGATTGTACACGTTACAATAAACTTGTTTCTTTTGTAGTTTAGAGAGGTGATGTTCGTGTGCTATTAGAGAAATCGTTTAAACACAAACATAAATAATAACCTTACAGCTGATGAGAATGTAGCTTACGAAGTGAAATTGCAACCAACACACCCCAGGTTCGATTCCCGTCTCGTCTTTTTCAGCCCGAACAACTAGGTAGTATCATCAGCCCAGAGCACGAAAAGCGTAGCCCATAGCCGGGCGCATAAATAAGACTTATTCCGCACAAACTAGCTCTTAGCAAATATAGATTTATTGATTCAGGATAGAAGGCTTAAAGCCTGTGTCAATTCTTTTCTAATATGTTTCTGTGCTTGTCTTTATCTTTCTTGAATGGTTCAGTTGAGGACACTGAAAATACATGTTCTGGGAGTCTGTTCCAACAGTTTATTACTCAGTGGGAGAACCAGTACTGTACAGCAATGTAGTTCCATCTTTGACTTTTGAACTCTTCTACTATGTCCACTGAGGTGTTCCGACCTGGTGGGAAGGAAAAGAGAAAGTAGGTCGGGTCGGTAGTCATTTCTTAACATTTAAAATATTTTGATTAGATTTCCTCTCTGCCTATGGTATGAATAAGAAGAGGAGATTCAAACTACGAAGTCTTTCATTATCAGTTATTTAAATTAATCCCAGGGTGTTGAGAAAATCGAAACAAGATATTTCTGGACGTTTCGTTGCGTAAGCCACAGCTTCTTCAGCAGATTTATTCGAATTTTTATTCGTAACACTTACAGGCTGGAAACTTATAATACTAAGTCTTTCCTCTTATGATGAATTGGCTTTACCAAGAATAAAACGTGTTGCTCTTCTTTGAACCCTTTCTGGAATGTATGAGTCCACCTTTATGATAAGGAATGGCTGCTGCTTGGATGCATTTTTTCCAGTGTTGACCTCACCAGAAATGTGTATATGTATTATATGGCAGTGAACATATTACTGGTGATTCTAGTAATGGTATAAAACTACGAACTGCCACTGCACGACAGTGTGCCGTCAATTTTAAGTTATGATGTACTAAGAAACAGATCCATTCGAATCTAAACTGTTGGGAATGTTATTCCCTCTATGTCATATGAGCTGACGCTAGCGTATATGATGTGCGTGGTTTTTCAGGAGCATCCATTATTAGGACCATTCTAACAGTTTGTAGAGGTTTTTTTGCAACGTATGTCGTTGTAACTCGTAATTGCCGTTGAAAATTATGCTATTTCACGCTGTTTGAATGAATTATTTGCTTTGTATGAACAATCAGTAGCAAGTCGTCACTGAAAATATTTTGCACAGAGGAGGGAGTGTATCATCATTCTTAAAAGTTTCTCGTGATATTTAGTGACAAATGACTTCCAAATATGGTTAGGTTTATTCTTTATTATCTCACCTAGTCGGTGTGCACTGTAAAGCAGATTGTGAAGTAGTCGATTTTCATGGATGTGCCCTCGATTTAGCTGCTTTTATAATAGTGTGTAGTCTTCCGTTTTACGATGGAGTTCATAGTTGTCTAGTGAATGAAATCGTCGATAATACTTTCATTTTCGTGTGCTCAGCATGTATGTTAAAATCATTAACTGTTCAAACTCTGTTAAGTCCGGACTTTTGGCTATTCACTTTATCTGCTCCCAGATATTATTTCGGTATTTATTTTCGTTTACGAATTATTTTCGAAAATAGTGACATAATTTTTCGTTAATTTTTTATAAGGTTACTTTTAAAGTTGTGGAGAAACGCCTTGTCACTGCTCGAATGTCTATGACACATGGGACGGATGGAGTGACCAAGGCATATGGGAATGTTCGTCTGAATAACTTCGCTAGACACGCAGAATTTGCAGATATCGATGTGGAGATTGGTTCAAACCATATGGTTTCCAAGTAATTTACATTTGTTTTCAATTCCCTTTGTTTTCGTTTGATTATTACTGTGTTGTATTTTCGCTTTGGTGGAAAGTTGGCCCCAAAATTTTTGACATTCTTACTTTAAGGCGATCCATAACCGGCGATAATGTCTCCTGGATGGATGAGACTCTACAAACTCCTCCAAACAGCCTATTTTCGATTAGCTTCAAGCATTTGTCCCTTGGGTTACGCGCTTGCGCGGAAAATATTTTTTAAAGATAGATGGAACAAATGTCCGTGAAAGCTTAGGGGTGTATAAAGTGAATCATCAGAATCCAAACAACGTCTTCTGCTGGACATACTGGTTCACTCTTGTTAAGCAGAACAGGCATAACATACAAATGGGAAGTCGTAGTTATTAGTAATGATTAAATATATGTAAGTCACCACTTTTGGTGCATTTCTTGGTCCGTGTTTTCACAATAATAATAGTCATCGTTAACCAATCAACCACACTTCTGATTTGAGAACTAGTGATACTACCTGGTTAATGAGGTCTTATCTTGTGGACAGAACTAGAACCTGTGACCCACATGTTGTCTGTCTGTCTGTTTTCGACATAGAACTTTGCATCGATGTGCAGCAGCTCAAGTCGCCACACTCCATGTAGCACACAAAGCAAGAAAAGAAAGTAGAAGAAATGCATAATAGAGACAGTAAACAAAGGTGTGAGACAAAGGAATAGTAATAATGAAGAACAATATAGTTTCATTGGAAATCATAAGTCACAAGGAGTGCATGCATCTGCTCCATTCATTGAGAACGATTTTGAGCCATGTCACCAATTGTTTCCAGCCATTGGTTTTTACCATCTCGACGACCCCAACCAGTCAGGAAGTCTACACCTTCCAAAGTGGCTGGCTGGCTTAAACTAACTGTTGTGGATTTCATTGACTGAAGAAGCCATGTTTTGATTTGACCGCCGCCAGCTCTTTTCCAGCCTGACCCTATGTCAGCTAATATTGCCCATTGTCGAGTAAGGCAATGACTAGGCATACATAACACATGTCCTAACCATCTCAGTCAATGTAATTTCACAACCTCGTCGATTAATTTCTCCTCCTTACTAAGCATTCGACTGAGGCCCCACCTCAATATTTCTCACCTTATTGTACCACTTCACACGGGAGATAGAACGCAGGCACCTATGATCGAAGACAGCTAATCTTTTCATGTCTTCCACTCTAAATGGCCAGGTCTCACAGCCAGCCATAAAGGAGGGTGGAGCGGACTGATGAGCAGTACACACACCCTTTGGTCAATAGCCGGATATCATGTCTACTCCAGAGACGGCGTAAACTGTCATATGCGAGACGAGCCTTCTATATCTGTGCTGAGATTTCGTCAGTGATCAACCAGTTGGGGGCTGAATGTACTTCTCACACAAGTGAAGTGGTCAACGTGCTCTACCACTTCACTCCTTATTTCTAAACTATGAGTCAGTGTAGTCCAGTCTGGTAACATCATCTTACATTTGGCGGGACCGAATCACATGCCAAACATTCGTAGATTGCAGCTCAAGGTGTTTAGAAGACTCTGCATTTTGTCAGCGTCCTCGCCTAGAAGGGAGGACTATATCGTCTGCATATTCTAATTCAACCAGATTATTCTGTGGTAGCTAGTGAATCCCTGAGTCTCTGAAGCGACCCACCTGTTAACGTTTGAGTGTATATATTCTGACCACTTTTTGCTAAACAGTCATATGCAACTTGTGTTATTTTCTTGTACACCGGTTTACAGTAGAAATTTTCGCATTTAAAAAAAAAACTTTCTACAAATCATAGATTTGCAACTATTTCAAAGCCTTTGGAAAGTAATCCATATGTTCGTTTGAGTATTGGTGGAACAGAAGGGAACTGGGATCATTATTGGGCTAAATTTCTACGTCATGAGCGTTCTGTTTTTACAGAAGCACAAGCAGAATCACCTATCGGGCTGCATAAATTCCAATGGGATGCTATATGGCGAGAGACAGAAGTCAAAGGTTAGTTTTGAAGTTTTTTTTGTTTTTAGTGTTCCTTTGACTCTGAAATGACCTATAGCGACTTGTTAATTGACTTTTAAGTGCTATTACTAATGTCGTAAACTTTTAGTTGGTAGATTTCAACACTTTACTTTTATTCACTAGATTATTATTCGGAATATCATCAGACTAGAGGCTATAGAAATCTCTATTTGCGGAGAAGTTTTCTACCTACAACTATATACTACTGAGTGATTGACATGAGTAGTTGCATACCAATCATCAAACCAACCAGTAGTGCTTGCTAGCCAGCCAGCCAGATCTAGATGATGTAAACACCGGACGGCTGTTTCACTTGTTCGAAGTCGAACTCATCAGCAGTGTATACTGTTTGACTCAGCTCAGAGGGCCGAATAAGTTCAAAACACCGAGTTTTTGGTTATCTACTTGGCGAACTGGTAACACCATAAATGAAACTCTCAGCCTGTAAATTAATTCTCATTTTACACAGTTCGAAGTGAAATTTCACTATAGGTTCGTTTGGAAACTGAGATGATTCAGATTGGAATATATAATCTGCTCTATACCATAAATGCTAATCAAGAAAGCAAGCTTTTTCGCATGTAACTATATACTACTCACTGATCGAGATGAGTAGTAGTTGCTTACCAGTCACCTCACCCAATTGTGTGTGTGTGTAAGTCGTAAATTAATTTGCAAATTTTGTATTGTTTAATTACACTTAATTTATTCATCACCTGGGATTGGTGTTCGTAATCCGCCAGTAGTAGTGTTTGGACTGTGTGACTCGGTTTCAACGTAGAACTTCGCACAGAAGTGTAGCTGTTCAGGCTGTCACATTCCGATTCATATAAATTGACAAGACTGTTCTCTTATAATATCAACCCTCAAATTGTTAAAATCAGTCAAAGTCAATTTTACTAGTACATCTATAATGAAATTAAATAGAAATGGGGAAAGTGGGCATCCCTGACGTACACTACTGGTTGTCATCACTTCAGGTGACAACACACCATAAGCTTTTACTTGGCTGAGTGAGTTCCACTAGAGAGCCTTGATTAGTGTGATTCACTCTCTCGGGACTCCTTTTACGGACAAACATTGTCACAGCACCTCTCGGTTGACGGAATAAAAGGCCAAAAAATATATCAAGTGTAGGACCTCGGTAAGTATACGTATGTTCCGGAATCTGTCGAAAGGTGAAGATATTGTCTAAAGCCTGCCTAGTCCTCTGGTGTTTGTTCCTCCCGAGCATCATTTGGAACTAGAAATTTAGATAATATATTAATCAGGCTTATTCCTCAATGATTATCACGAGGAGACTTATCTCCCTTCTTATAAAGTGGGGTAATCAATGTATACAATTGGTGGATGGTGGCTAGCAGTGGAATCCAGGATGCACATTTCGTCCTAATTGGGACTCGTCAACTGGATGTACCTGCATTTCTCAGTGAGTGAGGGGTAATCAATGATTTACATAACGGAACTACCTGTGATTTCCAAACGTTGCCTGATACCTTAGTTAACTCAGATAACAGTTTACCACCACCTTGCATAACCACCTCTAGAGTGATTCCATCAGGTCCTGCTGTTTTACCTCCTTTCAGATTAGAGATAGCCTTTGTAACCTCAGTTACAGAGGGAGGACAGATATCAACATCCCATTCATTTAGGAGTTGGGTTTTGAGCAATTTAGACTAGGCTGTAGGTCAATTAAATTGCTTTTTAAAATGTTCCTTCCAATGTTTCAGTCGTCTATCCTGAGAGCTAATTAAAGTGCCATTTTTCTCGGAAATAGTCTCACTAATCATTTGCCTTTTGCCACCTGTTTCCTGTTACCTATCGCGGATGCCTTTTCAACCTCTTTCTCGTTTGTCGCTCACTTTTATTGGAGTTCGTTGTGGGGGCTTTCGGTGAACTTGTTTTTGATCATCTTTCGCTGTTCATCATGTTCGGAACTGTCTGGAATCAGTTTTCTTGCGCCCGGATGAAGTAACCGAAATCCATTGGCTTTTACTAACCTTTGGTTTTAGATTATTAACGACCTGTATGTACAGTTGGCTGGATATTATGCCAGCCTTCCTCAGTGGGATTCTTGCTGTCAACCTTAGATACTCGCTTAAATACTTGTTCTTTTTAATAGGGACTTAGTGCTGTCAAGCTGGGAGCCTAGCGGATTCATTGTTGCATGTTTTCTGCGTCCGTTCAAGTGTACTCAGATACATGGACGGACTGGGGCGTGATCAGAGTCTATGCAAACTTTCCAAAAGGAGTGACAGGCTTCTATCGACCCTCTCCATGGATAGCTTATCTCTGTGTGGTCTGTTTGAGCTCACCACTGATTTGATGATGGTCACCGGCAGGTTAGGCAATATCTCTGTTTTTGTGTGTGGTTATTGCTGACCAGAAACAGATGATTATCTGAACAGAACTGTAGAATACGATCACTGTTGTCAGTTCATCGGCAAGGGACTCCGTATGTGCCACTAAAATACTTCTCACAACGATGCGACTTCCCTACTTGGGTATTTAATTTGCCTGCTAAAACGGTTATAGCTGAACTTTTTGCTTTTCGCAGCAAACTAGACAGTTTTTGGTGGGACTCATCCTTTGCTTCATCCAAACTGCAATCCTTTGGGGCGTAGGCGGGGACTGAAAAAGTACTGACGTTTATCTTAATCTCTTCTCCTTCTGATGGATCCATCCAGTCGGATAGCAAATTCATGACTATCCAATGGGGTCCAGTCAAGTAAGAATTTTTCCATCCTAGCACTCAGTACTATCATTACATTGAGAAGTCCTCGTGAACTAACCTAGCTTATATATGTAGGTGGTCATTACTTCCCGACTTCCAACATCATGGAAGTTAATTTCTTCTTAGGGTGCCTGAAACAGAAGGAGCATTCATTAGTGTTGCATGACCTCAGAGCCCATAGGACAACTGCTTGAAGTCTTTGGCGTTGCATCCGTACGATCTTACTGGTGACTACGAGCTGTTGCAAGGTAAGTCGGGATGTACAATTATTGGGGTCTAATTTTCTAAATCCTTCTCTCCAGAACGAAGAGACAACTTGGCTGGCATATCAATCATCTGAGGGGAACACGTTACATCCCTATTCCTGTGAGGTACAACTCCGCCCACAAACCTCCAGCATAGTGTCGAGAACTTACACTATGACGGTAATTGCTTGTAGTCTTATCTCTATCCAAACAGTCTTTTTGGCATGGTAGGACCTGTCCGGAGCATTGGTTTCAGCCAGTATAGCTCATTAAGTGATTCCAATATGCAAGCCCGACTACCACATCAAGGTAGCAGTTATCGGTCGAGTGGTTTTAGAAACATTTATGAAATGATGAGCTAGTACTTTCACTGGTACAAATGCTCCAGGTGTATCTCCTATCTGATGAATCAGTCCTTGAGAAGGAGTTTTGATTGAATAACTACCTGTTCTTGACCAGCATTGACAAAATATACGGAAAGGCGTCGCATCTCTAGGTGGACTTTTGGCAAAAAACCAGTCCATTAATAGACATTATTATTATATTTATTGCTCCCTTGGGTTCCTACTGGAACATACGGCTTCAACTGCACGTCTCTACTTGCCACTTCTCTCTTCTGCTGTACTTTTCACCTGCATCCATGTTAGTCCATACTCTTTCAACTCCTCTTCATACGATCTCCTCCATGTCACCCTTGGACATCCCACACGCCGCTTCCCTTTCGGGTTCCACTCGAGCAATGGCCTGACGCGCGCGTGATGTCACCCAGCGGTCTCCTCAGCGAGTCTCCGATCCATCTCCACTTTCTCCTGCATATTTTTTGGTTGGCGATTGGTTGTTGCTTTGTTTGTTCCCATAGTTCCTTGTTGGTGATTCTTTCCGGCCCGGCCATCTGATCTTCAGTATAGATCAAGGGAAGACAGTTGTTAATAAAGGTCTGCAACCTTTTGGAAATATTCTTTGTGACCCGCTCGCCAAGTTTATGATCCGTATAGAAGAAGTGACTGACTTGATATTTGTATTGAAAATCTGTCGAAAACAGACAGACAGACAGACATTGAAAATCATACCGAATTTTGTTGTTGATACTGGGTGACGAAGATTTCCAGATTGCTTTTAGGTTAATGAGTGAATGTGTTTCTCGCTCTATTTGACATCCTCGTCCGTTTCGATGGGCTGTAGTTGAAACATGCTCCCTAGATAAGTGAATGAAGTAACCTCTTTAAAATCCCTCCCGTTGATGGTGATCGACGATGGATGTTGCTGCTGTTGTTGTTGGTTGGTTATTTTCATAACCTCCGTCTTGTCTATGTTCACCTGGAGTACTGTCTTCGCCGGCTGCCTCTTTGACCAGTTTGTTGGTGTTTGCTTGTAAGTCTTCGATTTTGTGTGACATCAAACATAAATCATCCACGCGCGGAATCCAGGTCTTCTAGGTTTTTCACGTCGGTCCAGGATATCCCTGTTTTCTCGTTTCCGACTGTCTGACGCATAATCCACACAGTCCACCACAATTAGGAATATCATTGGTGATAATAAGCACCCTTGTCCGACTCCTGTGTTTACTCCAAACGCCTCGCTGAGTTTTCCGTTGTGGATGACTTGACATGTGCCGTTGTCGTACAGCTGTTGAATAAGGTCGATGAATGTTTGGGGTACGCCATAGTACTCGAGTAATTTCCAAATTACTTCACGATCAACGCTGTCGAAAGCCTTCTCAAAGTCTATAAAGTTGAGGTAGAGGTTTGGTCGCCATTCCATGCTTTGTTCGATGATGATGCTTAGAGTTGCAATTTGGTCACTACATGATTTGCCTTTCCTGAATCCAGCTTGTTCTGGTCGGAGTTCTGTATCCAGTGCGTCCTTTAATCTCTCCAGGATGATGCGACTCAGGATTTTATTTGGCGTCGACAGGAGCATGATTCCTCGCCAGTTCTTTCAGAGTGAGGCATAAGTCTCCCTTCTTTGGTAGTTTCACGAGGTAACCTTTCCTCCAGTCAGTAGGCACCTTTCCCTCCTTCCAGACCTTTTGCAATAATGGAGTCAGCATGTCGGCTGTAGTCTCTGGGTCTGCTTTCAGTGCTTCAGGGGGTATTCCATCTGGTCCAGCTGCTTTTCCAGCTTTCAGAAGCTTGATCGCATTCAAGACTTCAGCTCTCGTTGGAGGATTGGTGTCAACTTGCAGTTGTGTGCATGCTGTTGTTGGTATTTCTGGACGGGTTGCAGGTGGTGGTCGGTTCAAGAGTCCTTTGAAGTGATCCGCCCATTGTTTAATCTGTTTTTCTTCCTTGGTAATTGGGTTCCCTTGGCTGTCTTTTATAGGTTTCGCTTGTGTTGATCTCTTCCCGGATAGAGATTTGGTTATCTGATATAATGTCCTCAGGTCTCTTTTGCCTGCTGCCTTCTCAGCTTCAATGGCGAGATTGTCGTAGAATCGTCTTTTGTCCTTCCTAGCACTCTTCTTCACTTCTTTGTCCAGTGCTTTGCAAGTTGAGCTCATCGTCTCCCTCTCCTGTCCGTCCTTGCATTGAATCATTTTCTCTTTCACCATTCTCCTCTCTTCTATTAATTTCCAAGTGTCCGTTGAGAGCCATTCCTTGTCTTGTCTCTTCTTTCTTCCTAGAACCGTTGAACACGTTTCGTTGAGAATCGCCTTCAGAGACTTCCAATGTTCTTCCACGCGTAGTGTTTCCTGCTTTGCTCTGACAGTTGCAGTGAACGTGTCTTCTGTGGTTGTGTCCTTCAGTTTCTGAGTGTTGAACTTGCATTGTGGCCTATCCCCAGCTATCCTCGAGGCTTTTAGTTTCACCTTGAAAGTCCCTTGTACTAGATAGTGGTCTGAACCCACATCTGCTCCTCTCCTCGACCTTGTGTCCAGTAGGCTCCGTCTCCACTTTCTTGAAATTGAGATGAAGTCTATTTGGTTCTTGGTGTTTCCATCTGGTGAAATCCATGTCGTCTTGTGTATATCCTTGTGTTTGAACACACTGCCACCAATCACCAAATCATTGAAGGCGCAGAAGTCTGAGAAGAGTTCACCATTGTCGTTCATTTCACCGAGGGCCTCTCGACCCATGGTGAGTTCTCTTCCTGTGTTGTCTCCTCCCAGCTTCGCATTCATGTCGCCCATCAGGATTTTGATATCGCCATTTGGGACGTTGTCCATTATTGTTTGTAGTTGTCTGTAGAACGCCTCCTTCTTCTCTTGTTCTGAGACGTTTGTAGGCGCATAGCATTGAATGACTGTAACTTTCCTTCCTTTTGAGTTGAACCTGGCTGTCATTATCCTGGAGGAGATTGGTTCCCACTGCATGAGAGCTTTGGCTGCTGTTGGTGACATCATGATGGCCACTCCCTCGGTGTGCTCATGGTTGTCCTCTGGGTGGCCGGAAAAGATTACTGTCTCTCCAGTAGGTAGTTGGCACCTTCCAGTTCCGTTCCATCTGCTTTCGCAGATTCCCAACACTTCTATTCTGTACCTTCTCATTTCAGCGGCTATCTGGGCAGCCTTTCCAGTTTCGTACATTGTACGAACATTCCAGGTACCCATCCTTACTTTTGCTTTCATCGAAAGAAGGCACATCGGCTGACTGGCTTCCCGAAGGCTTTCACCAGCCTGCGTCATTTCACTTCCCCGATTCCAGCGAAAAATAAGGCTATTGTTTGTGTTTTTAGAATTTTTAATATATTTATTCGTTGAAGTTTCTGTAGCGATTTGGTTGTTTTACAGGGGTGGAGTTGCTAGCACCACGCCCCAACCCTCCCTTTTTATCCGGATTTGGGACCGGCTAGAAAACTAGCAAGCTAGTAATCTGGCGAGGTTAGTAATAGACATAGATGAGTCATTTCAATATGAATGGATTGGTGGAAATTCGCTGTTGCTTTTTGAGTACATGCCTGGTGTACCCGTATGCCTACAACTAATAATTGGATATGGAAAAGAAATCTCTGCAAAGATCTTACGTCTGAAGCCTTCAGGTCTGTATTTAGGGAGAGTTTAAATAAACAGTTATTGGATCTCAGCAGTAATGCCTTTCCCAAAGAAGCCGAATACTATAACCAGTCTTTTGTTGAAGTCGTAGTGAAGACAGCAGCTAATCTGCTAGCTAAAAGATATTAAATGCGACTCTGATTTTATCAAAACCGGTCGGTGTAAGGGCATTCTTAATTATCCTGTTGTGTTATTGCTTCGTTTCATTCTAGATCATACTGCACCATTAAGTGTTCTCAAGGAAAGTGGACCAGCTTTGAAAACTAGCCTTCGACATATCTTTGAATCGGATTCTCGTCCTGATTTGGTTTTTCCCGATTCTGGTTATTTATGGAAAATCAGTCAAGAGATGGCGTCCATAACACCGGGTAGTCAAACAGGAATTTGCGATAATCGTGGTGATGTTCCTTCCGGGTAAGATTTGAATTCTGTGACCGTATTCTGAAGGTTAAAGTAGTCATCTCTGTGTCTCTCTCTCACTTGCCGCAGCAGAATCTTTTCCACTATAAGTCAGTACAGATGCGGCTGCCAAAAGTAGACAGGATACGAAGAGCAAGACCAAGCGTTCATTACTCTGAAGTCACTCAGCACAAGGGACGAAATAAGAATTAGGTATAATGGAGAAGATTTGCAGCTCAGGTGGATGGATAATCTTGGTGTAATTGCGTTCTCTAAGCTGGATGGTTTACTTGCCAAGCTTTCATTACTTCAATAGGTAACATCTTCATTGCATACCTCCGTTTGTGAAGTGAGCTTTTAAATTTCTCCACAAGTTTGTTCGCCATCTCTCCTGGTGCTAAGCTTGAGCGTGATAAGTTGTTTTTGTGTATTCTCTTACCCTCTGTTCTACTTATGTAGTAGTATTGATTGTTCCTGTGACTTGAAGTGTAACTTTTTGGATTAGTAAATTTGAATACCAAGCTTCCAAAAATTCTCTGGTGTTCTTGGTGTTTCTTTTGTCTAATATTTGAACATTGGTTCTCCGAGTCGAATTGATGTCCGTGGTTGTCTGTATGTAGTGAGGGATATGAGGGAGTGGATATCACGTCTTTTGACAACCAGTTTGTCTTGATGGATACGAATACGAAGAGGAGGAGGAGGAGGAGGAGGGGTATCCACTTTGACCAATATAATGTTTTTCACAGTCGTTGTAATTTATTTTGTAGATGATTTTGGTTCAATGTTCTTTCTCTGTTGTGTGTCTTTTGGTTGACATAGAATCAGTGCTTCACTATGGTTTCGAAACTTGTTATGTCACGAGAATCATTTACAACAGCTGGCTGCACACTTCCATCAACAGTTACCTGAGAGCGTTATTAAAGACCAGATGGCCTATCAGGAGGAATTCTGTCAACTAAGCGATCAAGAACCTATTGCCCAACGAATAGAAAAGACGATTTGAGCGTGGGTGGGTGTCTAAGGGGGCAAGAAAAGCAACTGAAGAGAACAGATTGAAATGGGGGATATGCTGATGGAAATCTGAAGGAGGAATAATGCTAATAATTTCGAGTGTTTTATTGAATATGAGATTATCCCGTCGATTGATTGGACCGAAGTGCTCGGTCTCAGGTTGACATGTCGGCTTCTTGTGCAGATGTTTCGATGATGTCTGGGCATTTAGTTAGTATTTAATTGGATGATGTTCCCACCGAGGCTCGAATCTAGTACCCATAGTTTCAAACTAACTGAGAAATGCAGGTACATCCAGTTGACGAGTCCCAAATAGGACGAAATGCGCATCCTGGATTCCACTGCTAGTCACCATTCACCAATTGAATTTTGAGTGTTATTTATTTCGCAAAAAGTACCCAGCCGGATATAGAAATAGGGACAAAACCATTCAGTGAGAAGACTTTTCGGCATATTCATTTACCTAGCGCTGCACAGTCGTAATTTTTTATGTATATGTGTACATCAGTTTGGCCTATTGTGTTGTACATCATCAAAATATTTCAAAACAGGGATGAGTATTCAAAGTTGTAACTATGGCGGGGGGAGGAGGTGGAGATTAATAAGTTTGTAACAAAAGAAGACAAAAGCCAGGCAACAGATTTTTTATTGAGAAAATCAAGAGGTATTTATAAATTTGTATGTACATTATTGTCAGCGGAGTAGCATCGTCTTCTGATTGGTTGTTTTCTCTCTGGGGGTTATTCTGTACTGCTTGTAGCCGGACGTTTCTCAGAAAGTTAAGCCACATACCTGCGAATCGTATTCCCACACGTTAAGTTTGCTGTGATTGGTTGTTGATTTCCTCAAGGTTAGGCTTTGTTATCGTTTTTCTCATGTCCCTAATTTGGGACGTAGACATTGACGTAAATTATTGTTTACAATTTTGGCTTGTTCGCAGCCAGCTCTCACAACAAGTTTAGTTTAAAGGTGGACTAATGCAAAAAGACATTCTAGAGGATTGCACGTCAATAACAAAGTATGGAGACAAATATTAACATAAATTATTATGTAGTAAGGTGAAAAGGGAAGATGCAAAATAAAATGGTATTAATAACAAAGTGTGTTGACAACAGTTTAACTTGAAATTATATCCAAAGTAAAAAGATGCGATGGAGAAGTTTCTTATGTGTGTACATAAATCAGGGTTTCCCAAGGAGAATAACCAAGATCTTAGCAATGCATATCGTTTTTTGTTGGGGGGGGGGGAGGGGGAGCTTTTTGTTGACTATGTAGATACCTTTGAATAAATTTCCCTTATATTATTGAGTGACCAATGTTAAAACTATGTGTGTTTAGTTATAACACTTCTTATTGATCCATTGTTAGTCAAGTAGGATAATGTGTTTTCGACTCTTTCAGATAAAACACGCATTGAACGATCTATTTATCTGGCTCTATAGGAGCAAGTGAATTGGTGGTAGATATATACATAAAAGTGATCAAATGTGTTAGTTTTTCTTTCAAGTTATCTGAGAACATTCTCCGCTTCTACATTAGGATTGGTGTTCGCTTACCGTCTAGTGTTCTCCAATAAACTTAAGACTTTCAACTATTAGTTTGTAGGGATTTGATTGATGAGTTACTGGATTTCATCATGAGCTGACATCAGCTAGTAAACCGGGGAGTATTGTACAGCTGTTTCGTCCTAGTTTAGGATTCTTTATCAGTACTCACCCATCGCCAGGAGTTTGAACCCAGAAGCTTCTGGTCACAAGGCTAGCGAGCTCGTAGACCATTAAGCCACTGGGACCCGATCGAATGGACAGCCCATGAATTCAAACTTCTGCCAATTCATTTTAGACTATTTGTAAATCTAGTGAAGAACAGAAGTTGGATTCTTTAACTGTTTTGCAGTTAGAACTCTCCAACTATCTAGCAGTTAATTGGTGGATGGTGACTAGCAATGGAATCCAGGATGAGCAGTTCAACCTGAGACCAAGCACTTCGGCGCAATCAATCGATGGGAAAATCTAAAATTGAATTAAATAATTAATATGACCCGTTGCACAAGAGGTGCTGGTTCTCGTGGCCCAAGTGGTCGAGTGGATAACGCTTTGTCGTTTGAAACTATGGGCAGTGGGTTCGAGCCTCATTGGGAACATCATCACTCACTGGGGAATGCAGGTACATCCACCTGACGAGTCCCAAATAGGGTGAAATGCGCGTTATCCTGGATTCCACTGCTAGTCACCATCCGCCAATTAACTTCTAATTACATGTCTAGACATCTTCGAAGCATCCGCACGAGAAGCCGACATGTCAACCTGAGACCGAGCACTTCGGTCCAATCAATCGACGGGAAATTCTAAAATTGAATTAAATAATCTCCAAGTATGTAACCAATCAATCAAATCCCCACAAACCAACACTTGAATATGGATTAAATGCCCCCTGGAGACTTGCCCTATACAGTTAGGTAGTTACCTGGGTGCAGCAGGTCGGTTGTGAGGACAAATACTCACTGAGGACATCGGCTAGTGGTCGCGCTATGTCGTGAATTGGCAGAAGTTAGAATTCATGTCCATTGGATCGGGTCCCAGTGGCTTAATGGTCTACAAGCTCGCTAGCCTTGTAACCAGAAGGTCTTGGGTTCAAACTCCGGTGGATGCGTACTGATGAAGAGTCCCAGACTAGGGCGAAACAGCTGTCTAGTACTCCCAGCCAGTTTTCCAATCGTTCTCTAACCAATGTCAGCTCATGATGAGCAGTCCTGTAACCAATACATCAAATCCCTACTAGCCAACACTTAAAAATCTCCAACTATCTTTCGTAGTGTGTCGTGTGCTACTGACAAAACATCAGTAGTACATAAAGAGACGTTTATCTGCACACAAAAGATATATGAAATGACGGAGAGATAGATTTGAGGTCAAAGAGAGAGAAAATGAACATGGGAGACACAAAAAGAAGACACAGAAATACAATACAAAGAGCAGATAATAGTACAACATAACATGGAAGAACTGTGCAAATGACGATTTTTGTATACGGTGTACCTAATTTCACTGTATAGAGATACCAAAGTTAAAATAAACATTCCGTTACCAAGCGTCTTGTCTTCTACCTTTACATTTTGATGTCGCTGCCTCCAGACAGTAAAGATTCTATAGCCGACTGCTTTCGAGGAAGGAGGCATTGGGAGCTTCTTGCGGAACTCCGGTGCTGTCACCGAGTTGGTGGCCTCCGTTGTTGGGAGGTCAAGCAGTCTTCGTAAGACAGTGTGGAGCAGTCAGGTGGTAAAGATACCTAGAAGGTATTGGTTGAACAATTGGTGGCGGAGTTCGACAGCCCGACGGTGTTCATAATTTCCCTGTACAGAGATATCAATTTGCAAATAAACATTCCATTACCAAGTCTTTTATCTTCTACCGTTACTATAACACAAAAATCAATATAAAGTGCAACACACACTTTAACCTAATACGACACAAAGCAAATGTCGTTTTCGGGAAATGTCTAGAGGTTCCACTTATGTTTATTATTATTGTTATCATTCTTATTACCTGTGAATTTCGATGGTGTGTATATTATCGAAGTAACTTACTATTATCTCATTCTATAGTGCAACAAATGGACAAATTGATCGTGCATTACAACTGAAGCTAGAAGGTTTACTACAGAAACCATTCCGCTTGTGTGATTGGCTAGTTGGTGAAGTGACGTTTTCCTCTGGTTTGGTTCATTCGTTGACTAGACATTCGGTAAGCATCTTTCTTATGTGCTTATAACCACCTATAATGTTGTCTAAAATATTAAAACTTTTCTTTGCCGAGTAGAGCCTAAATGTTTCGATTTTTTACCTCTGAGGATACACTTCGGAATAACTGACTGACTGGTTTCAACGTAGAACTTTGCATAGATGTACACCAGTTCGAGTTGCCACACTCACTTCATGTAGCACACAAAGCAAGAGAGAAGACTAAAGAAAGATTCACCAAAAGAGGGATAATAAACAGAAATATGAGTCAAAAATAAAATAGTAATATGGAAGAACAACGGAGTTTTATTGGATATTATAAATCACAAGGAGTGGATGCATCTGTGCCATCCATTGAGAACGATGAGTTTGAGCCATATCACCGATAATTGTCTCCGGTCTTCATTGGTTCTTACCATCCCGATGACTGCAACCAGCCACACAGTCTACACCTCCTTACGTAGCTAACTGGTTTAAACAAACTTGTGAATTTCACAGACTAATGAAGCCATGTTTTGGTTTAGCCGCCACTAGCTCTCTTCCAACCTGATCCCTATGTTAGCTAACATTTCTGTTGTCGAGAAAGGCGATGTCTGGCTAAGCATGCGTGACACATATCCTAACCATCTCAATCGGTATAACTTCATAGCCTCGTCGGTTGATTTCCCCTCCTTACCTAGCACTTGACGCCCACCCTCAATTTTCCTCACCTTATTAAAACACTTCACATGGGAGATAGAACTCAGGCACCTATGATCAAAGACAGGTAGCTAGTCAGGCTTTCCATGTCTTCCACTTTCAATGGTCATATCTCTCTCACAGCCAGCCATAAGGGAGGATGGAATGGACTGCTGGGCAGTACAGACGCCGTTTGGTCGACAGCCCGCCGGATATCACGTCTACTAATCCAGAGATGGCGTAAACTAGCATATGCGAAACCAGCCCTCTGTATCCGTGTTGAGACTTCATCAGCGATCAACTCATTGGATTTGATGCAAATTTCCAGGTAATTGAAGTGGTCATATCAAAGGTGAAAGGGTGAACGCGAACTTCTAGTGAACATACTGATCCACCACCTAGTAGAGCTGGAAAACGCTTATTCCAGACCTATAGTCTACATCGTCCCCCAGAATATGAGGTGAAATGGAGCATAAACCGGTTTTAGTCACTGGAAACCATGGGGAAGTACCTCCTGTTGATGGTCCATTGCCTTGTGAATCAGACCTTAAGTCAACGGCTCGAGAAGTATATCACCTCTTAAGACAAACACCTGACTCAGTCTGGGCGTCTGCATAGTATCCCAGCCCTGGCAAAAAATGTGATTTTTTTCTGTGGCGCATATTTTGGTGACCATAATGTAGGAAGTTTGTCTTAATAATATACGCTATAGGCATCATGGTAGCAGTGCTGGCATTCATCTCGTCGATACTGGACATCAAGTTGACTCTATGAAAGCTTTTAAAGTTACTTATCGTATTTCACCCAACCTCTCGCATGATCTACCGGTACAACTTTTACATAAAGCAGAGGCAATCGGAATTCATCTAAACAAGCCAAATCTTTGTATGTTTAGAAGAAATTTGTACAGCCTCTTTCTTGACCAACCTTGGCTCATGATGAAATCCTGAAAGCAATCAAATCCCTACAAACCATCACTTGAATACCAATGAGATGCTCACTGGCGACTGGCCCTATTCAGGTAGGTAGTTACCTGGGTTCCAGTGGGAAGTCGTGACCAGTAGGGTGCAGCCGGTTGGGTTTGAGGACAAATACTCGCCGAAGACATTGGCTAGCGGTTGCGCTATGTCGTGAATTGGCAGAGGTTAGAATTCAAGGACCATTGGGTCGGGTCCCAGTGGCTTAATGGTATACGAGCTCGCCTTGTAACCGGAAGGTCCTGGGTTCGAATCCCGGTGGGTGCGTACTGATGAAGAGTCCCAAACTAGGACGAAACAGCTGTCCAGTACTCCCAGGTTTTCCAATGGTTCTCTAACTAATGTCAGCTCATGATGAAATCCTGAAAGCAATCAAACCCCTACAAACCATCACTTAAATAGTATGTATTAAGTTTTCCAAACGATTCCCGCCCCCTCTGTAACTATATCTTTTAACACTTTTATTTTACTATGATTATTATTCTAGACAACTCAACTAACATGTATGCATCTTACGTAATTCTACTGAGTCATCCTATTCTTTTTAGTCATCATTGCTATTTTACAAATTTCTTGATTACGCAATAACTTGTTGCTAACGCCAAATAATTAACTTATCTTAAATTCCGTACTTAATTGATTTCCACCTCTCCTTCAAAACTTAGTTATCTTGCTTGTTAATAACATCTATTTTTTAATTCCTTCACGTTCCCCAGTGGGACATAGGGCTTCAAGCTAGAAGCTTGAAATTTCTGTAGCAGTGTTTATTTTTACAGGATGGGGTTGCTAGCCAGCCTCATGCCCAACCTTTCCTCTTTACCAGCTTTATTTCTGGTTTCGCGAAGTGAAGGAGTGCGTCAACCAGAGATCGAACCCCAGACTATATGCATGATCGGCGAGCGTCCTAACCGCTATGCCACCGACGCACAATAACACTTATTAGTTAATTGAAGTTTTGATAACTTTTAACCTCTTAATTTCACCCCGCCCACCTATTATATTATTATTATTATTATATCCTTTAATTCCTAGAGGAACATAGGGCTTCAGCCGCGCGTCTCCATTGCGTTCGGTTTTCTGCCAACGTTTTCACTCCACTCCAAGTCTGCCCACATGCTTTCATCTCCTCTTCACATGACCTCCTCCAAGTCACCCTTGCACTGACGACCAACTCGCCGCTTCCCTTTCGGGTTCCACTCGAGCGATGGCTTGTCTAGTGATGTCACTTGATGGTTTGTTTTCTCAGAGTATCGCCAGCCAATCCATCTCCATTTCTTCTTGCCTATTTGTTTCACAATCGGTTCCTGCTGAGTTGGTTTGCTCATCGCCAGAGATCTCTGTTGCTGATCTTTTCTGGCAGGCCATCTGATCTTGAGGATTGAGCGAAGACAACTGTTGATGAATGTCTGAAGTTTGTTTGAGATGCTCTTTATGACGCGCCAAGTCACTGATCTCACATTGGAGTTGAAAATCCGGATCTTATTTCCGACGCTGAGTGCTGTTGACCTCCACACAGACTTAAGAGTAATGAAAGCCAGCCCGTCTATACCCCTACCTAAAACTGATTAACTAAAATAACCACTTGATATTAGTGTAGAGCCAGCCAGACGATGATGAGGAACTGCTAGTTGAAAAGGAATGTATATTTCTTCGCTTAATTTGTTGTTTTTATTATAATATTTTGCTATCAAATAGTTACATGTGCGTCGATGCTTCAGTGGTCGGATGCACACCAGTCACACCTAACGTGGTCCGGGTTCGAATCCCAACCGGCACACATCTCTGCTTCCCTCCCCACCCCGGCGGACGATTATAAGCCGGATAAGAAAAGAAGGTTGGGTGTGAGGCTAGCAACTCCATCCAGTGAAGAAAAAACAACACCAGGTGCTACTGAAATTTCGGAGCTCAAGCCAGAAACCCCCCATTTTCTATTAGGAACTCAGAGGAATAGGGAAGCCAAAAATACTTACGTAATAGTAATCCCAAAATCTGCACTAAAAAATAGTAGTAACAAGAGCACGAATACAGAAGGCTCATTTCGCATATGCTAGTTTACACCATCTCTGGATTAGTAGACGTGATATCCAGCTGGCTGTCGACCAAGCGGCGTGTGTACTACCCAGCAGTCCATTCCATCCTCCTTTATGGCTGGCTCTGAGCGAGATACGACCGAAAGCTGCTACCTTGACGTGGTGGTCGGGCTTGAACACCGCAATGACCTATTCAAGCTATACTGGCTGAGACTTATGTCTCTTGAGGTTCTACCATGCCAGGCAGGTTGTTTGGATAGCGGTTAAACAAAAAGCAGCTACCCAATCCAACATCATGTCCAATACAAAATCACAAAATTTCATGCCGGATCGGCCGTGGCCCGGATTAACAACGACCGCGCTTCCTGCTGCCGTGTCACAGGGCAGGAGTGATAAATCTGCTACTGAGACACACCAAACAAAAAAGAACGAACAAAAACAGGCCGCGTGTGACCGGCCTCAAGCAGTTGTCCCCTGGGCTCTGCGGTCACGCAACCAACTTCCACGGTGTGGGCAGCCGGGAAGTAACAATCGCCCTCACAATCCGAAATGCACACGAAACCTCTCTATTACTCACTCATCTTTGTCTTCATCTTCATCTCTATCATCTTGCCTTCCTTCCACTGATGCAACTCCTCGACTTGATAGCTCTCCACTTCCTCTCCACTCTGCGTCCACTAAAAACGATGGAAGCCAAAAAACCACCACCGACAGCCTCTTAAAGCCGCGCCACCAATTTCATATAGGAGCTCTTAATGTTAGGACACTTTGCCAAATAGGACAACAAGCATCACTAGCCAAGACCCTGGCATCACGAGCCATTGATGTATGCTGTGTTTCAGAAACACGCATACAAGACCCAAGTGTGGTTATTCACCTAACCCCACCTGGCCAACAGGTTGAATCTGCAAAATTCACCTTGAGGGTGTCAGGAGATGCCACAGCTAGTTCACGAGGATTAGCTGGCGTAGGGATAGCTTTGAGTACTAGGGCAGAAAAGACATTGCTTGACTGGATCCCGGTAGATAGCCGAATGTGTGCTGTCCGCCTGAACGGATCAGTAAGAAGGAGGAAGGACTGCACTACTCGCCGATGCCTTTTCGTAATCTCCGCCTACGCCCCCACTGACTGCAGTTCAGATGAAACGAAGGATGAGTTCTACCAAAAGCTGTCTAGTTTGGTGGAAAGGCTAAACGCTCAGACATAGTCGTTCTAGCTGGTGACTTTAACGCTCAAGTAGGGAAATTGTGTCAATCTGAGAAGGATGTCGGTGGCACCTATGGAGCTCCGTGCCAGCGAACCGACAACGGTGACCGTCTCCTACAGTTCTGCTCTGATAATCATTTGTTTCTTGTAAGCACTAACTTTAAACACAAGGAGAGACACTGTTTGACTTGGAGACCCCCTTCATCAAACCAACGCTGGACACAAATAGACCACATAGCAATAAGCTATCGTTGGCGTGGGTCGGTAGGAGATTGTCGCTCCTTCTGGAACACGTGCGTAGATACCGACCATGCACTGGTCCGCGCTCGGGTGTGCTTACGACTGAACGGACGTAGGAAACAGCTGGCGGTAAAACCATCACGTCCCCAGCTCGATCAGGAAACTAAATCCGTATTTGAGGAAGAACTAGCTAAACACATATCTGTGTTCGACAGCTGTGCTCACCCTGAAGAAGCTTGGAAAAATATCCAGGCAGCCATAGATACAGCTGTAAAAGCTGTGAATAAGGTAAACCCAAAGGTGAGTAAAAACCACTGGATCTCCACCGCCTCATCCGAACTGATAGATGCTAGAAGACTTATTCCGGCGAGCTCCGAATTCAATGAGGAGCGAAAGCTGCACAAGAGGAAACTTACGAAAAGTCTCCGCAAGGACCGTGAACAGTGGTGGGCGACAAAAGCCAAAGAGATGGAGAAAGCTTCGAGGATAGGCAACACCAGGCAACTCTTTGGACTCATCAGGGAAACGGGTGGGAGAAGACAAATCATTAGTGAGACAATCTCGGAAAAAAATGGCACTATAATTAGCTCCAGGATAGACGACTGGATCGTTGGAAAGAGCATTATGAGGAGCAGTTTAATTTGCCCACAGCCACGCTCAACCTTCCGAGCATCCAACACCTCCCTGAATGGGATATAGACACAGGTCCTCCGTCACTAACTGAGGTTACTAAAGCTGTCACCAATCTGAAACTAGGCAAAGCAGCGGGACCTGATGGAATGACTCCAGAGGTATTTAAGTACGGTGGAGACAGCTTACTGTCCGGATTAACTGAGGTACTAGGCAGCGTCTGGGAATCAGAAGAAGTCCCATCGGGTTGGTGTAAGTCACTGATTATCCCCATATACAAGAAGGGAGACAAGTCTTCCTGTGATAATCACAGAGGGATTAGCTTGACTAATATAGTATCTAAAGTCTTAGGCTCAATAATCATGCGTAGACTGAGTGGTGCTCGGGAAGCACAAACACGAGAGAGCCAGGCAGGCTTTAGACCAGGAAGAGGGTGTATTGATCATATCTTCACCCTCCGACAGATTCTAGAACATAGGCATTCCTACCGGCGTCCAACAGTCATTATATTTCTTGACCTAAAGGCAGCATTCGACTCTGTCGATCGGGAAGTTCTCTGGAGATGCTTGGCTGTAAAGGGAATTCCGAGAAAATATATTGCACTGATTAAGGCACTCTACTCGTACTCATACAGCCAGGTGAGGGCTTACGGCGAGCTGTCATCTGAACTGATGACGACCAGTGGTGTCCGTCAAGGATGCCCATTATCTCCTTTTCTATTCAACTTCATCATAGATGTGTTAATGGACTTAACCCTAGGTGACTTCAGCGACTCAGGGATTGACTTGCTACCGGGGAATAATCTCGTTGACTTGGAATATGCAGACGATATAGTCCTTCTAGGCGAAGACGCTGACGAAATGCAGAGTCTTCTAAACACCTTGAGCCGCAATCTACGAATGTTTGGCATGCGATTCGCTCCCGCCAAATGCAAGATGATGTTACAGGACTGGACTACATCGACGCCTAGTTTAAAAATAGGAAGTGAAGTGGTAGAGCACGTTGACCGCTTCACTTATTTGGGAAGTACCATCAGCCCCAACGGGCTGATCTCTGACGAAATCTCAGCACGAATACAAGGGGCTCGTTTCGCATTTGTTAGTTTACGCCGACTCTGGCGTAGACGAGATGTTCGACTATCGACCAAAGGGCGGGTGTACTGCTCATCAGTCCGCTCCGTCCTCCTTTATGGTTGTGAGACCTGGCCACTGAGAGTGGAAGACATGAAAAGACTAGCTGTCTTTGATCATAGGTGCCTGCGTTCTATTTCCCGTGTAAAGTGGCATAATAAGGTGAGCAACATGGAGGTTAGGCGTAGAGTTCTAGGTAAACAGGGGAAATCAATCGACGAAGTCGTGAAGCTACAAAGACTGAGATGGTTAGGACATGTGTTACGTATGCCAAGCCATCGCCTCCCTCGACGAGCAATGTTAGCGGATATAGGGTCAGGCTGGAAAAAAGCTAGCGGCGGTCAAACAAAAACTTGGCATCAGTCAATGAAATCCACAACAGTTGGTCTAAGCCACGTAGGAAGGTGTAGACTTCCAGGCTGGGGTCCTCGGGACGGTAAAAATCTATGGTTGGAAACAATTGGTGACATGGCTCAAAATCGTTCTCAGTGGCGCAGATGCATCCACTCCCTGTGACTTATGATCTTCAATGAAACTGTTTTGTATTTCTTTATTACTCCTTTGTCTCACACCTCTGCTCACTGTTTCTATTATGCTTTTCTTGTACTTTCTTCTCTTGCTTCGCGTGCTACACGGAATGTGGCGACTTGAACTTCCGCACATTTGTGCAAAGTTCTATGTCGAAAACAGACAGAACAGACAGATTGAAAGTGGAAGACATGGAAAGCCGGACTAGCTACCTGTCTTTGATCATAGGTGCCTGAGTCCTATCTCCCATGTGAAGTGTTTTAATAAGGTGAGGAAAATTGAGGGTGGGCGTCAAGTGCTAGGTAAGGAGGGGAAATCAACCGACAAGGCTATGAAGTTACACCGATTGAGATGGTTAGGATATGTGTCACGCATGCTTAGCCAGACATCGCCTTTCTCGACAACAGGAAATGTTAGCTAACATAGGGATCAGGTTGGAAGAGAGCTAGTGGCGGCTAAACCAAAACATGGCTTCATTAGTCTGTGAAATTCACAAGTTTGTTTAAACCAGTTAGCTACGTAAGGAGGTGTAGACTGTGTGGCTGGTTGCAGTCATCGGGATGGTAAGAACCAATGAAGACTGGAGACAATTATCGGTGATATGGCTCAAAACTCATCGTTCTCAATGGATGGCACAGATGCATCCACTCCTTGTGATTTATAATATCCAATAAAACTCCGTTGTTCTTCCATATTACTATTTTATTTTTGACTCATATTTCTGTTTACTATCCCTCTTTTGGTGAATCTTTCTTTGGTCTTTTCTTTTGCTTTTGTGCTACATGAAGTGAGTGTGGCAACTTGAACTGGTGCACATCTGTGCAAAGTTCTACGTTGAAACCAGTCAGTCATTTTCACTTTCAATGAGAAACATCACTACGTGAAGCCAGTGAATAGAAGATACTGGCTGGCAGAAGCTATGAAGACACATCGAAGTGAAAGCATTTTGAGAGGAGGTTCGGCGTTTACCGACACACAACTGTACGAGGTCATTTAGGGGGGTCACAAGTTTATTTTTAGATAAAGTTTACACATTCTAAGAATGCTGAGAAATGCGAAAATGACTATTAAATTTCGGTTAAATTTTAATTTATCCTCGGTGAATAAAAGCTTTCCTTGCACTCATAAGCTGGCAGTTGTTTATTTATGGTATTCTTGTGACTCAGTGGCCTATACAGTTATCAAGATTTTGTTTTGTATGGATTCGATTTGTTTCAAGTTTGATTACAGATTGGTGAGAGAACCATTGAAAATCAGCAGGGAGTGCTGAACAGCCAGCTGTTTCGTCCTGGTGCTTGGAACTCATATGCAATACGCACCCACTGAGTTTCCCACCCAGGACCTCTGTAATTAATCTGATGTTTGTTAAGTGACTGGCTACATGATGAAGTTGATTGAGGTTCCTAGTGAGAAGTCATCACCAATGGGGTCCAGGCGGTCGGAAGTGAGACCAAATAGTCGCCGATGATATAGCTGGTGCCAATTGGACTAAAATCATTAATTGGTAAAAGTTAGAATTCATGGGCTGCTGACCGGTGGTTGAATGGTCTACAAGCTTGCCTTGCAACTATAAGATCCTGGGTTCGAGACCAGTGGGTAAGTACTACTGATGAGTCGGAATCTATCAGGACGAAACAACTGGCTGTCCAGTACTCCTACTTGATTTTCATTGATTCTCTAACTGATATCACTCCGTGATCTAACTTGGAGTATAAAATATCGAAGAGACGTTACCTTAATTCGTATTAACTTCGAATGCATCATTGTATTCCTTTACTTAATAAAACATTTTCTTCCAGGTACATATTTCTGATCGATTCTTCTTAGGAGGACCATTAGAATTGCGTGGATTTCAATGGCGTACTGTAAGTCCATCAGAACCATTGCTTCTTCCAACTATTCAAACATTAGGAAGTCCTGGCACGCCTATAGGTGATAATCCACAGATGACTATACCATCTGTATCCTCGAATAGTTCTCCATCATCACCTATTGGAGCTGATGCCTTTTGGTTGACAGGTGCTCATTTATATACTCCATTACCGTATTGGGGTGCTGAAGAAGGTTCATTGGCTGGTCAATTTCGTCTACATAGTTTCTTTTTAATAGGTAAGAGTAATTTCCAGTGAAAGTGTTGTTTGAGTGGGGTTTTTCTGCTTTCTTCTGAAGTACACTTGAATAGTTCTTCTTGTGGATTTTATGTTCTGTAAATCATCAGTATCTATAAGAATGGTATGTGCTTTGCGCTGTGTAATTGCAAAGTATTGTTTTGCAACACCGCGTGTACCTACATTCACTCTCACAGGCGAACTGCTCAACATAGTCGATGAGGTAGTTAGTTGTGTGAGAGTACTGGTGAAGGTGTGATGAACGGAATCTCTAACCAATGTAGTGAAAACCAGGGTGGCATACACACCAATTTAGGCCACCTCCAGTGTCCTTACAGTGTCAGTCTTACTGTCAAAGCTCGGATTTACATTACTTCCGTGCGACTAATCTTGATCTACACCTATAAGACTTGGTCTGTCTCAGCTTGGGGATATGCAGTGACTCTGTGTATTTGATCATCACTGCCTCTGATGATGACATCATCGTGTAAATAAATTCTGAGGCCGGGCAGTGTGTGTTTGGACACGGTGAAGATCATCTTGAAATATCAGCTTCGGTGGCCTGGGTATGCTTTACGAATGTCATCTCGGGGGCTGTCATACCAGTCACTGTTCGCTAGCCCCGAAACTGGATGGGGAAAGTGAAAAGGTGGTTAGCCTATGACGTAGCACCGTGAGATGAAGGATATGTGTATTGGGTTAGCATCTGCTGGTGCATCACGATTTCCTGCTTGGGGTCTGACAGATAATTCTAATCGCTGGTTTGAGACGTTATCAGATATGACTGAGAATCACAGTCAGTAGCGAACATGCTGCAGTTACTTTCTTTCTTCCTTTTCTGAAAGTAACACGAATTAATATATGTTGAATGATCTTCACAAATATGCTTAATTGCATATATAAATAGTAATTTAATTTACTGTACAAGGCAATTTGTAATATATAAATTAGATAGGTAGTTTCAATTTATTAGTGGGAGCTTGTATTTATGATACAGGTTTCCGTAAGCTACCATCGCTAGGTGGCCACATTATCCATCAGCACCAATACGATCAATAGGCAAACAAGTGTCAGTTCATTAAAGTCTGATCGATCGAATGATTGATCATTAATACCCACAGTAAATATGTAACGACGGAAGACAAGGACCAGGCAACAGATCGTTTATTGAGAAAATCAAGAGATATTTATAGATTTTTATGTATACTATTTGTGTATCGATGGCACAGTGGTAGAGTGCTCTCCAACTACACCACTCGTAGTCCGGCGTTCGATCCGATGAACTCCTTTACTTCTCTAAGCCAAGAATAAGACTGGTGTAGGGGGAAAGTTGGGCATGAGGCTGGCTAGCAAACCCATACTGTAAAAATAATCACCACTGCTACAGAAACTTCACGCCTCTAGCTTGAAGCCCTATGTTCCACTGGGAACGTAAAGGAATAAGAAAAGGACATTATTACTAGCGTTATTGTTAGCAGAGGAGCAACGTCTTCTGATTGGTTGTTTTCTCTCTGAAGGTTATTCTGTACTGCTTGTGACCGACTGTTTCTCAGAAAGTTAAGCCATATATCTGCGAATCGTATTTGCATACGTTAATTATGCTGTGATTTGTTGGTGAGTTCCTCAAAGTTAAGCTCTGTCATTGTTTTTCTCATGACCCGGATTTGGGACGTAAATATTAACGTAAACTGTTGTCTACAATTTTGGCTTACAGACAACTGTCACCATAAATACAAGCGATTCCAACAGTAAATGTTTATGTGGGGTATGCAAATGCGGAACACCTGGTTTGCAGTGAGATTTGAGCCAAAACTCTCTACAGTACACTGAATCATGCAGATTAAAATCCTGAAGTTGTTCTCCAATGGGATTCCTCATGTCACAGTGAACCGGATGCTCACCGGTGATATTTTGGTTGTTAGTTAGTTAGTTAGTAGCGCTATATATATGTATATATTCACGAGTTTCATTGAATTTTTGCCCAAGTGGCTGAATGCTCAAGCGGCTGACCTGGTGACCTGAACGTCCTGGGTCTCTGATTTTTGGTCGTGGGATCTCGTGGATATGCACTGATGGGGAGTCCCAGGCATGGGGACGAAACAACTGTTCAGTGTTCTCTAGTTTTCAGTGATTCTCTTGGTTTGTGATAAAGTGTACCTTTGAATTCAATTTCTTTGTCAGACATCCTTTTCGCTTCATTTTCACTTGTCATTCTATTGTAATTAAGTGTAAGAGTTCGTAAAAGCCACAATACCCTGTCGTCCATTAGGATTTAGCTATCTCTCTCTCTTTCCCCGCCTCCCCACCAATGTTGTATTTACTGAAGTAACTCTAGCAGTTAGTTAACCGATAGAGGTTCAACATTCGATTGCTAGAAATTTGTAGAATAAATACAATTAGAAATTCTACAATCTAATCTTAACTTGTGAGTTTGGTGTGTGTAAGTCTGGTTCAGACAGACTTTTATTAGACATTTTTCAACAACCGCCTTCTCTGACTTCATACTGAAGATCATGCAGTCGAATAGAAAGGATTAGCAACGAGGAAGTCTGAGAACTTGTTGCCAAACCAATAAATACGCTGAAGAAAATGGTTGTGGCGGTGATGGCAGTGGATCGGACGCACACTGAGGAGACCTTTGAGTGACATTCAACAACAGACAGCCTCTCTAGAATGGAGCCTGAATGGGAAACGATGGATGTCAATTCAAGGGTGATATGAAAGAGATCATGTGAGAAAGAGATGAGTGCTTATGGGAAATCGTAGAGCCAACTATAGGGGACGTTTCGCATTTGCCAGTTTACGCCGACTCTGGCGTAGACGAGGAAGTGAAGTGGTAGAGCACGTTGACCGCTTCACTTATTTGGGAAGTACCATCAACCAACGCCAGTGGGTTGATCTCTGACGAAATCTCAGCACGAATACAGGGGGCTCGTTTCTCATTTGCCAGTTTACGCCGTCTCTGACGTAGACGTGATATTCGACTATCGACCAAAGGGCGGGTGTACTGCTCATCAGTCTGCTCCGTCCTCCTTTATGGCCAGCTGTGAGACCTGGCCACTGAGAGTGGAAGACATGAAAAGACTAGCTGTCTTTGATCATAGGTGCCTGCGCTCTATTTCCGTGTGAAGTGGCATAATAAGGTGAACAATACTGAGGTTAGGCGTCGAGTTCTAGGTAAACAGGGGAAATCAATCGACGAAGTCGTGAAGCTACAAAGACTGAAATGGTTAGGACATGTGTTACGTCTGTCTGTCTGTCTGGATTCAACATAGAACTTGGCACCGAAGTGCAGCAGTTCGAGTTGCCACGTTCCAAATAGCACACAGAGGTAGACAAGAAGATGAGTGGAGAGAATCAATAGAGTTTGACAAGTATAAGAGTGAAACAGAATGGGTAATGGTAGAAAGGAATATGAAAGATTACAGAGACTGAATACATCTGCGCCATTGACAACGATTTTGAGCCATGTCACCTATTGTCTCCAGCCATTGATTCCTAGAGTCCCGAGGGCCCCAACCCGGGAGTCTGCATCTCCCTACCTGACTCAGTTTAACTGTCAAGGATTTCATGGATTGATGCCATGTTTTTGTTTGGCCACCACTGGCTCTTTTCCAACCTGAACCTATATCAGCTAGCAATGCCCGTCGGGGGAGGCGGTGGTTAGGCATGCGCACCACGTGACCTAGCCATCTTAGTCTATGTAACTTTATAGCCTCGTCGATTGATTTTCCCTCTTTGCCCAACACTCTACGCCTAACGTCAACATTACTTATCTTGTGAAACCACCTAACGTGAGACAGAGATCGCAGACATCTATGATCGAAAGCAGTCAACCTTTTCATGTCTTCAACGCGTATTGGCCATGTTTCAGAGCCATAGAGAAGGACGGAGCGAACTGATGAGCAGTACACACGTCCCTTGGTTGATAACCGGATGTCACGCCTACGCCAGAGATGGTGTAAGTCAGCGAAAGCAGCTCGAGCTTTTCGGATCCGTGCTGAGATTTCATCGCCAATCAGTCCGTTGGTGCTAATACAACTTCCCAAGTAGGTGAAGTGGTCAACATGTTCTATCACTTCACTCCCTATCACTAAGTTAGGGGTTGACGTCGTCCAGTCCTGTAGCAGCATCTTACATTTTGCAGGGGCGAATCGCATGCCAAACATACGAAGATTGCTGCTCAAGGTGTTCAGAAGACTCTGCATTTTTTCAGCATCCTCCCCTAACAGGACTATGTCATCTGCATATTCTAAGTCCATTAGATTATTCCCTGGTAACAAGTCGATTCCTAAGTCACTACGTTCAGTTAAGGATACTTCCATTAGCATATCTATGATGAAGTTAAACAGAAATGGGGAAAGTGGACATCCCTGTCGGACACCACTGGTTGTTACCAATTCAGATGACAATTCCCCATAAGCCCTTACACGACTACGTGAGTTTGAATAGAGTGCCTTGATTAGTGCAATGTACTTTCTTGGCACTCCCTTCACAGTCAGACATTGCCATAGTACCTTTCGGTCCACGGAGTCGAAGGCCGCCTTCAAGTCAAGAAATATGACAATTGTTGGACGCCGAAAAGTGTGTCTATGTTCTAGAATCTGTCGAAGAGTGAAGATATGATCTATGCACCCTCTACCTGGTCTAAAGCCTGCTTGATTTTCCCTTGTCTGTTCCTCCCGAGTTCTGCTTAGTCTATGCATGATTACTGAGCCTAGGATTTTAGAGACTATGTTCGTTACGTATGCCAAGTCATCGCCTCCCTCGACGAGCAATGTTAGCGGATATAGGGTCAGGCTGGAAAAAGCTAGCGGTGGTCAAACAAAAACTTGGCACCAGTCAATGAAATCCACAACAGTTGGTCCAAGCCACGTAGGAAGGTGTAGACTTCCAGACTGGGGTTCTCGGGACGGTAAAAATCTATGGTTGGAAACAATTGGTGACATGGCTCAAAATCGTTCTCAGTGGCTAGCGCAGATGCATCCACTCCTTGTGACTTATGATCTTGAATGACACTGTTTTGTATTTCTTTACTACTCCTTTGTCTTACACCTCTTCTCACTGTTTCTATTATGCTTTTCTTGTACTTTCTTCTCTTGCTTCGCGTGCTACACGGAGTGTGGCGACTTGAACTTCCGCACATTTGTGCAAAGTTCTATGTCGAAAACAGACAGACAGATAGACTGTAGAAAACAGGTCTGTCTGACTGACTTTTTTCAGCATAGAACTTTACACCAATGTGCAGCAGTTCGAGTTGCCACACCCCATTTAGCACACAAAGCAAGAGAATAAAGTAGCAGAAATGCAAAATAGAGACAGTAGACAGGGATATGAGACAAAAAGAATAGTAATAGCGAAGAGTAATATAGTTTCATTGTCAATTATATGTCACAAGGAGTAGATGCATCTGTGCGATCCATCGAGAAGAATTTGGAGCCATATCACCGATAATTCTCTCCAGTCTTCATTCATTCTTACTAGTATTTACTGAATGACAAAGTCTCGAACACAATTTATTGTTCTTAATCATCTGGTCAATTATAACTACACAACTTTGAAACTTTCGTTTTATAGTCCTCTTTATTCCTTCACAGTTGATGTAGGGGTAGTGACTGACTGGTTTCACCGTAGAACTCTGCTGAGATGTGCAGCAGTTCAAATTGGCACACTCCCTCCGTGTAGCACACAAAGCAAGAGAAGAGAGTAAAAAGAGATTCAAAATGGGGAGAGAGAGATAATAAACAGAAGTGTGAGTGAGGGAAAAAGAATAGTAATATGGGAGAACAGTAGAATTTTATTGGATATTATAAGTCACGAAGAGTGAATGCATCTTTGCCCATCCACTGAGAATGATTTTGAGCCATATCACCGATAATTGTCTCCAGCCGTCATTGGTTATTAGCATTTCGGGGACCCTAACCAAGCTAGTCAGGGAGTCTCCACCACCTTCATGGTTGGATGACTTAAACGAACTGTTTTAGATTCCACTGACTGATGAAGTCATGTTTTGGTTTGACCACCAATCACTAACCCCTTCCCAATAACCTATTCTATCCTGTATCAGCTAACATTACCCATTGTCGAGGAATGTGATGGTTGACTAGGCATGCGTAACACATGTCGTCCTAACCAAATCAAATGATGTAATTTCACAACGTCGTCGATTGACTTTCCCTCCTTGACTTACCTAACACTCGTCGGCTAACCAACTCACTATTACTCTTACCCTATTATACCGCCAACAAACACTGATGATAGAACTCAGACACTTGTATGTGATCAAATATAGCTAGCTAGCTAGCCAAACTTTCAATATCTTCCACTTTGCATGGAATAGATTTCCGAACTGAATAGGATTCAGGATTTCATCATGAGCGGGCATCAGTTAAAGAACCATTGGGAAACCGGTTGGGAGTACTGGACAGCCACATGTTCCGTCCCAGTTTGGGACTCTTCATCAGTACACACACACACACGCACACACACCGGGATTCGAGCCCAGAACCTTCTGGTTACAAGACGAGCTCTTATATCATTAAGCCGCTGGGACCCAATTAAATGGCTCATGAATTCTAATCCCTGCCAATACACGACATAGCGTGACCCCTAACCAATGTCTTCGGCGAGTATTTGTCCTCGCACCCGACCTGCTGCACCCTACTGGTCACGACTTGTCACTAGAACCCCAGGTAACTACCTACCTGAATAGGGCAAGTCCTGGGTCGGAATCCCAGTGAATGCGTACTGACGAAGAGTCCCAAACTAGGACGAAACGGTTGTCCAGTACCACCAGGTTTTCCAACGGTTCCCTCACTGATGTCAGCTCATGATGAAATCCTATAGCCAATCAAATTTCTACAAACCAACACGAATAGGATTCACCGCCTTTTTAACTATGATGCATAAAGTTCTCATTTTTTTTTAAATAAGAAGATATCGTGAATCTTTTCTTTTCGCCATAATCTCTATCATTTTCCCCCCTCTTGTTTTTGTTTTATTTTTTTCTCTCTCCCCCCCTTGTGCCCATGAAACACAATACAGGTTCCACACTAGAAAGACCAATTCAAAAGTTAGTCGACTCATATTCATCTAATGCAACAACAACAACAACAATGTCAAATGAATTTCGTCAGTGTTTGTATACAGAGTTGAAGGGTAAACCACGTAGTGTTGTTGGCGTTGGTGTTGTCTTCCGCTTTGCTGGTATTCTACGCATGGAGCTAAATTATTGTCTACCATTGAAAAGTCAACCTGGAGATCAAATGAAACCAGGATTCGCTTTCGGTTTTGGCATGTATTACATGTGAAAGAATGTGTGTGTGTATGTTTGCGTGGGCGTGTGTTTCCCTTGGCGGTGGGAGGGGGTTACTTTCTTTGTAATTTTAGTTCAATTAGTGCTCATTCTGCCTCTGATCTATACAGACGACCTTTTATATACATATACAAACATACATAGATAGAATAATACCATAGAATAAATAACAGCAGTGTTGTTTCAAGGCAGAGAAGAAGAAGAAGAACGTCTTTTACTGAATATTCTGTAATTAGATTTTTGTTTTCAGAAATGGTTTGTTCTATTATCCTTCGCCTTTACTAGGAATACATATATATATATATATATATATATATATATATATATATATATATATATATGTATAACTTCGGCACTATGGTAGTAAGTAATTCCATATTAGTTTGTTTATTAGATGTATCACACAATGACATACGTGCTCAGGATAATGATAACACCGACAATAAGAAATCTAAATCATCAGTAGTAATTCCATACATTATATTTATTATTATTATTATATCCTTTAATTCCTAGAGGAACATAGGGCTTCAGCCGCGCGTCTCCATTGCGTTCGGTTTTCTGCCAACGTTTTCACTCCCCTCCAAGTCTGCCCACATGCTTTCATCTCCTCTTCACATGACCTCCTCCAAGTCACCCTCACATTGACGACCAACTCGCCGCTTCCCTTTCGGGTTCCACTCGAGCGATGGCTTATCTAGTGATGTCACTTGATGGTTTGTTTTCTCAGAGTATCGCCAGCCAATCCATCTCCATTTCTTGCTGCATATTTGTTTCACAATCGGTTCCTGTTGGGTTGGTTCGCTCATTGCCAGCGATCTCTGTTGCTGATCTTTTCTGGCAGGCCATCTGATCTTGAGGATTGAGCAAAGACAGCGGTTGATGAGGGTCTGAAGTTTGTTTGAGGTACTCTTTATGACGTGCAGTGCAAGTCTCTGATCCGTATAGTAGCACTGACTTCACATTACAGTTGAAAATCCGGATCTTATTTTCAATTTTCATGTTGAGTGCTGTTGACCTCCACACAGACTTGATAGTAATGAAAGCTCGTCTTGCTTTTCCGATTCTGGCTTTGATATCCTCGTCAGTTCTGTCCGCCTCTAGTTGAAACGATGTTTCCCAGGTAGGTAAAGGAGGTTGTTTCTTTCAGGTTCCTCCCTTTTATCCTGGCTGATTGTCGTCTGTTGTTGTTGTTGTTGCTGTGGCTGTTGCTGTTGGCTAGGAATCTTCATCACCTCTGTTTTACCTATGTTCACTTGAAGTGATGTCCTATCTTTGATGCTTCTTCTTTGGCCAGCTTGTTGCTTTCCACTTGCATATTTACCAGTTTTGTGGGAAATCAGACATATATCATCGGCGAAGTCCAGATCCTCCAAGTTTTTTGTGTGAGTCCATTTTATGCCTGTTTCCTCGCAGCCCGTTGTCTGTCACATTTTCAAATCTACTGCAATCAGGAAAATCATTGGCGACAGTAGACAACCTTGCCTCACTCCCGTCCTCACTTCGAAGGATTCCGTAAGTTCCCCGTCATGGATTACTCGGCATGTAGCATTGTCGTATAACTGTTGGATGAGATGTGTAATTGTCAATGGGACCCCGTAGTAGTGAAGTAGTTGCCAAATGACCACTTGATCGACGCTGTCGAAGGCCTTTTTAAAGTCGATGGAGTTGAGATAGAGAGGTGACTGCCATTCCAAGCTTTAACAACAATAATATTGGGTATTGGAAACTATGATATGTGTATGCGTGGTGAACAGTAAAAGCTCTAATCATACAAGAAGTTATGAAATGATATAAGGGAATGTTTATAGCCAAGATGATCAGTTAATTTGATTGAACAACACTAAACAATCATAAAATAAACATTTCAGGCTGTCTTTTTTTATTGTCAGCTCTAATGCGGTGTTTGTTGTGGTAGTGTGAGTAAACCTGCATAATATAAAATTTTTAAGATGGTGATAGTGGCGTTCACAAACAAGATTTTCAGTTAAATAGTGCTGAACAAAGAACAACCACAAAACTAATATTGCATGATGGTTAATGACAGGACAATTTTGAAATACTCATAGTGATAATATAGTCGGGACCAGTAGATACACAAAAGAAGGAATAGAATAAAGTATAAAAAAGTAAGCCAATGATAATAATATTAAGTAGCTAAGTGTGTTTAAGAAGGTTGTTCACTATAGAGTACAAATAAGAGAGTATAAGGGAGGAATAACACGGCCAAAATTATGTTATTAACAACAAAGCAAGTCATAGGTTTCGCGGTTGGCATTCAAACCGACAGACTCAATTAGAAACAAGCTTTGTTGGTGAAAGGATCCTGTGGAGCCTTTAAAACAAAACAATTTAGTTTATCTATTACCCTGCCTGCAATGATTGTCAGGTCAAATACATAGGTCGAACTAGTAGAATAGGGGCAGTCAGACTATCCCAGCATAAAAGCTTGGCAAAATTTAGATTAGTTGACTCGAATAAGATAAGAAATCTGGAGAATAGTTCAGCTACAGCATTCACTACGTGCAATTACAGACAACCATACAATGGGATGGGATAGGATGACAGTTTTCAAATCTAATGCAACCACATGGTAGAAGGAAAGATTGATAACAGAAGTTTTGTTTATCGAATCAACTGCAAATACGTGTTATAGGAATGATTCAACACCTGTCCCAGATATCTGGAAAATTCTGCTATCCCTACGACGACAAATAGAAAGGAACAGAGAAGACTGTAAAACTCAAGTTTCGAAGTCGTGTGATTATAATTGATGAAATGATTATGAACATTAAATTGTGTTCTCAACTTCGTCATCGAGTAAATAATACTGTTTCACTTTGTGATAAATCTAATAGACAAACTAATATGGTAATGAACTCGACTGGTATGTTATAATACCGCCTATTCGTCTGTTGACCCTCTGCTTCACTGAGTCACGCAAATATGAAAAGAAAAAGGCATACTGGCGCCTGTGTGTGCGTAAGATTATTGGACACCTATTAGGCAACACAACATAACATAATCATTCAAGTATTGGTTTGTAGGGATTTGATTGATTGATCGGTTACAGGATTGGTTAGAGAACCATTGGAAAACTGCCTTGGAGTACTGGACAGCCAGCTGTTTCGTCCTAGTTTGGGACTCTTCGCCTTGTAACCAGAAGGTCCTGGGTTGGAACTCTGGTGGTGGTGGGTGCGTACTGATGAAGAGCTTCAAACTAGGCTGACGAAACAGATGACTGCCCAATACTCCCAGCTGGTTTTCCAGTGGTTCTCTAGCCAACTGATGGCAGCTCATGATGAAATCCTGTAACCATACCATAATCATATTTATACATTTTCTATACCACAATAATGTCGGCTTACAGTCATGAGAATGGATTTTTCTTATTGGTTGGCAATAACTATTCGGATTGGTTGGTGATCCAACTAAGACAAAGGTGTGAGAAAAGAGATGATGAATTGATCACACAGTAAATCAGAATATGTGGGCGAAATGATAGTTCCTATCATACTGACTCACTGACCGACTGACTAAAGGGAGTCTCGGTGTAGACAGTTTTGTCCAGAAGTTCATCAGTTTCAATTTGTCACACTCCACATGTTGTAACTCAAAGGTGAAGAAAAGAAGAGATTCAAACGAACAGAAATGTCAAGGAGAAGAAATAATAACATCGGACAACATGATATGGATATTGGATATGTGAGATTGGAAAGAGTGAATGCATATGCTCCAGTCAGGAATACTTTTGAGTTATATTGCTAAATTGCCTGCAACCAATACTTCTTAGCATTCTGACAATCTCAGCCACACAGTCTACACTACTCTAATTGGCTGATTCAAACCAACAGAGTCAGCTAACATTACTTGACTAAGAAGGCGGTGGGTTGGCATGCTTAATAATTTTCTTAGCCATTTCAATAGTTGCACCTTGACAACTTCATCAATTGACCTGCCCTCCTTACCTGGTACTCTACTCTCCATAATGATAATAATAGTAACGTCCGACTATCGACCAAAGGGCGTGTGTACTGCTCATCAGTCCACTCCATCCTCCTTTATGGCTGGTTGTGAGACCTGGTCATTGAGAGTGGAAGACATGAAAAGATTAGCTGTCTTCAATCATAGGTGCCTGCGCTCTATCTCCCGTGTGAGGTGGTATAATAAGGTGAGCAATATTGGAGTTAGGGTTCAGTCGAGTTCTAGGTAAGGAGGGAAATCAATCGATGAGGTTGTGAAGTTACATCGACTGAGATGGTTAGGACACCTGTTACGTCTGTCTGTCTGTCTGTCTGGATTCAACATAGAACTTGGCACCGAACTGCACCAGTTCGAGTTGCCACGTTCCAAATAGCACACAGAGGTAGACAAGAAGATGAGTGAAGAGAATTAATAGAGTTTGACAAGTATAAGAGTGAAACAGAATGGGTAATGGTAGAAAGGAATATGAAAGATTACAAAGACTGAATACATCTGCACTGGCCATTGACAACGATTTTGAGCCATGTCACCTATTGTCTCCAGCCATTGATTCCTAGAGTCCCGAGGGCCCCAACCCGGGAGTCTCCATCTCCCTACCTGACTCAGTTTAACTGTAAAGGATTTCATGGATTGATGAGGCCATGTTTTTGTTTGGCCACCACTGGCTCTTTTCCAACCTGCACCTATATCAGCTAGCAATGCCCGTCGGGGGAGGCGGTGGTTAGGCATGCGCACGCAGCACGTGACCTAGCCATCTCAATTTATGTAACTTTATAGCCTCATCGATTGATTTTCCCTCTTTACCCGACACTCTACGCCGAACGTTACGTATGCCTAGTCATCTACCGCCTTCCTCGACGGGCAGTGTTAGCTGACATAGGGTCAGGCTGGAAGAGAGCTAGCGGTGGTTAAACCAAAACGTGACAGTCAATGAAGTCCACAACAATTAGTTTAAGCCAGCCACGTAGGAAGGTGTAGACTTTCTGAATGGTTGGGGTCCTCGGGAAGGTAAAAACCAATGGTTGGAAACAATTCGTGTTATGGCTCAAACTCATCGTTCTCAATGGCTGGGGCAAATGCATCCACTTCTTGTGACTTATGATTTCCAATGAAACTATATTGTTCTTCGTTATTACTATTTCTTTGTCTCACACCTTTGTTTACTGTCTCTATTATGTATTTCTTCTGTTGCTTTGTGTGCTACATGAAGGGAGTGTGGCGGCTTGAACTGCCTCACATTAATGCAAAGTTCTATATCAAAGACAGACAGACATAACGCTCGCTAGTGACTGTCTACAGGACTAAGTTGCCTGGAGTTCTAGTCAGGAGTCGTGACCGGTGGGGATAAATACTCGCCGACGAAACTGGTTGGTGGTCGCGCTGAAATCATTAATTGGCTGTTGATTCGGGTCCCAGTAGCTGAATGGTGTATGAGCTTGTATTGTAACTGGAAGGTCTTGGCTTCGAACCCTGTGTACACTTCTGAGGATTCCTAAACTGAGACGAAACAGCTGCCTGTCCACCACTGCATGTCTGTTTTGAAGGTTCCTCTAACTAACATCAATCCGTGGTGAAGCTGGAAATGAATCTAATCCCTACAAACTAAGTCTTGGAGATAACAGCTTTATTCCAAACAGCACCTTTGATATAATATGGACTTTTCAATGTATGGTACAATATATTGCATTTAATTTTCGCTTTACATTTGCGTAGTGTGGTGGGGGGGAGTATAATTTAGTTAGTAGTTTCATACCTAGTTCATTTGTAACGATCGAAGACAAGGGTCAGGCTACAGATCGTTTATTGAGAAAATCAAGATATATTTATATATTTTTATGTACATTATTATTCGTTATTACTAGCAGAGAAACAGCGTCTTCTGATTAGTTGTTTTTTCTCGCAGAAATTTAATCTGTCATCTCCTTGTGGCTGTTTCTTTGATGGTCAGACCATATATTTGTGAATCGTATCCGCCCCACGAAAAGTTTTTGTTCTTGTTTTTCTCATGACCAAGATTTGGGACGTAAATTGCTGTCTACCGATTTCAGCTAGCACACAGCTCTCACCACGCATTTCTCATTATATAATATGCATGCCGAATAACGTATCGTAGAGTTTTTATAGGTAGTCGTTAGAGCATTAAGTCTTATAATTGCCTCTAGTCCTATCGGATGAAATGCAAGGTGTGAGTTGTTCATGTAAAAGAGGATGCTCAGAGTGCTGTAAGATGATATTCGCCAATTTCTCGCACATAAGTTCAAGTGTCTCTCCACAACAGCATTATTTAACAAGTTAATTTAGCGATATATCATTCACCCTACCTGCGGATTTTACTGCCTTTCGCAATGTGACAAAGTCTCTTAAATAACCCTAACTGACTGGTTTCAACATAGAACTAGCACCGATGTGTAGCAGTTCAAGTAACCATACTCCATGTAGGACACAAAGCAAGAGAAGGAAGTAACAAGAAATGCAAAATAGAGACAGTAAACAGAAGTGTGAGATGAAAGAATAGTAATAACGAAGAAGAATATGGTTTCATTGGGTAGGACAAGTCACAAGGAACGATTGCATCTGCGCCACTGAGAACGATGACTTTGAGCCATATCACCAATTGTCTCCGGCAGCCATTGGTTTTTACCTTCCCGAGGACCCCAAACTAGTCAGGAAGTCTACACCTTCCTACGCGACTGGCTTAAACTAACTGTTATGGATTTCATTGACGGATATCTCCATGTTTTGGTTTGACCACCAGTGGATCTTTTCCAACCTGATCATTCCTATGTCAGCTAAGATTTCCCGCTTTCAAGGAAGGCGATGGCTAGGCATGCGTAACACATGTCTCAACCATCTCAGTTAATGGAGTCCAGTCTTATAGCATCATCTTACATTTGGCGGGGACGAATCGCATGCTAAACATTCGTAGATTGCAGCTCAAGGTGTTCAGAAGACTCTGCATTTCGTCAGCGTCCTCACCTTGAAGACAGGACTATATCATCTACATATTCTAAGTCAACGAGATTATTCCCTGGTAACAAGTCAATCCCTGAGCTTCTGAAGTGAGTTAGGGTTAAGTCCATTAGCACATCTATGATGAAGTTGAATAGAAAAGGGGATAATGGGCATCCTTGACGGACACCGCTAGTCGTCACCAGTTCAGATGAAAACTCGCCGTAAGCCCTCACCTGGCTGTATGAGTACGAGTAGAGTGCCTTGATCAGTGCAATGTATTTTCTCGGCATTTCTTTCACAGCCAAGCATCGCCATAGTACCTGTCGGTCGACAGAATCGAATGACGCGTTTAGGCCAAGAAATATGACGATTGTTGGACACCACCGGTAAGTGTGTCGATGTTCCAGAATCTGTCGAAGTGTGAAGATATGATCTATACACCTACTTCCTGGTCTAAAGCCTGCCTGGTTCTCTCGTGTTTATGTCTTCCGAGCACCATTTGAATAACCCACGAAAGAATAAAGGGAAACAGTAAAGAGATATAGGTAGAATACAAGAATTAACAAACTGTAAAACAGTAGAGACTGAGTGATACCAGCCTGTCTGAACTATTTTACCTAGAAGGTCAGATGAAATATCTTTAACGTAAATATTACAACTTTATACGGGAGATGGAAAACAAACACCTGTAGTCGAATACAGCTGGTTTTTACATATCTCCAGCTTTCAATGAAGATGTGTCGCAAACATAAAGGAGAATAAAGCTAACTGCTGCTCAGCATACATATCCCTTAACTGGTAACCGGTTTTCACGTGTAAGTCAGAGGCGACGTAATTTGGTGGATATCACAAGCCTTTTGTATTCATTCTGTGATTTGGTCAGCTGTCGGCTTTTTTTCAATCCTAATGAAGGTAATGTGGGATTTCTGGTAAATTCTGGTGGGATGAGATGCTTACTTTTAAAAGTTCTGGAAGTCGTTTAGAATAATTATCGTTGGTTGTATTTGAGTCTCATTGCGAACACCATCACATACAGTGGATGCAGGTTGATTCAACTGAAGAGCGTCAAATAGGTCGAAACTTTGTATGCTGGAGATTGTCGCTCCTTCTGGAACACGTGTGTAGATACCGATCATGCACTGGTCCGGGCTCGTGTGTGCTTACGACTGAACGGACGTAGGAAACAGCTGGCGGTAAAACCATTACGCCCCCAGCTCGATCAGGAAACTAAATCCCTATTTGAGGAAGAACTAGCTAAACGCATATCTGAATCCGACAGCTGTGCTCACCCTGGAGAAGCCTGGAAGAATATTCAGTCAGCTATAGATACAGCTGTAAAAGCTGTGAATAAGACAAATCCAAAGGTGAGTAAAAACCACTGGATTTCGACTGCCTCATCCGAACTGATAGATGCTAGAAGACTTATTCCGGCGAGCTCCGAATTCAATGAGGAGCGAAAGCTGCACAAAAGGAAACTTACTAAAAGTCTCCGCAAAGACCGTGAACAGTGGTGGGTGACAAAGGCGAAAGAGATGGAAAAAGCATTGGCGATAGGCAACACTAGGCAACTCTTTAGACTCATCACAGAATCGGGCGGGAAAAGGCAATTCATAAGTGAGACTATTTCTGAGAAAAATGGCTCCTTAATTAGCTCTCAGGATAGACGCCTTGAACGCTGGAAAGAACACTTTGAGGAACAATTTAACTTGCCTACAGCCACACTGAACCTCCCCGCCATCCACCACGTACCCGAATGGGATATAGACACTGGTCCGCCGTCTGTAGGTGAGGTTACAAAAGCTATCAGTAATTTGAAACGAGGCAAAGCGGCAGGACCCGACGGAATTATTCCGGAGGTGTTTAAATATGGGGGTGACATACTAGTTTGTAGATTAACTGAGGTACTAGGCAAAGTCTGGGAATCAGAGACAGTACCATCAGACTGGGGTAAGTCACTCATTATACCGATATTCAAGAAGGGAAACAAGTCCTCGTGTGATAATCATAGGGGGATCAGCCTAACGAACATAGTCTCTAAAATCCTAGGCTCAGTAATCATGCATAGACTAAGCAGAACTCGGGAGGAACAGACAAGGGAAAATCAAGCAGGCTTTAGACCAGGTAGAGGGTGCATAGATCATATCTTCACTCTTCGACAGATTCTAGAACATAGACACACTTTTCGGCGTCCAACAATTGTCATATTTCTTGACTTGAAGGCGGCCTTCGACTCCGTGGACCGAAAAGTACTATGGCAATGTCTGACTGTGAAGGGAGTGCCAAGAAAGTACATTGCACTAATCAAGGCACTCTATTCAAACTCACGTAGTCGTGTAAGGGCTTATGGGGAATTGTCATCTGAATTAGTAACAACCAGTGGTGTCCGACAGGGATGTCCACTTTCCCCATTTCTGTTTAACTTCATCATAGATATGCTAATGGAAGTATCCTTAACTGAACGTAGTGACTTAGGAATCGACTTGTTACCAGGGAATAATCTAATGGACTTAGAATATGCAGATGACATAGTCCTGTTAGGGGAGGATGCTGACAAAATGCAGAGTCTTCTGAACACCTTGAGCAGCAATCTTCGTATGTTTGGCATGCGATTCGCCCCTGCAAAATGTAAGATGCTGCTACAGGACTGGACGACGTCAACCCCTAACTTAGTGATAGGGAGTGAAGTGATAGAACATGTTGACCACTTCACCTACTTGGGAAGTTGTATTAGCACCAACGGACTGATTGGCGATGAAATCTCAGCACGGATCCGAAAAGCTCGAGCTGCTTTCGCTGACTTACACCATCTCTGGCGTAGGCGTGACATCCGGTTATCAACCAAGGGACGTGTGTACTGCTCATCAGTTCGCTCCGTCCTTCTCTATGGCTCTGAAACATGGCCAATACGCGTTGAAGACATGAAAAGGTTGACTGCTTTCGATCATAGATGTCTGCGATCTCTGTCTCACGTTAGGTGGTTTAACAAGGTAAGTAATGTTGACGTTAGGCGTAGAGTGTTGGGCAAAGAGGGAAAATCAATCGACGAGGTTATAAAGTTACATAGACTAAGATGGCTAGGTCACGTGGTGCGCATGCCTAACCACCGCCTCCCCCGACGGGCATTGTTAGCTGATATAGGTTCAGGTTGGAAAAGAGCCAGTGGTGGCCAAACAAAAACATGGCATCAATCCATGAAATCCTTGACAGTTAAACTGAGTCAGGTAGGGAGATGCAGACTCCCGGGTTGGGGCCCTCGGGACTCTAGGAATCAATGGCTGGAGACAATAGGTGACATGGCTCAAAATCGTTGTCAATGGCGCAGATGTATTCAATCTCTGTAATCTTTCATATTCCTTTCTACCATTACCCATTCTGTTTCACTCTTATATTTGTCAAACTCTATTAATTCTCTTCACTCATCTTCTTGTCTACCTCTGTGTGCTATTTGGAACGTGGCAACTCGAACTGCTGCACTTCGGTGCCAAGTTCTATGTTGAATCCAGACAGACATGCTGGATACTACTTTTAGCTGTTATCAACCGAGTAAAATTAGTAAGAAGTTTAACGTGGGATAAAGTCTCACATTCATACGTCAAAGAAATTGGACCTAGGTCTATTCAGATCTGGAATCTGTAATATCTGCTGAGAAGAAGTCTCACCTAAGACTAGATAAAAATTTTATTCCCACGATCTCCAAATAAACTGGTTAGAACCCCCTATATTGTGAATGTTTCCTAGTTTGGTTTCCTAGTGAACTGAGAGTGACTTCAGATGAACAGAATGATTTGAAAAATGTTCAGTTGTAAAAGCAAAACTGGCAGGATTGTGTTTATTTAGTGCTGGTGTAGAATTTGAACACTGTAGTAGATGACTTTATTTGATATTTAACACACTCTGTGGATGACGTTCCAGGAACAATTATTTCTCATGATGATATCAACGTATTTCTGACTTGCTGTATATATCCGAACTGGTGGACACCACTGGTCACGAATTCTCACTAAAACTACAGTTGGTAGCGCTAAAATTACGAATTCGTAGAAGTCAGAATTCATGGACTGGTCATTGGGTTGAGTCCGAGTGGCTAAATGGTCTACAAGCTTGCTTTGTAACTGGAGGGTCCTGGGTTCGAACCCCTGCGGTGGGTACTTTACCGTTGAAGAGTCCTAAACTGTGACGTGACAAGTGGTTTTCAGTCGTTCTCTCAATCCGTGGTGAAACTTGGAACAGATCAAATCCCTCTTGAAAATTGATCTGATGCTCGCTAGTGACCGGCTACAGGGCTAGATTGACTGGAGTTCTAGTGAAAAGTCGTAACCAGTGGGGTTGATCAGGTCAGGTATGAGGACGACAAATACTGGCTGATGACGCTACTACTCCCTAATGTTTCCTTCTACTCAGATTTCCCGATAAATTCGGGCTAGGCGTTATTTCATTTCGATCCCACGTATTCGGTATCGATTCGATTGAATGTAAAACGTAGCTATTTAGATTTGTGTAAATTTTCAGATATTAGATATAGATTGTACTGCTGTTTTGCCCCAACTGATAGCTACTACTTTGGCGTGGTAGTTGGGCTTGCATATACCAATGGGCTACACTGGCTGGAACTATTTTTCCTCCAGGACTTATCATTCTAGGAAGTTATTTGGATGCTTATTGAACTAAAGGCAATTACCACTGTAGTGTAGGGCGTTTACACTATGCTGGGGTCTGTGGGCAAAGTTGTACTGTTAGGGAACAGGGATGTAACAGCAGTAAGGTGTTCTCCCTCAAATGACTCGTGTACCAGGTATGCTATCTCCTCGTTCTGGAAAGTGGGGGTGCAGGTGAAAAATCCGGCCCTGAAAATTCTAGATCTCGACTCATTTTGTTGTGGTCTGTAGCCGTCAATCAGATCTTAGTACAGACGCGACTTCAAATGCCAATTAAAACAACTCATGTGTGACAGGCCTCAAGCAGTTGTCTCCTTACATGATGCAATGCTAATGTTGTCTCTGTTTCAGGAGTCTCAGGGGAAATTCGATGTCAACAGCTGGGATATAATCACCGCCTACATACTTTGAAAAGCACACAAAGCTTTTCTTATCATCCTTCATGTCTAACTTCATCCAGCTGTCCTAACAGCATGTATTCAATTACTTTCTGTCAGGTGTAGGATCATGTTACACGAATGATCTGTACTCACTCTTAGTTTAAGTGAATAAGGAGAGAATTGGTTCTCATCTGTTGTCCAGTTCGCTTACTTGGTAAGCCCTGATGATAAATTGGTTACTGATATAATCTCATCACGAATACAAAAGACTCGTATAAAAAATAATAATTTATTCTGCAAACTATAACCCATATACAATTTATAAAATACAAACAGTCCTATCTACTGCCTTCAAGCGGCTATAGTGCTCCTCACCATGGTAAAAGGACGAATGCGAGCATCTGGTGCTTACGGGCGAACTGGTAGAAATGTAATTCAACGTGGCAAAGTTTGAAAACCCTGATTCCAAACCTATTCTGGTATACAGGGGCTCCAGAATCTGAAAGGATCGAATAGCCTGTGAACCTGTTTTGGTCGCTGGAAATTATGGGAATGTAGGTACTGATGGTTCGCCATTGCCTTGTGCATCCGAATTCAGTTCAAGGGATAGGGAAGTTGCCCCTTGAGCAGCCCCTTGAGCTTCAGTCTGAGCTTTCGGGTAGTATTTTGCCTCCAGCACAAAATACAGGATTTTGTTCTGCATCTGTTAATGTTTATATTGTGCAGAGGTTGTGTTTCAATAAATAAAAGTTTTGAAATGCGGAAACAGAAGAGGGGTTATGTGTTAAAATTGTTTTGAAATTCCTGTTATCTGGTTGTATTGAACAGAAATAACTGATCTCTTCCAATAGAAATGTTTGGACTGTACGTTGATATGAACATGCTATGATTTGATTGTTGGTGGCTAGCAGTGGCATCTAAAAGGTGCACTTCATCCTACTTTCGTGACTCGTCAACTTGATGTGCTGGAGTCTAGTCACTGGGCATGCATTATACATTAATTTGATGAGTATCGAATGGAATGAAATTTGTGTCTCGTATTCCACTGTTAAAAACCACTAAATAAGTAAGGTTAAAAGAGGGAATATATTTTATTGATTCATTTCAATTTTGATCGTGTACTGATGTTAGCTAGAGAACTATTGGAAACCAGCTGTTTCTTCCTAGTTTGGCAGTGTACATAACCACAACTCCACGGAATTTCAATCCTAGGACCTTCTGGTGCTTTCTAATGACTGACCTGGAGTTTGATTGATTATTATTATTATTATTCAAACACAAAACCTAGGTACAATATGTCACCAAGAAGATGTGCCACACACATTTCATTAATTGTGTGAGGGCTGAGATACTGCCCGGGCGTCCAGACAGGAGCAGGTGGTTGTCTTAAGGGACCGTCCCTCGAGCTTTTGACTTGGAGTCTAATCCTCAAGTTAGCATCCCGAACTACGATCCCGGTTCATACGCCGTTTGATCCATTTGGATTCTGGGGCCTACTTACCTCATGAAACTGCTTTTGATCTAACTACTATCCAAAAGAACCTCCCTGACCTGCAGGAACATGAGTCCCAGCCAGTTTCGCTGGCTTGTTACGTCACTGCGGCATTCAAGCCGGACCACCATGACAAAGTAGCATTTGTCGGCCGGGTTTGAATGTGAAGTCATGACCACTACTGTTCATCAGGTAAGGTATGAGGACAATTAATCTCCGATGACATTGGGTAGCCGTCTCGCTAGAATCTCCAATTGACAGTGTGGTGAGAGCAGGCTGCTAGCCAATTGGTCGACATTAATCTACGTCAATGTCTAGGTCACTAATATTGGCCGTGAGAAAATATGAACAAGGCTGATTCAACAACCAATCACAGCAGACTTAAACGTGGGCAAATATGATTCGCAGATAGACGGCTCCACTTTCCGAGAAACTCGAAAACAACCAATCAGAAGACTGCGTTTGTCTGCTTAACTTCCGAGAAACAACCAACCAGAAGACTGCGTTTGTCTACTTGAATAAGCTCTAATAATGTACATAAAATATATATAAATACGTGTTGATTTCCGTAATAAAATGATCTGTTGCCAGCCCTTGTCTTTTGTTGTTACGTTTGGTGTCGCTGCCTTCAAAAAATGAAGATCCCGTGGCCAGCTGCGTTTGAAGAAGGAGACATACGGAGCTGCTTACGTGACTTCGAGGCCGTCGCTGAGCTGGTGGGTGTCAAGGAGCAGGCGGCGAAGGCAGTTGTCCTGGGGACGCTGTTGAGAGGCCGAGCGAAAGCGGCATATGACAGCGTAGACAGGTCAAATGGCACGGCGTCTTGGAAGAATTTTGTTGAACGATTAGTGTCGGAGTTTGACAGCGCAACAGACAGACAGCTAGCAATCCAGCAGTTCCGGTCAACGAAGCTGGGACCCGATGGAGACCCGCTAGTGTTGGCGGTAAAATTAACGAATCTACTTCGACGTGCGCTTCCCACTTTGGATGAAGAATCAGAAGAGCAGTTACTATCTTCCCAATTCATCGAGAGTGTCCCAGACCCCACATTTCTAAGCGATTACAACTGGTTAACGCAACGCAGCCGATGGATATTAGTGAGCTGGCGAAGGTGACCAGACAGCTGCTGAGCACAACGGTAGCCGCTATAGAGCAACCAAAACCAAAAGAATATGAGCAGGAAATTGAAGCATTGCAGCGGGAAGTGTTAAAGCCTACAGGTCATTGAATTCCAGCCCAAGTGACAGAATAATCAACCAGTTTGACCTCTTAACCCGAAGATCCTGAGCTCCCTCCTTGGTTGGATTATGGGTGTGGTGCACTGAAGAGTCCCAAACCAGGACGAAACCGCTAACTATCTATTACTCTCTACTGATATCCCATAGTTCTCTAACACTGATATCAATCGCGTGATTAAACTTGATACAAACAAATGCTTACAAAACAACTCATGAAATGTCTATTGAACTAAATCAATTGAATGACAAACAGTCATCTGAATGCATGAGATAATAAGTAATTATTCCCTTTTTGGTGTTGTTGTCCATGTTAACAAAAAGTCAAGAAAGTGTTTTATCTTGTCATTCAGATTAATTTGTGTATAATAACACTGTAATCGCTGGAATTCTATCATTTCTGTAATATTCTTTGGCGGAATTGGTATATTGGCATCTTTTCTAAAATTAAAAAAAGAAAATGCAAAACAAACGACAGGTAGTAATTGTTCTGATTTTAATGAATTGTTGTCATGTGAATGATTACTTATTACCGAAATAATATATACCTCATGTATTTATTCTCATAGACAACTGGGTATGGCTGAGGGTGGCTAGAGTTCGATCTACCTGTCGAAGTGATGTGACGTGGTCACGCACTGACAGCCTCTCTCAGCCAGCTAACTTCCATTCACGCTACGACGGGGGCGTTCCTCAAAAAAAATGAAAGCTCGAATAAGAACGTCTGGCGCTTACAACCGGATTAGTGGATATGTTAGTCTATCTAAGACATCTGGGAAATCTTGATTCTAAACGCCTATGGTGTACACGATTTCCAAAATACGAAAGGATTGAAGAGTTTATGAACCTGTGGCGCAGATGCATCCACTCCCTGTGACTTATGATCTTCAATGAAATTGTTTTGTATTTCTTTATTACTCCTTTGTCTCACACCTCTGCTCACTGTTTCTATTATGCTTTTCTTGTACTTTCTTCTCTTGCTTCGCGTGCTACACGGAATGTGGCGACTTGAACTTCCGCACATTTGTGCAAAGTTCTATGTCGAAAACAGACAGACAGACAGACCTGTTTGGGTTATTGGAAACCAATAAGAATATAACTTCTGATGCTGGTTCAACACCTTGGTTGATCATACTTCAAGTCAAATACTCGGGTGGAGGTGACGCCTTAAGATAACCCTTTTCGCTTTGGTTTGGGAGTTCAGGTAATATCCTATCCCTCTCAAATATCTTGTTCTCGACAATGTACTAAGTTTGTGATTTGATTGATAAATAAATCAATATATATATTTGCGAGAAAAGAGTTCTCGGTGTTGTTATCTTCTCTGATCTGGATGGCTTAATTACTAAGTGTCAATTGTCTGTCTTTCTGTACAATACGTTTAGCGATAACTTCAATGTGAAGTGAGTTTCGGGAATCCTTTGATTAGATCACAATAGGAGAGATAAATATTTCACTCATCTGGAATTCTGAAAGTGAAATCAATTGATTATTAAATGTGTAATAATCTTGAAACCCAAATTTTATGTTATAACTCATTCCCAATGGATAAGGTTTCAACAGACAGATAAGTAATCATTAGTTCTCATTGAATTTGCTATATGTAGTCGACTATTTATTTCTGGGACACCGATTTAGATTCCTTTCTTTATATTGAGGTTTAGCCTGCTTGGGAGTATAAGTAGACTGAATTTCAACATAGAATTTAGCATAGAAATGCAGCAGTTCAAATTCCTACACTTCATGTACCACATGAGGGTAGAATAAAACAGAGAAGACAATGAATTTAAATAAGCAGAATTTTAAGGGATATAGGGGATGACAATGAGTGAATTTAACTGCACTATTCTGAATTATCTTGAGCCATATCACCAATATTCTGTAGACGTTGGTTTTTAGGGCCTCGAAGACGTCACTCAGACAATCTGTACTTCCCTTACGTGGCTGAAACCAACTTTCAAAGGTTTTATGGATTTGATAAGATTAAAATTCCTCTTGAGTGAGAATAAAGGTGGTATTTGAGTGTCAATTTAACAAGTGTGAAGACAGTGTGAAAATATACAAAAGGAGCATATGAGATTGATAATAGTGAATTAATTATTAAAGCAAAAGCAAACTAGAAGTAAAATTAAAAATTAAAAGACAAAAGAAAAAATCAAAATGTTTTACAGGGAACGATTAGTGAAGAGTTTAAGACCAAGGTAGAATAAGAGACTGGACAAACTTTTTCTGTATACAGAGTTCAGGGTTGTATAAAGAAACAGTTTGTCCAGTCTCTTATTCTACCTGTAATAGCCATCTCACCCGCATTATCTAGCATACTACATCTAATTTCAATATTACTCTGCATATTATACCACTTCGGTTCAGAGATAAAACGTAAATGACTCGCTGAAAGACAGCTAACCTTTTTCTTAACTTCCACTTTCAAAAACCACATCTCGCAACCATAAAGTAGAATGGAGAGAACTGCTGAACTGGTCTATAGGACAGCTGGATATATTACACCTACACCAGAGATGATCTATGCTGTTAAATGTTATACAAGCCTTTTGTATCCGTGATGAGTTCTCATCAGTAATTAGTTCATCATGGCTGTCGCAACTACTCAAATAAGTGAAGTGGTCAAAATTATCCACCACTCTATTACTTATCTTTAAACTAGAAGTCGGTGCAGACCAGTTCCGCAGCTTCATGCCAACTCATTCGAAGATTTCTGCTCGTAGTATTCAGAAGACCCTACAGTTTATCAGCGTCTTCACTTAGGAGGCCAGTATCATCTGCATACTGGAAGTCAATAAAACAGCACCCTTATAACAAGTCTTTGAACTCAGCGTCAATTTAATTAGTACATCAGTGAAGAAGTTAACAAAAAAATATATGGTGACAGTAGGCATTCCTCGCTGACCGACACGGCCGGCTGTCATCACTTCAGATGACAGTGTATTACCTAGCCTTCACAAAAAACAGGTATCGTTCATTGTCAATTTGTAGATTTTCTATAGCTGGTTTGTAAGCATTAGTTTTGTTTTTACGAGTTGATCACGGATTGATATCAGTTAGAGAACCATTGAAAACCAGTCACAAGGAGTACTGGACAGCTGTTTCATCCTAGTTTGGAAATAATCGACAGTACTCCCTGGTTTTTAATGGTCCTCTACCTTATGTTAATCCGTGATCAACTCGTAGAAACAAAATTAATGCTTACAAAGAAACTACAGAAAATTAATATGATGCGAGGTTGTGACTTACTACAGGACGGGATTTGCTGGAGTTCTAGTGATAAGTCGTGACCAAAGAGGTCCATCCAGTCAAGTGGGAGGATGGATGTCGCACCGATGACATTGGTTAGTGTCGCGCTAAATCAAGAATTAGTAGAAGTAAGAATTCATGGGCTGGCCATTGAGGAGTCGGGTCCCAGTTACTGAATAGTATATGAGCTCGCCTTGCAACCCGAAATTCCTGGGTTCGACCCCTTGCGGTGGGTGCATACTGCCAATGATTCTCAAACTAGGATGAAACAGCTGGTTGTTCAGTACTTTCTGTGACTTAGGAATCGACATGTTACCAGGGAATAGTCTTATGGACTTAGAATATGCAGATGATATAGTCCTGTTAGGGGAGGATGATGACAAAATAAAGCAGAGTCTTCTCAACACCTTGAGCAGCAATCTTCGTATGTTTGGCATGCGATCCTCCCCTGCAAAATGTAAGATGCTGCTACAGGACTGGACTACGTCAACTCCTAACTTAGTGATAGGGAGTGAAGTGATAGAACATGTTGACCACTTCACCTATTTGGGAAGTTGTATTAGCACCAACGGACTGATTGGCGATGAAATCGCAGCACGGATCCGAAAAGCTCGAGCTGCTTTCGCTGACTTACACCATCTCTGGCGTAGGCGTGACATCCGGTTATCAACCAAGGGACGTGTGTACTGCTCAGCTGCAGTTCGCTCCGTCCTTCTCTATGGCTCTGAAACATGGCCAATACGAGTTGAAGACATGAAAAGGTTGATTGTTGTTTTCGATCATAGATGTTGTCGATCTCTTCCTCATGTTAGGTGGTTTATTAAGGTAAGTAATGTTGACATTAGGCGTTGGGTGTTGGTCAAAGAGGGAAAATCAATCGACGAGGCTATAAAGTTACATAGATGGCGTAGAGATGGCTAGGTCACGTGGTGCGCATGCCTAACCACCGCCTCCCGCGACGGGCATTAATAGCTGATATAGGTGCAGGCTGGAAAAGAGTCAGTGGTGGCCAAACAAAAACATGACCTCATCAATCCGTGAAATCCTTGACAGTTAAACTGAGTCAGTTAGGGAGATTCAGACTCCCGGGTTGGGGCCCTCGGGACTCTAGGAATCAATGGCTGGAGACAATAGGTGACATGGCTCAAAATCGTTGTCAATGGCCAGTGCAGATGTATTCAGTCTCTGTAATCTTTCATATTCCTTTCTACCATTACCCATTCTGTTTCAGTCTTATACTTGTCAGACTGTATTGATTCTCTTCACTCATCTTCTTATCTACCTCTGTGGGCTATTTGGAACGTGGCAACTCGAACTGGTGCAGTTCGGTGTCAAGTTCTATGTTGAATCCAGACAGACAGACTCCCTATGGCTGGTTTTCATTTGTTCTCTAGCTGATATCAATCCGTGATCAACTCGTGAAAATTTGTAGATTATTGCATAACATTAGAAGTGAATGAAAACGCTAAAAATATTCATAAGCAAAGAATGCAATAAACTCACATAAGTTTAATGAATACAATTCGTTCTGCAACAGCACATATACAACAGAATGTTTCAAAGTCAATGGTTTGATAATCTTCAGGTTGTATATCAATTAAATTAAATATTAATTCACAAGATCCATTTGGTATTTGTACAGGTATAATATCTTCGAAGGCATTTTGTAGTTTCTGCAATATCACGGAATATACACATTTGTTCATAGGGAATAATAAAAAGACATTTTGAGCCAAGAGAATTCTCTTTTCAACGAAGTCATCAGCTAGGAGGCTTTACATTCGTGTTGTTATAATAAATGGGTGGGTGGGAAAGTTCCAGAACAATTTCCGGTCAAGGATCAAATTAATAAAATTACAATTAGGAATTAAAATGCCATAATAAAACAGGGGATAACCAGGATAAAACTCAAACAAAGTAGCATCATAATTACTGAGACGATTGACATATTGGGCAATTAGGGGTTAGAAATGTAGAAATAACAACAATAGACAGGATGTTTGGATAAAAAAGTAATGTGATGAATAATTGTGTTATGCAATTAGGGATTAAATATGTAGAAATAGTAAAATGACAAAATAGACAAGAAGTTCGGATATGAAAGCATGGTACATTCGTGTATTTATGAGTAAAATTAAGACATCTGGGCATAGCCGAGGCATTAACCATCCAAAAACTCAAACCTACGCTATATATCCAAAAGAAATACGTCCAGCCCTTGTCTCCGTCATTGCCATCATAACCACGTAATTCTTTTAATAGTGACTATCCCATTGCCTTTCTTATACAAACTTCCTATTTATTCATGTTATTTTTAAGTTTTTCTTAATCCCTATTTACACTACCATATTTTCATATCCGAACTTCTTGTCTGTTTTGTCATTTTATTATCTCTACATATTTAATCCCTAATTGCATAAACAGTTATTCGTCACATTAGTTATGATCCCACTAGATTTTTTATCCAAACATCCTGTCTACTTTTTTCGTTATTTCTACATTTCTAACCCCTAATTGCCCAGTATGTCAATCTTCTCAGTAATTATGATGCTACTTTGTTTGAGTTTTATCCTTCCCTCTCCCCAACTGTTTATTATGGCATTTTAATTCCTAATTGTAATTTTAATAATTTGATCCTTGACCGGAAATTATTCTGGAACTTTTCCACCCAATTTATCATAAATACACGAATGTACAGCCTCCTAGCTGATGACTTCGTTGAAAAGAGAATTTTCTTGGCTGCAACTGTCTTTTTATTATTTCTGCTGTATATATATATATATATATATATATATATATATATATATATTGTACAAATAAGCATATAAATGATTTAATTTTTTACTATCTTTTTGCATTATGATTCGAAGGATATATATATCTCCTTGTTCAAACGTTGGTGGCACAGAGGTGGAATGCTTACCAACCACGCCACATGTGGTTCTGGGTTCGATATCCAGCCACTGACATATTCCTAAGCCAATAAAAAGACTGACTGACATGAGGCTGGCTAGCAACTTCATCCCGTAAAAATAAATACCAACGCTACCGAATCTTCAAAGCTTTATCTTGAAGGCGCCCTACGTTCCGCTAGGAACATAAAGGAATAATAATGATGATATATCCTTGTTCCTTAACTTGAGGTCCTCTTGATGATTCTAATATTTCGTAGGAACATTTTTTGCTGGGTCCCACTTGTCCTTAACCCAGATTTTGTATATTTGTAATTACTGGGTTTCAGCTGCTGAAACTGAAAATAGTCTTGTATCAACAGGTCAGTTGTACGACGACTGAAGGTATATCGCATCTTGGAACAATGGAGAGGCTTACTTCCTTATTAGGAGAAGGTGTCATCGTATATGTAGATGAAACTGTCTTAATAAAGAAGAAATACAACCGTGGCCGAGAACAAGCAAATAATGTTTGGGAGGTTGATTTATACGATACCTCTCTACAGAAAAGATTCGTCTAGAGGATAGCAGATGGAAAGTCAGGTACTTTAATGCCCATCATTACTCGACGGATGAAACAAGAATCTACAATACGCAAAGATGAGTGGTAAAGTTATAACTTGGATATATTCACCTCAGAGTCAACCATTCTAATAATTTTGTGGATCCCATTACAGGGGCCCACACCAGTTCTATCGATGGCTTTCGAGGATGGTTAGAAAGCAGGATTAGAGCCATTAATATATCTCAAAGGGATGTCATGGGATGTGCGTTGTAACATTTTAATTGATCCTCCTGTGCGTAACTGGGAGATATTTTTTCACATGTGAGAGAAAGGTATCCTATGTAACAGTTTTGTACAGTTTTTATGCGTTTTTCCATAAGTATATGTATTCCATACATAAAAATGTCTTCTTCATGTGATTGGTTCGTTCGAGGTCATTCACTGATTGGTAATTAGTGGTGCTTAAAGTTTAACTCTACCGGAGGCGACAGAGTGGGCGTCTGAAGGTGATGTGAAGAGGAAATGAAATCTAGTGGGCAGTCATTAATCTAGTTGAAAGTGATGAGAGATAAACAAGTGCACTAAATATGCTCCGCTTATGTCCTATGATACAACTGGAACACAAAGAATGAAGGTCAAATGAAAATCTGGGCAGCCAGAATTTGAAACGACGGCCCCGAAATACTACTATTAACTGAATTAGTTGAATACCGAACTTGTTGGTAGTTTGAGAGCTTCTGGTTCAAATTCAGCTGTGATGGAGATTTTCTCTTCAGCTTGGATCATTACTCACTATATCAGAAACAATAGCAGTTGAAATTGAACGGAACTAACCGTCTCGCTTTTCTTTCTTGATTTTGGTGGACTAGATCACGCAGAAGGTCATGGGGAGCGAGAAGATAGGGGTATACTGGACCGGGAAAAAGATTCTAGAGTATCTGAACTTTGTGGTTGATTGATGCCTAATGTCAAACAGCTTGGAAGAGGAGGCTGGCAGCGAAGACAGGATTTCAAGTGAACATAAGCATTTTCAAGTATTGGTGTGTAGGGATTTTGTTTGATTGGTCAAAGGATTTCATCATTAGCTGAAATCAGTTAGAGAACCATTGGAAAACCGGCTGGGAGTAGTGGACAGCCATCTGTTCCGTCCTAGTTTAGGACACTTCAGCTATGCACACTCACCAGGGCCCGAACCTAGGACCTTCTGGTTATAAGGCTAGCGAGCTGGTAGACCATTAAGCCACTGGGAGCCGGTCCAGTTGCCCTATTCTTGTAGGTAGTTACCAGGGGTTCTAGTGGAAAGACGTAACCAGTAGGGTAGAGCAGGTCGAAGGTGAGAACAGTGAGTCATCGAAGATATTGCGATGTGGTTGCAGTATATCGTGAATTGGTAGAAGTTTGAATTCATGAGCCATTGGTTCGGTTCTCAGTGGCTTAATGGTCTACGAGCTTGCTGGCCATGTAACCAGAAGGTCCTGGATTTGTATACAATTCCTTTTGTGTGTTATTGGATTGTTGCTATTGTAATTGAGTATTTGGTATTTGGATTGAACATTGATTGGATAAACACTGGTATCGTTGAGTTACATCACACATCAGACCCTTGAGTGGAACTCATAGGTGACATGTTAGAGATCGTGTAAGGAAGTGATAGGGGCACCCATGGAATCAGCTAAGGACCATTACAGAAAACAAGGTGGTGTGGAAATGTGCTGTTGAAGCCGCGTATATTCCACTCGGAAACTTAGAGAATTGTAATAGTAATATAGGCTGGTTAGTTTAAAAAGATGCTTATCAGACTTTGTCAATTTACTGAAGAAATAGCAATAATATTCATTATTAGACAGCTGTTTCGGCCTAGTTGAGGACTCTTCAACAGTATATACCCACCGTCACGGTTCGAACCCAGGACCTTCTGGTTACAAGGCAAGCTCGTACACCATTCAGCTGTCAAGTACTCCGTGTGGTTGGTTTTCGATGGTTCTTTAACTGATGTCAGCTCATGATTAAATCCTCCAGCTAATCGAACAAAATCCCTACAAAAACCAGTACTTTAAAAAAATATTCGTAGTACTTACGTCGATAGGTAATTTGGAACCTTGACACCAGTAATTATATATACGTCGGTATAAATCATACTTTCTGCTTGTATAATGTACATAATTACGTAAATACTCTATTACGGATAAATCTGTATGAAATAAAAAATTGAAATACTGTAAAAATTCCCTCTTTATTTTATAAATTAAATATTATTGTAGTTTGCAAGTTCTACACAAGATATTTCCTTTGGAAGGCAAAATTATTCAGATCACACTATATGTGTGTGTGTGTTCGTGGTTGTCGTCTGAGTGATCAGACAGGAGTAGATTATTGACTCTCCTGTCGACAGTGTTTTCAATCCACATCCATTCCATTTGCTTTCGCAGATATCCAGTACTTCTAAGCGATATCTTTGCATCTCTTTGGCTACTTGGGCAGCCTTTCCAGCCGGTCTGGTACGTTGTATGGACATTTCGTGTACTCATTCTTACTCTTGTTTTCATAGAGAGAAGGCACATCCACTGGCTAGCTGACTGGCTTCCCAAAGGCTTTCACTAGCCCGCTGTGTCATTTCCCCTCTCCGATTCTAGCGGAGAATAAGATTTTTATTTGAAGTTTTTATCTTTTTAGTATATTTTCTGTGTGTTGAAGTTTCTCTAGCAGTTTTAAAGATTTAATGATGTGGGGTTGCTAGCCCCATACCCAACCCTCCCTCTTTAGCCAGGCTTTGGAACTGGCTAAAAAAACTAACGTGCTAGTTAACTAGGCAAGGTTAATGTCACATAAATGCGAAGACTTGCAAGCAAAAACTAACAAACCAGCTAAAGAGGTTGGTAGCGAAAACAGGACTGCAGGTGAACACAGAGAAGATGAAGGTGATGAAGGTAACCAACGAACAGCAACAACAATAACAACAACAGCAAGCAGCACCAATCACCATCAACAGGAGAGATTTAACAGTGGTTGCCTCTTTCACTTATTCGGCTAGGAAGCATTGTTTCAACTACAGGCAGTCGAAACGGACGAAGATATCAAAGCTAGCCAGAATCGGAAAGGCAAGATACGCCATCATCAACTTGAAACCAGTTTGGAGATCTTCCGCACTCAGCATAAGGAACGACACCAATGTGAAGTCAGTAAGTGCTTTTATACGGGTTAGAAACTAGCACTGCGTGTGTGGCACGAAAAGGATTTCCAACAGCTTCTCGCAAACTTTCATCAACAGCTGCCTTTTCTGGCTGGCCCCATACTGAAGATCAAATGGCCAGAAACGATAAGCAACAAGAAATTATGGGGAAAAACCAACCAAGAGCCGGTCTCTCAGAAAATTAAGGAGGCCACCGAATGACATCGTACGCCAGCCCATTATTCGAGTGGAATCCCAGTGGGAAGCGACGACTGTGTATCAGTGCTAGAGTGACATTGAGGAGATCGTGTAAGGAAGAGGTGAGAGAGTTAGGTCAATTGTAGACCCAGCTGAAGAGGACGTCAGGAAACAGAACAAAGTGGAGATGTGTTGTTGAAAGCCCTATGTCCCACTCGGAACGCAAGGGAACAGTAGTCAACATGGAGTAGGACATGATAAGATAATCGTTAGTGAGTCATTCTCTACTACTGACACTAATCACTAGTATTATATACCATCATACTAAAATAGTGAGATGCTTCATATTTTGATTTTCAAGGGTTAGTTAGCTTGTAGGGATTCGATGTTTTTAATTATGATCATAGATTGATATTAGTTAGAGAATCATTGAAGGTCAGCAAGGAGTACTGAAGAGTCAGTTGTTTCGTCCCAGTTTGAGTCTCTTCTTCAGTAAGCACTCGTGACTTTGATAAGGATAGAACCCAGGAAGTCAGGTAGCCATTCTGAACTCACCGATCATTCCACCACTTAGGTGGGAATTCAATGAGCCCATGAATTCTAACTTCTGTCAGGATAAAAATATCGCGAATTGACAAGCTACTGGGGTTCCGTACGGCTAAAAAGTCCAAAACCTAGAGGATGAAATCTATGTTCAATACTCTCTGGTTTTCGGTAGTTCTCTAACCGATATTTTTTTTCATTTTCTTCATCTTGTTAGGGATTAGACAGGAGTATACCTATACAATGAGTGATTAGGTTGAACCTTGATGTTTCTCCACAACAGCGACGACGACAGCAGACAGCAGTACTTGATATCCGTTGGCATATCAGGTCCTGGTAAGGAGAGTTCAACGATGTCTGAATAGTTGACATGATGTTTTTTGATTGATAGTGAACAGCAGTTGAATCCCAGAGGTGCATTTTTGGTTCAGTGTGTGTAGTAATATTCCGATTGAGGTTCCAGCAAAACCAGGACTTATTGTTTCAATCTCCGAAGCGATCCACTTGTATAGTGTTGATGTATAATAAGGCAAGAAAAGTCAGCCGGCAAAATTGTCCTTGATATGATGAAAAGAGGCTGAATAACATTGACAGTTCACCCTCTTAATCTGTTTGAGCATTCAATTTTAGGTTTAAGTAACTTAAAAATCCCCATTGAGTCATATGAAAAAGAGAAGACGTTCAGCGAAGAGACTCTTTTCGACAGCGAATTCATTCACATAGCTGTACAATCGTATTTATATATAATTATTTGTGTGTGTATGTACATGACGTTTGTCAAGTTTAGATAATTAATCAGGTATTACGAGAATGATCTAATATAGAAACAAGGTTAATTGGACAGCAGCTAAAGTAAGATTGAGTTAGTAAGTTAGATGACGTAATATAATTGACTAAAATGTTTCAACTTAGGTCAGGATAGCAACAGAGTTAATTACAGGTAGAGACTAAGTAGAGAATAATGCCATTTAAACTAGGACTAGAGTTGAGCAAATAGATTGGATGACATAACATAAATGACTAGAAATTGAGCTTTGGTCAAGTCAGTAACAGTGGTAGTGAGGTGTAGAAATTAAATCGGGTGCGGATAGAGAACAGGAAAGTTGAAAATGTAAAATATCACAATTGAAAAGACAAAATCATACTAATGAAGAGACAGAAAGAAAGAAATAGAATTTACCCTTCGGGTATTAAGATAATGTCTATTGCAGGTGTAGTGACTGAACGAACTTCTTTTGTATGCAGAGTTCAGGGCTTAGCAAGTGAATTGCGATTGCTTCTGCAGTCTGGAGAAGTTTGACTCATACACTTTTAGGAAGACTACTTCGTATTCTGTAGATGACTGTGAAGTTTGTTGGGAGTGAAGCTTGGTGTCTGAGATCTATCAGATGTTGTAAGATAGAGCTGTGGGGGGCATCGTTTTTCTACTTTGTAAAACCATGCTGGTAAGTTTTCGGTGATACGTTTGGATATCGAACGCTGGGCACGGTCGACATACGTCGTTTGGAAATACTCAAATGAGTATCTTCTAATACTGAAGATAATTTATTGGTGGGATATATGTTTCTTGTTGTGCTTTAAAGTCTCTGTAACGATTGGATTGATTTGTTTTTGGAGTATAGCCTCTAGTGTCACACCTAACTTTCCCTATCTCATCGCGCTTACGATTGGCTTGAAAACTAGTGAACTAGTTAACTAGGCGAGGTTAAGTCGAAAACTATGGAACGATTCACGATTTTGCGGGTCTTCTTTGCGCACTGCTGTGCTATCTATATTTGTGTGGTTTCAATTTTCTACAATATGTACAGCCTTCGCTCTATACTGAAAATCAAATAACCAGAAAGTATTGGCAACAACAAATTCTGGGAATGAAGACTAGGCATGAACTTATGGCTATATGCGCAGGAAATGGAGGTGGATTAGACACGCACACACACACACACACTGAGGAGAGCATTGGGTGACATATTGCAAGAGGTCCACAGATGGAACCCATATAGTGAACGACGACTTGAGCATAGGGGCAAGGATGATATGCATAAAATCGCATGAGTAGGAAATGAAAGCATATGGATAATCGTGGAGACAGCTAAAGAGGACTGTGGAGAATGGGACAAAACAGAGATGTTGAAGCCCCTATATTCCACTGAAGACCCAAGGGAATAATAATCAAATATGTGTTGTTTAGGCGAATCATTGGATCCTTTTGTGCAGTGATATTTTGTGAATTACTTACTTACGCCATCTCTGGTACACTAGACCTGATATCCTGCTGGCTGTTGACCAAAGGGCGTGTGTAATGCTCAGCAGTTCCCTCTCTCCTCCCTTATGACTGGCTATAACACATGGTGGCCATTGAAATTGAAAGATTTGATAAGGCTGGCTAGCTGTCTTTGTTCATAGGTGTCTGCTTCCTATCCTCCATTTTAGGTGATGGTATGGTAAGGAGAGTAATATTGAGCTGGTGAGGCATCGAGTGGAAGGTAAATCGATGATGCTGTGAAATTAGATCGATTGAGATGGTTAGGACATGCGTTACGCATTCCTAGCCATCGCCTTCCTCGACAACTGGAAATTTTAGCTGGCATAGGTTCGGATTAGAAAAGAGCTGCTGGTGGTCGAATCAGAAAATGGAGACATCACTCATTGAGATCCATAACCCCTAGCTTGGAAATAGGGAGTGAAGTGGTAGAGCGCATTGACCGCTTCCCTTATTTGGGAAGTCGCATCAACCAACGTCAGAGGGTTGATCGCTTACGAAATCTCAGCACGGATACAGAAGGTTCCTTTCGCATATGCCAGTTTACACCATCTCTGGCGTAAACGTGATATCCAGCTGGCTGTCAACAAAACGGAGTGTTTACTACCCAGCAGTTCGCTCCGTCCTCCTTTATGGCTGGCTGTGAGCGAGACATGACCATTGAAAGTGGAAGACATGACAAGACTGGATGTCTGTGGTCTCAGGTGCCTGTGTTCTATCTATGTCTCAAGTTAACCGGTATAATAAGGCGAGCAATATTGGGGTTACGCATCTGTCAAGTGCTAGGTAAGGAGGCGACATCAATCGATGAGGTTGTGAATTGACGCCGATTGAGATGGTTAGGATATGTGTTACGCATGCCTAGCCTAGCCATCACTTTCCTCGAAGATGGGCAATGTTAGTTACTGATATGGGATCAGATTTTTGGAAAAGAGCTATTGACGGTGGTCAAACTAAAACATGGTGGCATCAGTCAATGAAATCCACAACAGTTAGTTTAAGTCAGCCAGTCACGTAGGCAGATGCAGACTTCCTACCGGCTGATTGTGGTCCTCGGGATGATAAGGACCAATGAAGGCTGAAGAAAACTGGCGTTATGACTCAAAATTGTTCGGAATGGTGCAGATGCACCCAGTCCTTGTGACTTATAATACCAAATGAAACCATATTGTTCTTCGTTATTACTGTTCTTTTTGTCTCATATCTCTGTTTGCTGTCTTTATTTTGCATTTCTTTTTTACTTTCTTCTTTTGCTTTGTGTACTACATGGAGGGAGTGTGGCGAGTGGAACTAGTGCACATCTATGCAAAGCTCTGTGTTGAAACCAGTCAGCCAGCCAGAAATTCATAACAGTTTGTTTGAACCAGTCAGCTACATAAGGAGGTTTAGACTATGCGGCTGGTTTTGGTCATCGGTTTGGTAAGAATCAGTGAAGACTGGAGACACTTGGTGATACAACTCAATATCTTCGTCAAATAGTTAGGCAGATGCATTCAATCTTAGTGATTTGTCATATCGAACAAAACCCTATTGTTCTTCTTTATTACTATTTTATTTTTGACGCATATTTCTGTTTGTTATCTCTCTTTTGTTGAATATCTCTTTACCCTTTTATCTTGCTTTGTGTGCTGTATGGAGGGGGAATGGCGACTCAGATTGGTGCATATCTGTGCACAATTCTACGTTGAAACCAGTATGCATATATGCATATATCCCCCTATTTATGACTTCTTAGTCAGGCTTACCTGCCATCCCAAGTGAGTTATCGTGTTCGCCCTGTTGCTGTAACTCACTGCCACAATCATTTCAAAGGCTAAAGCGTCATCCACTAGGCCACTTGGACTATAGAGGTTATTTTGCAATATTACTCAAAATAAAGTTTTCTGGGAGTGCAGCTATGCCTGACTTCCACAGTATTTAAATTCCAAGGGAAAATATACAATATGCCATGGGATCACCAATATCGCCGGTTGTAGCAGATATATTCATGGATAGTTGGGAGAACGTAGTGGCTGAAACGTTCAGCCTTAACCCAAAAGTATGGTGGCGGTATGTAGATGACACATTCACTGTACTTAGAACACAAGATATAGATAGATTTTTCGAACATATCAAGTCAAAGGTAGAGGCAATTCAATTCACTTATGAATTGGGAAGTCAGGAAAGGAAGCTTCCAATGTTAGATTTCAGCGTGAAAAGGAAAGAAGATGGGAAGTTAAACAGTAGTGTCTACAGAAAACCCACACATTCAGACAGATACTTGGACTTCCGATCATCCCATCCTATGTCAGTAAAAATAGGATTAGTGAAATGTTTAAATGACAGGGCACAAAAACTAAGTAGTACCAAGGAAAATCTAAGACAAGAAGTGATACACATAAAAAAAGCCTTGGAACTTAATAATTACCCGGATAAATTAGTCAAGAAATATGTAAGTAAATGTAAAAATAAAATAAATAATGATAATAGAGATAGTGATAATAATAATAATACCAATAATAGTGATAATAATACTAGTGATAATAATGACGACATCAACAATAAGGAATCTAAATCATCAGTAGTAATTCCATACATACAGGGAAGGAACCTCGGAAATCCTAGGCAGAATTCTTAACAAGGCAGGAATAAAAGTGGTTGGCATTCAAACCGACAAACTCAGTTAGAAACAAGTTTTGTTGGTGAAAAGATCCTGTGGAGCCTTTAAAACAGAACAATTTATTTTATCTAATACACTGCCAGTAATGATTGTCAGGTCAAATACACATTGGTCAAAGTAGGAGAACAGGGGCAGTCAGACTAGCCGAACATGAAAACCTGGCAAAATCTGGAGTGGTTGACTCAAATAAGATGAGAAATCTAGAGGATAGTTCAGCAATAGCACTACATAAAGTTACACACATCCATACAACAGGATGGGGTAGGATGACAGTTTTAAAATCTGATGTCACAGGGTGGAAGGGGCAGGATTGATAACAGAAGCTTTGTTTATTGAATCAACTGCAAATACGTGTAATAGGAGTGATTCCACACCTGTTCCAGATATCTGGAAAATTCTATTACCCCACTGACGACAAATAGGAAGGAGCAAAGAAGACTATAAAACTCGAGTTGTGAAGTCGTGTGATTATAATTGATGAAGTGATTATGAACAATAAATTTTGTTCGAAACGTCATCCAGTAAATATTACTGTTTCACTGTGTGATGTATCTATCTAATAAACAAACTAATATGGAATTACTTACTACCACAGTGCCCAAGTTTTACACATGTATCAATAAAGTTTTCTGGTTGCATTTCTCATCAAATTGTTTTCTGGAACGTACGAAAGTTTTCATTGCATGTGTAACTCTTACCACTTGATGGTATTAGCTGGTTGGAGGCGGTCAGCAGGAAGCCTTGGACTTAGGTTTCGTGCTACTTAGCACTCACCAGTCAGCAAGGCATATCTGAAACCTTGAAGGTACAGCTCATATCCCTGCTTCTGAGATTCGAACCGGCGTCACCCAATACCACCGGCAGTCAGAGACATTACCGCTGAGCTATTCGGGATCGCGATTGACCTGCTGTAGGACTGTAGTGGATATTTTAAATTGCCACTAGTAACTAGTGTGATGTGTTTAGTCCTCTGGGTGACGTGGGTTTGGATTTCAGAAGGGACATGAGCAGTCCCTTCAAGGCTGAAGATAAGCAATGCTGACTGGTGAGTGCTAACTAGCACAAAATCTAGGTCCAAGGCTTCCTGTGGCCGATCACCTCCAACCATCTAATACCATCAAATCAATGGGCACAATGATGGCGAGCTACATGGAGTTGTGGCCACGTTACACATCTGACTGACAGAATTCACTCTGCACCAAAGAGAGAACTAGACACATCACACTAGTTACTAGTGTCAAATGAAAATACTGTTACTACTTATATTTTTATAGTAGTAAACAAAAGTATCTTAAAAAAACACTCTTATAAGGAACCAACAGAGACTTTTAACAACCATTAAAAATTGCATCATATTATATGAATATTTTCAGTTTACCCCCACCACCTCAATTATGTAATTGAAATTCATTAGGATATATGGATGAAAACTGAAGCAAACTGAAAGATAGTTGGTTGATGCTGGCTACTAGTCCGATCCAGAATATGTGCTTCGTCCTGATCGGGATTCTTCATCAGGCTATTATAGCCTATTTGCCCGGCTGCAAAACACTTTTGCGCTTTTAAACGATGGGTATTCGGTTTTAGTCCTAGTGCGAAGATAGTTACTCACTGAGGAAACAGGTATATCCAGTTGACGTGTCCCAAAGCGGAAGGCAGGCTCATCTTAGATGTCAATGTAATAGATTAATTATTGTTATAATAGATTAATAGATAATAATATAAAAGATTAATCGTTGGAAAAATCTCTCCTGGAAGGGATTTGAAAGAGGTTACTTCATTCACTTATCAGCTAGGGAGCATTGTCTCAACTACGGAAGTCGGAACGGACGAGGATGTCAAATAGAGCGAGAATCGGAAAGGCGAGTGAGAAACACATTCATCAACCTGAAACCAATCTGGATATCCTCGTCATTCAGCATCAACAACAAAATTCCGTCGGATTTTCAATACAAACGTCAAGTCAGTCAGTTATTCTATACGGATCAGAAACTTGGCGGGTGGGTCACAAAGAATATTTCCAATAGCCTGTTACAGACCTTTATCAACCAACAACTGTCTTCGCTCTAAACTGAAGATCAGATGGCCGGGCCGGAAAGAATCACCAACAAGAAACTATGTGAACAAAGAAAACAAGAACCAATCGCCAACCTACAAATATTCAGGAGAAAGTGGAGATGGATTGGACACTCAGTCACTGAGGAGGCCACTGGGTGATATCGCGCGTAACGCAGGCCATTGCTTGAGTGGAACCAGGCCGAAAGGGAAGCGGCGAGTGGGACGTCAGTGCAAGGGTGACATGGAGGAGATCGTATGAAGAGGAGTTGAAAGAGTATTGACTAACTAACATGGATGCAGGTGAAAAGTACAGCAGAAGGAAGACAGAAGCAAGTGGAGATGTGCAGCTGAAGCCCTATATTCCACTAGGAACCCAAGGGAACAATAATAATAATAATTTCAATGTTTCAACTAACTTTGAGTTTATTATGCGTTTTTCGCCTAGACTTTACCTCATTATTTTGACATTTAGCTATGACATGTTGATTTAATCCTTATTGTTTGTCTTTTTGCTTGTTTAATTTCTAATTTTAATACTTCTCTTTATTTCTGTTTGTGTCTACACTGATAATTTGTTGTATGCTGTGATTGAATAAAAATCATTCCAACCGTCTGGACTGTCTGTGGAAAGCGTTGGTGTATGCTTCTTGTAGATAGAGTTTTCGACCCCAGCAATGTCAGGAATATTCAACTTGATTATAAGTGATCGATTTGTAAGCAGACTGGACTATGTGTCTGCCTGCGGGCACTGGTAAGGTATTTTTCAGTTTTTAGTTTTAATATTGTTTAATTGAATTTCAATATTATTCCAGAGTAGTTGTCTTTTCCCTGTCTCTGGAGCGTTCATGACTACGCGTGTCTCAAGGAAGTTTCGCCAGCTTTGAAGTAAGTAGGAGATGCAGAGATCGATTTTCTACATTCACACTATAGCGAGTTGACTTTGATTGCTACAGCCAGTGTTAGACACCACTCAACTAATTAACATCATGTTCTGAAAAAATGTGATTTATTTGCGCTATACATATATCTTCTAGTTATTTTTAATTTCCTTTTCCATTTAACTTTTTTGAAAGATTTATTATTATTATTATTATGTACTGACAAGGTCCATTTCACGTTTGAAGGTGAACATTTTCGACAAGTGGATGGTGTTGTATTGGGGAGTCCATTAAGACCTTTGCTAGTGGACGTATACATGTCTTATGTTGAAAACTTATCATTTGATTTAATTTCTAAATTGCCCTTGTATAAGAGATATGTAGATGATATCATTTTGATATGTGACAATCATGAAGGTGCGAGTCGTCTATTAGACAGACTTAACTCTGTACAAAGTCATATTAGTCTTACATGAGAGGAAGAAAGTCGCAACCAGCTTGCATTTTTTGACATACTTCTGAGTCAAAGAGATGATGGTTCAATAAGACGATCAATCTACAGAAAGCCCACTTGGACAGGGCAATACCTTAATTTTCACAGCTTCTGTCCATTACAGTATAAGAGAGGCTTGGTGAAGTGTCTGTTTAAGAGGATTCAGAGTATTTGCACGACTGATGTTATAGACAAAGAAAACGAAATATTGATGGATACTCTTGTTGAAATTGGATATCCTTTAGAATTTTTAAACAGGTGTAGAAGTCAGTTAGTCTCCAAACCTACAATCCATACCGCCCTCAGAAAAAGATTTTCATCAAATTACCATATAACGGGGAAATAAACAGTAGGATTTTGAGAAAAAGGTTGAATTCGATCATCCGTAGAACCTACTATGCAGCCCAGCTTGTAATTGTGGAAAAAGCTAAAAATATGCTTCACTTCAAACCTCAAAAGTGCACAAATGATTATGTCACATCCCACACTATTTACCAATTTTTATGTGTGTGGACACACATACATAGGGAGGAGCAGTCACACTTTGCGCGCGAGAGTGGGAGAGCATATCCCGAAATGGTCAGAAAAACAAATGAACTGTGGTAAACCAATAGATGCAGGTGTCAGACTACCAACTTCGTCTATAGCTAAACACTTAATCGAGATGAGCCATAAGACTGATGTTAACTCAGCCTTTAAGGTCATCTACTAAAACGGTCAAGGGCGCTTATTAAAATACACTGAGGCTAAAGCTATTCATAAGCTTAAGCCTCCCTCCTGTATATTCAAAAACGGTTTGTTACTAGTCTTAACCTACCTGGGTAATCCTTATTTGATTGGATTACCAAACGTTTGTGTTAATTTTTCCTAATTCTTTTTTTGTTACTTTGTTTAATTTAACTTTTTCATATATATTGACTTGACAAGTAAATGTGTGAGGGATCAGATTGTTCGAAATGTATAGCACAAATACATCACATGACATTTTTCAGATAACCTCCGTCTTCTAATAACGCTCTCAAAATTTATAAAAGGGACTAATTATTTTAACATCATGTTCATCATAATGCATCGTCGAAACCTCCGCATCAATATATGACTCGTCATTGAGGAGTGACCTTTTCTGTTTTGATACAATGCAGTGATAGATCTTGCAGAGATTCAATTACCAGAAAATTTTGGATCTAAATCTCTTGCTTGTTAGATTCTGCAGTATGACATGTTTGGAATTTCATGAATTTCATATTGTCACCACTATCAACACTTGAATAAAACAGTATTGAAGTAATCGATTTCACCCGAAACTGATGACTAAGAAAAAGACGTAAACAGCCAAAAAAATTGAAGAAAATAAAAGACAGATTCAGCGAAGAAAATTTTGCTTTATCGACGAAATCATCTTCAGAGGCTGGCTGTACAGTCGTATTCATACTTAGAAAAATGTATAATGGTCTATTATTGAGTAATAGGGGGGTGGGGTGCGGTGACATTGTCTTTTCTTCATGACTAAATGGGTATTTTCCGTGAGCCAAGAAAATTCTCTTTCCGACGATTCGTTTTCATTGGCTGCTCTACAATAATCGTAATTATATTTAACAAAGATATCATAAGACCAGTTAGATACTTCTGGTAAAATTTGTCGTCGAAAAATTTATTACGTAATGTAAGGTGTAACCTAGACGGGATGACTAATTGGAAGTTAGAAAAGAGGCAGAAGTTAGCATGACCTAATAAGTGTGAGATAATGACTAATCAATAAGCTCGTGTAGAATAGAAATGAACTAGTGGAAAGGCAATAAGGTGTTTTTATATAAAATCTGTATGAAAATGCAGTGTTATTAATAAACAGTAATAGAGTGATAATAAAATATGGATGATGTGAATAATAATGATAATAATAAAATAATAGTAATGATAACAATAATAATAGTAAACTTACATAATAAAATAAGCAAAATTATAGTAAGAACTTTACTTTGACCATGGTAGGGTAAGTGAATGTATGTAGCGCTTTTGAATGCAGAGGTCCGGTTTCAAATTCCGAATAGCTAATGATTCAGCTATGTACAGAGGGCGTATGTGAAGTCCCTTTTTACGATATTGAGGGACTCTGTGAAGCATTCATGAGGGTTGTTCGATGTCCGGATATGACAAGGTGCTCGAAGATAAAGCTGATGGTATTCTTCTTTTCTCCTCTGGCTAGCTAGCTAGGCTGGATAGGTGTCCCAGAATACGTTTGTGAACTTGACGTAGCGTATGGCCTATACACTTTGCTCCACATTAACAGGTGAGCTGATAAATACACATTGAGGTGGCTGAAAGCGGTAGCTTATCCTTAATACTTGACTGGATGATTTGTCTGCTGGGGAGTGTGATAGGTAAGCTGCTTGAAATGTCTTCTTCAGACATTTAGAAAGGTGGTTCCTAAGAAATTTTGCTTTGATGTCACCTTGAAATTCTAAGTTCACGTAGAGAGTTTTCTAAGAAACAGTTGCAATTTTTGGCGACGGAGGCTTCTTTTCATATTTTTGTCTATGGATCTTTGTGGATACCTATTCTTTGTCATGTCTTCTGAACAGATTTTTCTAATCTTTACACTTAGTGTACTTACTAGCTTTCACTTTCGGATTGGACTGATCTACACATATCAGATGATTGTCAAGATGTTAGCCATCCATCAAAGTGTTAATCAATAAGCTACTCCTCTGTGATTAATAGGACAAATGATAGTGCAGTACTGCATACTTTGGTGCAATTTCGTGTACATTATTCTGCAAATAAAATTCTCAGTTTTGCAGTTCACGCAGAGTTTGAGGTGAAGTTTCCGTAGAAAACTGAGACTATTTTAGATCACAATATATGCACTACTGCTAAATACCCCAAATAATAATCAAGAAAGCAATCATGAACACACAAAACTACATACTACTTATTTACTGAGATGACTAGTTGTATACTACTCGCATCAGTCTTGGGAGTTGGGGAGGAGGGAGTGGGTTTCTCAGACAGGTCGAAGTGATCGAAACCCAAGACGGATGTTTCACTCCTTTTGAAGACTAGATCATCGGTGGTCTACTTGGTTTTGACTCAACCCGCATCGAAATATATGATCTGCTCGATACCACATATTTTAATCAAGTGTAACCAAGTATCTTGATTTGACACTGGTAACTAGTGTGATGTGTCTAGTCCTTTCTTTGGTGTTTACTGAATTCGATCAGTCAGGTTGTGGCCACCATTCTAGGTAGCTCGCCATCATTGTGCACATTGATTTGATGGCATTAGATGGTTGAAGGCGATCGGCTACAGGAAGCCTTGGACCTAGGTTTCGTGCTAGTTAGCACTCACCAGTCAGCAATGCGTATCTTCAGCCTTGAAGCGACAGCTCATATCCCTGCTTCTGAGATTCGAATCCGCATCACCCAGAGGACTAGACACATCACACTAGTTACTAGTGTCAAATCAAAATATCCACTATAGTCCTACAGGAGGTCAATCGCGGGCCCGAATAGCTCATTGGTAACGTCTCTGGCTGCAGGTGGCACTGGGTGACGCGAATTTGAATCTTAGAAGGGATATGAGCCGTCCCTTCAAGGTTGAAGATACGCCTTGCTGTTTGGTGGGTGCCAACTAGCACGAAACCTAGGTCCAGTGCCTCCTCTGGCCAATTGCTTCCAACCATCTAATATCATCAAATAACCAAGCATAAGCTAATAGTAATATTTATTGATTAAGGCGATTAGTTTGTTGCATGCCACTCACATCAACATTATTCTGTATTAGAGAGTAGAACAGATCTGTATTGAAGTCATCAACTTCTCAACCAAATAACTCCGATTTTTACGATGAGAAGGTGGGATATGAATTCCTTCACATTGACAGACCCATCCTGTTTCGTGCTAACTGGCTTACGAAGAATGAAAAAAAAAAATACTATATTGGCTTCTTTATGCTAGACACAGCAAGCCAAGTTAAACTTTAAGCACCACTTACTACCAGCGGAGTACGACCATACCAATGACCTTGACACGCCCATTGAGCGAGTCAGTGAAACCTGGCAGATAATGCTGTCATCACTCATCAATAAAATATGCTCATCGAAGTATTATGCTATTGAATGGTGTGTCTGGCAAGTTTCAGCTTAGGTTCGGGAAAGATTAAGTTATTCTTTACGTCAAAGATAAATCAGGATTTCGTTAACCTAATATCTACGACTTGAAAGTTGGTTCAAGTTAGATTACAGTTAGTTTAGGCATATTTTCACGTTAAGGCCAAGTTTAGGAAAGAACAAGTTTATTCTTAGGGTTAGAAGACCGAAATAATTAATGATATGCATAGATTGTGGTTAAATCACTGTGTTTATCTAAGAATAGAACTTGTCCGCTGTGGTGGTAGAGTATAATTCCATTGTGGGTAAAATTTATTTTGATAAAGTCTCACAGTGGTGTTATATAGTGATATTTACTGATGGCCACGTTTCGAGCACAAATTACTGCTCAGTAAATATCACTGTATAACACTATGAGACTTTATCAAAACAAATTTTACCCACAATGGAATTACACTCTGTTGATACTCAACAACAGAAGACAAGGGCCAGACAACAGATCGTTTATTGTGAAAATCAACACGTATTTATGCATATTTCACATACATTATTATAGCTTATGCAAGTAGACAAACGCAGGCTTCTGATTGGTTGTTCCGGGATTCCTCGACAAATAGAGTTCTCTATCTGCGAATCATATTTTGCCACTTTAACTTTGCTGCGATTGGTTGTTGAATCAGCCTTGCTCATATTTTCTCACGGCCTGCTCTCACCACACTCCGACCTAACACTAAGAGTTATTTCTTTATCACATGTGAGAGGAAGGTATCCTCTGTAACACTTTTCTAAAGTTTTAATGCATCTTTTTCATAAATATATATGTAATCAGGGCACAAAAGTACCTCCTTCACGTGATTGGTGCATTCGAGGTCATTCGCTGATCGGTAGTTAGTTAGTTAGTGGTGCTTAAAGTTTAACTTTGCCACACTAAGCATAAAATCTATTTATCTGATATTAATCGACAAGGTTAACATTGAAACAGTTGAAGAGGAACATCTAACAACTAATCTCTCAGGGATATCTGATTCAGTTATTTTATAGGCGACATGAGTCAATCTAGCCACTGCCGACTAATCTTCTTTTAATCTGAACTGCCTGTCTTTTCACAACCATAAAATTCTCTCACACAAGAAACCGTCAACACATTGAAAGAGTTTGTGCCATCTTCTGTTATTACATGACACAAGAAGCACAGTAATTACATTACAATTAAGCGGTGATATTTTTTCTTCTTTTGTTTTGTACAGGTCACAAGTTCATCAACATCACACCATATCAGTAGAAGTGATGGTATGCAGAAATAAAATAGAATGTACAAATTGTGCGTATATATCTATTAAAAATCGATTTTAAACTCTTTTACTAAAATACCGGCACACACACAATCAATAAATTAGATTATGATGAAAGCAGATTCACTCAGTTATTATTATTTGCATTCTATTTTTTTTAAAGAAAATCATCCGATCTGAATGGAATATTTTGTTAACTCACCTTGAAGGACTTCTAATTCCATTGGTAGACTAAACCATAAACTATCTCGATAACCTGTGATATCATGAAAATCATAGTGGACTTCCTTCCGTGGATAGATCTGTGAGAATAGTTGGCAGTTGGCAGAGAAGTAGAGAGAGAGAGGGAGAGAGAGAGAGTGAAATATGGTGTGATATAATTAATCTGTATATTATGAAGTGGTCTCATTGTTAATCACTGATTTAATGAGGCGTGCAGCAGGTTTGTATATTTCCATTAGGCATGGAATTATTGTAGGTGTAAAATAAATTGTGAATTGCATGTGTGAACAAACACACACAGCCGATATTAAGTGTATATCGTGAGTAATTTGGCATAGTGCTATAACTTCTACTAGACATTTTGTTCACAAGCATCTGATTGTTAAAAATTTCTGGTTGATATAAGAGTCAAGAATTATCCAAAGTGGTTAGGTAAAGCAGTTGTAAAATCAGTCAACGTTTCTGCACTGACATACCTAGTGTAGTGATACGGAGTATAATGGTGATAAAAATTCGTCTTTCACAATTCTAAACAAGGCGTTACTTCAATTCCCTTGTTTAGTACGTTTTAGGTTGCTAAGCGCAGTTAAATCAGTTACCATAATGATTTTTCAACCCAATCTCCGTCTTCAGAAAGAGTTTCTTTGATCTGGTTAGCTCCCTTGGCCTTCACCCCCCCCCCCAATCTAAAATAGTCATTTCCCCCAGTGACACCGTATAACTGTAAATATTATCTTATCCTTTTATTTTTATTTGTACTGGTAACTGTGCTATCAATATCTTGCTCTATTATAGTTGTACATTTTAACCTCGATTTCACAATTTATTATTACTATTCCATTATGGATAAGATTTTAGAACAATTATGAATTTAGATAAAGCAATAAGAAGACGTAATTTTTCTGAATCGTGTAACGTATTTTCGCAACACATTTCGAACAATCTGATCACACATGGACTTGTTATAGAAATATACATAAAATTAATAGAGTTAAGGGGTGATAAAATAAACTTAGGCCAAGTTAAAGGAACTTATTGAAGGTCAAAATAACAATGAAGATCACTGAACCAAATAACAAAGGTAATAGTACACCTTCCCTAGCTGGTATCAAAACAAAATTTACCAAGGAAAGTTTAATGTGATGACGAATTGTTTTTGAACGCATAAAGGTGGTTTAAACTTCCTAACTGCTAACTAGGGCTTCCAAAAACTTTAGAATACGCCCTACCCCAAACACGTTTTATAGATAGGTTTAAAAGATGTGTTAACGTCAATTTGATGTCCTGTCTCTATAATATGTTTCGCAATAGAGGATCTGGGTTACCCGTTCTTACCACTAATGGGTTCTGAAGATTCTATTTGTTTTTGGAGCCATTTAGGAATATGCTGTGAAACAAGCATTTACTTGCAGAGATCGATGTATGTGTATCCACATATTTATGTGTGTCCACACGTGCATTCAAATTGGTAAATACAGTGGGATGTGACGTCATTTTTCGCATGTTCGAAGGGCTTAGATAGATATAATGGCTTTACGTTCTCTATTATTATAATATTAGCTGCATAAAAAGTCTTTTTAACAGCAGCGTTCAGTCTTTGTCTAGTTATCAAGCTGCTTTGATGCCCCATATAGGGTAGCTTGATGTACACATCTTTCTTAGGGGCGAGTTGGAGAGTGGGTCTTGGTGTTCCACTGACTACTTTGATGTGGTTAATCATCAGAGATGATTAATAAACTCGTGGAGAAATCTAAAAGCTCACTTCAAATTGAAGTATGCGCTGAAGATGTCACCCAGTAAGGTGATGAAAGCTTCGCAAACTAACCATCCAGCTCAGAGAACAAAACCACATCAAAGTCATCCACCTGAGCTACAAATCTTCTCTATAATACTGACTACTTTATATCTCCTGATGAACTTGTCTGGATAATTGTTATCAACCAGAGTTTGTGTCAACTTTTTTTCTTCTTCATCAAGTGTGTCTTCAGTGCATATTCATTGGATTCTACTGAAGAGGCACCTTACTTAGGCTCTTTTGTACCTCAGAGGGCAGAAACTGTGGTTATTGAGATACTCTCCTGTCCAGCTAGGTTTTATATAAATAGATATTTTTATTGACCCATCAAGCCGTCGAGTAAGCAGTGTGTCTAGGAAAGATAAACAATTATCTTCCTTCTATTTCACAGGTTCTCATCAGCTGCAGACTACCTGAAATTACGATGGTTTTATGGTTGATAATAACATACTTTAATGTTTGAGTGGTAATAGAGAAGAGATACTATAAAATTGAGGTATCCAAAATGAAAGCATGACAATTTTTTTAGTTTAAGTTTTCATCATCAATTTATACGCTTTTAAAGTTGAAAAGAGGGAGAAGGGGTAAGACAAGTCAAATGTGTGAGAAGGTTCCAGAATTATTTCGGGTCAAAGGTCAGATTAAAATTTCAATGAGTAATAATCAGGAAGATAAGGTAGAAAAGACAAAATAGGCTTATAATTACTGGAAAACTCGTCAGTTTGTATAATTACAGGTAGAGGAAGCAGTATTAATGAAATGGGTAGGAGGTTCGGACATTTAAAAGGACAAAAACAGTAACGAAATCTAATAATGCAGATAGGGATTGAAAAAAAGGTAAATATGACAGAAACAAATGGGAAGGTTGGACAAGAAACGTAAAAGAATGATCATTATTGGTGAGACTGACTTTTCATGATGGACACGGTAGGGACAACAGTTGAATGTATTTCTTTTGAACAAATAGAGTAGGATTGAGTTTTTGGATTCCCAGTGCCTCAGCTATTCCTAGGTGTCTTGATCTCACTCTCTTTGTTAGGTTGGATCGGATCTTGAATATGGCTTTGAACGACTTTTCAAATGGGGGCGAATGTCCTGAATTCACCAGATGTTCTGTTATCGAACTGTATACACCCTTGCATTCCTCCTCTGCTAACCATGCCGCATAGTGTTCCCGCGCGCGTTTTACAGACGGACGCATGGTACGGCTAATGTACTCAGTTCTACACGAGCAAGTTAACTTGTATATGCGTGTTGAAGTGGCCCAATGCGACAGCTTGTTTTTCACGTGTTGGGTGAATCGTTTCTTGCAGGAGAATGTTATTCGTAGGCTGGCGGCGAAGTATGCTTTAATGAGACACTTCAAAAGGTGTCTATGGAGGATTTATGCTTCGATATCACTTTTAAAGTCGAGGCTCAATATCAGCATCTTTTTGGGGGCAACTAAGACTTTTTCAGGTGTTTTCTTTGATTTTAGATTCTTGTCTATGAATCTGGGTGGGAAAGTATTTACCATTCAGGTCCCTTGGAGAACATTTAATTCTTCGTGAATTGACTCCTAAGTGCAAATTTCTCTGATCCTCGGGGAAAAAGAGTATATCAGGTATCTCTTTCTGCTTATAGGCACACAGCTTTGAAAGTTAATGAATTGTCCGTTCCATATGGGCTTTTTGTTTATGGGTCTTCTTAGTGAGTTATTTGCATTCCTTCGTAATTGAACGTGTAGGAAATGAAACGTTGAGTTAGTCTCAACTTCCAGGGTGAGATGGATGTGTTGGGTGGGCGCTATTGAAGATTTGAAGTAGGTTTTTTAGATCACAATTCTCATTACAAATAATGAAAGCGTCATCGATGTATCTATTGTCTAGATGGAGGCCAAATTTCGTTAATTAGATAGGATTATGAAAGCACAAGGTGACATCATCATCTTCACCTTATCCTGGTAAACGATTTTTGATTCCTCTTTGATAATTATTTATTAGTTTTGAATGCACTAAAGTTTCTGCACCACTTTGGTTATGAAAATAACCAACCACCACCACCACCAACAACAACAACAGCAGCAACATCCAGCTCCAATCACTATCATCGGGAGGGATTTGAAAGAGGTTACTTCATTCACTTATATAGGGAGCATTGTCTCAACTACAGGAGGAACAGACGAGGATGTCAAATCGAGCGAGAATCAGGAAGGCGAGAAACACATTCATCAACCTGAAATCAATCTGTAAATCCTCGTCACTCAGCATCAACAACAAACTTCGGTTGGATCTTCAATACAAACGTCAAGTCAGTTCTTTTATACGGATCAGGAACTTGGCGAGTTACAAAGAATATTTCCAACAGCCTGTTGCAAACCTTTAACAACAACTGTCTTCACTCTTTACTTAAGATCAGATGGCTGGGAGGGAAAGAATCACCAGCTAGAAACTATGGGAACAAACAAAACAAGAACCAGTGGCTAAACAAATATGCAGGATAAAGTGGAGATGGATTGGACACCCACTAAGGAGGAGGCCGCTGCTGGGTGACATCACGCGCGCGTCAGGCCATTGCTCGAGTGGAACCAGGCCGAAAGGGAAGCGGCGAGTGGGATGTCAGTGCAAGGGTGACATAGAGGAGATCGTGTGAAGAGGAGTCGAAAGAGTATGGACTAACTAACATGGACGCAGGTGAAAAGTACAGCAGAAGGAAGACAGAAGTGGCAAGTGGAGACGTGCAGTTGAAGCTGTATGTTGCACTAGGAACCCAAGAAACAATAATAATAACACAACCAATCAAGCTCTGGTAACATTTGTCCTGGAAAATTGACTACACAGTGTTAAGTGTAATCTAGACGGTGACAACTAATTGAGAATCGGAAAGACTGATGGGCAGAAGTTGGGATGACGTAATAAGTGTGAGAAAATGACTAATCAGCATAATCGTGTAGAGTGGATAGAAACTAGTGGCGCATTGATAAAGTTCTTTTATAAAATTAATATGGAAATGCAGTGTTATTAGTGAACAGTAACAGAGTGGCAAAAAAATATGGATGATGAGAATAATAATTATAATGATGGTAAACTTATATTATAATATGAAGAAAAATTGTAGTAAGAACATTAATGTTGCCACACTATAGCTAGGGAATGTTTATAGCGCTTTTGAATGTGGAGGTCAGGTTTCAGATTCCCAATAGCCAATGATTCAGCTATGCAAAGATGACATACCCAAAGTGTTTTCCTGCGATACTGAGGAACTCTGTGTAGCACTGTGAAGTATTCATGTGGGGTAGGGGTGTTCGGTGTCAAGAGATGACAAAGTGGTCGAGGAAACAGCTGGTGGTATTCTTCTCTTCTCCTGTGACTAGCTAGCTAGAATGGACAGTGTTCCAGAATACGTGTGTGGACTTGACGTAGCGTACGGCCAATATGCTTTACTCCACACGAACTAGTAAGCTGATAAACACATATTTAGGTGACTAGAAGTGGTATCTTATCCTTAACACGACTGGATAAACTGTCTGCTAGAGAATGTGATAGGTAAGCTGGCTGCTTGAAATGTCTTCTTCAGACATTTAGAAAGGCCAATCTGAACGAAGAATATTCTTTTCAATAATTTCTCTTCAGGCTGTACAATTATAAATCCATTAATTTAAGCAAACAATGGCCAGTAAAGGCAAATTAGAATCACATCAGAAAGTGTATTGTGGAACAAGTATAAAGAAGATGGGATGGAACAAAAGTCAGTGAGTTTTTTAATGTGCATGATCAATGATAGCATGGGACAAAATGAGATGAAGTAATTAATTATGTGTGTATTTATAAAATTAAATTTGTAAAATGAGATGATGAATTCCAACGTTTCCTGCGTTCGGCAATCTGATCCGAACTTCTTTAGGGAAATTAATCGAAATTAACATAACAGAGGTTTATATAGAAAAGGAACATTTCTTGTTTTTGAAACTTTGTCCAATCATGTTGTTCCGTTTATATATAAACCTCTGTTATGTTAATTTCGATTAATTTCCCTAAAGAAGTTCGAATCAGATTGCCGAACGCAGGAAACGTTGGAATTCATCATCTCATTTTACAAATTTAATTTCATAAATGTCTACTTCTCACTCGGCGCTCAATTATTTTGTAACTATCCGGTCAAATCTTGATCATAGTTCATATGGATGTTTGTGTATATATCTAAATATATAGTCAACAGAAAATACAGGTTTCAAGAGTGAGTGTAATCAGGGTGTGTGAGGCAATATGAAAATAAACCAACGAATGGGGCGGTGTAGACTTAAGTTCAAGGTTGAAAATAACAACAATAAGAATGATTGCAAAATAATAACGATGGTATGGTGTAAAATTACAAGCACTACTTAAACCTCAGGTAATAAAATCACAAGAAAGGTCATGAAATCATAAAAGTCGAAAATGAACGTTTGCCAAAGAAACAGATGAATAGAAGAAGAAGAAAGGAAAAGAAAATTTTGAAAGGAATTTATGGTGTTAATAGAGGATTTGTTGGGTTTACTGTAGGCCAAGGTAAACATACAGGTTGAACATATTTCTTCTGCATGAAAAGAGATGGTCTTCTGGTATTAATTGCAACCGCTTCAACTCCTTATAAAATATGATATTTATTGTCGATGAAATCGCCGAATCTAATTCCTCAAAAAAACGAACACAACTGTTGAAAGGCTTAGAAAGCCAAACTCCCGAAAGTAGATTTTCTGTAATTCCAGAAGGGTACGTTCATAACTTTTCTAGTGTGACTCTTGATAAGCTACAGCTTGAAGCGTTATCTCTAGGACCTAAGTTTCGCGATTTTCGTACGGAGATTAGTCAGATTGACATTGATGTACAGTTCGAGAACCTCTATATACAAACAAGGGACTTGGTCGGCTCCTCTGATGAGGACCTAGAAAGATTCTAATCAACCCTGGTAGACTGTTGCTATTAGTATAGACAGAAGGATAAGAATAAGCCCCATAGTATACTCACAAAAGAGCATCGAGAAGCTGTCAAAAGACAAAGACAAAATGAAAACATGGTTGTCACCAGACCGGATAAGGGACCGGGGATAGTAATTATGGATAGACAGGACTACATTAGCAAGATGAACTCCATACTAGCTGATAGCAACAGGTCTCAGAAGCCGAAAGTAATTAAAGATCATACGGAGAAAGTAGAGAGAGAGAAATAACAAAGTTATTACAGTGTTTGAAAGGTAAAGGGTATATATCACCAAAAACTTTCGAAAACATAAAACCTTCATGGAGCACCATCTCACGCATGTATGGCTTACTGAAAGTGCATAAATCAGGAGTGCCTCTACGCTCCATACTAGATATGTCTCATTCACCCTATCATGAGACGGCAAAGTGGCTGGTACAGCTAATTCAACCCTTGCATAACGAGTTAGTGAAGCGTAGCGTCAAGGATACCTTTCAATTTATTGACAGGATGAAAAACTTGAACGCAACTGGCATGGCATCACATGGCATCACTTGATGTTTCATGTTTATTCACTAATATGTCTCTAGTGGAAACCATCGATTATATCTGCGAACAGATTATAGAAGGGAAATTGTGCACTAATATTCCCATTAGTAATCTGAAATCACTACTTGTTAAATGTACAATAAATGTTCAGTTCTTGTTTAATAATGAAATGTACAGACAGGTTGATGGAGTAGCCATGGGTTCCTCACTGGGATTTTTCTCGCGAACATATTTCTAACAAAACTAGAAAATAGTTCGATGAAAGAGGAAATAGCAAAAATGGAAATGTATTGTCGTTGCATGGATGGCATTTTGTAGTGTACGATGAAGGGTTAAGTAGTGATTTGATTTTGAGCAACTTCAATAATGCTCACTTAGTGGTCGATTTCACCTACGAAGAAGAATACAGTGACTCTTTACAGGTTCTCGACGTCCTACTACCGAGAAGACAGGATGGTTCCGTCAAAAGGACCATATTTGGAATGCTAGAGAGCAAAGCTAAGTATACACAGTTCCTTAGCTTCGTACTAATGAAATACAAATGTAATCTGATCAGGTGCTTAGCAATTAGAGTGAGGTACACTTGTTCCGAAGACTGCGTAGAGAAAGAGCTCCAGGTCATCCGAAACATTCTGAGCGAGAACGGATATCTAGAGAAGTTCATTAAAGCCAACATAGGTTACATTGATCGTAAACATGAACTGGCAACGGTGGAGAAAAAAGCCTTTGATTTTACGTCTCCAATTAAAGGGAAATACTTCTGCAGAGATTCTGTCGCAATGTTTAACCAGGGCGATCAAGAAAACTTTCTACTCTGCACGTCTGTGTCTATCCTTCACTAGTCGTCCAATGTTCATTCAGCAATTCAAAGATGCCTTACCTAACCTTAGCTCTTCTGCACACACATACCATTTCAAATGTTCCTAATCTTCAAGCTTTATAGGGCGCACTATCAGGCAGGATCTTCTACGGATTCGAGAACATTTACCTGCTTGGTTCAGTAGGAGGGAAATGAAGTGTATAAAAAGTTCGATCTTGTCACACTTCATCGACACTGGACATCGCATCGATGTCAACACATCTTTCAGGGTTATATACCGAATTCCAAAGTCGTTATCACGTACAGTTCGCTGAGGTCGCCTAAACATAGCTGAAGTTGTTGCAATAAGATCGACTAAACCGGAATTTTGCATCCAAAAATAACATGTCCAGACACTGATCTCACAATGACCAAATTGAGACTGATGATTCTTCTTCTCAACAAGAGTGTTCCTTCCCTTAATCCCCTTGGTGTTTTCCTTTGCTAATTATTGCAATTATTGTTATTATTATTCACCATAATTTATGCCCTTCATGCAAACATTCTCTCAATACCATCGAATTTTCCATTTATACTATCCCCACTTATTAGTAGTAGTGATATTATCTCTTTTCTCAACATACGCCTCCACCTGTTTCATTCCATACATTGTTTTTTTCATTACGAACCACCTCTCATTACAGTCTTACTATCTCCTCCTGTTTAACACAGACCACTCTGTACTAGCCACTTACTCACTCACTCACCTGACACCTTTTATAACCTTGAACTGACTTACTTGTCAATTGTTTTCCTATCCCACACTCTACAAATCTATTATGACGACTAATCACCATCATCATTGTCTCGCATTTCACAATATTTTGTAATCGATTTCAGCCCAGAGAACGTTTGTCTTTCACATAAATACGACTATTTATTTTGACACCCCATAACTACTAATCTGTTATTCTACGTGAAAAATGTATCCGTCGCATAACTAACTGGCCATCGATACTGTAATGACAACAAATATTGTAACTGTTTTATAATTGTAAGAACCTGAAGAGGAGAAATTATTGAGAAGAATATTTTTCGTTCAGATTGACTTATGTGCGTCGGTGGCACAGCGGTTAAGACGCTCGCTTACCATGCACATGGTCCGGGATTCGATCAGCTGCCAACGCACTTCTTTACCTCGCTAAACCAGTAATAAGACTGGTAAAAAGGAAAGGTTGGGCATGAGGCTAGCAACCCTATTCTGTAAAATTAAACACCACTGCTACAGAAACTTCAAGCCACTAGCTTGAGGCCGTTGTGTTCCTCTGGGAACGTGAAGGAAATAAGTATAACATTGACTTTTAACTCATGATATGGGAATATTTCACACGATTAAATTTAGAAAGGCGGTTCCTAAGGATTTCTGCTACGATGTCACCTTTGAATTCCAGGTTCATTAAGGGGTTTTTGTTAGGAACTGTTGCGATTTCAGGCAGTGGAGGCATTTCTTTCATGTTTTTTGTCAGTAAATCTCGATGAATTTCCTAACAGATTGTATAAAGTCACTTTATCAATGTGCCACTAGTTTCTATCCACTCTACACGATTACACTGAATAGTCATTTTCTCACACTTATGACGTCGTCCCAACATCTGCCCATCACTCTTTCCAATTTTCAATTAGTTGTTGACGTCTAGATTACATCTTACGCTATATGATCAAATGTCTAAGACAAATGTTACCGGTATCTGATTGATTGTATGAACTCTTTGTTAAATATAAGTGCTGTATAGTACACCTGATTATGAAAATGAATCATTGAGGATAAAATTTTCTTCACTGTTTACGTCATCTTTTTGTAATGACTGAATACCGGAATATTACGTTCATTAACTGAAAGAATGTCACTTTTTTATTGGTTGCCAGATTTCATGAACTGACATTATTTGGAGAACCATTGAAAAAGTAGTTGGTAGCAGTTAACAGCAGTTTGACTATGAGGATAGATAGTCGCCAGCAATGACTTTGGCTAGTATCAGTCTTGCTATATAGTGAATTGGCAGAAGTAAGAATTCATCGGTTGGCTTTTTTCGAGCGTTCCAGTGATTTAATGATCTGCTTGCTGACTAGCAATGCAACTGGAAGATGTTGGATTCGAACCCTGATGAAGAGTGGCAAACTAGGCTGACGGAGCAACTGCTGTCCAGTTCTCCCAACTGGTTTTTCAAAGGTTCTGCGATAGATTTCAGTTCGTTATAAAATCCTCTAACCAATCGAATCAAATGAAATCCATGCAAACCAACACTTGAATATTTCTTTTTAATGCAATTTTGATATTGCCGTTGTTTGATTAGATTGAAATGTTCGATCCCTGTTGACATGTCAACTCTTAGGACCGACCTTTTGACGATATTTTGAGATTATTATTATTTCCTTTAATTCCTAGAGGAACATATGGCTTCAGCCGCGCGTCTCCATTGCGTTCGGTTTTCTGCTAGAGTTTTCACCTGGCTGCAAGTCTACAACTCACATGCTTTCATCTCCTCTTCACATGACTTCCTGGAAGTCACCCTCACACTGACGACAAAGTCGCCGCTCCCCTTTCCGGTTCCACTCGAGCGGTGGCTTGTCTAGTGATGTCACTCACTTTATGGTTTCCTCAGAGTATGGCCAATCCATCTCCATTTCTTCCTGCCTAATTGTTTCACAATCGGTTCCTGTTTGGTTGGTTTGCCCCAAAGATCCTTATTGTTGACCTTTTCTGGTCAGCCATCTGATCTTGAGTGAAGTATTGAGTGAAGACAGCTATTGATGAAGGTCTTTAGTTTGTTTGAGATGCTCTTTATGACGCGCCAAGTCTCTGATCCGTATAGTAGCACTGACTTCACACTGAAGTTGAGAATCCGGATCTTATATTCGTTTTCATGCTGAGTGTTGTTGACCTCCACACAGACTTGAGAGTAATAAAAGCTTGTCTTGCTTTTCCGATCCTCACTTTGATATCCTCGTCAGTTCCGAGTGCCTGTAGTTGAAACGATGCTTCCCAGGTAGGTAAAGGAGGTTGTTTCTTTTAGTTTCTTCCCATTTATGCTGATTGTTGTCTTTTGTTGTTGTTGGTGTTGGCCAGGAATCTTCATCACCTCTGTCTTCTCTACGTTCACGTGAGTTCCTATCTTTGATGCTTCTTCTATCGCCAACTTGTTGTTTTTCACTTGGATGTCTCCCAGTTTGTGGGAAATCAGACATATATCATCGGCGAAGTCCAGATCCTCCAAGCTTTTTGTGTGAGTCCATTTTATGCCTGTTTCCTCATTACTCGCTGTTATTTCGAGATTGATTTGATGTAATTTGCGTGATGGTGACTAGTAGTGGGATCCAGGTTACACGTCAGTGAGTCGGTGGCTCAGTGGTTAGGACTCTCGCCGACCATGCACATAGTCCGAAGTTCTATCTCTCACCGACGCACACCTAATATCTTTTGTTGGCCTGCAAAATTTGGGCTACCGATATCACATACTGAAAATTCCATACGTGTACCGAAAATACGTTATGGAATCAAGCTGTTACCAAAAATAGAAAAAAACTTTTGTTCTACGTGGGGGTCACCAGGCATGCCTACAGAGGTCGAACATTCTGTTCGAATCAGTAAACGGGTAAATGAAAATTGAGCTAAAAACAAAAATTAACTGATGCCTATTGCACGAGAGTTGAACTTCATGGCTCTATTGTTGTTATGTTCTCGTCGCTGAATTATTATTATGGTCTGGTCGAGAAACTAATAGTCCTGACGCGAGAATGCGGAAATCAGAAGACCACTAGGTTTGCGATGATACTTCTATTGTCCAAACACAAGGAGACGAAAATAAATGGTCTCACACCAAAGTGGTCAGTAAGTAAAGTAGTTCACACAAATTGTGTGAACGAAATATATATATAGCAAAATATATAGCAGACATGTCAACAACAACCATATATGGATATATGTCACTAAGCAACGGACTGTCAACAAACACTCATATTATATATAATATAAATGGAATATACATTGTTAAAGGAGACAGGTTCATACAAGTGAAATGGTCACAGACTAAGCGAGCAAACAGAAACAGAGACCAACATACACACACACATAAATATATATATGTGGATACATATCAGTTGTCCTAGTGGATAATGCTTTGGCGTTTGAAACGATAGGTACTGGGATCAGGACTCTGTGGAATAACCGTCACTCGCTAGAGGATGCAGGTAGGTCCAACTGATGGGTCTCAAATAGGACAAAGTGCGCATTCTGAAGGATGCCACTGCTCATCACCACTCACTGCATTAAGTGACAGAAAAGTTGCATGGATGTCGAAGCTAACCGTAGGGAGGAGTTTTACCTCTGGTAGATGATTTTGATTTGAAGGTGTTCTTTGAGCTAGGTGGTTGATTTAGAAGGCAAAGACTTCATCGTCCTTCTAGACAATACTACTTCACAAGAATTCATCGTTTTTATTGACTTAGAATTTGAACTTTTTTGTCATGTCGTTTGTTCTTCCTTATTATTTGGGAAATTCGATTCATAGTAATAATATGCCTGTTAATCTCTAATTCATCTGAATACCAGGCCTCTGGAAAATTTCTGATATCTTTTGCGTTGTCACTGTTTATAAAGTTCTACGTTTTCCCAGTCAGTTTGCTCTCCTCAGTTGTCTACATGTAGTGGTGTTAGGGGAGGTGAGTTGATATTGCCTGGAGATTCCTTCAAACACGGTTGACAGTGTCAGTAAGAGAAATGTTTTTCGCCATTATTGTACAAATAACTTACTATAATGCTAATATCCTATTCCATGTGCATTTATATATTCACCTGCTTTTGCGGAGCTAAGTACATACAGCATTTATGCAGAGACGTATCCCACACCACTTTGAACAGCAAGGGATAGCACAGAGTACATGAAATCATTTATACCGCAACATACAGTAGTAGATAGTGACCACTCAGCTTCTGATGAATCCTTCAGTATCATCGAGAAGGTCCGACAAAATCTGCAAACTGCTTTGCATAATGAAATTCAAGTGAATGTAGAGAAACCAACAACAACAACAGCATCGTCTGGACTACAGGCAACACAGAGATGAGGGCGTCAAAGACAGTATTAGAAAAGCAAGGCAAATTTTCATTGCGGCATTCATTGTAAAAGACAAAATTCGGATTTTCAACACAAATATAAAATCAATGTTTCTACATGATTCAAAGATTTGGCGTGTGCGCGTGTGTCAACGAAAGCATTTCCAACAAACTGTCGCACACTCTCATCAATTTTTGGCTTTGCCGGCTCGATAGTGAAGATCACATGGCCTGTCAAGGAGGATAAGTCTGTCAACAGACTAACCAAGAACCTATCGCCTAGAAAATATGCTGAAGGAGATAGAAATGTATTAGACATGCGCTGTGAAGATGGCTGAGGAACATCACACACTGGGCTGGTGATTTGCTCATCCGAGGGATATATGTAAGAGATCGTTTGAAGAGGAATCGAAAGCTTCTGGATGACCGTGGATCCGGCTAATAAAGACTGTGGAGAAGACAGTGAAAATGACAACTTTTAATTTAATTTTTGGTTATAGCTTGATTCCACACTGTATTTTTGGTACAAGTATGAAATTTTCAGCATGGATATCGATAGCCCAAATTTTGCAGGCCGACCATTGATATCAGGTGTGCGTCAGCCGGGGATCGGACCTCGGACCATGTGCACGGCCAGCGACAGTCCTAACCACTGTGCCACCGACGCACAGAATCCATGAGAATAATAATAATAATAATAATGATACTGTAGACCTCATACAGTGGCTAAATATTAGAATGTGAACACACTGCTTCTGGAATCAGTATACACCTTTCATGTGACTATGCGTCAGATGATAATGATCAGAGTCAAGCAAACTAATAGATAAGAAAACTCGTTCTACCCGGATATTCTTCAGTATAAAAGGAATTAACTGAAAACTCCAGAAAGGAAGTTTTCATACATTATAGATTACACTGACAGCTGAAATACCAAAGAATATATGTACAAAAGTTCCACTTACTACAAATGCAGAATTATCCGTTGATGATGGATCTACAATGTCGTCGCCTTCTGACATTTGATGATGCATTTATCATCTAACTATAAGTGTTAAAAATAAAACTTAAATGAATAAGCCTAACTGATTCTGTGAGCATAGCTTATCGATTAACGTGGTAATTAAGGTCAAGGTTAGTAGAAGAAGAGGTTATTTTAGTAACTCGTGACTATCTCTCTCTCTCTCTCTCTGAAAATTGAAGATTTGAAAGGGTTGTTAATTTTATGAAACTTAAATAATGATGACAACCCATCGTTTGATCTAAGTGAATAACCTCAGAAAATTTGATAGATAGCCAGCCTCATGTCGGTTTTTGAGCAGATCTCCCGAGACTAAAATATATTCTTGGCTGACAGATTTGTGAAGATATTATTGAATTCAAAGAGGATTTCGTGACAAAATGAAATCAGTTGAGGAATCACTACAAACTAGGAAGCACTTGACAACTTCTTCATCTTGGTTTGGAGCTTTTCAGTAGCACTCAACCATGATGTGACCACAAGCGGAATAAGGAGCTTCAGGTTGTGAGAGGAAAACTTTAACTATCAGTCATAGGGTCAGAATCTGATGACTCATGACTTCTAGCTACTGTTAATTCTCATTTGAGTATCATCTCTATCGACTGCTAATGAAATCTATTATTATTATTGCTATTATTATCATTACAATTCTTTCGGATTTCGATGGGAACATAGGACTACAACAGCGTTTCTCTATATTGCTCTATCTTTTGAAGTCCTCTTCAACTGACCTCCCTAAAAGCATTCATTTCCTACTCACGAAATCTCCTCCATATCATCGTTGAAATGATGCCCAACTCGTCGTCTCCAATTCAACTTCCACACGAGGGTCTGACGCTTTGATGTCACCTACTAACGTCCTCCTACTTGGGGTGTGTTCCATTCACATCCATTTTCTTGTGCATATTTGTTGAGTAGTTGGTTCTTAGTTGGCTTGTTCCATGAAGTTTCTTGTTACTGACTCATTCTGACCCATCATATGACCTTCTGTATGGAGCAATTGAAGTCAGATGTCGATATGAGTCTGCGACAGGCTGTTGGAAGTCCTTATCGCGACACTCTTGCCAAGTTTCTGGCCCATATATATATAGAACATATTAACATTTGTGCTGAGGATCCAAATTTTTTTTGTTTGTGCTGTGGAGTGCAGAAGATTTGCGAACTGATTTCAGAGTGATGAAGGCGTCTGGCATACCTTTCCGTCTTCCTGTGTAATTAGTTACAAATAACAAAAAAAAATCAAGTGTTTATTGATCATGAATCTGGAAAATATTTCGAGAATTTTTGTGAGTGAACTAAATAGCATAAATAATAGCGGACCAGCAAAATGTAAGGAAAAACGACTACGCAATACAATACGAATAAAAAGTCAATCTAAACGAAGAATATTCGTTTTTCAATAATTTCTCCTCTTCAGGTTCTTACAATTATAAAACAATTATAATATTTGTTGTCATTACAATATCGATGGCCAGTTAGTTATGCGACGGATACAATTTTCACGCAGAATAACAGATTAGTAGTTATGGCGTGTCAAAATAAATAGTCGTATTTGTGTGTGAGACAAACGTTCTCTGGGCTGAAATCGATTACAAAATATTGTGAAATGCGAGACAATGATGATGGTGATTAGTCGTCATAATAGATTTGTAGAGTGTGAGATAGGAAAACAATTGACAAGTAAGTCAGTTCAAGGTTATAAAAGGTGTCAGGTGAGTGAGTGAGTAAGTGGCTAGTACAGAGTGGTCTGTGTTAAACAGGAGGAGATAGTAAGACTGTAATGAGAGGTGGTTCGTAATGAAAAAAACAATGTATGGAATGAAACAGGTGGAGGCGTATGTTGAGAAAAGAGATAATATCACTACTACTAATAAGTGGGGATAGTATAAATGGAAAATTCGATAGTATTGAGAGAATGTTTGCATGAATGGTATAAATTATGGCGAATAATAATAATTGTAATAACAATATTATTTGTAATAATAAGCAAGGAAACAAACCAAGAGGGTTAATGGGAAGGAGCACTCTTGGTGAGAAGAAGAATTATCAACCCAAGTTTGGCCACGGTAGGAGCAGCATCTGGACATGTTCTTTTGGATACAAAGTTCATGCATGTACCATTTGAAATGTTCTTGAGCTTCAAGCCATATAGGGCGCACTATCGGACAGGTTCGTCTACGGGTTCGAGAACATTTACCAGCTTGGATCAGTAGGAGGGAAGTTAGGTGTATATAAAGCTCGATCCTGTCACACTTGGTCGATACTGAACATGGCATCGACGTCAACACAGCTTTCAGGGTTATATACTGAATTCCAAAGTCATTATCATATACAGTTCGCTTACGTCTGCTACACATAGCTGAAGCTGTTGCAATAAGAACGACTAAACTGGAACTATGAATCCATAAGGCACATGTTCAGAGATTGTTTCTACTGTGGTCAAACTTAGAATAAAGTTTCTTCTTCTCACCAACAGTGCCTCTTCCCCTCATCAATCTTGGGTTTTTTTCTTTCTTTGCTTATTATTACAAATATTATCATTACAATTATTTTTATTCGTCATAATTTATGCCCTTCATGCAAACATTCTCTCAATACCATCGAATTTTCCATTTATACTATCCGAACTTGTGATCAGTGATATTATCTATTTTCTCAGTATATGCCTCCACCTGTTTCATTTCACACATTCGTTATTTAATTGTAAACTTCTCATTGAAGTCCTACTATCTCCTCCTGTTTAACACAGACCACTCTGTACTAGCCACTCACTCACTCACCTGACAGCTTATATAACCTTGAACTGACTTACTTGTCAATTGTATTCCTATCCCACACTCTACAAATCTATTATGACGACTAATCACCAGCATCATTGTCTCGCATTTCACAATATTTTGTAATCGAAAATAACTAAATACATAAGTAGGTGTTAAGTGAGAATATTGTTATTAGGGTAGACGAAGATTAATTACTGTTTCTTTCTGCGTAGAGAAGCTTCCATTGAGTTGTTTGACGGCGATAGATTCAGCGAATCGAAGGAAACCTGGGAGTACTGGACAGCAGTTTTCTCATCAGCCTGGTCTGGCACTCTTCAGCATTACGCACCCAGCATCATGGTTTGAACCCTTCCAGTAACAAGGCTAGTTAGTTCATAGATCATTAAATTACTGCCACCCGATTCAATGGCCAGACGATGAATTCCAACTCGTGCCAAATCACGACCTAGGGCGACTGGCGCTAGCCGATGTCTTTACTCACGAGTATCTTTCCTCATACCTGCTCTGCTGTACCCCAGTGGTCAGGACTTGTCAGTAGCACACAGTAACGAAGTACTTCAAGGTTAGTCAGTATTAATTTACTCAAAAAGCACTATTTTATCAAAATATAATGAAAATTAATAACATTGTGAATGAGCCTTCCATACTTCTAGAGTAACCCATAATGATAATAATAATAATCTGATTTATCGATCATCTGGTTCTATTTTAGTAAACAAATTGAAATCAACTCAGATATAGAAGCAGATCTAAACATAAACATCAAGATACACACTATTTGCACATTCCATTTTATTTTTCCACACAACCTCCACTTATATGGTGTGATGTCGATGAATTTGTGATCTATGCAGAATATCACCCCACCAATTTATAGTAAACTGAGTACCACGTAACATCGGAGGAAAAAGATAATCACGTCAGGAATACTGTGCGTCTCGCGTGAGAATTTCATGGTTGGCAAATCCTGTCCATTTCAACTGAATAGATATTTGGATGAGTAGTTAGTTATCCAGAGAAACTGATGTTAGATTAGTACGAGACATGTAGACGAGCAATACTCTTTTCAATTACATCTTCTTCAAGCTTGACTCTAGTCTAGCTAGTTTTATATATAGAAAAGTAATAGATAATATGAACTCTTCTTTTCGTCATGTTGATGAGGTGTTAATTACTCTTGTTGAGAAGGCTGACAAGAATGAAATGTTGATGAGGTCGAATGATGCACATCCATCTGTGATCTTCACTTGTGAGGAAGAACATGATGACAGACTACACTTGTTTGATGTTTGACTAACTAGGAGAGAGGGTGATTCACTCGAGAGAGATGTCGATATAAGGTCTACATGTGTAGGATAAGGTGTACATTTCTTCGGTTTCGTGTCAATCCGATACGAAATCAATTTGGTGAGACGCTTCAAGAATAGAATGAGACGGATCTACACCGATGACTCCTTTGAAAATGAAATCGAATAAATGGAAAATATGCTTGTCCAAATCGGTTCTCCTGGTATGCTTGTGAGGAGACACATTAATCGACAAGGGCGAATAAAATCTTGTTTTCAACATTGTGATTTTCATGGCTGCACATTAGTGTTCATATATATATCTTATTGATTTACAACAAAAATAGTAGTAAGTTTTATTTGTGTGTGTGTGCGTTAAATTTTGACAGAGGGTTTGCGAGACTATTGGTGTACTGGATTACAAGTCACACTTGATTAGAGATATATAAATCAATAATCAAAATAAATAAATAAACAGAGATCAACCTAAGGTTCATTAGATAAGGGTGAAATAGATAATGGGAAAATAAAGTACATTCGGATATGTGAATAGGTGAATATAATAAGATGGGGACACGAAATGGATGGATGAGTGAAATGTTATCAAAGTAGTAGACTAGATAAAGTGTTACAATATGATAACATAAAGTGAAATGATACAAAACAGAACAAAAATGGAATACGGAATAAAAAAATCAAGATCATGGGGTCATAACGAAAGAGGTTGTACAAATTGTTTTTCTACACAAACTTCTGGCTTTATGTTATGCATTGCTAAAGCCTTTGCTGTACAAACCAAATGCACTAGTGTGCTCCCTTTCGGCCAACATTATCGAACTTTGTAGACTATATTGAACGATGTTTCAGATGCTGCGTGGTGGTCAGTATCCACAATATATTGCAATATCGTTGAAAGAATACCTCTACGTTCTCCTTTGCTCAGAAAAACTGTGAGGTGCTCTTGAACGTGGCTGGCGGTGGTGTGTGATTTTCGACAAACGTCCTATGTACCTAGCACCTCAATAGCAGGTGTATCTTATTTATTTATTTTTATTTTTTATTACAGTTTGATTCCACACTGTATTTTTGGTACATGTATGGAATTTTCAGCGTGGATATCGGTAGCCCGAATTTCTCAGGCCAACCATAGATATCAGGTGTACGTCGGCGTGGGCTCGAACCCCGGACCATGTGCATGGTCGGCGAGAGTCCTAACCACTGTGCCACCGACGCACAAGTGGTTTCGCAACACACTGGATGGCTGTTAACACTGGCTTTGCTACAGGCGGTCCTAGTTCATGTATTTGGATCATTCAGGGGTTTCTCATTGTTTTCAAGTTTCCTTCTGTTCCGAAACTGCATACAGGCACAACAGATTCACACTTCTCATGTGACTCAACTTTGTTTGATTTCGATTCCCTGACAATTTACCTGATTCTTTAACTGATAATATACACTGATGGTATACTCAACTTCTCGAAAAGCTTCAAACCGCGTTCTGGAATATCCAGGTTTAATATGCTCTTCGTAAACCTTGCCAATATCAAACCTGATCGCATTCTCCTCACCAGATTGACTGGTAGACTGCTGCAAGCTGTAAACATGCATGTGAAAGACATTGTTTTTTCCAGATTTCTACATACTAATTAATCAACTGAGCAAGAAACAATAACCTCAACCAGCAAATGAACCAGAAAGAAAACAGGTTTTGTCAGCTAAACACGTTCACGTGTATATTTTCCAAAACTTCTACGCAGAACTACTTCATTAATAGGAGAAAAACAACTAAAACATTCCAACCAGGCATAATAATAATAATAATTGCTTTATTCCAAAAACAGTACTCATGATACAGCAAGGAATTTTCAGCATTCAGTACAATATTGCATCTAATTTACCCAAAAACGACAAAAAAAAATTAAAAATACACAATACATAATAGTAATAAAACGATTGTTGTAGCAGCTACGTAGCAAAATACTGTGTGCCATACGGAGAAAAATATGTATAAAGTACAAAATTGTAGTAATAATAGTAATACCAACTAATATAAAATAGCAGAGTAACGATTTAAACGATAGAAAGTGTGACACCATAAAATACAGAAAGATGAACGATAAAAGGGTCGATTCACTGTGCTAATTACATAGTAACTTGTAAGTTTCACGTCTAACAGAGTCTTCGTCACATAAAGTACGCGCTAAATAGGGTATTGTAGAATTTCTATACTTAGTAGTACGAGCATATATCTTTTTATATTGACTTCTCGTCCTACCTGATGAGATACAAGGGGACAGGTGTGAATAAAGGGGGTGCAGAGGGTCTGACATTATAGCCTTTGCCCATTTCGTACAGGAATTTATATGCCTCTCGACTATAGTATTAGCGAGCTCATGCAGTGGCAGACCACAAGCTCTACTCACAGCATTTAATACTCTTCGTAATATGATATAATCTTTTTTGAGAAGCCCAGGAAAGATTAATGGAGAGCAGTAGAGTACAATAGGTAAAATACAGGAGTTTAAAAATTGCAAAACTAAAGGTTGGTTGATACCTGATTGTCTTAACTTTTTAATGTAGAAGGTAAGACGAAACATTTTCTTAGAGATAGATAAGATATGGGATGACCATGAAAGGTCAGAGGAAAAAACTAGTCCAAGGTATTTAATACTTGATTTGGTTTCAATTTCCGTGCCATCTATGCTACAGGGATCATGAGAGTTAACTAGTTCAAGTAAGTCACGTCGATGCTTGAAAGTAAAGTCAAGCACCTGACATTTGGAAGGATTTAATATAAGACCATTTGACTTGGACCAGTTGTTGATGTCCAACAGAAAGCTATTAAGTTTGGAGCTGTCAGACTCGGAAGTGATAGGCAGTGATACAGTCAGATCATCTGCATATTTGACAAAGTTAGTTTCGTTTGAATGAGGTAGGTCATGTAGGAAGAAAGAAAAAAGAAAAGGAGAGAGGACAGCACCTTGTGGAACACCGGATTTTGTAAGCGAGGTAGAAGAAGATTTGCCGTTATATACAGTATACTGCATTCTATCAGAAAAATAGGAATGCAACCAACTCTTAGCCCAGGATCCTGTTTGTGTCAACGATAGCTTATTTAATAAAAGGCCCCTAGGTACAGAGTCAAAAGCAGATGTGTAGTCTAAGAAAGCACTACGAACATATTTAGCACCTTTGTCTAAACAAGAGACAACATTGTGATATAAGACAACCGCAGCATCCAAGGTACTTCTACCATGTTTGTATGCAAATTGTTTAGGATCATTAAAAGGTTTCAAAGCGGGTTCAAGACGAAGTAAAAGTAATTTTTCCATCAATTTTAAAAAGGGGGAAGTAATTGCAATAGGCCGAAATTTAATATCAGAACCAGAAGATGGTTTTGGTATAGGGATAATTTTAATGTTTTTCCATGCAAAAGGTAGAACGTTACCGGAAAAAGAGGCATTAAAAATGTTAGTAAGAGGATAACACAAAATATCAGCACAATTCCTGAGGACAATGGCAGGTATGCCGTCAGGACCAAGGCTTTGAGAAGGCTTAAGAGACCGGAGACATTTAAGCACATCAAGGGTATTAAAACCACTAAAGTTATTGTCAATATGATTTGTATCATTTGGAAGGGTATCAACAGAAGAGCGTATGAAAGATTTATTAAGAGTGTCAACATTAAGAGATGGAACAGAAATACATCGCTTACCGTTAGTAATTTCTTTGAAAAGTTTCCATAAATTAGAAGGGGTTTTACATGACAAAAATCTTTGATTATATAAAACACTTAGTCTTTTTATTTCCAGTTTTATCAGCATGTTTAACTTTTTTACACCAGGCTTATCATTAGTTTTGAACAACAGTTCTTTATTTCTACGTAGCTTTTTGAGATATGGCGAAGATAAGCGATCAAATCGGATGAATAATGTTTCTTTAGGACAACATATTTCGAAACAGAATTTAAGATAATCGGTAGTGTTTGTGATTGTTTCATCTAATGTTTGTTCTGTAAATAAGTCCCAGTTAGTGTCTTTCAACATGCATCTGAGCTTGTCTAGGTTGTCTTTTGAGTAGCATCTCCGTTGAACTTTACTGTAGAGGTGAGAGAGGACACCTTTGTGTGATTTGGAATATATTTTAGGCAGCACACGTATGATGCAGTGGTCAGAATTAAGTAGAGGAGCACGTTTGCGAGCTTCATATATACCAACATCATTGATAAATACCAGGTCCAGTTTTTTACCAAGACGGGTGGCAAAGTTGACAATATTGTCATGACCAAGTGATATAAGGAAGGAGCAATCGCTTCCATTGAAGTCGCCAGTTACTATTGATAAAGAGTTCTCGAAACAAGCTGCAGCAAAAGCGGTGAATTCATCGGCGAACATAGATAAATCCAATATGGTACAGCCAGGAGAGACATAAACATTAGAAATATAAATGAATTTGTATTTTGAAATGTGTTTCGGGCGACATCTCACAGTGATGCAATCAATGAAGTCATTCGAGAATTTGAAACAAACTTTGTTTGAAATGGACCATTTTGAGTGAATAAAAGTTGCAACACCTCCACCACACTTTTTCTTGGAACAAATACGGTCTTGTCGAAAAACATTGAAATTGTTTAGAGACACAATATTGTCATCGTATGAGTCATGGAGCCAGGTTTCTTGCAGAGTGACAATACCAGTATTGTGGTAGGTACTAGAAGACAACAGAGACTGAAAATCCAGAATTTTATTAGGCAGGGACCGGCAGTTGGTACTAATGATAACTGGAACAGTGGTGTGATGTATGGGTGTAGATTTTAAGGCACGCTGCCAACCTCCATGGTGCTTTTTCTTGAGTTTATTGCAAATATGAAAGTTTTTGGGTTTAAAACGTTTTATAAAATCCCGGGAGTAGATAATACGATTAGAATGCATAATGTGATATGTAAATACCAATAAAATACGAGTAAATAGATGCAAAATGTACATGGAATGTGGTAGCCCAAAAATATTCAAACAGGCCGCCAAGGTCATTCGATACAACGTGTGAAGCAATTGTAATGAAATGAATGCACTACCCTGATGGTAAAAACTTCCGAAACATACGAAATTAGTCATTTTAACAGAAATGGCAACAGAAATGAGGTGAAACGCATCACTTGTGAACAATGCGCATCAAGATGAGTTGTGAATAAATGCAGGATAAATGGGAAAACCGATGTGTAAACGAACGGCTATGGAAATGCAATCCAACATGGCCGACTAACATAGACGAACATGTACAGATAAATACACATGGAATCAGACAACCTAGGTAACATTTCGTTGACATTAAGGGGCATCAGTGCACGGCTAGAATAGGTTATTCATAAAGCGGCAGCAGAGAACATTTTTTCTCAATGATCTCGTGTAGACGAGTTTTAAGTGTCTGACTCACAATGTCACCCCTAAATTCTAAGTTTAGATGCAACACTTGTTCAACTACCTTGCCAATCTCTGTATTTCCTCCACTTGATTTGCTATTGTCCCCTACGAAGCGTAGTGGATATCCGTTCTCAGTGAAGGTTTCTTTCAGTTGTTTGAGTTAATCACCAGCACTATTGTTATGTACTCGTCGCCAAGTTATTGCTATGTACTCGTCGCCAATTTATTGTTATGTACTCGTCGCCAAGTTATTGCTATGTACTGGTGGAGAATTTAATAGTCCTGACGCAAGAAGGCGGAAATCAGAAGACCACTAGGTTTGCGATGATACTTCTATATTCCAAACACAAGGAGAAGCAATAAGTGGTATCACACCAAAGTAAGTCACACAAGATTGAGAGCGAAATATATATAAATGTCCAGACAAGTATGAGAACAAATCAATAGACAGTCTTAACATGAATGGCTAATTATAATGGAGTATCGATCCATATATGTATAGCAAAATATAGCAGACATATCAACAACCACACATATAATATGGATATATGTCACCAAGCAACGGACTGTCAACAAACACTCATATTATATATAATATAAGGGGAATATACATTGTTAAAGGAGACAGGTTCATACAAGTGAAATGGTCACAGACTAAGAGAGCAACAGAAAGAGAGACCACCATACACACACAATATATATATGTGGATACATATCAACTATCTTCACAGTAAATTCTCTGGACCCATGCTGAGAGAGAAAGGGATTATAATCCGTTGTCTGTCTATTGGGACAAAACTGTAAAAATTGGTCTCCGTCGAGATTCTGTAATATGAACGATGATAGTCACTTCATTCTAAGAAATCAATTTTCATACGGAATGGAATTTTTAGCGTTGTTCACATAGCAACAATTTATCTGCTTGCCAAATAAATAAATAAATAGATAAAATGATAAAATTGTAAAACCTGGTAGTTTATAGTAGAATAATTAATATATGTGAAACTAGTAATAATAATAATAACTCAGTTACTAATTTTCTGTTTATTTACAGGTTGAAAAGTAGGTTTAATGAGCTCTTTTTGTGATATGATATTTATTTGTCTGTTCACACAAAAGGCGTGCTAAATACAGTGTGGCTGAGTTTTGGTATTCCGTTCGTTGTTCGCGCATAAAATTTTTAGAAGTTGGAGAACAAGGCAGATTTCCAGCATCACACAAGATGACTTCAGCTGACTGTTTGTAAGACTTCGAACACCTGTCAACAACAACTATTTGAATTAGTCTTGAGATAGACACATCTACCCCTAACCCTGCCTAAAACCTTCAAACTACTACACTACTAATATAAGACAGCCTTTTTTCGATAAGCCCAAGGAGGAATAAAGGGGAAGAGTAAAGAAGAGTGGTTGGAGTATTTGAAATAATAAGGTGTAAGAGAAGAGGTTGAGTTATACCAGAATGTCTCAACTTTCTAATGTAATAAGTCAAACGAAAGATTTTCCCAGAAGTCAATAAAATATGGGATAACCCACAAAGATTTGAGGAGAAACTGATACCGAGATAGGTGATATTCTATTGATTTCCTTCTAGTCTCAGTGACTTCATGAATCGATCTGTGTAAGTGTTTTTTCACTTCTGAAAGTAAAAATATTAGTCTATTAATTGGAGAGATTCACTTCAGGACCGTTTGAATGAACGTTTTCTTTGGTTAACCTCAGACAGACAGCCATTCATCTTAGAGTAATCTAATCTAAGAATGACTTGGAGAGGAATTCTCACTTCATCAGCATGCTTCATGAAATTGTCGTCTTTAAAATGAAGGATGTGGTAACTCATAAGAAAAAAAGACAAGAAGAAAACAGAAGTGGAGGAAATACAGCTCCATGAGGCTCAATAGTTTTAGTGATCAAAGTGCTGGAGAGCTCCTTATTAAGATTGGTGTGCAGTTGCCCACATGAGGAATAGGAAGACAATCAGCTTGTATTTGAATTTACACCTTATTGGAGTGAAATGGACACAGCTAATTAGTATTTTGTTAAGTTGCTGATGAATAGAAATTTCTTCCTTAAGTGCCATCGGATACTACATTATCTTAGATATTTGCCATGAAGTAAGCGAAGTAGCTGACTGTTCAAGTCAGTTTCGATTTTCCCGTTGATTGATTGCATTGAAATGTTCGGCCTCTGTTGACTTGTTGGCTTCTAGTACGGACGCTTTGACGATGTCTGAGGATTAGGCAGAAGCGATTCGGTGGTTTGTGACACTTAATAGAATCGACAATAGGCATTACGTCCAGTTGAGTATTCGTGCATTCACCAGTGAGTGACGGTGTTCCCACTGAGACTCGAACCCAGTTCTCATCGTTCTAAGCGCCGAAGCATTATTCAGCAGGCCATTCTAGCCACGAAGAAATCATTACTCAGTGGGGTCGCTGACACATCCAATTGATGAACACCAAATAAGAGGAGATGCGCATTCTGGATTCGAATCCTAGTTGCCATCAGACAAGCTAGGCCAAGCAGCTGTTTAATCCACTCGTGGGTATTGCTCTCCATTAAAACAACACAAATTGGTGATGAAATTGATATTCAGATTGATCCTTTGATATATCAATCACTATTGTTGGGATAGGAAATCACAGTTGATTGAACCATATAAGTCATCATATTTTATGTCGTGTGTACTCAACTGAATACATAAGTAATTCATACTGTTCTTCATAATGTTGTTAGATATTTTGAATAGTTTCTTCTACATTTCGAGATGTAACATAATTTTATGTATTATAAAGAATCAGATACTCGTCCCACAGCAACTATTGTTCATTCCTTGCTTACCTATCCTTTGTTCCAGTCTCCGTTGACTTCAACTCTGTTGACTACTACTGATCACTAATAATTAGTTGTTGTTATTATGTAGTCCCGACTGTTGTTTGTTTATTTGTTCACTCCCCGTTGAGCTTGATTGTTCTAAACCCCTTTTTTCTTTACCTGAACACTGATGGGCTGTCTAATCTGGTCGTCGATTGCCTTTGATACGGCTTTGTTGACTTTATGTATTGCAGCTCAATGACAGTGCACTTGACAGCATTTAGCCGAAGACAATTCATAATTTGAAGTTTTTATACTCAATATTTTAATGTATAATACAGTAATTTAGATAAATCCTTTATTTTAAGATTGAAAACGTCACTCAGACGTTCGATGAATTAATCGATCACAGTTACCGCTGTAGATTTCTTAAAAGAAGTCTACAATTGTGTGAGGCAAAATTTCGGGAAGATTTCGTGAAGATAAACTTCAGGAATTGATTGTTGTGGTGAGTGGGTATTATCAGCAGCGTGAACCGGCCACTTTATTTTATATTTTTTTGATTACAGCTTGATCTCACACCATATTTTTGGTATAGGCATGGAATTTTCAGCGTGGATATCGGTAGCCCAAATTTTCCAGGCCAACCATAGATATCAGGTGTGCGTCGGCGTGGGCTCGAACCCTCGACCATGTGCATGGTCGGCCAGAGTCCTAACCACTGTGCCACCGACGCACTTTAGGGAGCCTCATGTTGTTTCCGAGATTGAGAGCTGTACTGAGAATTGTGGGATTGAATGACTTCACAAGAGAGATAGCACTGGTATATGTACATGGGACCTTTTACACAACAATAACACCTAATCAGCTATCTGGTTGTCAGCGTGTGAATCAATGAGTATCAAATGACTCGGCGTGGTCACTGGTATAATTAATGAAGCAGTACTGTATGTTATGTATGTAATGTACCTCTGAGCACGTCAAAATATAATGGACAGGAGTAGCAGCGAATTGAAAAGCTTACCGCAACCCACGCCATACTACTGCTGATCAACACATAACCGTTACTTCCTGTTGATAGACACCTTGAAAAATGTATTCTCTGGTATCAGGCAACTGGGTCAACTTTAAAACAGATATGTATGAAAGTTATTGAAATTAGACGAAGGAAAGCACCTAACAACTCATCTATCACTCAGACCACTCAATGATGAATGCAATTAGTCAATCAAACATCAAGACGTAATGGCGGAGCATATTGCTTTCAGTGAGACCTTCTTCAGGCTCTTCTCTAAATTACGCAGATATATATATATATATATATATATATATATATATATATATATATATATATATATATATATATGAAACATTTAACCAGTGACGTTGAGTGTGTGGATCAGACAAATAATAATGTGTTAAATGTCTTGAACGTCAGTAACGACGATGATCACGATGGTAACAAAATAACGATAATGAGGTCTATGCAGGTGATGATACGAATAACGAAGGTAGTAATCTGTGTTTATGTGGTCGATTCAATAAATAAACTGGGTCAGATCCTAAAAGTCACATAATACTAAACAGGAAGTAGACAGACAATCAAAACTCAAAGAGGTAAATATCAAAGAGGTACTAGGGAAATGGAAATTACTAGAAGGTGGGAGGCTTTTAATTAGAATTTACGTAGGCCGAGGGAGAGACAAAGGTAGAACAAATTTCTTTTTTTGTATGCAAATACTAGGATTGTCCTCCCAAATTATCATAACTTCAGCTATGTTTTAAAATAAAAGGTGGGTTTGAATTGCGTTAGAAATTTTCTACGGATGCGACATACAGCTTTGTATACACTTCTCCTGTCCACTTGGGAGCGGGGGGGGGGAACAAAATGGGACTTCTCATAGATTTTGTTTTGCCTTTACCGAACCATGAAGGAAGATGCTCAGCAATAGGTTTCTTGAGTTGTCCTTTATAGTTTGCTTATGCTGCAGGAGCAGTTTAATTTGTAATTGTATATAGAAGTGGTACAGCTAGGCAGCTTATCTTCTGCTTTACCATTCATAATTGGTCGGCAGCTAGAAAATGACAAACGGAGGGTGGCGGCAGTATAAGCGCATTCCAATGGGTCTAGATAACCTTAAATTTAGGTAGAAGTTCACTATCCATGTCCCCGTCGAATTCCAGTTTCAAGAAGAGTTGTTTCTTTATAGCTGTTGTCATTTTACATATTTCCTGGCAAATATACGAGGAGAACCCATTTGGACCAGCGTATTTTCCAATTTATCCGATTTCATTTTCAAGGAAGTGATCTCTTCAGATCCGTCTTGTTCTGTTTCTGAGACATCTGACCAAAGTGATTTCGTATCCGATTGCAGCGAGACAGAAGAGATATGTATGGTGTCGTACAGATGTAGGTTTTCTATCGACATCTCTCTCCAGTGAATCACCCTCTCTCCTAGTTAGTCAAACATCAAACAAGTGTAGTCTGTCATCATGTTCTTCCTCACAAGTGAAGATCACAGATGGATGTGCATCATTCGACCTCATCAACATTTCATTCTTGTCAGCCTTCTCAACAAGAGTAATTAACACCTCATCAACATGACGAAAAGAAGAGTTCATATTATCTATTACTTTTCTATATATAAAACTAGCTAGACTAGAGTCAAGCTTGAAGAAGATGTAATTGAAAAGAGTATTGCTCGTCTACATGTCTCGTACTAATCTAACATCAGTTTCTCTGGATAACTAACTACTCATCCAAACATCTACTCAGTTGAAATGGACAGCATTTGGTAACCATGAAATTCTCACGCGAGACGCACAGTATTCCTGACGTGATTATCTTTTACCTCCGTTGTTACGTTTTCATCAGTTTAAAATTTACTCAGTTTACTATAAATTGGTGGGGTGATATTCTGCATAGATCACAAATTCATCGACATCACACCATATAAGTGGAGGTTGTGTGGAAAAATAAAATGGAATGTGCAAGTTGTTTGTATGTTGATGTTTATGTTAAGAACTAATAATAATAATATTAATTATAATATTAATAATAATTTTTATTTCATAGAAGTGAGTGTTAAGAAGAAGTTTTTGTATATCTGGCTTGATATCAACCTGTTTAATGAAATAGATGCAGAGTGCCGCCAAATAAATTTACTGCATTGTTTGAAGAAATCGGCCGGAAGTCTTGGAACTTCAAGTTACCCATTGCTATCACCTCTCCTTTTTTGAAAACTATGGAGAAATTACTTTAACTTAGTCTTGTACCTTCGCTTAAATCCTTTAATGACCCTAAACAATTCGCCTATAAGCACAGTAGAAGCACTTTAGATGCAGCTGCCGTTTTATATCATAAAATTGCTTCCAGTCTAGACAAGGGGGCTAAATTTGTTCGTGTTGCCTTCCTAGACTATACATCTGCTTTCGACTCGGTCCCTAGGGACATCTTATTAAATAAATTTGCAGCTAGTCAAACAGAATGTTGGGCTGTTAACTGGTTACATCCCTATTTCTCAGATAGAAAGTAGTACACAGTATATAAAGGGAAGTCTTCCACTTCATTGCCTACTGAAGCTGGTGTCCCTCAGGGCGCTGTTCTTTCTCCTTCTCTTTTTTCTTTCTTCTTGCATGACTTGCCTCACTCTGATGAAATAAACTTTGTGAAGTACGCTGATGATTTAACGGTTTCAATGGCAGTTAACTCCCAGCAAGATTGTACTAAAATAAATAGCTTTCTATCGGAAGTCAGTAAATGGTCTGAGTTTAACGGTCTTTAACTGAATCCTTCTAAATATCAAACTGTTAATTTCAGCTTAAGATGTAAAAAGCAGTTAAAAGAAGTCATCGATTCTCATGACAGTTGTTGGATTGACGACAATGATATAGAAATCAAATCAGAAATTAAGTATCTTGGACTTATTCTCTCTTCTGATCTCTCCTGGTCTTCCCATGTCTTAGCGATCTCCAGTAAAATATTCCGCTTGACATTTTACATTAAGAAGTTAAGACACTCGGGTATAACTCAACCCCTCCTCTTACAGTTCATAAACTCTTGCATCCTACCTATTCTTCTTTATTGCTCACCCTTATTCTTTCCTGTTTTGCTTAAAAAGGACTATGTCACAATTCGTAGAATGCTGAAGACTGTCAGTAGGGTGAGTGGTGTCCCAGTGGACCACATAGTTAACGTCGTTGTCGATAGGCACTTGATTCCGTGCAATAAATTTGCTAAAGGGGTTTTGTCTGATTTGGAGCATCCGCTTTACCCTCAGCTCTCATCTTGCATCTCCTCAGGTAGAACAAGGAGTAACTTCAGAAAACTGTATGCTCGCACGTCTAAGTATAAAAATTCTATGATACCATACTTGGCATGTATTTTATGTGATGAAAATAGTGTCAGGCAAGAATTAACTAACCTTCTTTCATCTAGTAAATAAACAATTTCCTCCATCCATCCTTATATACCTTCAGGTTTTACTTTTATTACTTCTATTATATTTATGGTCCTGTTACTTCTCTGCTTTTTTTACTCTCAGAATTGCAAACACCAACTTATCTCCATGACGGCTGTAATCTTTGTTTTTCCCCTCACCATATCATGTAAAGAGAAGATTATATTCAGTATTTTTAAACATGTTAGGATTTCTATACCACATTGACAATACTGTGTGACACAAGCCAACGGCAATTTTCGCTTGCATTATTATTATCATTACTACCTTAGCTGTTATCATTATTTTTGCTATTTCCATTTTATATGCTGCATGATTTTGACATTACCTCTATTGTGAATGTGGAAAATTTTCTGTGTGATTAATTTGAGGAAATTAGATGCAGTAATATTGTGATTAATGCTGAAAATTCCATTCTGTATCACAAGTACTGTTTTTGGAATAAAGTAAATCATTATTATTATTATTATTATTATTGTTACACAGTTCGAAGTGAGATTCCTCCACAGTCTACTTGGGGAACTGAAATTATCTAGACCACAATATATATATGGGATTTGCTTGATCCCATAAACGACTACCAACAAAGCAGGCATTAATGTTACATAATCCTGAATGACAGCTGCTGTCAATTCACGATGTATACTGCGCAACTGTCAACCAATTTCATCAATGACCAGACTTCGTAGATCCTCTATATAGCCAGTCGCTGATGAGTATCAGATACTTTTCAAGTGTTGTTTGGCCAGCGTCGATTTGATTAGTTACAGGTCTGACGTCATTTAGAGAACCACTAGACAATATTTTCGTTGTGTTTTGACACTATTTATCAGTACGCATCCACTGAAATTCAAACCCTGTTCTTTCATGGATGGATCATTGGATCGGGTCACAGTCACTCAAATGGACTACCAGCAGCCTATCTTGTAACCGAAGGGTTCAATGAAAATCTGGGAGTTATTATAAAAAAAAGCACTCTTCTTTTAAATAGAGGCATCCTGTATACTATTATTGTCATCCTTTCCTCAAGGCTGTCTGTTGGTGAATATGGCGCGTTGTTCACCTAGTGTCAGTGCCTTGCTTTGACTGATCATTCCAAGCTCACTCAACCTTCACAATAATAAAAGATATTTCTAATAATAATAATAATATTAACAATAGTGATAATGAAACTAAAATAATTATTTTGACTACAGACGTCTCTCGATAAGTTTTGTTGAAAATATCAAATATACACAACCTGCTGACTGATTGACGTCGTTGATACAGTAAAGAAGAGAATTACTCTAAGCAGTTGATGTTCTATCTGTGAATGTGAGATCTTGAAGCAGTTAATTATCTGTTACAGAGTTAAGGTTTGTATAGCCGGCTTTACACCTACACAAAGCATCATTAAAACGATAGAAGAAGAAGAAGAAGAGAAAAGCAGAAGACTTAATTGGGACACAGGTTCATTGTGATATAACAAACACACACGCACACAGACACACAAGTATCGCGTTGTTTGTATACTTTATAGGCCAGTTGTAGAATGAATGGATTTGTTTTGTTTGGTAGATGGGTGAACTCACTGACCTTGTCTATGATCTTAAGTTATCGTACGATGATCTATTAGCAAAGAATATATATATATATATATATATATATATATATATATATATGTAAATGTATACTTGCGATTCTTGACAAATTCAACAGTAGTGTATCAACCATGCTGACGTTAGGTTTGGACAGAATTATAATTTTGATATTCTTACAGAGTAAGTTCAAAATTGTATTGTATTATTTGAATTCATTGGTCATTAGCTAGCTGGTTATTATATTATTACTATTACCATTTTTATACTCTAAGTTTCTGAGTAAGAGAAGGGGCTGAAACAAGACATCTCTACTCATGTCTTGTTCGCTGTAGTTTTCTTTAGCTTGCTATACGAATGCCTGTTAACTTTCATCTCCTTATACTATCACCTCTATGATAATCCAGGAGTTATGTCCCAACTGCTTGTTTACCTTTCTAGTTTGCCTCAACGGTTTGACGCATGGTGTCATTCAACAGCCTCCTCAGTGTGTGTGTGTCCAATCGACCTGCGTTTTCTTAGGCATATTTGTTGAGCGAGAGGTTCTTGATTGGCTTGTCCCTGAAGTTTATTATTGCGAATTCTTTCTAGTTAGCCATCTGACATTCAGTATGGAACCAATGAAAGGCATCTGTTGATGGCTTCTAGTGATATGTTGTTGAAGAAACACCAAGGGCTTTCACCCATACGGTGAGTGATTGCCCGATTTCAAACTTATTCCACCGGCAGTGACTGACTTTTGTTGTTGATTTTTTTGATATGGGTTGGTTATCTTCATTACCTCAGTCTTGTCCAATTCCATTTTGAAGTCCTGTCTTCTCTGCCCATCACTTCTGTCCACTTGTTAATTTTCGTCTACAGCTTCTTGAGTTTGTGTAACATTAAAAAAATACATCTTTCATTGAGTCCAAATCTTCAGGAGTCTTCTTGCTCTCTGATAATCCAGTCCATCACAATAAGGCATGTCGTCATTGACAGTGGGGACAGCTTCGTATCCTTGCTGCTACCTTCCCTACAAACACTTCACTGAGTGTTCCATTGTCAAAGCTGGACAACTGACTAGCTAGGTGGAATGTTTATAAGACAAGGAGGAAATTGTGTGACTTTTCCCAGGAAAACGGAACAATAAGTGTGTCTGAGGCAAATGTGACTGATCGTATAGTATGAAGCAATAAGGAAGAAGGGTGTCTTGGGCTATTATTGGTACTATGAATAGTCATTAGTATGAAATGTTATTCTTAAAGTTTTTCTTAGACTCTCACACTCAAGTTCAGCTTGACAATTGGCTAACTTTCTTGGTACTTACATACTTTAGTGTAATAGGTGTAGAGTGATCAAAGAGATTGTTGGAAGGTGAAGTGTTGTAAAAATGTGAGCAGGCAGGTGAGCGTGATTCCTCAACCAGTCCAACCAGCATGTTCAGTGAAGGCAATCCATGTACACTAGGAAGGATAGAATGTAACACTCATCGAACTGGTGTCATGGTCAGTTTAGTTTAGTCATCCATTAATGGAATGAGACTGAGACGGTATTGCTTTAAATAGACGGTTCCTGTTGAGCTATACTCATGTTTATTCTGTTTTAACATCGGTTGTCATCAAGTGCTCAACCGCCTTCTTGTTCCAACAACAAATATTAGTTGTTAATGTGAAAGTAGAACTGAGGCGTCGTGGCAGAATGCAATTCTAAATCGAATAACCTTATTTGACATAACCCACAGTGTGATGGAGGGCTGAAAAGTGAATGACGGCGCGTCGAGCACAGAATATCACCGCACCCAATCACATCTCAGTGGATTCACACTATTCGATAATCTGCTATCTGTTTCCTAATACAATTTACCATTTTCTTCGTGATAGGGTTTGATTCATTTCTACTGCACGTTGTTTTGTTGTTGAATCGATGAAGAAGGATTCCGTGATTAACCTTTCTCTGTCTCTCACTCCCCCTTCACTCAGTAATACTATTTACTAATACTTGTATCTTATCCTACCCTACTGTGTAATTATATGTGAGTGAATGTATTCCAGTGTAGAAGATAGGAGACTTGGTGAAGAAATGTTTATTAGGAATTCAATATTGCCAAATGGGGAGTTATGTATACCTTAACTTCAAACTACTACTAGCTGAGACCTTCCGTGTTCTGTTGAAATCAATCTTATGTCCGCTGTCTATCGATCGCATTCATTGCAATAGCTGATGATTTTTTCTAGACGTTGTAATTCTACTTCATTTCTAGGTGGACGTTTCGTGCATAGTCTATGTTCAGTCACTCTGACCGTCACCTGTCTACTGCTCTCCCCTGTATAGCATGCTTCACATTCTGAACACTTTACCTATTGTGACATTTTGAGAACCATATCTTTGACATTCACCAAAGCGTACTGTGGAAAATTAGAGGGTTTGAAATAGACTTTAATATTATATGCAGCAAGTAGTCTTTGAGGTGCTTCAACTGTATCTTTTCGATATGGAATGGCCAAGATTTTTCAATTTTCCGTTTTCCCTCATGCTTCTTTTTATTCAGAATATTATCTAGTAGCTTTTCCGGATAACCATTTCCAATCAAAATCTGTTTTATATTGCATACCTCGTTCTCCATATCATCATTATCTGTGATAATGTTTCTAGCGCTGTTATAACGAGATTTAAAGCTACTGGACCTTTCATTCCTATTGGATGATCTGATTGGAAATTCAAATATTTGTTGGAATATGTCGGTTTTCTGTATATTACAAAATTTGGTTTCTCGTCACTTTGTCTTTTTACAAGAGTATCCAGAAAGTTTACAGTTCCATCATCCAATTCTACTTCATTAGTAAACTCTATATAGGTAGTCATAAAGAGCATCTCAAACAAACTTCAGACCTTCATTAACAGCTGTCTCCGCTCAATACTCAAGATCAGATGGCTGGTCAGAAAAGATCAGCAACAGGGATCTCTGGGAGCGAACCAACTCAGCAGGAACCGATTGTGAAACAAATAGGCAGAAAGAAATGGAGATGGATTGGCCATACGCTGAGGAAACCAACAAGTGACATCACTAGACAAGCCCTCGGATGGAACCCGAAAGGGAGGCGGCGAGTTGGTCGTCAGTGTGAAGGTGACTTGGAGGAGGTCATGCGAGGAGGAGATGAAAGCATGTGGACAGACCTGGAGCAGGGTGAAAAAGTTGTCAGAAAACCGAAGGCGATGGAGGTGTGCAGCTGAAGCCCTATGTTCCTCTAGGAACTAAAGGATACAATAATAATAATAATATAGGTAGTCCGAGATTAGGTTAATCTCTGTTAGAAAGTTTTCTATTTCAACTTCCTTTGTGATGATAAATGTGTCATCTACATATCTGCAGCATATTCTAGGATGACAACTAAAACGTGTCAGTGCTTTTCTTTCTAGACCTTTCATATACAGATTTGCTACAGTTGGAGATGTTTGCGACCCCATTGCAACTCCATTTGTCTGACAGGATAGTTTTTCGTTAAAGGTGAAATATGCAGATTCTAAACATAGTTCTAACGTCTTTATAACGTCTTCTATTGATAATGAAGATTTAGTTAATACTTCCTGATTGTTTTCGAGTTTATGTTTCATAATATCAAGTGAATCACGTATACAAATACTAGAAAATATGGAAACCATATGAAAACTTGCCATAATTTCGTCTTCATCAATAGTTGTGTACATTACTTTTCTTTTAAACTCCTCAATATTCTTAATGTTTGAAGGAATATTGTATTGAAGTGGTTTCAGTATTCATGATATGTGTTTTGATATAGTGTATGCTACTGAATTGGTGAAATCAAATTATCGGTCTTAAAAGGAATATTTATTTTGTGTATTTTCAACCTTCCATAAAATCTCACGGCCGAGTTTGTTTTTTTGGGAGCTATTGAAAAGCAAACTGAATTGCCTAGTTTTGGTTTTGATTCTCTAAGTAGATTACATACTACTTGTGCTTTTACTTTGTTCATATTACTAGACATTTTGTTTATTGGTACTAGTGTGTATTGATCTGCTTCGATATGTTCCAAAGCTTTCTTGTCATAGTCATCTTTATTAAGAATCACAGTGATATCGCCTTTTTTTGTCAGCTTTACTTATGATAATAGATTTGTCTGATCTTAGGGTTTGTAATGCATGACGTTCGTTTTTCGACAGGATACATCCAACCTTCTCGTACAGTTCATTAGTTTCATCATCAGGTAAACGTGTTAATACATGTTCCATGGATGGGAGCAATTTCTATCGCTTTCAGTGGTTTTTGAGTTATGTTAAAGTTTTTTTTCCTTTCTCAAGTAATGCTGTTTCATGTATACATTATGTTCTCTATCTGTTGATGAGTCTAATGAACAATAACTGTGCACGAAACGTCCACCTAGAAATGAAGTAGAATTAAAGAGTTTATAGAAAAGATCAGCTACAGCAATGCAAATTATTTATGGACAGCAGGCATAAGATTGATTTTGACAATGTCGAAATTCTTACCAAAGGATTTTATTCAATACATAAAGAAAGTCCTTGCACAGTTCAACCACATCGAATGAAATAAGAAGGAGTGAAAGTAATGGACTTATCACCTATGTGGCGAACTCTAATGCAGCAAGACAGATGAGGAAATAACAAAAACCTCTATGAACCTCTGTGACCTTTAGAAAAATATTTTCATGTTCGTCACATGTGAATTGACTTCCTTTCCATAGGACAAACAACATACACTCACGCACACATCCATAGATACAAATATGCCGAATGACAATTTGGCATTAGTCAGTACAAATATATGATGACTGCTTTCATACTTCTATTAGTACAAATGTTTATCGACAAGTGACCTTCACTGGGGAACTGACTTCAATTTATGTGGAAATTTTCGACTCTATATTTTGATGATTAGTAACATGTGAATAATTCTGCTAAAAATTGTGGTTTACACAGTGAAACTTTCAGGAAACAGATCTTGTTTTGATCTTTCTTTAACACGCTGGTATTGTTTTACAAAGTTTATATTGATTCAGTCTACCTCGGCGGTGAAATTATTCCACGAAATTCGTAACACCTACTGTATGGAAAGATATAACTGTTTTTTTTCTCAAATTTTTTGACTGAATGGCGTGAATCATTTTAATTCTAAACGTGATTTCATAACTTTTGATAATTTTGACTGATCTTTATCGACTAGTTCAACCTGTGCAATTGATTTCAGTTGTCATCACTACAATGATATTTGATAAATTTTGCTATTTTCGCGTAATTGGATCTACCGAGAATTGAATCTGACAGAGTTTATCTCTGATTAGGTTTATTGGCTAGTCAGTTGAAAGGAAGGTGGGTTTCTTTAGATGCCGCCATATTTCCAGTTTCATTAGGAGTCTCACGTATGCATTCACAATGTACTTGAAATAATTGTTCCTCTTATTCATTGTAGTAACAGTTTTGCCACAAGGAATTTCTGGAGAATATGAACTGGCCTATTTAGCTAAAAATGAAGGTGACAGTAAGTTATTCATGGAATCTGAATATTTTATTGATTTGCATTTTCCACACATTCATATTCATTGAATGATTTTATTGAAATGAAGTGATTCATTTCGTGGTTGATGTGCTGAAACCAGTCAGTGTGATTCATGCAGGTGCAATTTTGATTCCCCTGCTGACCATCATCCACAAAATAGGTGTTTTATTCTGCTTTTGTCCAGTAGTATAAAGTTATTTCTAACCTATGCTAACTAGAAGATTCAACAGGGAGAGTAGATAAACTGACACCATCTAGAAGAAAAATTACAGTGACTGTGAGGACAGTACATTTGTAGGAGACTACTGATGTACTAGTATATTAGAAAAAATACAGTGATGAATTATTTAAACGAATCGGTCATTTGGTTATGCAGTTGAAATCCACTGCTACAAGCTATTGATATAATCCACAATAGTGTTCAATCCTGGAGTCGTGTCTACCGGTAGAAACTGTGCACCGATTGTAGAATAGTCTTTGGATGAGGGTAAGGGGTTCCTGAAAAATCCAAAGTAGACAACACGGTTATCAGTAAACCAAGTAGACAGTCTAGACTAGTAAAAAGCCGAAGCGACCAGCAGCTCACTGTATTTCAGATTGTACTTTGCAGTTCTGTAGTCCCACAAAACAATGTACAATGGTGTTGTTACAGACTCCATATATGGACGAAAGTAGACATCCTCCTCTTCGTGTTCGCATCCATGAAGATTAAATGGCCATGAATAGACACTATATCCACTGCCTCATGTCATTGCATAGAGACATCCACTGACACAGAATCGATTGCGACTATACGGTTGAAGACAAGGGGAAACACAAATAGAGTGAAGAATTTCCGGAGGGCTGATACTCAAGAGGTTCGACAATCAGCAGGCATATTGATGTACGCGAAATTTACGAATGCATAAAGAAGGCGATCACATGGAACAAAGATCACTTTTCTGATCAAGGAAGCAATCAGTTCGGATACAAGTGGACTGGAGGGTAAGCAAATAGTCGAAAATAATCGATTACCACCAAGGTTACCAGGAGAGATGACTAATAAACTCGTAGAGAATTTCGAAACTCACTTCAAATTGAAGTTTATGCTGGCGATGTTGTCCAGTAAGACAAGACATCCAGCTCAGAGACCACAACTACAACAAAATCATCCAGATGGGCTAAAAGCATCCGATATTACATTCACTTGTAAAATAAGCACAGTGGTGGTAGATACTTTCAATCATCATATTCTATGCCGACATCCTTCAGCCTTTACTCTTCTCGGAGATTAGCAAACTTCCTATAATCACGAAGGTTGATCGCCTACACTAACGTCGATATTTGATACTGATTTCCCAATTGTGATTCGAATGATTAGATCGACAAATGGCAATGGATTTGATACATAATCCTGTCATTTTCGACCGTTCCTTCAGCGTTTCGCCCTGAGTGTTTCATAAATATTCCTCGTGTGTTTTCCGTAGTTATGTGTTTCGGTTTGAGTCCAAATATCTCTCGATGAAATTGCATGAGTAGTCATTCTTCTTGAAGACAGTTGACAGGTATTTCTCTCCTGTCCTCTTCAGCACCGCAATGTTGCAGTGTGTTTGAACTCCTAAATAAACCATGTCTACATACAGTTCCTTTTGTGAGTCATTGGATCATAGCCATCATGATTGACTATTTGATCTCTGTTTGCTCACGTGCTTGCCTTTCTTTGTGCCTTTGGGTGTTCTGAAATTCGGCATATTCTGTTTCCAAATTTCCTGCATTTGTTCTCTTGGGTTTTCACTGTCTGATACTTCTTCTCGTGTGAATTTCGATATTTTCAAATGCATTCCTGACTAATTTGTAGGTCTACTTCAAATCATTTCTTTGATTTTTTTTATCACAAATGTATCCTTAAAATGGCGTAAGCCGATATTTGGTTTGATTATGAGTAGGGATATAAAATTCTAATCTCTGCGTAACGACCTCATCTATTAGTTCAGATATCTGCGATCCTATTTAAGCTTATAATGCTGTGAGATTGATGGATGCCACGATTTCATTGCAATCTACTTGAATTCTCTTGTTCATGTTTTCTACAAATCGGGTTAATCGATTGACTGAGTGATCGCATAATTCTTTTGAATATTTTAATATTCTGAAAAGTTCCAATTTTTAATAGGTTTCAAGATCTAACTGTCCACTGAGTAGTGAGTTCTTAAAATTAGTCTTTTCAGATGCCTAGATTGATAGCTAGCTATTGAATCAATACGTTCTGTTATATGCATGTTATATGCCGACTGAATGAATAGAGCTTCAGCTATCAACTAACTTTGCCCCTCACCCTGTTATAATAGATTTCAAGTCTGTCATGTTATCCCATCTCGTGTACTTCATGACTGTGTGTCCGACATGATTAGTTTCTTAATCTAGATCAGATACAAAATTTGGTAAGATAGATAGATTGTTGTATCATTCTATAAATATTTTAGGTCAAAGGTCAAATTAATAAAATTGCAAAGTGTAGTCAAGATATAATAAGACCAAAACTACTGAAAACTTGACTGTTTTTACAAATTACAGAATAAGAACGTAGTAGGTAGGAAGTTCAGATTTGTATAAAGATGAAAACATCATTGATATCGTAGCAGACATATTTATGGACAGCTGGGAAAGTAATCCTCTTAATAAGTCTACTCCTACTCCAAAGATAATATGGTGGAGATATATGTGGATGACACTTTCAGACACAGTGTTAAAAAACAGAACATATCTATCTCTAGCTTCTTGACATACATAAACTCACTAGTGGAGGGAATAAAATTCATATTTGAATCGGAAAGTGAACAAGGGAAAATTAGCTATGTTAGATTGTAAAATAAAACGAATAGAAGAAGGTAAACTGCACACTAGTGTGTACAGAAAACCAACTCATTCTAATAGATACTTAGACTTTAATTCATCTCATCCATTAACTGTTAAGGCAGGCTTAGTTAAGTGTTTAACAAACCGAGCAATAGCACTCAGTAGCACAAGAAAAGACCTAAATGATGAACTAAAACAGATAGAAGAGACTTTGGTGTTGAATAACTATCCTATAAAATTCATTATGAAGATCATTAAAGGCCAAAAACAAAAGTAATTGTGAGACTAGTAATAATAGCATAAATAAGAGAGAATATATGTCATCTACAGTTATACCATATAAAGAGGGGACATCTGAGAGCCTACGTAGGATTCCTCAATACAGGAGGAATTAGGGTGGCATTTAAACCTACAAAGTCACTCAGGGACAAGCTGAGTAGGTTAAAGAACCCAGTTGACCCAATTAGACAAAATAATATAACTTTCTGTATTTTGGTTTGTAAGGATTAGTTATGTTTTACGGGTTGATCACGGATTGATATCAGTTAGAGAACCATTGAAAACCATGGAGTACTGGACAGCTGCTGTTTCATCCTACTTTGGGAATCATCGGCAGTACGCACCCACTGGGATTCGAACCCGGGACCTTCCGGTTACAAGGCAAGCTCGTACAAGTGACTTGCTACAGGTTGGAGTTTCCTGAGTTCTTGTGAGAAGTCGTGACTAGTGAGGTCCAATTAAATGTCACGTGTATGGATAGATGTCCCACCAACGACAATGGTTAGGGTAGTGCTAAATCACGAATTAGTAGAAGTTAGAATTCACGAGCCATTGAATCGGGTCCCAGTGGCTGAATGGTATACGATCTTGCCTGGTAACCGGAAGGTCCCGGGTTCGAATCCCAGTGGGTGCGTACTGCCGATGATTCCCAAAGTAGGATGAAACAGCAGCTGTCCAGTACTCCATGGTTTTCAATGGTTCTCTAACTGATATCAATCCGTGATCAACCCGTAAAAAATATTATAATTTACAAAATACCCTGCAATGACTGCTGGTGAGGTCAACTACACAGGTCAAACTAGTAGGTCAGTGGTAGTCAGATTGTCAGAGCATAAAAATTTAGCTAAGGTAAGAATGGTTGACCTGGAGAAGATAAGTAATTTAGAAAAAAGCTCAGCAATTGCAATGCACACATTAACACACAACCACACAATAGCATGGTGGGAGAGGGTTAAAATTCTAAAAAGTAATCTAGATAGGTGGAGAGTGAAGTTGATTACTGAATCCTTGTTCATCGAATAATCTACACCCAACACATGCAATAGGAATGACTCATCACTCATACCTGAAATATGGAAAATACTACTGCCAATCAAATCAAGTGAAAATCAGGTGAAAAATATTGGAACTATATAAATGAAGTTAGAAAGTCGTGTGATTACCTTGACATGATTATGAGGAATAAATGGTGCTCGAAACGTGGTCATCAGTAAACATTACTGTATAACACTGTGAGACTTTATCAAAACAAAAATTTACCCATAAGGGATGAAAACATCAAAAAAAATCTAGTAATGTAGACAAAAATTTAAAAAATCAAAAATAACAGAAATAAAGTGAAAGGTTGGATGGGAAAAGTGATAGCGTAATCATTATTGGTGGGACTGACTCCTCATAATGACCAGCACATGAAAGACAAGTTGTCGTATATTAGGCCACTTCAGAATGCAGATACCAGTTGACTTTCTTTTGTGGAACTAAGTACATTGGCCGTACCATGAATCCACATGTAAAACGCGCTTGAGAACACTTTGCAGCATGGTTAGCAAAAGAGGAATACAAGGGGATATACAGTTCCATAACAGAACATCTGATGAATTCAGGATATTCAGCTGCATTTGAAAAGTCCTTCGAAGTCATACACAAGATTCAACTAAAATTATGAAAGGGTGTGAAATGAAGGCATCCAGGAATGAATGGCTGAGGCACTGGCGATCCAAAAGCTCAAGTCCAAGGTGTGTGTTCAAAAGAAATACGTCCAGTTGTTGTCCCTACTGTAGCCATGTTGAAAAGTCAGTCCCAGCGGTAGTGAATACCCCATTATCTTCCTTATTCAACCCTTCTGTTTATTTTTGTTATTCTTACGGTTTCAATTAGATTTGGTTGCTGTTTTGTCTTTATACATAACTGAACTTCCTACACACTAAGTCCGTAATCCATAATTTGTATAGACAGTCAAATTTTTCAGTAATTATGACCTTATTATATCTTTATTACACCTTGAAATTTTATTTATTTCAACTAGGAACGGAAATAATTCTGGGAACTACTTACCCACATACTAAAAAGACATAAATCTACAGCCTAGTGTGAATATTGACAGGTCACTGAGTAGTGGGCACGTATTGGTTGGGTTTTTCAAATGTTCGGGTGGGCAGGTGTGTTGAATCACTCATTTCTGTTACATGCTTTTCCAGTTTATTCGACAAATGGTGACTCATCTATCACTCTCGCATCTCACCCTATTATAGTATACTTTAAGCTCACCATGTCATTTCATGCCGTATTGTATTACTGTGTGACCAATTCTCCAGATTCCTTATCTTAACAGCGTCAAGTAATCTAGATTTTTTCTGGCTGACATCGCTTCACTGATTTGCTGATTTGAACTATACATTTGACCTGGAAATCATTATGGACCACTATGTAAACTAAATCACTCCGTTCAATCGGCCCTACATCCCTGTGTGGCCGACTTAATTGGTTTCTAATCGAGTCTATTGGTGGGTGAGTGTAGTGGAGGGTTGGTCAGTGACGCTTTTATTCCTGTCTCGTTGAGAACTTCATGTATGATTTCCGAAGGATCAGAAGAAACTATAGGAAACAAAAGTTTCAAATTTGTGTTGTCCTAATTTATGTGATCATACCTAGTAGCAAACTGTGTTGTAAACTTTGTCATCCAGTAAATAATACTGCCTCACTGTGTGTGTGTATGTGTAATACATCCAATAAACAAATAATTATGGAATCACTTACTACCACAGTGGGCACATTTTATCCATAAGTAGATTTAGAAACATTCTCCACTAGATGTTCACTCATAAAGAGCATGTGGATGGCGATGATTTGATTGGTTATAGGATTGATGATAAGTTGACATCAAATAGTGAATCACTGGAAACTATCAGGGAGTATTCGACACCCAGATATTTCGTCTTTGTTTTTTGGGACTGTTGACTTTGCGGGGCGAGAAACCTCACTATACAAGGCTAGCGATCTCGTAGACTGTTCAGCAACTTGGATCTTATCCATCATCCACAGCGTATGATCCCTAAGTTCTAAAAATTTGGGATGCATATAGCTGAACCGCCAGCCAGTGTCACAGGCGAGAAACTGATCCTATACCTGACTTGGTGTAGGCGCTCATCTTGCAGACGGAGATTTCTTTGATTCACACCCAGGTGATTGATGCGTGCTGCTTATCACATACCTGACTTGGATTGGATCCCATTGGCCGAATGGTCATCGAGCTCACTAGCCTTGTAACAGTAAGGTTCCATGATTCGACACCTGATGGCTGATGCATAATGCCGAAGTGTCTCAAACATCGGGGACGAAACAGCTGGCGTACACTGCACTCTGTTGCTTCCCAATGGTTCTCTTATTGATTGAGGTCAACTCATCATTAAGCCTGAAATGTTTACTTTTCTCATCACTTCACTAACTTCACTTCAAATTTTCACTTACATCTTATCATGAATATTTCCATTGTTATTTTGTCTATTTTAATTTACCAAATACAGATGAAAGAAAATTTTGGCTCCTTCAAGAAAGCGACAAATATTTAAGCTTTTCTTGGATTCCATTTAGCCCTTCTGATATCAAAGACTTAGAGCTGCAATTATATATCAGTTGGCGTTCAAAGACTTCTATTATACTCAGTGTGAATACAACGTCTGCTTCATTGAATGCTATCGGAGAAGCATGTAAGGATTCAGAATATTATGTCTCAGGGAGAACAGGCAAATGGTTGTCACCTACGTTAGGAGAAAATAGACTTAATTACAAAAGAGGTGAGTTGGCAGAGATGGATGCTTGTTTTGCAGAGTAGAATAGACGAAATCACCCCTACTTCTTAATTAACTGCACGAATACACACACACGCACACTTATGAATACTGTACACACTTCACTGAGTATATGTAATTTGATTTATCAATTAAGCTTTAATTTTTCATGGAAAGCAGATGTGCAACAATTTGAACGAAAAATAGAATAGCAGTGAAACCTCCACCTCCACCTCTACTTCAACAGCCACATCCGAGTCGGACAGGCCTTCGACAAAGCATCATTGACCGAGAGGTAATTTGGAAACTGCTTCAACGCTATGGCGTGCATTGTCCCAAATCTTTATCAGCCTCGTTCAACATTCGGCTATATGACGAGGCCACGTGTCAAGTGATCCACAACGGAATACCCAACGAAGCCTGACTTTGAAGTGAATTCAGGAATGAGATAAAGCTGTACACCTTTCATCAACAATGATAACCCTATTAGTGGTGGACTGGATTGTGCATCAGACTGTGGGTAGCGAGAAGAGTGAAGCTCACTAAACGAATAAGAGAAGTCTAGAAGATCTGGATTTCGCGCGTGGATGATTTCTGCCTCATGTCACACACACACAGTGAAACTCAAGGACTTACAGACGACAACCAACAAACTGGCTGAAGAATCAGGTGGTGAACTCCAGGTGGACATAGAGAAGACGTATGTGATGAAGATACCCAGTGATCAACAGCAGCAACAGCAGCAACGACAACAACAAGAAGCACGAATCAATATGAACGGGACGGTTTTCAACGGGGTCAGTCACTCTCTCCACTTGTCCAGGTGGCCTTGCCTCAACCACGGTCGGTTGGAACTGATGAAGATGACAAAGTCAGTCAGAACTAGGAAGGTGAGAAACATCACTGTCAGTCTGAAATCAGTTTGGAAATCTTTCGCGCTCCACAATATAAACAGCGAGATTCGGAATTTCCACACAAATGTGAGGTGAGTCACTTCTTATGTATGAGTGAGAAACGTGACACTGGGTTACGAATCACATTTCCAACATCCTGTTGCAGACGCTTATCGACAGCTGCCTTGGCTGCCTGCATGCTGAAGATCCAATGCTCAGCTAGAAAGAATCGATGACACGAAACTCTGGGAACAGACTAACGAAGAACCTATAGTTCAGAAAATATGGAGGAGAATATTGAGATGAATTGGGCAAACGATGAGGTGACTGTTGAATGACATCACGCTTATTGCAGTTCATCGGTCGAGTAGAAACTCGAGTTGGACGGCGACAGGGAGTAGATGGTATGAGTTGCAGGAGATGAGAGATTATGTGCGATCATGGACCCAACTAGAGAGGGCAACAGAGAATAGGCCGAAGTAGATATGTGTTGTTTAAAGCGTATATTCAGCTCGGAAGCCAGGGGAACAACAAAAATATAAATAGTAAATAATTTGCGTCATTTAGTTGAGTACGTGTATTCCCATTACGAATGAATTTGCTTTTGTAGACGTGATTGTTGGTAGGTTGTCGATGACCTGAATGTAGATTTCGGTAGCAAGCTGAGAGAATCGTTGAAATGCAAACGCCATTGGACAGCTAGCTGTCTCATCATAGAGCGAGTCTGTTGAACACGGCTTACTCTTATGTCTTTTCCTCACGGTAGTCTCATATTCTGCATACAAAGAGGTGGTGGAATTTCAGTTCTGTGACTGACCGGTAAAAACGCTGAACTCGTAAGTTGAAAGTCTTGATTGGGAGACCAACTGTTATCGAGTTATTGAGACTCTATCAAACGATGTGTTTCATATCAAATAGTATTCTACCACAGTGGCAAATTTCACTGATATACAGAGATAGCTGATTCCAGGCGTCGATGTAGTCGTTAGTGGTGAAGAGCACTGAAGTATCAACTGAGAAAATCCATTGTCTTCCACTCAGGTTCCATTTGACGACAGGCGTTTTCGTTTCCCTACTTGACATCAGTGAATCAGAAAGACTGTTTTATACAGAAAGAGGTGCTCTCAGCTACATACTACTACCTAATTTAGCCGCGTAGTTGGATAGCACTCACACCACCCACACCAACATTAGTGCTTATTAGCCAGTCATATCTAAGTGGTGCAAATACCAGGCAGTCTGAGGTCGAGTTAATCAACACTGTACTTGGTTTGACTCATCTAAGGGAGTAGAATGCGTTGAAAACACCTGATTTCTGGCTGGGTAGCTGGCTAGCCAGCTACTCGGGAAAACTGGGGATTTAAAGAAATAGCTAGTGATGGCCTGCTTTTCACGCTTATGGTCAGTGAATTCGCAGAGGTGAATTCGTTTAAAGGAACACTTCAGAGAGAAATAGGGAGACCTCTGAAATCGCGTTATTACCTCCACTGCCAACTATCACGCTATCATATTAAATGGTAATTTGTTAATCGAAATATATGAAATCTTTAATTTCATTTTTCTTGAATTGTTTCACCAGTTGCTAGGATTAAAGACGTTCAACTGCAGTCTGGAAAAGTTCGAAATGTGATATGGCTACACGAGTCCTCCCTCTGTGAGGAAGATGATGTTACAGTCATCTTCAAAGGACAAGGGAGCCAACCGCTTGAAATGATCATCGTACACGGTGATGAGAACAAGTATTCCTTGAGAAATAAAGCAGAAAATCGGTTGATCTTCACCAACACACATGGGAACAGATTCTCTCTACCAACATTAGGTAAGCTACTTACAAGTATTATATAGAGTATTGTCTAAAATATTCATAATAATAAGAATTATTGAAGTCAGCAGTGTAATCAATAATCATTGAGTTAGAATTGATGAGCCAGTGGAAGGCGCGCCAGTGGCTTGACGGTCTACAAGACCGTCTCGTTACCGTAAGGTTTCGTGTGTGAACACTGGTGGTTTGAGAGTACCGCAAATCAGTCCTAAACAACGAGGACTCAACAGCTGGCTGTCCAGTGCTCGTTGTTGCTTTTCCAACTGTACTCTGGCCAAAGTCAGTTGAGATGGTGAGATCCTGTAACCGAACCAAACGGTTTTAGAAACGCCACTCTAGAGGAAGAATGCGAGAGTAAAAAAGCACAGCAGAAGGAGTTCCACATATGCAACAGGTTAAATCATAAAGTATGAAAAATGACAGGAGAATAAAAACAAGAAAATGACAATGAAACTGTGAAGTATTGGATTGCTGGAATTTAGGTCGGTTACAGGATTTCCTCATCAGGTTGGAGTTCATGGGCCATTGGAATGCGTACTAGTGGCCTAATGGTCTACAAGACCGTGTTGTTAGCGGAAGGTATCGGACTGCTAATTAGTCCCAAACAATTAGGACGCAACAGCTGGCTGTCCAGTGCTCTCTGTCGCTTCTCCAATGTTACTCTGACCGAAGTCAGTTGATGATGAGATCCTGTAACCGAACGAAATTTTTTAAAAATACCAGCTGAAAAGAAGAAAAATTTCCACAGAAATGGGTATGTTAGAGAGAAGAATATGCAGCAGAAGGAGTTCCACACATGCAACAGGTAAAATCATAAAATATGAAAAATGAAAGGAGAATAAAGACCAGTAAATGACAATGCCGAATAATCTAACCTTAAAATAAAGCTTAAAGTTGGATGTCTCAATTAGTGACAGTATTGTGACTGCTAGGATGCTTAGGTGATTAACATTGTTCTCCTAGAAATATAAATGAGCCACTGTTGACGACTTGAATTCTGTCTCCATTTCAGTACAAATAGTCAGTAAAGATGTTGGTGAAGAGGATTCCGTTTCGACAGGTGAGTGTCAATATATTTTCTGAAGATTGCTTTTGTAATGCAGACGAGAGACTGTTAGTGTGTTTCTGGCTGTCTTGGTGTCCAGTTTTCATGCAGTAGACCCTTGAAGAAGAATCTGTAGTGTCGTAATACAAGCGACAATTGTGAGCATTAAAAAATCCATTTCTGATACCACACAAACTCCACTAATTGTGCCAAATGTCCATCAAAGTGCACTGCTTCCCTTTATTTTATTTGATTCGTTCACGTTCCAAGTTAAGTAGAGGGTTTCAAGCTAGGGCTCATAAGTTAGTACGTATTCCTAGGATGTGAAGTTGCCACGACCATGACAAAACTTCCCTCCCTGCTTACTTATCTCAACGCCAGACTAGCAATGTTTATGAATGCGTTGACCGGAGATCGAACGCAGATCACACGCATGATTGACAGGCATTCAGCTGTCACGCCACAGGATAATCTCAACAAAAACACAATTCATTCATTCAATATCATCAAACATCACACAGATTCACATATCAATAAACATTCGGCCATACACAAACACGCGTGCATACATAGCGTTGTCCGAATAGGAGTCGTTATAGTCATTTGCAGGAGGTAATCACCCAACACAAATATATCTGGTTACGTTAAAATCCTGTGATGCGCTGTTGAGCTGCCGACAGAAAACGTTGCCTTTCATTGAAAGCGACCTGGTAGTTCAACTAAACTGTTCAGCACAAATACATCGAATCCTATGGACATTTTAAGAGTGAGCTAATTAACCGGAGGTAATCAAGGAAGTGGTATGTGCAGAAATGTGAGGAGCAAGACAATGATGAAATGGGATAGAGGGAGGTATGGATGTATATACGAATCCTTGCTATCCTGCATACTTATTGTATACATAATCATATATAAGACGGAACAGCTTCATAAACAAAAAAATATTCAATCAGCTACTAATACCGAAGTAGATATAACACCAAATATAAAATCAAAAGAAAAGAGATAAACGCGTCTAAAAACGAGAGTAGCAAAAGGAGTGCTAAGGCGAAATGTAATAGAGAGCGTTCGTATAAATGGAAGATATATGGGAGAGGGTAGGTAAAAATATCGCAGAAAAGTTCAAATGAAATTGGTAAAGAACGACAAAAGAATACCGGAAGAAACAAAGAAAAGGAAGCAAAACATAAACTGGAACATAAAAAAAGTGGACAAGTGACCTTCAAGACAGTGAATGCGACAGTAGGCGCAGAGACTAGAATTGACATGAGGACAAGCAAGTATGACAGGATTGTGAGGAATTTTGAGTGTGGTGTGAGGCATGTGAATGGATGTGTGAATTGTTGTAGACTGAGATAAATACGAAGTAAGAGAGGAGGTTGAGCGAAGTGGAATTAATCAATCAATGATTGTTAACGAGGTGATTGGTTTCTCCCTTTCAGAAGTGACAAGCAGTGAAGCGGTTGGAGGAGAGACTACCACTTCGACAGGTGAGTGAGTGTCTTTACGTATTTTTGTCGTGCACATTTCTGTTGTCCATCCGACTGAAGAGGGTCAGTGTTGGTGTGTCTGCGTGTGTTGGTGTGTGTTGGTGTGTGTTGGCTGTCAGTGAGTCAGTGTGTCTGTCTCTCTGCATGTTTGTCTGTCTGTCTAACTGTGTGTCTGAGCGTCTGTCTGTCTGTCTGTCCGCCTGTCTTCGTGACTATCCTCTGTCTATCCTGCAGTCATGTGGTAGAATCTCGGTGAATGTATTGCAGTCTCAGTGAGCATGTGTTGTTGGCGATCGACCAACAGACCGACGGACCCACCAACCAAATCACAGTCACAATTTCATTCCTCATCACACACAGTCGCCTGTCAACTCACTGCGTCACCTCTCCATCCAGTCGACCTAGGGAAACACATCATCCACTCAGTCGATATCACCACAAATAGCACACTTCCATATGACTGTCCACATCCGTTGACACACTCACGCGAACACCAACACACACACAGACATACAACCACACATACATCAATCACCATCCAGGCGTCAGCCTCATCATTTACAAGAAGATTTCATCAGAAACACACACACACAAATGATGGCAGGATCACGTACACCAACACTAAATTTCACACACGCACACACACACAGACACACGAAATCTACTTCAGTTAGAATCCTTTCACCATCCAACCCACAGTCGACACCGAATTCTAGCAATGCCAATCAGCGAGTGAGTCGTTGATTCAGTCAGCCAGCATGTCGACCATCGAGTAATTGAATCCGATCGACGGTGGAGACAGTGGAATTGACCTGAGGACAAGCAAGTGTGACAGGATTGTGAGGAATTTTGAGTGTGGTGTGAGGCATGTGAATGGATGTGTGAATTGTTGTAGACTGAGATAAATACGAAGTAAGAGAGGAGGTTGAGTGAAGTGGAATTAATCAATCAATGATTGTTAACGAGGTGATTGGTTTCTCCCTTTCAGAAGTGACAAGCAGTGAAGCGGTTGGAGGAGAGACTACCACTTCGACAGGTGAGTGAGTGTCTCTACGTATTTTTGTCGTGCACATTTCTGTTGTCCATCCGACTGAAGAGGGTCAGTGTTGGTGTGTCTGCGTGTGTTGGTGTGTGTTGGCTGTCAGTGAGTCAGTGTGTCTGTCTCTCTGCATGTTTGTCTGTCTGTCTAACTGTGTGTCTGAGCGTCTGTCTGTCTGTCTGTCTGTCCGCCTGTCTTCGTGACTATCCTCTGTCTATCCTGCAGTCATGTGGTAGAATCTCGGTGAATGTATTGCAGTTTCAGTGAGCATGTGTTGTTGGCGATCGACCAACAGACCGACGGACCCACCAACCAAATCACAGTCACAATTTCATTCCTCATCACACACAGTCGCCTGTCAACTCACTGCGTCACCTCTCCATCCAGTCGACCTAGGGAAACACATCATCCACTCAGTCGATATCACCACAAATAGCACACTTCCATATGACTGTCCACATCCGTTGACACACTCACGCGAACACCAACACACACACAGACATACAACCACACATACATCAATCACCATCCAGGCGTCAGCCTCATCATTTACAAGAAGATTTCATCAGAAACACACACACACAAATGATGGCAGGATCACGTACACCAACACTAAATTTCACACACGCACACACACACAGACACACGAAATCTACTTCAGTTAGAATCCTTTCACCATCCAACCCACAGTCGACACCGAATTCTAGCAATGCCAATCAGCGAGTGAGTCGTTGATTCAGTCAGCCAGCATGTCGACCATCGAGTCATTGAATCCGATCGACGGTGGAGACAGTGGAATTGACCTGAGGACAAGCAAGTGTGACAGGATTGTGAGGAATTTTGAGTGTGGTGTGAGGCATGTGAATGGATGTGTGAATTGTTGTAGACTGAGATAAATACGAAGTAAGAGAGGAGGTTGAGCGAAGTGGAATTAATCAATCAATGATTGTTAACGAGGTGATTGGTTTCTCCCTTTCAGAAGTGACAAGCAGTGAAGCGGTTGGAGGAGAGACTACCACTTCGACAGGTGAGTGAGTGTCTCTACGTATTTTTGTCGTGCACATTTCTGTTGTCCATCCGACTGAAGAGGGTCAGTGTTGGTGTGTCTGCGTGTGTTGGTGTGTGTTGGTGGGTGTTGGCTGTCAGTGAGTCAGTGTGTCTGTCTCTCTGCATGTTTGTCTGTCTGTCTAACTGTGTGTCTGAGCGTCTGTCTGTCTGTCTGTCCGCCTGTCTTCGTGACTATCCTCTGTCTATCCTGCAGTCATGTGGTAGAATCTCGGTGAATGTATTGCAGTTTCAGTGAGCATGTGTTGTTGGCGACCGACCAACAGACCGACGGACCCACCAACCAAATCACAGTCACAATTTCATTCCTCATCACACACAGTCGCCTGTCAACTCACTGCGTCACCTCTCCATCCAGTCGACCTAGGGAAACACATCATCCACTCAGTCGATATCACCACAAATAGCACACTTCCATATGACTGTCCACATCCGTTGACACATTCACGCGAACACCAACACACACACAGACATACAACCACACATACATCAATCACCATCCAGGCGTCAGCCTCACCATCTCCCACAGGAATTGGACATGAACTCTCACACACACGAAAATACACACACACACACACACGCCAAACATAAAAGCATTATAATCACAAACACACACACAGAGACACACACACGAAAGCTTCTTCAGTTAGAATCCTTTCACCATCCAACCCACAGTCGACACCGAATTCTAGCAATGCCAATCAGCGAGTGAGTCGTTGATTCAGTCAGCCAGCATGTCGACCATCGAGTCATTGAATCCGATCGATGGTGGAGACAGTGGAATTGACCTGAGGACAAGCAAGTGTGACAGGATTGTGAGGAATTTTGAGTGTGGTGTGAGGCATGTGAATGGATGTGTGAATTGTTGTAGACTGAGATAAATACGAAGTAAGAGAGGAGGTTGAGTGAAGTGGAATTAATCAATCAATGATTGTTAACGAGGTGATTGGTTTCTCCCTTTCAGAAGTGACAAGCAGTGAAGCGGTTGGAGGAGAGACTACCACTTCGACAGGTGAGTGAGTGTCTCTACGTATTTTTGTCGTGCACATTTCTGTTGTCCATCCGACTGAAGAGGGTCAGTGTTGGTGTGTCTGCGTGTGTTGGTGTGTGTTGGTGTGTGTTGGCTGTCAGTGAGTCAGTGTGTCTGTCTCTCTGCATGTTTGTCTGTCTGTCTAACTGTGTGTCTGAGCGTCTGTCTGTCTGTCCGCCTGTCTTCGTGACTATCCTCTGTCTATCCTGCAGTCATGTGGTAGAATCTCGGTGAATGTATTGCAGTTTCAGTGAGCATGTGTTGTTGGCGACCGACCAACAGACCGACGGACCCACCAACCAAATCACAGTCACAATTTCATTCCTCATCACACACAGTCTCCTGTCAACTCACTGCGTCACCTCTCCATCCAGTCGACCTAGGGAAACACATCATCCACTCAGTCGATATCACCACAAATAGCACACTTCCATATGACTGTCCACATCCGTTGACACATTCACGCGAACACCAACACACACACAGACATACAACCACACATACATCAATCACCATCCAGGCGTCAGCCTCACCATCTCCCACAGGAATTGGACATGAACTCTCACACACACGAAAATATACACACACACACACACACACGCCAAACATAAAACATTATAATCACAAACACACACACAGAGACACACACACGAAAGCTTCTTCAGTTAGAATCCTTTCACCATCCAACCCACAGTCGACACCGAATTCTAGCAATGCCAATCAGCGAGTGAGTCGTTGATTCAGTCAGCCAGCATGTCGACCATCGAGTCATTGAATCCGATCGATGGTGGAGACAGTGGAATTGACCTGAGGACAAGCAAGTGTGACAGGATTGTGAGGAATTTTGAGTGTGGTGTGAGGCATGTGAATGGATGTGTGAATTGTTGTAGACTGAGATAAATACGAAGTAAGAGAGGAGGTTGAGCGAAGTGGAATTAATCAATCAATGATTGTTAACGAGGTGATTGGTTTCTCCCTTTCAGAAGTGACAAGCAGTGAAGCGGTTGGAGGAGAGACTACCACTTCGACAGGTGAGTGAGTGTCTCTACGTATTTTTGTCGTGCACATTTCTGTTGTCCATCCGACTGAAGAGGGTCAGTGTTGGTGTGTCTGCGTGTGTTGGTGTGCGTTGGTGGGTGTTGGCTGTCAGTGAGTCAGTGTGTCTGTCTCTCTGCATGTTTGTCTGTCTGTCTAACTGTGTGTCTGAGCGTCTGTCTGTCTGTCTGTCCGCCTGTCTTCGTGACTATCCTCTGTCTATCCTGCAGTCATGTGGTAGAATCTCGGTGAATGTATTGCAGTCTCAGTGAGCATGTGTTGTTGGCGATCGACCAACAGACCGACGGACCCACCAACCAAATCACAGTCACAATTTCATTCCTCATCACACACAGTCGCCTGTCAACTCACTGCGTCACCTCTCCATCCAGTCGACCTAGGGAAACACATCATCCACTCAGTCGATATCACCACAAATAGCACACTTCCATATGACTGTCCACATCCGTTGACACATTCACGCGAACACCAACACACACACAGACATACAACCACACATACATCAATCACCATCCAGGCGTCAGCCTCACCATCTCCCACAGGAATTGGACATGAACTCTCACACACACGAAAATACACACACACACACGCCAAACATAAAAGCATTATAATCACAAACACACACACAGAGACACACACACGAAAGCTTCTTCAGTTAGAATCCTTTCACCATCCAACCCACAGTCGACACCGAATTCTAGCAATGCCAATCAGCGAGTGAGTCGTTGATTCAGTCAGCCAGCATGTCGACCATCGAGTCATTGAATCCGATCGATGGTGGAGACAGTGGAATTGACCTGAGGACAAGCAAGTGTGACAGGATTGTGAGGAATTTTGAGTGTGGTGTGAGGCATGTGAATGGATGTGTGAATTGTTGTAGACTGAGATAAATACGAAGTAAGAGAGGAGGTTGAGCGAAGTGGAATTAATCAATCAATGATTGTTAACGAGGTGATTGGTTTCTCCCTTTCAGAAGTGACAAGCAGTGAAGCGGTTGGAGGAGAGACTACCACTTCGACAGGTGAGTGAGTGTCTCTACGTATTTTTGTCGTGCACATTTCTGTTGTCCATCCGACTGAAGAGGGTCAGTGTTGGTGTGTCTGCGTGTGTTGGTGTGTGTTGGTGTGTGTTGGCTGTCAGTGAGTCAGTGTGTCTGTCTCTCTGCATGTTTGTCTGTCTGTCTAACTGTGTGTCTGAGCGTCTGTCTGTCTGTCTGTCCGCCTGTCTTCGTGACTATCCTCTGTCTATCCTGCAGTCATGTGGTAGAATCTCGGTGAATGTATTGCAGTCTCAGTGAGCATGTGTTGTTGGCGATCGACCAACAGACCGACGGACCCACCAACCAAATCACAGTCACAATTTCATTCCTCATCACACACAGTCGCCTGTCAACTCACTGCGTCACCTCTCCATCCAGTCGACCTAGGGAAACACATCATCCACTCAGTCGATATCACCACAAATAGCACACTTCCATATGACTGTCCACATCCGTTGACACATTCACGCGAACACCAACACACACACAGACATACAACCACACATACATCAATCACCATCCAGGCGTCAGCCTCACCATCTCCCACAGGAATTGGACATGAACTCTCACACACACTAAAATATACACACACACACACACGCCAAACATAAAAGCATTATAATCACAAACACACACACAGAGACACACACACGAAAGCTTCTTCAGTTAGAATCCTTTCACCATCCAACCCACAGTCGACACCGAATTCTAGCAATGCCAATCAGCGAGTGAGTCGTTGATTCAGTCAGCCAGCATGTCGACCATCGAGTCATTGAATCCGATCGATGGTGGAGACAGTGGAATTGACCTGAGGACAAGCAAGTGTGACAGGATTGTGAGGAATTTTGAGTGTGGTGTGAGGCATGTGAATGGATGTGTGAATTGTTGTAGACTGAGATAAATACGAAGTAAGAGAGGAGGTTGAGTGAAGTGGAATTAATCAATCAATGATTGTTAACGAGGTGATTGGTTTCTCCCTTTCAGAAGTGACAAGCAGTGAAGCGGTTGGAGGAGAGACTACCACTTCGACAGGTGAGTGAGTGTCTCTACGTATTTTTGTCGTGCACATTTCTGTTGTCCATCCGACTGAAGAGGGTCAGTGTTGGTGTGTCTGCGTGTGTTGGTGTGTGTTGGTGTGTGTTGGCTGTCAGTGAGTCAGTGTGTCTGTCTCTCTGCATGTTTGTCTGTCTGTCTAACTGTGTGTCTGAGCGTCTGTCTGTCTGTCTGTCCGCCTGTCTTCGTGACTATCCTCTGTCTATCCTGCAGTCATGTGGTAGAATCTCGGTGAATGTATTGCAGTTTCAGTGAGCATGTGTTGTTGGCGACCGACCAACAGACCGACGGACCCACCAACCAAATCACAGTCACAATTTCATTCCTCATCACACACAGTCGCCTGTCAACTCACTGCGTCACCTCTCCATCCAGTCGACCTAGGGAAACACATCATCCACTCAGTCGATATCACCACAAATAGCACACTTCCATATGACTGTCCACATCCGTTGACACATTCACGCGAACACCAACACACACACAGACATACAACCACACATACATCAATCACCATCCAGGCGTCAGCCTCACCATCTCCCACAGGAATTGGACATGAACTCTCACACACACGAAAATACACACACACACACACACGCCAAACATAAAAGCATTATAATCACAAACACACACACAGAGACACACACACGAAAGCTTCTTCAGTTAGAATCCTTTCACCATCCAACCCACAGTCGACACCGAATTCTAGCAATGCCAATCAGCGAGTGAGTCGTTGATTCAGTCAGCCAGCATGTCGACCATCGAGTCATTGAATCCGATCGATGGTGGAGACAGTGGAATTGACCTGAGGACAAGCAAGTGTGACAGGATTGTGAGGAATTTTGAGTGTGGTGTGAGGCATGTGAATGGATGTGTGAATTGTTGTAGACTGAGATAAATACGAAGTAAGAGAGGAGGTTGAGTGAAGTGGAATTAATCAATCAATGATTGTTAACGAGGTGATTGGTTTCTCCCTTTCAGAAGTGACAAGCAGTGAAGCGGTTGGAGGAGAGACTACCACTTCGACAGGTGAGTGAGTGTCTCTACGTATTTTTGTCGTGCACATTTCTGTTGTCCATCCGACTGAAGAGGGTCAGTGTTGGTGTGTCTGCGTGTGTTGGTGTGTGTTGGTGTGTGTTGGCTGTCAGTGAGTCAGTGTGTCTGTCTCTCTGCATGTTTGTCTGTCTGTCTAACTGTGTGTCTGAGCGTCTGTCTGTCTGTCTGTCCGCCTGTCTTCGTGACTATCCTCTGTCTATCCTGCAGTCATGTGGTAGAATCTCGGTGAATGTATTGCAGTTTCAGTGAGCATGTGTTGTTGGCGACCGACCAACAGACCGACGGACCCACCAACCAAATCACAGTCACAATTTCATTCCTCATCACACACAGTCTCCTGTCAACTCACTGCGTCACCTCTCCATCCAGTCGACCTAGGGAAACACATCATCCACTCAGTCGATATCACCACAAATAGCACACTTCCATATGACTGTCCACATCCGTTGACACATTCACGCGAACACCAACACACACACAGACATACAACCACACATACATCAATCACCATCCAGGCGTCAGCCTCACCATCTCCCACAGGAATTGGACATGAACTCTCACACACACGAAAATATACACACACACACACACGCCAAACAAAAAGCATTATAATCACAAACACACACACAGAGACACACACACGAAAGCTTCTTCAGTTAGAATCCTTTCACCATCCAACCCACAGTCGACACCGAATTCTAGCAATGCCAATCAGCGAGTGAGTCGTTGATTCAGTCAGCCAGCATGTCGACCATCGAGTCATTGAATCCGATCGATGGTGGAGACAGTGGAATTGACCTGAGGACAAGCAAGTGTGACAGGATTGTGAGGAATTTTGAGTGTGGTGTGAGGCATGTGAATGGATGTGTGAATTGTTGTAGACTGAGATAAATACGAAGTAAGAGAGGAGGTTGAGCGAAGTGGAATTAATCAATCAATGATTGTTAACGAGGTGATTGGTTTCTCCCTTTCAGAAGTGACAAGCAGTGAAGCGGTTGGAGGAGAGACTACCACTTCGACAGGTGAGTGAGTGTCTCTACGTATTTTTGTCGTGCACATTTCTGTTGTCCATCCGACTGAAGAGGGTCAGTGTTGGTGTGTCTGCGTGTGTTGGTGTGTGTTGGTGGGTGTTGGCTGTCAGTGAGTCAGTGTGTCTGTCTCTCTGCATGTTTGTCTGTCTGTCTAACTGTGTGTCTGAGCGTCTGTCTGTCTGTCTGTCCGCCTGTCTTCGTGACTATCCTCTGTCTATCCTGCAGTCATGTGGTAGAATCTCGGTGAATGTATTGCAGTCTCAGTGAGCATGTGTTGTTGGCGATCGACCAACAGACCGACGGACCCACCAACCAAATCACAGTCACAATTTCATTCCTCATCACACACAGTCGCCTGTCAACTCACTGCGTCACCTCTCCATCCAGTCGACCTAGGGAAACACATCATCCACTCAGTCGATATCACCACAAATAGCACACTTCCATATGACTGTCCACATCCGTTGACACATTCACGCGAACACCAACACACACACAGACATACAACCACACATACATCAATCACCATCCAGGCGTCAGCCTCACCATCTCCCACAGGAATTGGACATGAACTCTCACACACACGAAAATACACACACACACACGCCAAACATAAAGCATTATAATCACAAACACACACACAGAGACACACACACGAAAGCTTCTTCAGTTAGAATCCTTTCACCATCCAACCCACAGTCGACACCGAATTCTAGCAATGCCAATCAGCGAGTGAGTCGTTGATTCAGTCAGCCAGCATGTCGACCATCGAGTCATTGAATCCGATCGATGGTGGAGACAGTGGAATTGACCTGAGGACAAGCAAGTGTGACAGGATTGTGAGGAATTTTGAGTGTGGTGTGAGGCATGTGAATGGATGTGTGAATTGTTGTAGACTGAGATAAATACGAAGTAAGAGAGGAGGTTGAGCGAAGTGGAATTAATCAATCAATGATTGTTAACGAGGTGATTGGTTTCTCCCTTTCAGAAGTGACAAGCAGTGAAGCGGTTGGAGGAGAGACTACCACTTCGACAGGTGAGTGAGTGTCTCTACGTATTTTTGTCGTGCACATTTCTGTTGTCCATCCGACTGAAGAGGGTCAGTGTTGGTGTGTCTGCGTGTGTTGGTGTGTGTTGGTGGGTGTTGGCTGTCAGTGAGTCAGTGTGTCTGTCTCTCTGCATGTTTGTCTGTCTGTCTAACTGTGTGTCTGAGCGTCTGTCTGTCTGTCTGTCCGCCTGTCTTCGTGACTATCCTCTGTCTATCCTGCAGTCATGTGGTAGAATCTCGGTGAATGTATTGCAGTCTCAGTGAGCATGTGTTGTTGGCGATCGACCAACAGACCGACGGACCCACCAACCAAATCACAGTCACAATTTCATTCCTCATCACACACAGTCGCCTGTCAACTCACTGCGTCACCTCTCCATCCAGTCGACCTAGGGAAACACATCATCCACTCAGTCGATATCACCACAAATAGCACACTTCCATATGACTGTCCACATCCGTTGACACATTCACGCGAACACCAACACACACACAGACATACAACCACACATACATCAATCACCATCCAGGCGTCAGCCTCACCATCTCCCACAGAATTGGACATGAACTCTCACACACACAAATATACACACACACACACACGCCAAACATAAAGCATTATAATCACAACACACACACAGACACACACACGAAAGCTTCTTCAGTTAGAATCCTTTCACCATCCAACCCACAGTCGACACCGAATTCTAGCAATGCCAATCAGCGAGTGAGTCGTTGATTCAGTCAGCCAGCATGTCGACCATCGAGTCATTGAATCCGATCGATGGTGGAGACAGTGGAATTGACCTGAGGACAAGCAAGTGTGACAGGATTGTGAGGAATTTTGAGTGTGGTGTGAGGCATGTGAATGGATGTGTGAATTGTTGTAGACTGAGATAAATACGAAGTAAGAGAGGAGGTTGAGCGAAGTGGAATTAATCAATCAATGATTGTTAACGAGGTGATTGGTTTCTCCCTTTCAGAAGTGACAAGCAGTGAAGCGGTTGGAGGAGAGACTACCACTTCGACAGGTGAGTGAGTGTCTCTACGTATTTTTGTCGTGCACATTTCTGTTGTCCATCCGACTGAAGAGGGTCAGTGTTGGTGTGTCTGCGTGTGTTGGTGTGTGTTGGTGGGTGTTGGCTGTCAGTGAGTCAGTGTGTCTGTCTCTCTGCATGTTTGTCTGTCTGTCTAACTGTGTGTCTGAGCGTCTGTCTGTCTGTCTGTCTGTCCGCCTGTCTTCGTGACTATCCTCTGTCTATCCTGCAGTCATGTGGTAGAATCTCGGTGAATGTATTGCAGTCTCAGTGAGCATGTGTTGTTGGCGACCGACCAACAGACCGACGGACCCACCAACCAAATCACAGTCACAATTTCATTCCTCATCACACACAGTCGCCTGTCAACTCACTGCGTCACCTCTCCATCCAGTCGACCTAGGGAAACACATCATCCACTCAGTCGATATCACCACAAATAGCACACTTCCATATGACTGTCCACATCCGTTGACACACTCACGCGAACACCAACACACACACAGACATACAACCACACATACATCAATCACCATCCAGGCGTCAGCCTCACCATTTCCCACAAGAATTCGTCACGAACTCACACACACAAATACACACACACACACACACGAAGATACACACACAACCACACACGAAAGCTTCTTCAGCTAGAATCCTTTCACCATCCAACCCACAGTCGACACCGAATTCTAGCAATGCCAATCAGCGAGTGAGTCGTTGATTCAGTCAGCCAGCATGTCGACCATCGAGTCATTGAATCCGATCGATGGTGGAGACAGTGGAATTGACCTGAGGACAAGCAAGTGTGACAGGATTGTGAGGAATTTTGAGTGTGGTGTGAGGCATGTGAATGGATGTGTGAATTGTTGTAGACTGAGATAAATACGAAGTAAGAGAGGAGGTTGAGCGAAGTGGAATTAATCAATCAATGATTGTTAACGAGGTGATTGGTTTCTCCCTTTCAGAAGTGACAAGCAGTGAAGCGGTTGGAGGAGAGACTACCACTTCGACAGGTGAGTGAGTGTCTCTACGTATTTTTGTCGTGCACATTTCTGTTGTCCATCCGACTGAAGAGGGTCAGTGTTGGTGTGTCTGCGTGTGTTGGTGTGTGTTGGTGGGTGTTGGCTGTCAGTGAGTCAGTGTGTCTGTCTCTCTGCATGTTTGTCTGTCTGTCTAACTGTGTGTCTGAGCGTCTGTCTGTCTGTCTGTCCGCCTGTCTTCGTGACTATCCTCTGTCTATCCTGCAGTCATGTGGTAGAATCTCGGTGAATGTATTGCAGTTTCAGTGAGCATGTGTTGTTGGCGACCGACCAACAGACCGACGGACCCACCAACCAAATCACAGTCACAATTTCATTCCTCATCACACACAGTCGCCTGTCAACTCACTGCGTCACCTCTCCATCCAGTCGACCTAGGGAAACACATCATCCACTCAGTCGATATCACCACAAATAGCACACTTCCATATGACTGTCCACATCCGTTGACACACTCACGCGAACACCAACACACACACAGACATACAACCACACATACATCAATCACCATCCAGGCGTCAGCCTCACCATTTCCCACAAGAATTCGACAAACTCACACACACACGAAGATACACACACACCCACACACGAAGATACACACACAACCACACACGAAAGCTTCTTCAGCTAGAATCCTTTCACCATCCAACCCACAGTCGACACCGAATTCTAGCAATGCCAATCAGCGAGTGAGTCGTTGATTCAGTCAGCCAGCATGTCGACCATCGAGTCATTGAATCCGATCGATGGTGGAGACAGTGGAATTGACCTGAGGACAAGCAAGTGTGACAGGATTGTGAGGAATTTTGAGTGTGGTGTGAGGCATGTGAATGGATGTGTGAATTGTTGTAGACTGAGATAAATACGAAGTAAGAGAGGAGGTTGAGCGAAGTGGAATTAATCAATCAATGATTGTTAACGAGGTGATTGGTTTCTCCCTTTCAGAAGTGACAAGCAGTGAAGCGGTTGGAGGAGAGACTACCACTTCGACAGGTGAGTGAGTGTCTCTACGTATTTTTGTCGTGCACATTTCTGTTGTCCATCCGACTGAAGAGGGTCAGTGTTGGTGTGTCTGCGTGTGTTGGTGTGTGTTGGTGGGTGTTGGCTGTCAGTGAGTCAGTGTGTCTGTCTCTCTGCATGTTTGTCTGTCTGTCTAACTGTGTGTCTGAGCGTCTGTCTGTCTGTCTGTCCGCCTGTCTTCGTGACTATCCTCTGTCTATCCTGCAGTCATGTGGTAGAATCTCGGTGAATGTATTGCAGTCTCAGTGAGCATGTGTTGTTGGCGATCGACCAACAGACCGACGGACCCACCAACCAAATCACAGTCACAATTTCATTCCTCATCACACACAGTCGCCTGTCAACTCACTGCGTCACCTCTCCATCCAGTCGACCTAGGGAAACACATCATCCACTCAGTCGATATCACCACAAATAGCACACTTCCATATGACTGTCCACATCCGTTGACACATTCACGCGAACACCAACACACACACAGACACACAAACACACATACATCAATCACCATCCAGGCGTCAGCCTCACCATTTCCCACAAGAATTCGTCACAAACTCACACACACACAAACACACGAAGATACACACACACCCACACACGAAGATAAACACACAACCACACACGAAAGCTTCTTCAGCTAGAATCCTTTCACCATCCAACCCACAGTCGACACCGAATTCTAGCAATGCCAATCAGCGAGTGAGTCGTTGATTCAGTCAGCCAGCATGTCGACCATCGAGTCATTGAATCCGATCGATGGTGGAGACAGTGGAATTGACCTGAGGACAAGCAAGTGTGACAGGATTGTGAGGAATTTTGAGTGTGGTGTGAGGCATGTGAATGGATGTGTGAATTGTTGTAGACTGAGATAAATACGAAGTAAGAGAGGAGGTTGAGTGAAGTGGAATTAATCAATCAATGATTGTTAACGAGGTGATTGGTTTCTCCCTTTCAGAAGTGACAAGCAGTGAAGCGGTTGGAGGAGAGACTACCACTTCGACAGGTGAGTGAGTGTCTCTACGTATTTTTGTCGTGCACATTTCTGTTGTCCATCCGACTGAAGAGGGTCAGTGTTGGTGTGTCTGCGTGTGTTGGTGTGTGTTGGTGGGTGTTGGCTGTCAGTGAGTCAGTGTGTCTGTCTCTCTGCATGTTTGTCTGTCTGTCTAACTGTGTGTCTGAGCGTCTGTCTGTCTGTCTGTCTGTCCGCCTGTCTTCGTGACTATCCTCTGTCTATCCTGCAGTCATGTGGTAGAATCTCGGTGAATGTATTGCAGTCTCAGTGAGCATGTGTTGTTGGCGATCGACCAACAGACCGACGGACCCACCAACCAAATCACAGTCACAATTTCATTCCTCATCACACACAGTCGCCTGTCAACTCACTGCGTCACCTCTCCATCCAGTCGACCTAGGGAAACACATCATCCACTCAGTCGATATCACCACAAATAGCACACTTCCATATGACTGTCCACATCCGTTGACACACTCACGCGAACACCAACACACACAGAGACATACAAACACACATACATCAATCACCATCCAGGCGTCAGCCTCACCATTTCCCACAAGAATTCGACACAAACTCACACACACACACACCCACACACGAAGATACACACACACAGACACACGAAAGCTACTTCAGTTAGAATCCTTTCACCATCCAACCCACAGTCGACACCGAATTCTAGCAATGCCAATCAGCGAGTGAGTCGTTGATTCAGTCAGCCAGCATGTCGACCATCGAGTCATTGAATCCGATCGATGGTGGAGACAGTGGAATTGACCTGAGGACAAGCAAGTGTGACAGGATTGTGAGGAATTTCGAGTATGGTGTGAGGCATGTGAATGGATGTGTGAATTGTTGTAGACTGAGATAAATACGAAGTAAGAGAGGAGGTTGAGTGAAGTGGAATTAATCAATCAATGATTGTTAACGAGGTGATTGGTTTCTCCCTTTCAGAAGTGACAAGCAGTGAAGCGGTTGGAGGAGAGACTACCAGTTCGACAGGTGAGTGAGTGTCTCTACGTATTTTTGTCGTGCACATTTCTGTTGTCCATCCGACTGAAGAGGGTCAGTGTTGGTGTGTCTCCGTGTGATGGTGTGTGTTGGTGGGTGTTGGCTGTCAGTGAGTCAGTGTGTCTGTCTCTCTGCATGTTTGTCTGTCTGTCTAACTGTGTGTCTGAGCGTCTGTCTGTCTGTCTGTCTGTCCGCCTGTCTTCGTGACTATCCTCTGTCTATCCTGCAGTCATGTGGTAGAATCTCGGTGAATGTATTGCAGTCTCAGTGAGCATGTGTTGTTGGCGATCGACCAACAGACCGACGGACCCACCAACCAAATCACAGTCACAATTTCATTCCTCATCACACACAGTCGCCTGTCAACTCACTGCGTCACCTCTCCATCCAGTCGACCTAGGGAAACACATCATCCACTCAGTCGATATCACCACAAATAGCACACTTCCATATGACTGTCCACATCCGTTGACACACTCACGCGAACACCAACACACACACAGACATACAAACACACATACATCAATCACCATCCAGGCGTCAGCCTCACCATTTCCCACAAGAATTCGACACAAACTCACACACACACACACGAAGATACACACACAACCACACACGAAAGCTTCTTCAGCTAGAATCCTTTCACCACCCAACCCACAGTCGACACCGAATTCTAGCAATGCCAATCAGCGAGTGAGTCGTTGATTCAGTCAGCCAGCATGTCGACCATCGAGTCATTGAATCCGATCGATGGTGGAGACAGTGGAATTGACCTGAGGACAAGCAAGTGTGACAGGATTGTGAGGAATTTTGAGTGTGGTGTGAGGCATGTGAATGGATGTGTGAATTGTTGTAGACTGAGATAAATACGAAGTAAGAGAGGAGGTTGAGTGAAGTGGAATTAATCAATCAATGATTGTTAACGAGGTGATTGGTTTCTCCCTTTCAGAAGTGACAAACAGTGAAGCGGTTGGAGGAGAGACTACCAGTTCGACAGGTGAGTGAGTGTCTCTACGTATTTTTGTCGTGCACATTTCTGTTGTCCATCCGACTGAAGAGGGTCAGTGTTGGTGTGTCTCCGTGTGATGGTGTGTGTTGGTGGGTGTTGGCTGTCAGTGAGTCAGTGTGTCTGTCTCTCTGCATGTTTGTCTGTCTGTCTAACTGTGTGTCTGAGCGTCTGTCTGTCTGTCTGTCTGTCCGCCTGTCTTCGTGACTATCCTCTGTCTATCCTGCAGTCATGTGGTAGAATCTCGGTGAATGTATTGCAGTCTCAGTGAGCATGTGTTGTTGGCGATCGACCAACAGACCGACGGACCCACCAACCAAATCACAGTCACAATTTCATTCCTCATCACACACAGTCGCCTGTCAACTCACTGCGTCACCTCTCCATCCAGTCGACCTAGGGAAACACATCATCCACTCAGTCGATATCACCACAAATAGCACACTTCCATATGACTGTCCACATCCGTTGACACACTCACGCGAACACCAACACACACACAGACACACAAACACACATACATCAATCACCATCCAGGCGTCAGCCTCACCATTTCCCACAAGAATTCGTCACAAACTCACAAACACAAACACACGAAGATACACACACACCCACACACGAAGATAAACACACAACCACACACGAAAGCTTCTTCAGCTAGAATCCTTTCACCATCCAACCCACAGTCGACACCGAATTCTAGCAATGCCAATCAGCGAGTGAGTCGTTGATTCAGTCAGCCAGCATGTCGACCATCGAGTCATTGAATCCGATCGATGGTGGAGACAGTGGAATTGACCTGAGGACAAGCAAGTGTGACAGGATTGTGAGGAATTTCGAGTATGGTGTGAGGCATGTGAATGGATGTGTGAATTGTTGTAGACTGAGATAAATACGAAGTAAGAGAGGAGGTTGAGTGAAGTGGAATTAATCAATCAATGATTGTTAACGAGGTGATTGGTTTCTCCCTTTCAGAAGTGACAAGCAGTGAAGCGGTTGGAGGAGAGACTACCAGTTCGACAGGTGAGTGAGTGTCTCTACGTATTTTTGTCGTGCACATTTCTGTTGTCCATCCGACTGAAGAGGGTCAGTGTTGGTGTGTCTGCGTGTGTTGGTGTGTGTTGGTGGGTGTTGGCTGTCAGTGAGTCAGTGTGTCTGTCTCTCTGCATGTTTGTCTGTCTGTCTAACTGTGTGTCTGAGCGTCTGTCTGTCTGTCTGTCCGCCTGTCTTCGTGACTATCCTCTGTCTATCCTGCAGTCATGTGGTAGAATCTCGGTGAATGTATTGCAGTCTCAGTGAGCATGTGTTGTTGGCGATCGACCAACAGACCGACGGACCCACCAACCAAATCACAGTCACAATTTCATTCCTCATCACACACAGTCGCCTGTCAACTCACTGCGTCACCTCTCCATCCAGTCGACCTAGGGAAACACATCATCCACTCAGTCGATATCACCACAAATAGCACACTTCCATATGACTGTCCACATCCGTTGACACATCACGCGAACACCAACACACACACAGACATACAACCACACATACATCAATCACCATCCAGGCATCAGCCTCACCATTTCCCACAAGAATTCGTCACAAACTCACAAACACAAACACACGAAGATACACACACACCCACACACGAAGATACACACACAACCACACACGAAGCTTCTTCAGCTAGAATCCTTTCACCATCCAACCCACAGTCGACACCGAATTCTAGCAATGCCAATCAGCGAGTGAGTCGTTGATTCAGTCAGCCAGCATGTCGACAATCGTGTCATTTTTTGACATCTTACTATCTCCGCTGGATCTCTTCGGATGCGTTCGCATCCTTTTTAGGGTTCGCAGCGTTCCTACTGTCATTGCTGGTTTTGTCTGTAGATATTCTTTTATATACCCATCTGCTTTCATCAACTGGCACTTTAGGTATCCACGTTTATATTCCGATACATCTTCTTTATACTTTGGCATTCCCATTAATTTTATTTTCTGGCTACTCCTATATGTGCTACTTGGTGATATCACGGTGTCATCTCATGGCATAGAAACTGAGATTTTAACTCAACCCGATTCCACCATTTGCTCAACAAATCAGAGTTCCTTTAGCGTTTACTCATCTATTTTTCTGTCAAAGTGTGGTCATCTCCTTACTTGTCGTAGTTTGGCACACTTCTATTCCGTTGGTGATCAGCTAAATTAATGTATTCGGGAGGGACTGATTTCTGACTGCGGGTCGGTATTAGTTGGTCTTATTTCAACGCATGCACACGTAAACAAGCTTTCGTGGGTCAGTTCCGTCATTCGATCTAGATTTAAAGTCTTCCAAAACAGTTTTCTTTTCCAGGGCCGGGTGAGATCGTGAAGTCATACTGCTGCGGGGACAACCTCCACTGCGACAATTTCTCATGCTGGTTTCTTTCCATCTTCTGACACTATAACGGCTTCTGATAATTGTCAGTTTAGAACTATTGGCCAAGTTAATGCAGTTTCTACTTGTATACTGATCATTCTTTTGCGAGACATTCTTTCTCTATCGTTGAATACTTCTGCTTTGTGTAAGGTAAAACACTACTGCAGTATTCGACAAGTCACTCACTTTGTCTGAGTACTGCGACAATTCCCTAGTCACTCGCACCGATGCACACTGAGAACTGTTTTCTGCGTAGGATCGTTTTTGCTGGTGGTTTGGAGGCTGTTTAATGCTGTCAAGTATTTTCTGTGAATCTTATGTCCGAACAAACTTCGACTCTTCCGATGGCTTGTACGTGTTGACTGCTATCTCGTTGAAGTTCTTAAAAATCGACTATGAAACGCTGTCCTCCCGAGGAAATGCCTCAGCTTCCTCTTGAATTTCAGGGCCGTAATAGTTTTTATCGACAAGATTTTCTCCGGTAGTGGTTTTATGTCACCAGTTTTTACGCTATGACCCAACAGCGTAACTCTGCGTTTGGCTATCTGGGATTTTATCTTTTGGGCGCTCTGTTCAAACTCTTCAAAGTCTTTTACCATGGGGTCGACATGTTTCATATTGTCGCTTTTGTTTTGATGTGGATGACGAGGTCATCACCCTACAGCCCAAAATTCTTGAAGTAACTAAGTGACGATGTCCGTCATGCATCGTGTGAAGGAAAACGGTGAACTTGTTAGTTCAGATAGCATGCGATTGAGCCAGTGATGGTTTTGAACCACTACGGGCGCCGTCTTACCTCTGTGTTTCTGGTTTGTCGGTATGTGACAATAATCTGACCGGAAGTCAACTAATGTAAGCAACTTCGCACTTTGAAGACGATCCAAGGTCTCTACTTGAGTTGTCGCGGCACACTCTCTCAGCTCTAATATGCCGTTTATTTGTTGGAAGTCGACACAAAATCTGCACTTCCCATTTTTTTCTTCACTGAAAGACCTGGAGAGTGATACGAACTGTCTGTTTCTTCAATGATATCATCCTGTAACATATCCTTACTTGTCACTCGACTCCACCTTCCAAATGAAATGAGACTCTTCGCCGTGTGAATGGCGCCATTTTCCCAAAACTCAGTAGGATTACACGCCCCACCTCATCACAACAACCGTGAGATTATCGTCCCCAGTGAACAGATGATCGTATGCTTTTACTAACACTGTCGTATTCTGTGCTTTCGACGCTTTCACCCCTGCTATCCCTCTCATCTCATACATCCTGATAGGTCCGTACTTCGTAATCACTGCCTCCTCATTCGTGGTAGCTGTCGCACTAATCTCTCGCAGAGATTCGGTACAGAGTATTGTTCACGATCACTCGTGCACAACAATGAAGAAGAAGGTTACTTCACTATCGCCAATAAAAACGCCATAGTTTGACATTCCTGTGCTGTCAAACACGTGCCCACCTGGTTTTTGAATTGTCAATGAACACAGTTTGACATAGACTGCTATGTATTAGTGAGAGTGCCGCTTTTGTATATATTAAACATTCCATTTCTTGATCATTCACTCACAAGTTGGAACGTATGTCTCCCGTCTACATAGTGCCCACTAAATCTAGGCTGATACGAGAGAATCGACACGAATTATCCTTTTGAAAGCTCGCTTTCTTCTTCTCTCTTAAGAGTAGCGCCTCTAATGTCGTGGTGTGTCACATTCGAAGGATACATTGTTAGTTCTGCGAAATTCCTTGTCTCAATTGCAGCCTACATTGTGATCATCTAGTGCGTGACCACCTTTGCTAGGCCACCAATATCCATGTGTTGTCTATGGTCCTGGCAGCGAAACCAATTCTAGAAGTAAGTGATAGGAGATTCGTAAATGAATATTTTTTCGGTATTTGGTATCACTGTACATGGGAATTGTGTACACCTTATCTTCAAATCACCATGTGCACAGATCTTCCGTGTTGTGCTAATTCTGTCCTCCATATTTTATTTCCTTGTGTCTCATTCACGTCTTCAATGTGTCTCCGCATCGCTGACGCATTTTCTTTGCCTGACGACGGATGTTTCTCGCTGTCATTTGATATTTTTATGCCAATGAACGTCTCCGCATATACCACTGATATATCGTATTTGTAGAACACGGCGAACAAATTTAATTTAGATTACTCCACTTAGTGGGATAAATAATTCTAGTCCTAACCCTGAATTCATATCTTCTCATAATGTGACTGATCCGTATCAGCTGGTTTGACCTGTGTAACTCCTCTAAGTTATCGTCACTACATGAGATTTGATAATTTTTGTTGTTTTTGCGTAATTGGATCATTGGGGACTATAATCTGGAAGAGTATGTCTCCGATTAAGTTCGTTGGTTAGTTCGCTGGATGGTTAGTTGTTAGGAAGGTAGGTTTCTTTAGATGCCACCCTAATTCCATTTTTATTGTGAGTCTCAAGTCCGTATTCACATTGTACCTGTGCTAATTGTTTTCCTTATTCATTGTAGTAACAGTCTCGCCACAAGGAATTTCTGGAGAATATGAACTGGCCTATTTAGCAGATAAATATGAAGTAAGTGTTTCATGGTATCTGAATATTTATTGATTTGCTTTTTCCACACATTCATATTCGTTGAATTATTTTCTTGAAATAAAATGATTCATGTCGTTGTTGATGTGCTACAACCAGTCAGTGGGATTTATGGAGGTGCAATGTCGATTCCACTGCTGACCATCATCCACCAAATAATTGTCTTATTCTGATCACGTCCGACGGTGTCTAGTCATTTCTACTCTATGCTAAGCAGAAGGCTCGACAGTGAGAAGAGACAAACTGACGCCATCTACAAAATAAATTGAAGTGACTCTGTGAACAATGCATTGACCAAAGTGGATGGTCACTCTTCGTCTTCGCATCCATGAACATGAATTAGCCGTGAATAGACACAGTATCAACTGCCACATGTCATTGCATAAGACATCTACGGATGGATCGATTGCGACTATACGGTTGAAGATCATCTTCAGACAAGGGGAAACACGAATAGACCAGAGAATTTCCGGAGGGCTGATACTCAAGGGGTTCAACAATCAGCAGGCATATTCACGTAGGCGAAATTTACGAATGCATAAAGAAGGCGATCACATGGAACAAAGATCACTTTTCTGATCAAGGAAGCAATCAGTTCGAATACAAGTGGACTGGAGGGTAAGCAAATAGTCGGAAATAATCGATGACAACCAAGGTAACCAGGAGAGATGACTAATAAACTCGTAGAGAATTTCGAAACTCACTTCAAATTGAAGTTTATGCTGGCGATGTTGTCCAGTAAGACAAGACATCCAGCTCAGAGACCACAACTACAACAAAATCATCCAGATGGGCTAAAAGTATCCGATATTACATTCACTTGTAAAATAAGCACAATGGTGGTAGATACTTTCAATCATCATATTCTATGCCGACATCCTTCAGCCTTTACTCTTCTCGGAGATTATCAAACTTCCTATAATCACGAAGGTTGATCGCCTACACTAACGTCGATATTTGACACTGATTTCCCAATTGTGACTCGAATGATGAGGTCGACAATTCAGGAAATTGATTCGATACATGATCCTATCATTTTCGACTGTTCCTCTAGTGTTTAGCCCTGAGAGTTTCAGAAATATTCTTTGTGTGTATTCTGTAGTTATGTGTTTCTATTTGAGTCGTAATATCTCTCGATGAAATTGCATGAGTAGTCATTCTTCTTGAAGACAGATGACAGGTATTACTCTTCTGTTCTCTTCAGCACCGGAGTGTCACAGTGTGTTTGAACTCTTATAAACCATGTTTACATACAGTTTCTTTTTTGATTGATTTGTTATTTGGTATAGTAGTTGCGTGTTTGATCATTATGTGTGTGTGTTGATATTGTGCATATTAGTGTTTCCAGATTTCCTGTATTTTCTCTCTTGATGGGCTGAGTTATTCCCGAGGTTTATGTAGTATCAGGGTCAAGTAATCCAGATGTTTACAGGCTTTCATACTCCGCTAGTCTGACTGACGCCTTTCCACTAATGAGATCTATGTATTTGACGTGGAAATCATGACAGGTAATTATTTAAACAAAACTACTTGGTTTATAGAGCCGTATCGTCTCTTAGGACTGTGGACGACATAATTTGTTTCTAAGTGAGTTTTTGGGTGTGAGATGTGGAGGGGCTCGAATGACACTTTTATTCCTGCCTTGTTGAGAGCCCGATACATACGATTTCCGAAGAATCAGAGTGACGAATACAACTAAAGTTTGGAATTTGTGTAGTCCTAATTGATGTGATCATGATTATTCGCGTGTTGTGTTGTAAACTCTGTCTTCCAGTAAATAATACTGTCTTACTGTATGTGTCATATATCTGATAACAAATTAATATGGAATCACATAATACGACAGTGACCAAGTTATACACCTATGTAGATTTAGAGGAATTCTCCACTTGATGTTTGTTTATAAAGTGTTGAATGGCAAGAATTTGATGCCATCAGATAGATAACACACTGGAATTCATCAAGGAGTATTGAACGGTCAGCTGTTTCATTCTTGTTGTTTGCAGGTCTTCAGAAATAAGCAGCAACCACTAGGATTCTGCCTACCAGGCTAGCGATCTCGTAGACCGTTCATCCACTGGGATTCTATCCATCGTCTTGAGCTCATGATCTCTAACTTCTACCAATGTGCGATACACATACCTGCACCGCCAGTCAGTGTCATCAGCGAGTAACTGATCACATATTTGACTTGGTGTAGGCGCTCATCCTGTGGGTGGAGATTACTTAGATTCACACCCCGGTGATGGGTGCGTGCTGCCGATCACAAAGCTGACTTCTCAATGGCGGAACAGTCTTCGAGCTCACTAGCCTTGTACCAGTAAAGTTTTTTGATTTGAAACCTGATGGCTGATATATAATATTCCGAAGTGTCTCAAACATCGGGGACGAAACAGCTGGCGTACACTGCATCCTTTTGCTTCCCAACGGTTCTCTGAATGATTGATATCAACACATCATTTAACCGACAATATTTACTTTTCTCATCACATCATCAACTTCACTTCAAATGTTCACTTACACACTTATCATGAATATTTTCATTGTTGTTTTGTCTATTTCAATCTACCAAATACAGATGAAAGAGAATTTTGGCTCCTTCAAGAAAGCGACAAATATTTAAGCTTTTCTTGGATTCCATTTAGCCCTTCTGATATCAAAGACTTAGAGCTGCAATTATATATCAGTTGGCGTTCAAAGACTTCTATTATACTCAGTGTGAATACAACGTCTGCTTCATTGAATGCTATTGGAGAAGCATGTAAGGATTCAGAATATTATGTCTCAGGGAGAACAGGCAAATGGTTGTCACCTACGTTAGGAGAAAATAGACTTAATTACAAAAGAGGTAAGTTGACAGAGATGGATGTCTGTTCTACAGAGTAGAATAGACGAAGTCACTCCCACTCCTTCATTAACTGTACAAATGCACACACTCACACACATGAATACTGTACACATTTCACTGAGTATATGTAATTTGATTTATCAATTAAGCTTCCATTTTTTACTGAGAGCAGATGTGGTCTGTTGAACACCACTCACAGGACCGGTAGTGCTTGCAGTCAGCCAGCGAAATTGAACTAATCCAAATAATAGACAGCCGAATCACGCGTCTGAGTTCAAGATTCACTTGGTGTGATTCAGGTCAGGAAGTTGACTGAGTTGGGAGCACGTGACTCTTTGTTGAGTGACTGAATGTTTGGCTGGCTGGCAGATTAGCCAGCCTACCACATTTGGTTTTAGTTTCCATCAACGATTTGTACGCGTTCAAAGAAGAAAAGAAGAGGGAGAGGTAAGACAGAAATCAGTGAAAATTAAAATCACTGTTAGCTTGTATGTTCACGTAGCAACTCAAAAAACAGAACAGGTTACAGTTTATAAGAGTGAGATTTTCTGAGTAAGTAGAAGTCACTGAATTGGATGACTAATTAATTTAATCAATCATGTAATCAACGATTACTAGAAGGAATAAGGTGACCTCTGAAATCTCCTAACTAACTCCACTAACAACTGTCATATCATCATATTGTGGTGAGAGCTGGCTGTCAGTCGAAATTGGTGGACAGTAATTTACGTCAATGTTTGTGTCCCCAATATTGGTCGTGAGAAAAATGAGAACAAAGCCTTTTTGTAGGCGGATACAGATAGCATATACATGATACGACATTCAAGAAACAGCCACAACGATATGCATGGCTTACTTCCTGTGAGAAACAACCAATCAGAAGACTGTGTTTTTCTGCTAACATAATGTTACAACATGTACATGAAAATGTATAAATATGTGTCGATTTCTTTAATAAACGATCTGTCACCTGGTCCTTGTCTTCAGCAGTTACAAAATTATATAAGAATTTATGAGTCGTAATATGTAAAATCGGTAATTGCATTTCTCTTCAATTGTTTCACCAGTTCCGAGGATCAAAAACGTCCAACTACAGTCTGGAAAGCTTCGAAATGTGACATGGGAACAAGAGTCCGCCTTCTGTAAAAGAGATGACGTTACGGTTATCTTCAGTGGACAGGAGAATCAACCACTTGAAATGATCATCTTACAGAGTAATGAGAAGAAGTATTCCCTGAGAAATGAGGCAGAAAATCAGTTGATCTTTGCTACCTCACATGGAAACAGATTCTCTCTACCGAAGTTGGGTAAGCTACTTACAAGTGTTATGTAGAGTATATTTTGAAAAATTCACAATAATAATAATAATAATAGTACTAAGAATCATTGACGGAAGCAGTGTAATCAGTAATTGAATATGAAGTCGTACGCGAAGAAGGAAATGAAACTGTGAAGTGTTGAATTGCAGGGATTTGTTTGGTTACAGGATTTCCTCTTCAAGTTGGAGTTTATGGGCCATTGAAAGACGTACTAATGGCTTCATGGTCTACAAGACCACGTTGTTAGCGGAAGGTATTGGACTAGAACCCTGGTTGTGGGGGCGTACTGCAAATACGTCCTAAACTACGAAGACGCAACAGCTGGCTGTTCAGTGCTCACTGTCGCTTTTCCAACGGTACTCTGACCGAAGTCAGTTGAGACGATGAAATCCTGTAACCGAACAAAACGGTTTTAGAAACGCCACTCTAGAGGAAGAGAGATTTGTAAAGAAACAGGTATGAAAGCGAGAGTAAAATGGAACAGCAGAAGGAGTTCCACACATGCAACAGGTAAAATCATCAAGTATGAAAAGTGACAGGAGATTAAAGACCAGTAAATATCAATGGCGAATAATCTAAGCTTAAGGGAAGGCTTGGAGTTGGGTAATTGAGGAGTTAATGACAGTATTGTGACTTCCAGGATGCTGAGGTGATGAACATCGTTCTCCTCGAAATGTAAATGAGTCACTGTTGACAACTTGAATTCTGTCTCCCTTTCAGAACACATAATCAGTGAAGATGTTGATGAAGAGGATTCCATTTCGAGAGGTGAGTACCAATATCTTTCCTTGAAATTGCTTTTGTACTGCAGACGAGAGACTTTCAGTGTGATTCTGGCCACCTCGGTGTCCAGTTTTGATGCAGTAGACTCTTGAAGAAGAACCTGGATTGTCGTGATACAAGCGATAATTGTGAGAATCAAAAATCCATACCTGATACCACACAGTTGACACACCACTAACGGTGGCAAATGTCCATCAAAGCACACTACATTTCTTTCTTTTGTATGAGACTTTTACGTTCCTAGTGAAACAGAGGGCTTCAAGCTGGTGCTCAGAAGATTCACTAGCAATGGTACGTATTCTCAGTGGGTGAAGTTGTTACGATCATGCAAATACTTCCCTCCTTATTCACCAATCTCAACACCAGACTAGTGAGATTTAGGAGTGTGTCGACTGGGGGTCGTACGCAGATCACACGCATGATTCGCAAGAATTCGGCCGTCATGCCACAAAGGTGTATGATATTCTGAACAAAACACAATGAACTCGCTCAATGTCATCAAACATCACACAGATTCACATATCAGTAGACATTCGGCCATACACAAACACACTCACCTACATATCGTTGTCCGAATAGGAGTCGTTCTAATCATTTGCAGGAGGTAATCGTCCAACACACTTTTATCGAGTTATACAACATCCTATGACGCGTCATTGAGGTGACGACAGAAACCGTTGCCTTTCATTATTAGCGACCGGCTGATTCCACTAAACTGTTCAGCAAACATTCATCAATCCATGAGATAAAAAATTAGGAAAGCATGAATTCGTACAATGTACGATGCTGGAAATTTTGCACAGGTAGCCGCAGAAATGAGGAGATATGGAACAAATATTTTGGGGATCTGCGAGAGAAGATGGAACGGATGTGGAAGGTGCCAACCCAGAGGACAACCACTAGCACACCGGGAGAGTGGCCATCATGATATCACCCACAACAGCCGAAGCTATCATGTTGCGGGAACCAATATCCTCCAGGGTAATGAAAGCTAGGTTCAACTCAAAAGGAAGGAAGGAACGTTACATTCATTCAATGCTATGCGCCTACAAACGTCTCAGAACAAGAGAACAAGGATTTCTACAGATATCTACAAACATTAATGGACAACGTCTCGAATGGTGATATCAGAATCCTGATATGTGATATGAGTGCGAAACTGGGATGAGACAATACTGGAAGAGAACTCACCATAGGTGGTGAGGCTCTCGGTGAAATGAACAACAATGGTGAACTCTTCTCAGACTTATGCGCTTTCAATGATTTAGTTATCAGTGGCAGTGCGTTCAAACACAAGGATAAACACAAGGTGATATGGATTTCAGCAGATGGGCACACCGAAAACCAGATAGACTTCATTTCAATCTCAAGGGAGTGGAGACGGAGCCTATTGGACACAAGGTCGAGGAGAGGAGCAGATGTGGGTCCAGACAACTACTCAGTTGGAGGGACTTCCAAGGTGAAGCTAAAAGCCTTCATGATAGCTGGGGATAGGTCAAAATGCAAGTTCAACACTCAATTCAAACACAGGGATATATGCCTTTCATTATAAGCGACCGGATGGTTCAACTAAACATTTCAGCATTAATTCATCGAATCCAACGGAGATTGAAGAAATAAGTTGATTAACCAGAGGTAATGAAGGATGTGGTATGAGCGAAAATGTGAAAACCATGACAATGTTAAAACTGTATGGATGGACGTATGGATATATAATGGAATCATTGATGTCTTGCATATGAATTTTATAAATAATTCGAAATAATAGAGAACATTCTTTTCAATAATTTCTCTTCAGGTTCTTACAATTATAAAATATAATATTTGTGGTCGTTACAATAAAGATAGCCAGGTATGCGGCGGATACATTTTTTAACGTAGAATAACAGATTAGTTATGGGGTGTCAAAATAAATAGTCATATTTGTGTGACAAACGTGCTAGGCTGAAATCGATTAGAAATATTGTAAAACGGGAGACAATAGTGGTGGTTAATCATAATGGAATTGTAGAGTGTGGGGTAGGAAAATTGACAAATCAGTTCAAGGTTATAAAAGGTGTCAGGTGAGTGGCTAGTACAAAGTGGTCTGAGTTAAGCAGGATATAGTAAGACTGGAATGAGAGGTTCATAGTGAGATAACGAATATATTAAATGAAACAGGTGGAGGCATATATTGAGAAAACAGATAATATCACTAATAATAAGTCCGTACAAATGAAAATTCGATAGTATTGAGGGAATGTTTGCATAAAGGGCATAAATTATGACGAATAATAATAACTGTAATAATAATATTTATAATAATAAGCAAATTAAAAAGAAAAAAAACCAAGAGGGTTAAGGGGAAGAAGTACTCTTGGTGAGAAGAAAAATCTTCAATCCAAGGTTGGCCACGGTAGGAACAGCGTCTGGACGTGTTCCTTTTGGATACACAGTTCCGGTTTAGTCGATCTTATTGCAACAGCTTCAGCTATGTGTAGGAGACGTAAGCGAACTGTACGTGATAACGACTTCGGAATTCGGTATATAACTCTGAAAGCTGTGTTGACATCGATGCGATGTCCAGTATCGACCAGGTGTGACAGGATCGAGCTTTTTATGCACTTAATTTCCCCCCTGCTGAACCAAGCTGGTAAGTGTTCTCGAACCCGTAGACGAACCTGCCTAATCGTGCGCCCTATATAACTTGAACCACAGGAACAGTTGAAATGGTATATGCATGAAGAAGAGCTAAGGTTAGGTAAGGCATCTTTGAGTTGCTGGGTGAACATTGGACGGCTAGTGAAGGATAGACACAGACGTGCAGAATAGAAAGTTTTCTTGATCGCCCTGGTTAAACGTTGGGATAGAATCTCCGCAGGAGTATCTCCCTTGAATTGGAGACGTAAAAACAGAGGCTTTTTCTCCACAGTTGTCAGTTCATGTTTACGGCTATTATAACCTATGTTGGCTTTAATGAACTTCTCTGGATATCCGTTCTCGCTTAGAATGTCTCGGATGATCTGGAGTTCTTTCTCTACGCACTCTTCAGAACAAATAGACCTCGCTCTAAATGCTAAGCACCTGATTAGATTACGTTTGTATTTCATCGGTACGAAGCTAAGGAAATGTGTATACTGGGCTTTGGTCTCTAGCTTTCTAAATATGGTTCTTTTGATGGAACCATCCTCTCTTCTCGTTAGTAGGACGTCGAGGAAGTGTAAAGAGTCGTTGTATTCTCCTTCGTAGGTGAAATGGACCGCTGGGTGAGCATTATTGAAGTTGTTCAAAATCAAATCACTATTTAACCCTTCATCGTACACTACAAAAGTGTCATCCATGTAACGACAATACATTTCCATTTTTGCTATTTCCTCTTTCAACGGACTATTTTCTAGTTTTGCTAGAAATATATTCGCAAAAATAGGTCGCAGTGGGGATCCCATGGCTACTCCATCAACCTGTCTGTATATTTCATTATTAAATAGGAACTGAACATTCGTTGTGCATTTAACAAGTAGTTGTTTCAGATTACTGATAGGAATATCAGTGCACAATTTCTTTTCTATAATCTGTTCACAGATATAATCGATTGTTTCCACTAGAGCCACATTCGTAAATAGAGATGAAACATCAAGTGATGCCATATATTTGCCATTCGCGTTCAAGGTTTTTATCTTATCAACAAATTGAAAGGTATCCTTGACGCTGTGCTTTATTAACTCGTCATGCAAGGGTTGAAGCAGCTGTACCAGCCACTTTGCCGTCTCGTGATAGGGTGAATGGGACATGTCTAGTATGGGGCGTAGTAGCACTCCTGATTTATGCACTTTCGGTAAACTCTACATACGTGAGATGGTACTCCCTGTAGGTTTTATGTTTTCGAAAGTTTTTGGTGATAAATTGCCTTTACCCTTCAAATCCTTTAATAAGTTTGTTATTTCTTTCTCTATTTTCTCCGTATGATCTTTCATCGCTTTCGGCTTCTGAAACTTGCTTCTGTCAGCTAGTAAGGAGTTCATCTTATTGATGTAGTCCTGCTTATCCATAATTACTATCCCCGGCCCCTTATCCGGTCTGGTAATAACTATGTTTTCATTTTGTCTTAGTCTTTTGACAGCTTCTCGGTGCTGTTTTGTGAGTATACTATGGGGCTTATTCTTATCTTTCTGTCTATACTGATAGCAACAGTCTACCAGGGTTGATTTGAATCTTTCTAGGTCCTCATCAGAAGAGGCGACCAAGTCCCCTGTTTGTATATAGAAGTTCTCGAATTGTACATCAGTGTCAATCTGACTAATCTCCTGCTTAACTCAGACCACTTTGTACTAGCCACTCACCTGACACCTTTTATAACCTTGAACTGATTTGTCAATTTTCCTACCCCACACTCTACAATTCCATTATGATTAACCACCACTATTGTCTCCCGTTTTACAATATTTCTAATCGATTTCAGCCTAGCACGTTTGTCACACAAATATGACTATTTATTTTGACACCCCATAACTAATCTGTTATTCTACGTTAAAAAATGTATCCGCCGCATACCTGGCTATCTTTATTGTAACGACCACAAATATTATATTTTATAATTGTAAGAACCTGAAGAGAAATTATTGAAAAGAATATACTTCGTTCAGATTGACTTTTAATTCATAATATGGGAATATTTCACACTATCAAATCTTATGATAGAGAACAGTTTCAAGAACAAAAATGCAAATATTGCAGAATTTATTCATACTCGTTGGAAAAACCTGCTAAAAGATTAAATAAATGATAAAAAAGACTGACAGTGTAAAAACGTAAATAGCAATAAAGTAAATATGTGAAAACCTTAGATGAGTTTTCAGTAAACAGAAGAAAAACCAGGAAGCGAAGTTCAAAATATTAGAATTTAAGTGATTGCTAACAAGAGAATTGGTTTTCCGTTTCAGAAGTGACAAGCAGTGAAGCGGTTGGAGGAGAGACTACCAGTTCGACAGGTGAGTGAGTGTCTCTACACAATTTTGTCGTGCACATTTCTGTTGTTGTTGTGTTTCTGAAGTGCGTGGAATAGCGGTTAGGACGCTCGCCGAACATGCATATGGTCCGAGGTTCGACCCCCGGCCGGCGCACTCCTTTACCTCACTGAGCAAGAAACAATGCTGGTAAAAAGGAAAGGTTGGGCATAGGGCTAGCAACCCCATCCTGTAAAAATTAAACACTGCTACAGTATGTCCAAGCCACTAGCTTGGAGCTCTAAGTTCCAATGGGAACGTGAAGGAAGAATTATTATTATTACATTGCTTTTTTCGATCCGACTGAAGAGGGTCAGTGTTGGTGTGTCTGCGTGTGTTGGTGTGTGTTGGTGGGTGTTGGCTGTCAGTGAGTCAGTGTGTCTGTCTCTCTGCATGTTTGTCTGTCTGTCTAACTGTGTGTCTGAGCGTCTGTCTGTCTGTCTGTCTATCTGTCTGTCCGCCTGTCTTCGTGACTATCCTCTGTCTATCCTGCAGTCATGTGGTAGAATCTCGGTGAATGTATTGCAGTCTCAGTGAGCATGTGTTGTTGGCGATCGACCAACAGACTGTCGGACCCACCAACCAAATCACAGTCACAATTTCATTCCTCATCACACACAGTCGCCTGTCAACTCACTGCGTCACCTCTCCATCCAGTCGACCTAGGGAAACACATCATCCACTCAGTCGATATCACCACAAATAGCACACTTCCATATGACTGTCCACATCCGTTGATACACGCTCTCGGTCTGTAATGTCAGTTTTTTTTCTCGTTTTCCTATCGTCATCTTAGATTGGATACTCCTTATTTCGTCAAATTTTTTTTAAATTTCGTATATGTATATTCCTTATTGTGATGATGAGGATTATCCAACGAATGTGTTGTAAACTCTGTTATCTGGTAAAATATGTTTCCTGCGGTATGTTTTTCTACGTGTTTTAAAATCTTATATGATTTTCTTTCTCTGGGATTATTGATTTCCACTTATCCTTCTCATCATTTTCCACGTTCTGGTATTGTAACAACAGAAGACAAGGGCTGGCAACGGATCATTTTATTGCGGAAATCAATACGTTTTTATTATAAATTTTACATACATTATTGCAGCCTAGTCAAGTACACAACGCAGTCTTCTGATTGGTTGTTTTCGAGTTCCTCGGAAAGTGGAGTAGAGCCATCTATCTGCGAATCGTATTTGCCCACGTTTAAGTTTGCTGTGATTGGCTGTTGAAACAGCCTTGTTCATATTTTCTCACGCCCCATATTAGTGACCTAGACATTTACGTAGATTAATGTCAACCAATAGGCTAGCAGCCTGCTCTCACCGCACTCGTCGCCACGTCAAATAGTTTAGTGCGCAGACGTTCCGACCTTCTGGGTGCTACATCCTCTAGTTGAGGATTGTTACTGACCAGCTTGTCCCACTTTACCCATCTTTGGAGCTGACTGGCGTTAACTCGTTTCTGTTTATCACCTCTTCGGATGGTATATACTTGACTTCGTCTTTTTGTGATTGTGTATGGTCATTCCCATTTTGGAAGGAGTTTCCGTGAACCTGGCGCGCATCCAGCTCTATATCTTTTGTCTCTACACTTCATTTGGTCCCCGACTGCAAAGGTATTGCATTGAGTCTTTCTTTTCAGCTGAGACTTCGCGACATCACTCCGCTGCTTCTGCATTACATTCTTGACTGCTTCTTTCCGCTCTGCTTTTAATTTCGTCGTACTCCATTTTTGGTGAAGGGGCCAGGCCTCGTTGTGTATCGGTAATCGTGGTTTTCTACCATACACTAGTTGGAAGGGTGACTTCTTCGTTGTTTCCTGAGTGGTAGCACGATGTGTCAGTAAAATCAGTGGAAGTTCCGTTTCCCAGTTCCCGCCCTTCGAGGCCAGCCACTCCGTCAGTGTACGGTTGTTCCTCTCCGTTAGGCCATTCGTTTGTGGATGATATGGGGTCGTTCTGATTCTCTTGATGCCCAGCTGTTGCGAACGAGAAGTAAATTCTTCACTCTCGAAACAGGGACCTTGGTCTGTCAGTATTGCCTTGGTACGCCGTGGTCTGCAAAAATGTGTCTAACTACTGCATCTGTCACGGTCCTTGCACGTTGGTCTGGGACTGCTACGGCGTCTACCCATCGTGTCGCGTGTTCCGTCATCACCAAGAGGTACTGATTACCATTGGATGTCTGAGGAAATAGACCCATGACATCTACGGACCACAAGTCACCTATCGCGGTAACTGGAATCGACTGAAGTGATGGTCGTATACACCAGTCACCTTTCATAAGCTGGCACCGTGGACATCCAAGTACGTATCTTGCTACGTCTTCTCTCATACCTGGCCAGTACATAATTGTATTTGGAGGTCGGTTGTTCTGATCACGCCGGTATGCGCTAGCTGGTGACAAAAAACCACCACCGACAGCCTCCTAAAGCCACGCCACCAATTTCGTATAGGAGCTTGTAATGTTAGGACACTTTGCCAAATAGGAAAACAAGCATCACTAGCCAAGACCGTGGCATCCCGAGCCATTGATATATGCTGTGTTTCAGAAACACGCATACAAGACCCAAGTGTGGTTATTCACCTAACACCACCTGGCCAACAGGATGAATCCGCAAAATTCACCCTGAGGGTGCCAGGAGATGCCACAGGCAGTTCACGAGGATTAGCTGGCGTAGGGATAGCTCTGAGTACTAGGGCAGAAAAGACATTGCTTGACTGGTTCCCAGTAGATAGCCGAATGTGTGCTGTCCATCTGAACGGATCAGTAAAAAGTAGAAAGGACTGCACTACTCGCCGATGCCTTTTCGTAATCTCCGCCTACACCCCCACTGACTGCAGTTCAGATGAAACGAAGGATGAGTTTTACCAAACGCTGTCTAGTTTGCTGCGAAAGGCTAAACGCTCAGGATGTTGGTGGCACCTGTGGAGTTCTGTACCAGCGAACCGACAACGGTGACCGTCTCCTACAGTTATGTTCAGATAATCATTTTTTTCTTGTAAGCACACAAGGACAGACACTATTTTACCTGGTGACCCCCTTCATCAAACCAACGCTGGACACAAATAGACCACACAGCAATAAGCTATCGTTGGCGTGGGTCGGTAGGAGATTGTCGCTCCTTCTGGAACACGTGTGTAGATACCGATCACGCACTGGTTCGCGCTCGGGTGTGCTCACGACTAAACGGACGTAGGAAACAGCTGGCGGTAAACCCATCACGTCCCCAGCTCGATCAAGAAACTAAATCCGTATTTGAGGAAGAACTAGCTAAACACATCTGAGTTCGACAGCTGTGCTCACCCTGAGGAAGCTTGGAAGAATATTCAGGCAGCCATAGATACAGCTGTAAGAGCTGTGAATAAGGTAAATCCAAAGGTGAGTAAATACTATCGGATTTCGACTGCCTCATCCGAAATGATAGATGCAAGACGACTTATTCCGGCGAGCTCCGAATTCACTGAGGAGCGAAAGCTGCACAAAAGGAAACTTACGAAAAGTCTCCGCAAGGACCGTGAACAGTGGTGGGTGACAAAAGCGAAAGAGATGGAGAAAGCTTCGGGGATATGCAACTATTTAGACTCATCAGGGAAACGGGTGGGAGAAGACACATCATTAGTGAAACAATCTCGGAAAAAAATGGCACTATAATTAGCTCCCAGGATAGACGACTGGATCGCTGGAAAGAGCATTATGAGGAACTGTTTAATTGGCCCATAGCCACTCTCAACCTCCCGAAAATTCAACACCTCCCTGAATGGGATATAGACACAGGTCCTCCTTCCCTAAATGCGGTTACTAAAGCTGTCACCAATCTGAAACTAGGCGAAACAGCGGGACCTGATGGAATGACTCCAGAGGTATTTAAGTATGGTGGAGACAGTTCACTGTCTGCATTAACTGAGGTACTAGGCAGCGTCTGGAAATCAGAAGAAGTCCCATCGGGTTGGTGTTAGTCACTGATTATCCCCATATACAAGAAGGGAGACAAGTCTTCCTGTGATAATCACAGAGGGATTAGCTTGACTAATATAGTATCGAAAGTCTTAGGCTCAATAATCGCACGTAGACTGAGTGGTGCTCGGGAGGCACAAACACGAGAGAGCCAGGCAGGCTTCAGACCAGGAAGAGGGTGTATTGATCATATCTTCACCCTCCGACAGGTTCTAGAACATAGGCATTCCTATTGGTCTCCAACAGTCATTATATTTCTTGACCTAAAGGCAGCATTTGAATCTGTTGATCAAGAAGTTCTTTGGAGATGCTTGGCTGTAAAGGGAATTCCGAGAAAATATATTGCACTGATTAAGACACTCTACTCGTACTCATACAGCCAGGTGAGGGCTTACGGCGAGCTGTCATCTGAACTGGTGACGACTAGTGGTGTCTGTCAAGGATGCCCATTATCCCCTTTTCTATTCAATTTCATCATAGATGTGTTAATCGACTTAACCCTAAGTGACTTCAGCGAATCAGGGTTTAACTTGCTACCAAGGAATAATCTCGTCGACTTAGAATATGCAGACGATATAGTCCTCCTAGGCGATGACTCTGACAAAATGCAGAGTCTTCTAAACACCTTGAGCCGCAATCTATGAATGTTTGGCATACGATTCGCTACTGTTGCCAAATGAAAGATGATGTTACAGGACTGAACTACATCGACGCCTAGTTTAAAAATAGGAAGTGAAGTGGTAGAGCACGTTGACCGCTTCACTTATTTGGGAAGTACCATCAGCCAACGCCAACGGGTTGACCTCTGACGAAATCTCAGCAGGAATACAAGGGGCTCGTCTCGAGTTTGCCAGTTTACGCCGTCTCTGGCGCAGACAAGATATCCAACTATCGACCAAAGGGCGGGTGTACTGCTCATCAGTCCCCTCCATCCTCCTTTATGGCTGTGAGCGAGACCTGGCCACTGAGAGTGGAAGACATGACAAGATTAGCTGTCTTAGATCATATGTGCCTGCGTTCTATCTCCCGTGTAAAGTGGCATAATAAGGTGAGCAACATGGAGGTTAGGCGTAGAGTTCTAAGTAAACAGGGGAAATCAATCGACGAAGTCTAGAAGTTGCAAAGACTGAGATGGTTAGGACATGTGTTACGCATGCCAAGCCATCGCCTCCCTCGACGAGCAATGTTAGCGGATATAGGGTCAGGCTGGAAAAAAGCTAGCGGCGGTCAAACAAAAACTTGGCACCAGTCAATGAAATCCACAACAGTTGGTCTAAGCCACGTAGGAAGGTGTAGACTTCCTGACTGATTGGGGTCCTCGGGACGGTAAAAACCAGTGGTTGGAAACAATTGGTGACATGGTTCAAAATCGTTCTCAGTGGCGCAGATGTATCCACTCCTTGTGACTTATGATTTGCAATGAAACTGTTTTGTTCTTCGTTACTACTATTCCTTTGTCTCACACCTCTGTATACTGTCTCTATTATGCATTTCTTCTACTTTCTTCTCTTGCTTCATGTGCTACACGGAGTGTGGCAGACAAACAGACAGACAACTGGTGACATTCTTCTATCATGTCGTGGCGCGACGATTGAGGTGTGACAGCCAGCCAGCTGCCGTCGTTCTCTCGCCAGGTCAGAGTCCCGTAGGCATTCACTCTTAGTCGATCTCTCTGCCTGAGTAGTGTGGTTAGCTCCTTACTTGCCGTAGCTTGATCCACTTATATTCCGTTGGTGATCACCTGTATTTCTGTATCCAGCGTATCGTCCAACCTCTGCCTACGTGCAAGTCTTATTGGATCTTTTTCTACTGCATGCACTCCGTAAGCGACCTCGGGCAACTCGGACTCGTCTTCTGGTCTCGATAACAAATCTGCCAAGACATTTTCACTTCCAGGAATGTGTGAGATCGTAAAATCGTACTCCTGAAGACGCAACATCCACCGTGACAATTTTCCCCGTGGGTCTCTCGCTGTCTTCAAAACCTGTAGCGGCTTATGATCAGTTTTGATGTGGAACCGCCGGCCGAGTAAATAAGGTCTCCATTTGTCGACTGCCCATACCATTGCTAAACATCCTTTCTCTATCGTTGAATACTTTCTCTCTGTGTGTGTCAAAACCCGACTGGCATACTCAACGATTCCCTCACACTGTCTTAGGACCGCACCTATAGCGTAGTCACTGGCATCTGTACACACTGTGAACTGTCTTCCAAGTACAGGTAGTTTTAGCATCATTTGTTGGTGGTCGAGCAGCTGTTTAATTCTGTCGAATGTCCTCTGCGATTCCTCCGACCAAACAAACTTCGGCTCACCTAGTAGCCTGTACAAAGGGGCTGCTATCTTATTGAAGTTCTTCACAAAGCGACTATAAAACGCTGCTCTACCCAAGAATTGTCACAGTTTTCTCTTTGAATTCGGAGCTGAAATCGTTTTAATCGTCAAAATTTTCTCCGGTAGTGGTTTAATCGCACCATTCCCTACTTTATGTCTCAACAGAGTAACATTCCTTTTAGCTATCTGGGACTTGGTTTTGTTGACGTGCAGTCCAAACTCTTCGATGAGTCGCAGCTAGCTTCTACATGCTTCACATGATCGTTTTCCTTTTGACTGTATATGACGAGGTCATCACCATACATCTCCACGTTTTTCAAGTTCCTAAGTAATAGCTTCATCAGTCGTCTGAACGTAAACGGTGCACCTGCTAGTCCAGACGGCATGAGTTTGAATCGATATTGTGTCTGACCTACGATGAATGCCGTCTTATCTCTATCACCTTGTTTTATCTGTATCTACCAGTATTCTGAACGACGATCGAGGACCGAAAACACATTTGCACCTTATAGGCGATCTAAAGTTTCTACCACTGTTGGCATGGCAAACGGTCTTAACTCTGTCATACTGTTTAACTGTCGAAAATCAACACAGAATCTGTACATCCCATTCGCTTTTTTTACCAACAGCACAACAGAACCTAGGGACATGTGCATGGACGGCGCGAGTCCTAACCACTGTGCCACCGACGCATGGACCGATCCCCGCTGGATGTCCTCGGTTGAGGTCGATTCACAACTAAGGATCACAGCTCTCCTACTGCCATAACTGGAGTTCACTGCAGAGTTGGTCTTATGCACCAATCTCCTTTCATCAACTGGCACTGCGAACGTACACGTATATATTTTGATACACCTTCTCTCATACATGGGCAGTCCCAATAGTTGGTTGTCCTGGCTACTCCTGTATGTGCTATCTGGTGACATCATGGTGTCATTTCATGGCGTAGAGACTGAGATATTACCTCCAACCAGATTCCACCATTTCTCACCGACTCATAGATCCGAAAGCGTTCACTCTTCATCTATCTTTCTTTCTTAGTAGTGTGGTCAGCTGCCTACTTGTCGTAGGTTTGTTGCAATTCCCATTTTCTTTCTTCACTAAAAGAACTGGAGACTGATACAGACTGTCAGCTTCTTCAATAATATCATTCTGTTACATATAATTCACTTGTATCTCGACTCCATCTTCCAAATGAAATAAGACTCTTCGCCGTGTGAATGGCGCCATTTTCCAAAATCCCAGTAGGATTACATGCCTCACCTCATCACAACAACCATGGGAATTACCGTCTCCAGTGAACAGAGGATCAAATCCTCTTACTAACACTGTCGTGTTCTGCGCTTTCTATGCTTTCACACCTGCTATCTCTCTCATCTCATACATCCTGATAGGTCCGTACTTCGTAATCACTGCCTCCTCATTCGTGGTAGCTGTCGCACTAATCTCTCACAGAGATTCGGTACAGAGTATTGTTCACGATCACTCGTGCACAACAATGAAGAAGAAGGTTACTTCGCTATCGCCAATAAAAACGCCATAGTTTGACATTCCTGTGCTGTCAAACACGTGTCCACCTGGTATTTGAATTGTCAATGAACACAGTTTGACATAGATTGCTATGTATTAGTGAGACTGCCGCTCTTGTTAGTTCTGCGAAATTCCTTGTCTCAATTGCAGCCTACATTGTGATCATCTAGTGCGTGACCACCTTTGCTAGGCCACCAATATCCATGTGTTGTCTATGGTCCTGGCAGCGAAACCAATTCTAGAAGTAAGTGATAGGAGATTCGTAAATGAATATTTTTTCGGTATTTGGTATCACTGTACATGGGAATTGTGTACACCTTATCTTCAAATCACCATGTGCACAGATCTTCCGTGTTGTGCTAATTCTGTCCTCCATATTTTATTTCCTTGTGTCTCATTCACGTCTTCAATGTGTCTCCGCATCGCTGACGCATTTTCTTTGCCTGACGACGGATGTTTCTCGCTGTCATTTGATATTTTTATGCCAATGAACGTCTCCGCATATACCACTGATATATCGTATTTGTAGAACACGGCGAACAAATTTAATTTAGATTACTCCACTTAGTGGGATAAATAATTCTAGTCCTAACCCTGAATTCATATCTTCTCATAATGTGACTGATCCGTATCAGCTGGTTTGACCTGTGTAACTCCTCTAAGTTATCGTCACTACATGAGATTTGATAATTTTTGTTGTTTTTGCGTAATTGGATCATTGGGGACTATAATCTGGAAGAGTATGTCTCCGATTAAGTTCGTTGGTTAGTTCGCTGGATGGTTAGTTGTTAGGAAGGTAGGTTTCTTTAGATGCCACCCTAATTCCATTTTTATTGTGAGTCTCAAGTCCGTATTCACATTGTACCTGTGCTAATTGTTTTCCTTATTCATTGTAGTAACAGTCTCGCCACAAGGAATTTCTGGAGAATATGAACTGGCCTATTTAGCGAAAAATGAAGATGGAAGTAAGTTGTTCATGGAATCTGAATATATTATTGATTTGCTTTTTCCACACATTCATATTCGTTGAATTATTTTCTTGAAATAAAATGATTCATGTCGTTGTTGATGTGCTACAACTAGTCAGTGGGATTTATGGAGGTGCAATGTCGATTCCACTGCTGACCATCATCCACCAAATAATTGTCTTATTCTGATCACGTCCGACGGTGTCTAGTCATTTCTACTCTATGCTAAGCAGAAGGCTCGACAGTGAGAAGAGACAAACTGACGCCATCTACAAAATAAATTGAAGTGACTCTGTGAACAATGCATTGACCAAAGTGGATGGTCACTCTTCGTCTTCGCATCCATGAACATGAATTAGCCGTGAATAGACACAGTATTCACTGCCACATGTCATTGCATAAACACATCTACGGATGGATCGATTGCGACTATACGGTTGAAGATCATCTTCAGACAAGGGGAAACACGAATAGACCAGAGAATTTCCGGAGGGCTGATACTCAAGGGGTTCAACAATCAGCAGGCATATTCACGTAGGCGAAATTTACGAATGCATAAAGAAGGCGATCACATGGAACAAAGATCACTTTTCTGATCAAGGAAGCAATCAGTTCGAATACAAGTGGACTGGAGGGTAAGCAAATAGTCGGAAATAATCGATGACAACCAAGGTAACCAGGAGAGATGACTAATAAACTCGTAGAGAATTTCGAAACTCACTTCAAATTGAAGTTTATGCTGGCGATGTTGTCCAGTAAGACAAGACATCCAGCTCAGAGACCACAACTACAACAAAATCATCCAGATGGGCTAAAAGTATCCGATATTACATTCACTTGTAAAATAAGCACAGTGGTGGTAGATACTTTCAATCATCATATTCTATGCCGACATCCTTCAGCCTTTACTCTTCTCGGAGATTAGCAAACTTCCTATAATCACGAAGGTTGATCGCCTACACTAACGTCGATATTTGACACTGATTTCGCAATTGTGATTCGAATGATGAGGTCGACAAATCAGGAAATTGATTTGATATATGATCCTGTCATTTTCGACTGTTCCTCCAGTGTTTATCTCCAAGTGTTTCAGAAATATTCCTCGTGTGTATTCCGTAGTTATAGATATTTTGATTCCAGTCTAAATATCTTTCGATGAATTTGAATGAGTATTCATTTTTCTTGAAGACAGTTGACAGGTATTTCTCTTCTGTTCTCTTCAGCACCGGAGTGTCACAGTGTGTTTGAACCCTAATAAACCATGTCTAAATACAGTTCCTGTTGTGATCGATTGGTTAATTGATATTGTGGTTGCGTGTATGATCACTGGGTGTGTGTGTTAATATTCTGCATGGTGGTGTATCCAGATTTCCTGTTTTCCTCTCTGGATGGGCTGAGCTATTTCCGTGGTTTATGAAGTATCAGGCTCAAGTAATCCAGATGTTTTCATGCTTTTATACCCCTCTAGTCTGGCTGACGCCTTTCCACTAATGAGATCTATGTATTTGACGTGGAAATCATGACAGGTAATTATTTAAACAAAACTACTTGGTTTATAGAGCCGTATCGTCTCTTAGGACTGTGGACGACATAATTTGTTTCTGAGTGAGTTTACGGGTGTGAGATGGGGAGGGGCTCGAATGTCACTTTTATTCCTGCCTTGTTGAGAGCCCGATACATACGATTTCCGAAGAATCAGAGTGACGAATACAACTAAAGTTTGGAATTTGTGTAGTCCTAATTGATGTGATCATGATTATTCGCGTGTTGTGTTGTAAACTCTGTCTTCCAGTAAATAATACTGTCTTACTGTATGTGTCATATATCTGATAACAAATTAATATGGAATCACATAATACGACAGTGACCAAGTTATACACCTATGTAGATTTAGAGGAATTCTCCACTTGATTTTTATTTATAAAGTGTTGAATGGCAAGGATTTGATGACATCAATTAGAGGAACATCAGAGGAACATGAGAGGAAATCATCTTGTAGTATAGAAATGCCAGCTGTTTCATCCCTGTTGTTTGCAGGTCTTCAGAAATAAGCAGCAACCACTAGGATTCTGCCTACCAGGCTAGCGATCTCGTAGACCGTTCAGGCGCTGGGATTCTATCCATCATCTTGATCACATATTTGATTTGGTGTAGGCGCTGATTCTGTGGGCGCGCACGCACCCTGGTGATAGGTGCGTGCTGCCAATCACATACCTGACTTGAAACAGATCTCAATGGCCGAATGGTCATCGAGCTCACTAGACTTGTAACACTAAGGTTCCATGATTCGACACCTGATGGCTGATGCATAATCCCAAAGTGTCTCAATCATCGAGGACGAAACAACTGGCGTACACTGCATCCTCTTGATTCCCAACGGTTCTAATATTTATTGGGGTCAACTCGTCGTTAAACCTGAAATGTTTACCTTTCTCATCACATCACCAACTTCGCTTCAAATTTTCACTTACATCTTATCATGAATATTTCCATCGTTGTTTTGTCTATTTTAATTTACCAAATACAGACGAAAGAAAATTTTGGCTCCTTCAAGAAAGCAATACACATTTAGGCTTTTCTTGGATTCCCTTCAGTCCTTCGGGTATCAAAGACTTAGAGCTGCAATTATATATCAGTTTGCTTTCAAAGACTTCTATCATACTCAGTGTGGATACAACGTCTGCTTCATTGAATGCTATTGGAGAAGCATGTACGGATTCAGCATATTATGTCTCAGGGAGAACAGGCAAATGGTTGTCACCTACGTTAGGAGAACATAGACTTAATTACAAAAGAGGTAAGTTGGCAGAGATGGATGCCTGTTTTGCAGAGTAGAATAGACCAAGTCACTCCCACTCCTTCATTAACTGCACGAATACGCACACGCATACACATGAATACTGTACACACGTCACTGAGTATATGTAATTTGATTTATCAATTAAGCTTTAATTTTTCATGGAAAGCAGATGTGCGACAATTTGAACGAGGAATAGAATAGTAGTGAAACCTCCACCTCCACTTCTACCTCAACAACTACATCCAAGTCGGACAGGCCTTCGACAATGCATCATTGACTGAGAGGTAATTTGGAAACTGCTTCAACACTACGGCGTGCATTGTCCCAAATCTTTATCAGCCTCATTCAACATTTGGCTATATGACGATGCCAGGTGTCGTGGACGATTTATGCTTCATGTCACACACAGTGAAACTTGAAGACTTAAAGACGACAACCAACAAACTGGTTGAACACTGAGATGGCGAATTCCAGGTGGACATAGAAAAGACGTAGTCTGACTTTGAAGTGAACACTGAGGTAAGAGAAGCCTGTCCGCCTTTATTCCCCAACGGTAAGCCTATTAGTTGTGGATTAGATTATGCATCAGACTGTGAGAAGTGATAATATAGGAGCTTACTAGACGAATAAGGAAATCTAAAGGGTCTGGATTTTGCACGTTGATGATTTATCCTTTATGTCACACAGAGTAAAACTCGAAGTCTTGCAGAAGACAGCCAACAAACTGACTGAACAATCAGGTGGTGAACTCCAGGTAGACAAAGAGAAGACACAGGTGATGAAGATACCCTGTGATCAACAACAGCCACAACATCAGCGACAACAACAAGAAGCATGAATCAGTATGAAAGGGAGGGTTTTCAACGGGGTCAGTCACTCTCCCCACTTGTCCAGATGGCCTTGCCTCAACCACGGTCGGTTGGAACTGATGAAGAATCACATTTCCAACAGCCTGTTGCAGACGCTTATCGACAGCTACCTTCGTTGCCTGCATGCTGAAGATCCAATGCTCAGCTAGAAAGAATCGATGATACGAAACTCTGGGAACAGACTAACGAAGAACCTATAGTTCAGAAAATATGGAGGAGAATATTGAGATGAATTGAGAAAACGATAAGGAGACTGTTGAACGATATCACGCTTATTGCAGTCCATCGCTGATTGGAACCCAGGTTGGAGGGCAACATGGAGCGGATGGTGTGAATTTCACGAGATGAGAGATTATGTGCGATCATGGACCCAACTAGAGAGGGCAACAGAGAATAGGCCGAAGTAGATATGTGTTGAGTAAAGCGTATATTCAGCTCGGAAGCCAGAGGAACAACAAAAATATAAATAGTAAATAATTTGCGTCATTTAGTTGAGTACGTGTATTCCCATTACGAATGAATTTGCTTTTGTAGACGTGATTGTTGGTAGGTTGTCGATGACCTGAATGTAGATTTCGGTAGCAAGCTGAGAGAATCGTTGAAATGCAAACGCCATTGGACAGCTAGCTGTCTCATCATAGAGCGAGTCTGTTGAACACGGCTTACTCTTATGTCTTTTCCTCACGGTAGTCTCATTTTGTGCATAGTAAGAGGTGGTAGGATTTCAGTGCGATGACTGACTGATAAAAGTGGTAACCTCGTAAGCTGAAAGTCCTGATTTGGAGCACCAACTGTTACCCAGTTATTGACACTCTATCAAACGATGTGTTTTACGTCAAATAGTATTCTACCACAGTGGCGAATTCCACTGAAATACTGAGATAGCTGATTTCAAGCTTCGATGTAGTCGTTAGTGGTGAAGAGCACTGAAGTGTCTCATGAGAGAATCCATCGCCTTTCACTCAGATTCCATTCGACGACCTCCTTGGTATGTGATCACGACCGAGTTATCCGTTTTCCTAGTTGACATGAGTGAAAGAGAAAGACTTGGTGTGACTGTGCTCAGGAAGTCGACTGAGTTGATAACACCAGATTCCTTGTTGGCTAACTGGCCAGCTAGCCTACCATATTTATTTTTAGTTTCCATCACCAATTTGTACGCTTTCAAAGAAGAAAAGAGTGAGGAGAGATAAGACGGAAAGCAGAGAAAATTAACAATCAGTGTTAGCTTGAAGGTTCACATAGCAACTCAAAAACAAAATGGGTTGCAGTTTATAAGGGTTGAGATTTGCTGAGTGAGTTGCGGTCACTGAATTACATGACTAATTGATGTAATCAATTCGTCTAAAGTACCATTTCAAGAAGGAATAGGGTGATCTCTGCAGTCGCCTTATTACCTCCACTGCCAACTGTTATGCCACCATATTATGTAAGAAATTATAAGTAGTAATATGTAAAATCGGTAATTGCATTTCTCTTCAATTGTTTCACCAGTTCCGAGGATCAAAAACGTCCAACTACAGTCTGGAAAGCTTCGAAATGTGACATGGGAACAAGAGTCCGCCTTCTGTAAAAGAGATGACGTTACGGTTATCTTCAGTGGACAGGAGAATCAACCACTTGAAATGATCATCTTACAGAGTAATGAGAAGAAGTATTCCCTGAGAAATGAGGCAGAAAATCAGTTGATCTTTGCTACCTCACATGGAAACAGATTCTCTCTACCGAAGTTGGGTAAGCTACTTACAAGTGTTATGTAGAGTATATTTTGAAAAATTCACAATAATAATAATAATAATAGTACTAAGAATCATTGACGGAAGCAGTGTAATCAGTAATTGAATATGAAGTCGTACGCGAAGAAGGAAATGAAACTGTGAAGTGTTGAATTGCAGGGATTTGTTTGGTTACAGGATTTCCTCTTCAAGTCGGAGTTTATGGGCCATTGAAAGACGTACTAGTGGCTTCATGGTCTACAAGACCACGTTGTTAGCGGAAGGTATTGGACTAGAACCCTGGTTGTGGGGGCGTACTGCAAATACGTCCTAAACTACGAAGACGCAACAGCTGGCTGTTCAGTGCTCACTGTCGCTTTTCCAACGGTACTCTGACCGAAGTCAGTTGAGACGATGAAATCCTGTAACCGAACAAAACGGTTTTAGAAACGCCACTCTAGAGGAAGAGAGATTTGTAAAGAAACAGGTATGAAAGCGAGAGTAAAATGGAACAGCAGAAGGAGTTCCACACATGCAACAGGTAAAATCATCAAGTATGAAAAGTGACAGGAGATTAAAGACCAGTAAATATCAATGGCGAATAATCTAAGCTTAAGGGAAGGCTTGGAGTTGGGTAATTGAGGAGTTAATGACAGTATTGTGACTTCCAGGATGCTGAGGTGATGAACATCGTTCTCCTCGAAATGTAAATGAGTCACTGTTGACAACTTGAATTCTGTCTCCCTTTCAGAACACATAATCAGTGAAGATGTTGATGAAGAGGATTCCATTTCGAGAGGTGAGTACCAATATCTTTCCTTGAAATTGCTTTTGTACTGCAGACGAGAGACTTTCAGTGTGATTCTGGCCACCTCGGTGTCCAGTTTTGATGCAGTAGACTCTTGAAGAAGAACCTGGATTGTCGTGATACAAGCGATAATTGTGAGAATCAAAAATCCATACCTGATACCACACAGTTGACACACCACTAACGGTGGCAAATGTCCATCAAAGCACACTACATTTCTTTCTTTTGTATGAGACTTTTACGTTCCTAGTGAAACAGAGGGCTTCAAGCTGGTGCTCAGAAGATTCACTAGCAATGGTACGTATTCTCAGTGGGTGAAGTTGTTACGATCATGCAAATACTTCCCTCCTTATTCACCAATCTCAACACCAGACTAGTGAGATTTAGGAGTGTGTCGACTGGGGGTCGTACGCAGATCACACGCATGATTCGCAAGAATTCGGCCGTCATGCCACAAAGGTGTATGATATTCTGAACAAAACACAATGAACTCGCTCAATGTCATCAAACATCACACAGATTCACATATCAGTAGACATTCGGCCATACACAAACACACTCACCTACATATCGTTGTCCGAATAGGAGTCGTTCTAATCATTTGCAGGAGGTAATCGTCCAACACACTTTTATCGAGTTATACAACATCCTATGACGCGTCATTGAGGTGACGACAGAAACCGTTGCCTTTCATTATTAGCGACCGGCTGATTCCACTAAACTGTTCAGCAAACATTCATCAATCCATGAGATAAAAAATTAGGAAAGCATGAATTCGTACAATGTACGATGCTGGAAATTTTGCACAGGTAGCCGCAGAAATGAGGAGATATGGAACAAATATTTTGGGGATCTGCGAGAGAAGATGGAACGGATGTGGAAGGTGCCAACCCAGAGGACAACCACTAGCACACCGGGAGAGTGGCCATCATGATATCACCCACAACAGCCGAAGCTATCATGTTGCGGGAACCAATATCCTCCAGGGTAATGAAAGCTAGGTTCAACTCAAAAGGAAGGAAGGAACGTTACATTCATTCAATGCTATGCGCCTACAAACGTCTCAGAACAAGAGAACAAGGATTTCTACAGATATCTACAAACATTAATGGACAACGTCTCGAATGGTGATATCAGAATCCTGATATGTGATATGAGTGCGAAACTGGGATGAGACAATACTGGAAGAGAACTCACCATAGGTGGTGAGGCTCTCGGTGAAATGAACAACAATGGTGAACTCTTCTCAGACTTATGCGCTTTCAATGATTTAGTTATCAGTGGCAGTGCGTTCAAACACAAGGATAAACACAAGGTGATATGGATTTCAGCAGATGGGCACACCGAAAACCAGATAGACTTCATTTCAATCTCAAGGGAGTGGAGACGGAGCCTATTGGACACAAGGTCGAGGAGAGGAGCAGATGTGGGTCCAGACAACTACTCAGTTGGAGGGACTTCCAAGGTGAAGCTAAAAGCCTTCATGATAGCTGGGGATAGGTCAAAATGCAAGTTCAACACTCAATTCAAACACAGGGATATATGCCTTTCATTATAAGCGACCGGATGGTTCAACTAAACATTTCAGCATTAATTCATCGAATCCAACGGAGATTGAAGAAATAAGTTGATTAACCAGAGGTAATGAAGGATGTGGTATGAGCGAAAATGTGAAAACCATGACAATGTTAAAACTGTATGGATGGACGTATGGAAATATAATGGAATCATTGATGTCTTGCATATGAATTTTATAAATAATTCGAAATAATAGAGAACATTCTTTTCAATAATTTCTCTTCAGGTTCTTACAATTATAAAATATAATATTTGTGGTCGTTACAATAAAGATAGCCAGGTATGCGGCGGATACATTTTTTAACGTAGAATAACAGATTAGTTATGGGGTGTCAAAATAAATAGTCATATTTGTGTGACAAACGTGCTAGGCTGAAATCGATTAGAAATATTGTAAAACGGGAGACAATAGTGGTGTAACAACAGAAGACAAGGGCGAAGCAACAGATCGTTTTATTATGAAAATCAACACGTATTTATACATATTTCAACTACATTATTATAGACAAGCGCAGTCATCTGATTGGTTGTTTATCAGAAGTTAGGTAGACAAACGCAGGCTTCTGATTGGTTGTTTCGGGATTCCTTGACAAATAGAGTTCTCTATCTGCGAATCATATTTTGCCACGTTAACTTTGCTGTGATTGGTTGTTGACTCAGCCTTGTTCATATTTTCTCACGGCCCATATTAGTGACCTAGACCTTAACGTAGATTAGTGCCAACCAATCGGCTAGCAGCCTGCTCTCACCACACTCGTCCCCCCGTCAAATAGCTTCGTGCGCAGACGTTCCGACCTTCTGGGTGCTACATCCTCTAGTTGAGGATTGTTACTGACCGGCTTGTCCCACTGTACCCATCTTTGGAGCTGACTGGCGTTAACTCGTTTCTGTTTATCACCTCTTCGGATGGTATATACTTGACCCCGTCTTTTTGTGATTGTGTATGGTCCTTCCCACTTTGGAAGGAGTTTCCGTGAACCTAGCCCGCCTCCAACTGTATATCTCCTGTCTCTACACTTCACTTGGTCCCCGACTGCAAAGGTAATGCACTGCGTCCTTTCTTTCATCTGAGACTTCATGACATCACTGCGCTGCTTCCGTATTACATTCTTGACTGCCTCTTTCCTCTCTGCTTTTAATTTCGTCGTACTCCACTTTTGGTGCATGGGCCAGGTCTCATTGTGTACCGGTAATCGTGGTTTTCTACCATACATCAGTTGGAAGGGTGACTTCTTCGTTGTTTCCTGAGTGGTAGCCCGATGTGTTAGTAAAATCAGTGGAAGCTCCGTTTCCCAGTTCCCGCCCTTCGAGGCCAGCCACTCCTTCAGTGTACGGTTGTTTCTCTCCGTTAGGCCATTCGTTTGTGGATGGTATGGGGTCGTTCTGATCCTCTTGATGCCCAGCTGTTGCAAACGGGAAGTAAACTCTTCACTCTCGAAACAGGGACCTTGGTCTGTCAGTATTGTCTTCGGTACGCCGTGGTCTGCAACAATGTGTCTAACTACTGCATCTGTCACGGTTCTTGCACGTTGGTCTGGGATTGCTACGGCGTCTACCCATCGTGTCGCGTGTTCCGTCATCACCAAGAGGTACTGATTACCATTGGATGTCTGAGGAAATGGACCCATGACATCTACGGACCACAAGTCACCTATCGCGGTAACTGGAATCGACTGAAGTGGTGGTCGTATACACCGGTCACCTTTCATCAGCTGGCACCGTGGACATCCAAGTACGTATCTTGCTACGTCTTCTCTCATACCTGGCCAGTACATACTTTGTCTTAGGAGATCGGTCGTTCTGGCCACGCCTGTATGCGCTAGCTGGTGACATTCTTCTATCATGTCGTGGCGCGACGATTGAGGTATGACAGCCAGCCAGCTTCCGTCGTTCTCTCGCCAGGTCAGAGTCCCGTAGGCATTCACTCTGAGTCGATCCCTCTGTCTGAGTAGTGTGGTTAGCTCCTTACTCGCCGTAGTTTGATCCACTTCTATTCCGTTGGTGATCACCTGTATTACTGTATTCAGCGTATCGTCCAACCTCTGCCTACGTGCAAGTCTTAGTGGGTCTTGTTCTACTGCATGCACTCCGTAAGCGACCTCGGGCAACTCAGACTCATCTTCTGGTCTCGATAACAAATCTGCCAAGACATTTTCACTTCCAGGAACGTGTGAGATCGTAAAATCGTACTCCTGAAGACGCAACATCCACCGTGACAACTTCCCCCGTGGGTCTCTCGCTGTCTTCAAAAATTGTAGCGGCTTATGATCAGTTTCGATGTGGAACCGCCGGCCGAGTAAATAAGGTCTCCATTTGTCGACTGCCCATACCATTGCTAAACATTCTTTCTCTATCGTTGAATACTTTCTCTCTGCGAGTGTCAAAACCCTACTGGCATACTCAACGATTCCCTCGTCCTGTCTTAGGACCGCACCTATAGCGTAGTCACTGGCATCTGTGCACACTGTGAACTGTCTTCCTGGCACAGGTAGTTTTAGCGTCATTTGTTGGTGGTCGAGCAGCTGTTTAATTCTGTCGAATGTCCTCTGCGATTCTTCCGACCAAACAAACTTTGGCTCACCTAGTAGCCTGTATAGAGGGGCTGCTATCTCATTGAAGTTCTTCACGAAGCGGCTATAAAACGCTGCTCTACCCAAGAATTGTCTCAGTTTTCTCTTTGAATTCGGGGCTGGAATCGTTTTAATCGTCAAAATTTTCTCCGGCAGTGGTTTAATCTCACCATTTCCCACTTTATGTCCCAACAGAGTAACATTCTTTTTGGCTATCTGGGACTTGGTTTTGTTGACGCGTAGTCCAAACTCTTCGATGCGTCGCAGCACGGCTTCTACATGGTTGACGTGATCGTTTTCGTTTTGACTGTATATGACGAGATCATCACCATAAACCTCCACGTTTTTCAAGTTCCTAAGTAATAGCTTCATCAGTCGTCTGAACGTAAACGGTGCACCTGCTAGTCCAAACGGCATGCGTTTAAATCGATATTGTGTCTGACCCACGATGAAAGCCGTCTTATCTCTATCACCTTGTTTTATCGGTATCTGCCAGTATCCTGAGCGAAGATCGAGAACCGAAAACACATTCGCACCTTGTAGGCGATCTAAAGTTTCTACCACTGTTGGCATGGCACACGGTCTTAACTCTGTCATACTGTTTAACTGTCGAAAATCAACACAGAATCTATACTTCCCATTCGCTTTTTTTACTAACAGCACTGGAGAGTTGTACGGGCTATCAGCTTCCTCAATAATGTCATCTTTTAACATCTCTTGCACTTGTCGCTCCACTTCGCCTTCCAGATGACATGGAACTCTTCGCGTTGTAAATGACCTTACTTTCGGATCACTTAACGGAATTTCATGATTCACCTTATCGCAATAACCGTATGGGTCGCCATCTCCAGTGAACAGATGATCGTATTTACTAATTAACTCTGTCACATTGTGTACCGTCGGCAGCTTAATCGCTGCTATCTCGCTGGTCTCATACATGTTGATATGCCCGTATTTCGTGACCACCACGTTCGCTTGCGTGTCGATTATGGCACCAATCTCACGCAGAAAATCCGCTCCTAATATCGTTCGCTGTAGTTCGGGTACAACAATGAAAGGAAACGTCACCTCGCAGCCACCAACAACGACCGTACAGTTCGATCTACCCGTGATACGCAACACATACCCGCCTACTGTTTGTACTGTCAATGAACACGGGCTAACACTCTTACATAAATTCTTATCTATTAACGACACGGCCGCCCCTGTATCTATCAAACATACTACTTCTCGATCATTCACTCGCAACTTCGAATACAGAGCCCCTTTCTCAATAGCCCCCACTAAATCTAGGTTCATACGAAAGAAAGAACAAGCATTATACCGTCTGAAATTTTTTCTTTTTCGCCTTTCTGGGCAGTATCTTCTCCAGTGTCCCGGCTTACCGCATTCAAAACACCGGTCTTTTCTATCAGCCAACTTTAACGCCGCCACTTCCCGCTGCAATGCTTCAATTTTCTGCTCATATTCGTTTGGTTTTGGTTGGTCTATAGCGGCTACCGTTGTGCTCAGCAGCTGTCTGGTCACCTTCGCCAGCTCGCTAATATCCATCGGCTGCGTTGCGTTAACCAGTTGTAATCGCTGAGAAATGTGGTCTGGGACACTCTCGATGAATTGGGAAGACAGTAACTGCGCTTCTGATTCTTCATCTAAAGTGGGAAGCGCGCGTCGAAGTAGATTAGTCAGTTTCACCGCCAACACTAGCGGGTCTCCATCAGGTCCAAGCTTCATTGACCGGAACTGCTGCATTGCTAGCTGTCTGTCTGTTTCGCTGTCAAACTCGGACACTAGTCGTTCAACCAATTTCTTCCAAGACGCTGTGCCATTTGACCTGTCTACGCTGTCATATGCAGCCTTCGCTCGGCCTCTCAACAGCGTCCCCAAGACAACTGCCTTCGCTGCCTGCTCCTTGACACCCACCAGCTCAGCAACAGCCTCGAAGTCACGTAAGAAGCTCCTTATGTCTCCTTCTTCAAACGCAGCTGGCCACGGGATCTTCATTTTCTGGAGGCAGCGACACCAAATGTAACAACAGAAGACAAGGGCGAAGCAACAGATCGTTTTATTATGAAAATCAACACGTATTTATACATATTTCAACTACATTATTATAGACAAGCGCAGTCATCTGATTGGTTGTTTATCAGAAGTTAGGTAGACAAACGCAGGCTTCTGATTGGTTGTTTCGGGATTCCTTGACAAATAGAGTTCTCTATCTGCGAATCATATTTTGCCACGTTAACTTTGCTGTGATTGGTTGTTGACTCAGCCTTGTTCATATTTTCTCACGGCCCATATTAGTGACCTAGACCTTAACGTAGATTAGTGCCAACCAATCGGCTAGCAGCCTGCTCTCACCACAGTGGTGGTTAATCATAATGGAATTGTAGAGTGTGGGGTAGGAAAATTGACAAATCAGTTCAAGGTTATAAAAGGTGTCAGGTGAGTGGCTAGTACAAAGTGGTCTGAGTTAAGCAGGATATAGTAAGACTGGAATGAGAGGATCATAGTGAGATAACGAATATATTAAATGAAACAGGTGGAGGCATATATTGAGAAAACAGATAATATCACTAATAATAAGTCCGTACAAATGAAAATTCGATAGTATTGAGGGAATGTTTGCATAAAGGGCATAAATTATGACGAATAATAATAACTGTAATAATAATATTTATAATAATAAGCAAATTAAAAAGAAAAAAAACCAAGAGGGTTAAGGGGAAGAAGTACTCTTGGTGAGAAGAAAAATCTTCAATCCAAGGTTGGCCACGGTAGGAACAGCCTCTGGACGTGTTCCTTTTGGATACACAGTTCCGGTTTAGTCGATCTTGTTGCAACAGCTTCAGCTATGTGTAGGAAACGTAAGCGAACTGTGCGTGATAACGACTTCGGAATTCGGTATACAACTTTGAAAGCTGTGTTGACATCGATGCGATGTCCAGTATCGACCAGGTGTGACAGGATCGAGCTTTTTATGCACTTAATTTCCCCCCTGCTGAACCAAGCTGGTAAGTGTTCTCGAACCCGTAGACGAACCTGCCTAATCGTGCGCCCTATATAACTTGAACCACAGGAACAGTTGAAATGGTATATGCATGAAGAAGAGCTAAGGTTAGGTAAGGCATCTTTGGGTTGCTGGGTGAACATTGGACGGCTAGTGAAGGATAGACACAGACGTGCAGAGTAGAAAGTTTTCTTTATCGCCCTGGTTAAACGTTGGGATAGAATCTCCGCAGGAGTATCTCCCTTGAATTGGAGACGTAAAAACAGAGGCTTTTTCTCCATAGTTGTCAGTTCATGTTAACGGCTATTATAACCTATGTTGGCTTTAATGAACTTCTCTGGATATCCGTTCTCGCTTAGAATGTCTCGGATGATCTGGAGTTCTTTCTCTATGCACTCTTCAGAACAAATAGACCTCGCTCTAAATGCTAAGCACCTGATTAGATTACGTTTGTATTTCATCGGTACGAAGCTAAGGAAATGTGTATACTGGGCTTTGGTCTCTAGCTTTCTATATATGGTTCTTTTGACGGAACCATCCTCTCTTCTCGTTAGTAGGACGTCGAGGAAGTGTAAAGAGTCGTTGTATTCTCCTTCGTAGGTGAAATGGACCGCTGGATGAGCATTATTGAAGTTGCTCAAAATCAAATCACTACTTAACCCTTCATCATACACTACAAAAGTGTCATCCATGTAACGACAATACATTTCCATTTTTGCTATTTCCTCTTTCATCGAACTATTTTCTAGTTTTGCTAGAAATATATTCGCAAAAATAGGTCGCAGTGGGGATCCCATGGCTACTCCATCAACCTGTCTGTATATTTCATTATTAAATAGGAACTGAACATTCGTTGTGCATTTAACAAGTAGTTGTTTCAGATTACTGATAGGAATATCAGTGCACAATTTCTTTTCTATAATCTGTTCACAGATATAATCGATTGTTTCCACTAGAGCCACATTCGTAAATAGAGATGAAACATCAAGTGATGCCATATATTTGCCATTCGCGCTCAAGGTTTTTATCTTATCAACAAATTGAAAGGTATCCTTGACGCTGTGCTTTATTAACTCGTCATGCAAGGGTTGAAGCAGCTGTACCAGCCACTTTGCCGTCTCGTGATAGGGTGAATGGGACATGTCTAGTATGGGGCGTAGTAGCACTCCTGATTTATGCACTTTCGGTAAACTCTACATAAGTGAGATGGTACTCCCTGTAGGTTTTATGTTTTCGAAAGTTTTTGGTGATAAATTGCCTTAACCCTTCAAATCCTTTAATAAGTTTGTTATTTCTTTCTCTATTTTCTCCGTATGATCTTTCATCGCTTTCGGCTTCTGAAACTTGCTTCTGTCAGCTAGTAAGGAGTTCATCTTATTGATGTAGTCCTGCTTATCCATAATTACTATCCCCGGCCCCTTATCCGGTCTGGTAATAACTATGTTTTCATTTTGTCTTAGTCTTTTGACAGCTTCTCGGTGCTGTTTTGTGAGTATACTATGGGGCTTATTCTTATCTTTCTGTCTATACTGATAGCAACAGTCTACCAGGGTTGATTTGAATCTGTCTAGGTCCTCATCAGAAGAGGCGACCAAGTCCCCTGTTTGTATATAGAAGTTCTCGAATTGTACATCAGTGTCAATCTGACTAATCTCCTGCTTAACTCAGACCACTTTGTACTAGCCACTCACCTGACACCTTTTATAACCTTGAACTGATTTGTCAATTTTCCTACCCCACACTCTACAATTCCATTATGATTAACCACCACTATTGTCTCCCGTTTTACAATATTTCTAATCGATTTCAGCCTAGCACGTTTGTCACACAAATATGACTATTTATTTTGACACCCCATAACTAATCTGTTATTCTACGTTAAAAAATGTATCCGCCGCATACCTGGCTATCTTTATTGTAACGACCACAAATATTATATTTTATAATTGTAAGAACCTGAAGAGAAATTATTGAAAAGAATATTCTTCGTTCAGATTGACTTTTAATTCATAATATGGGAATATTTCACACTATCAAATCTTATGATAGAGAACAGTTTCAAGAACAAAAATGCAAATATTGCAGAATTTATTCATACTCGTTGGAAAAACCTGCTAAAAGATTAAATAAATGATAAAAAAGACTGACAGTGTAAAAACGTAAATAGCAATAAAGTAAATATGTGAAAACCTTAGATGAGTTTTCAGTAAACAGAAGAAAAACCAGGAAGCGAAGTTCAAAATATTAGAATTTAAGTGATTGCTAACAAGAGAATTGGTTTTCCGTTTCAGAAGTGACAAGCAGTGAAGCGGTTGGAGGAGAGACTACCAGTTCGACAGGTGAGTGAGTGTCTCTACACAATTTTGTCGTGCACATTTCTGTTGTTGTTGTGTTTCTGAAGTGCGTGGAATAGCGGTTAGGACGCTCGCCGAACATGCATATGGTCCGAGGTTCGACCCCCGGCCGGCGCACTCCTTTACCTCACTGAGCAAGAAACAATGCTGGTAAAAAGGAAAGGTTGGGCATAGGGCTAGCAACCCCATCCTGTAAAAATTAAACACTGCTACAGTATGTCCAAGCCACTAGCTTGGAGCTCTAAGTTCCAATGGGAACGTGAAGGAAGAATTATTATTATTACATTGCTTTTTTCGATCCGACTGAAGAGGGTCAGTGTTGGTGTGTCTGCGTGTGTTGGTGTGTGTTGGTGGGTGTTGGCTGTCAGTGAGTCAGTGTGTCTGTCTCTCTGCATGTTTGTCTGTCTGTCTAACTGTGTGTCTGAGCGTCTGTCTGTCTGTCTATCTGTCTGTCCGCCTGTCTTCGTGACTATCCTCTGTCTATCCTGCAGTCATGTGGTAGAATCTCGGTGAATGTATTGCAGTCTCAGTGAGCATGTGTTGTTGGCGATCGACCAACAGACTGTCGGACCCACCAACCAAATCACAGTCACAATTTCATTCCTCATCACACACAGTCGCCTGTCAACTCACCGCGTCACCTCTCCATCCAGTCGACCTAGGGAAACACATCATCCACTCAGTCGATATCACCACAAATAGCACACTTCCATATGACTGTCCACATCCGTTGATACACGCTCTCGGTCTGTAATGTCAGTTTTTTTTCTCGTTTTCCTATCGTCATCTTAGATTGGATACTCCTTATTTCGTCAAATTTTTTTTAAATTTCGTATATGTATATTCCTTATTGTGATGATGAGGATTATCCAACGAATGTGTTGTAAACTCTGTTATCTGGTAAAATATGTTTCCTGCGGTATGTTTTTCTACGTGTTTTAAAATCTTATATGATTTTCTTTCTCTGGGATTATTGATTTCCACTTATCCTTCTCATCATTTTCCACGTTCTGGTATTGTAACAACAGAAGACAAGGGCTGGCAACGGATCATTTTATTGCGGAAATCAATACGTTTTTATTATAAATTTTACATACATTATTGCAGCCTAGTCAAGTACACAACGCAGTCTTCTGATTGGTTGTTTTCGAGTTCCTCGGAAAGTGGAGTAGAGCCATCTATCTGCGAATCGTATTTGCCCACGTTTAAGTTTGCTGTGATTGGCTGTTGAAACAGCCTTGTTCATATTTTCTCACGCCCCATATTAGTGACCTAGACATTTACGTAGATTAATGTCAACCAATAGGCTAGCAGCCTGCTCTCACCGCACTCGTCGCCACGTCAAATAGTTTAGTGCGCAGACGTTCCGACCTTCTGGGTGCTACATCCTCTAGTTGAGGATTGTTACTGACCAGCTTGTCCCACTTTACCCATCTTTGGAGCTGACTGGCGTTAACTCGTTTCTGTTTATCACCTCTTCGGATGGTATATACTTGACTTCGTCTTTTTGTGATTGTGTATGGTCATTCCCATTTTGGAAGGAGTTTCCGTGAACCTGGCGCGCATCCAGCTCTATATCTTTTGTCTCTACACTTCATTTGGTCCCCGACTGCAAAGGTATTGCATTGAGTCTTTCTTTTCAGCTGAGACTTCGCGACATCACTCCGCTGCTTCTGCATTACATTCTTGACTGCTTCTTTCCGCTCTGCTTTTAATTTCGTCGTACTCCATTTTTGGTGAAGGGGCCAGGCCTCGTTGTGTATCGGTAATCGTGGTTTTCTACCATACACTAGTTGGAAGGGTGACTTCTTCGTTGTTTCCTGAGTGGTAGCACGATGTGTCAGTAAAATCAGTGGAAGTTCCGTTTCCCAGTTCCCGCCCTTCGAGGCCAGCCACTCCGTCAGTGTACGGTTGTTCCTCTCCGTTAGGCCATTCGTTTGTGGATGATATGGGGTCGTTCTGATTCTCTTGATGCCCAGCTGTTGCGAACGAGAAGTAAATTCTTCACTCTCGAAACAGGGACCTTGGTCTGTCAGTATTGCCTTGGTACGCCGTGGTCTGCAACAATGTGTCTAACTACTGCATCTGTCACGGTCCTTGCACGTTGGTCTGGGACTGCTACGGCGTCTACCCATCGTGTCGCGTGTTCCGTCATCACCAAGAGGTACTGATTACCATTGGATGTCTGAGGAAATAGACCCATGACATCTACGGACCACAAGTCACCTATCGCGGTAACTGGAATCGACTGAAGTGATGGTCGTATACACCAGTCACCTTTCATAAGCTGGCACCGTGGACATCCAAGTACGTATCTTGCTACGTCTTCTCTCATACCTGGCCAGTACATAATTGTATTTGGAGGTCGGTTGTTCTGATCACGCCGGTATGCGCTAGCTGGTGACAAAAAACCACCACCGACAGCCTCCTAAAGCCACGCCACCAATTTCGTATAGGAGCTTGTAATGTTAGGACACTTTGCCAAATAGGAAAACAAGCATCACTAGCCAAGACCGTGGCATCCCGAGCCATTGATATATGCTGTGTTTCAGAAACACGCATACAAGACCCAAGTGTGGTTATTCACCTAACACCACCTGGCCAACAGGATGAATCCGCAAAATTCACCCTGAGGGTGCCAGGAGATGCCACAGGCAGTTCACGAGGATTAGCTGGCGTAGGGATAGCTCTGAGTACTAGGGCAGAAAAGACATTGCTTGACTGGTTCCCAGTAGATAGCCGAATGTGTGCTGTCCATCTGAACGGATCAGTAAAAAGTAGAAAGGACTGCACTACTCGCCGATGCCTTTTCGTAATCTCCGCCTACACCCCCACTGACTGCAGTTCAGATGAAACGAAGGATGAGTTTTACCAAACGCTGTCTAGTTTGCTGCGAAAGGCTAAACGCTCAGGATGTTGGTGGCACCTGTGGAGTTCTGTACCAGCGAACCGACAACGGTGACCGTCTCCTACAGTTATGTTCAGATAATCATTTTTTTCTTGTAAGCACACAAGGACAGACACTATTTTACCTGGTGACCCCCTTCATCAAACCAACGCTGGACACAAATAGACCACACAGCAATAAGCTATCGTTGGCGTGGGTCGGTAGGAGATTGTCGCTCCTTCTGGAACACGTGTGTAGATACCGATCACGCACTGGTTCGCGCTCGGGTGTGCTCACGACTAAACGGACGTAGGAAACAGCTGGCGGTAAACCCATCACGTCCCCAGCTCGATCAAGAAACTAAATCCGTATTTGAGGAAGAACTAGCTAAACACATCTGAGTTCGACAGCTGTGCTCACCCTGAGGAAGCTTGGAAAAATATCCAGGCAGCCATAGATACAGCTGTAAGAGCTGTGAATAAGGTAAATCCAAAGGTGAGTAAATACTATCGGATTTCGACTGCCTCATCCGAAATGATAGATGCAAGACGACTTATTCCGGCGAGCTCCGAATTCACTGAGGAGCGAAAGCTGCACAAAAGGAAACTTACGAAAAGTCTCCGCAAGGACCGTGAACAGTGGTGGGTGACAAAAGCGAAAGAGATGGAGAAAGCTTCGGGGATATGCAACTATTTAGACTCATCAGGGAAACGGGTGGGAGAAGACACATCATTAGTGAAACAATCTCGGAAAAAAATGGCACTATAATTAGCTCCCAGGATAGACGACTGGATCGCTGGAAAGAGCATTATGAGGAACTGTTTAATTGGCCCATAGCCACCTCAACCTCCCGAAAATTCAACACCTCCCTGAATGGGATATAGACACAGGTCCTCCTTCCCTAAATGCGGTTACTAAAGCTGTCACCAATCTGAAACTAGGCGAAACAGCGGGACCTGATGGAATGACTCCAGAGGTATTTAAGTATGGTGGAGACAGTTCACTGTCTGCATTAACTGAGGTACTAGGCAGCGTCTGGAAATCAGAAGAAGTCCCATCGGGTTGGTGTTAGTCACTGATTATCCCCATATACAAGAAGGGAGACAAGTCTTCCTGTGATAATCACAGAGGGATTAGCTTGACTAATATAGTATCTAAAGTCTTAGGCTCAATAATCGCACGTAGACTGAGTGGTGCTCGGGAGGCACAAACACGAGAGAGCCAGGCAGGCTTCAGACCAGGAAGAGGGTGTATTGATCATATCTTCACCCTCCGACAGGTTCTAGAACATAGGCATTCCTATTGGTCTCCAACAGTCATTATATTTCTTGACCTAAAGGCAGCATTTGAATCTGTTGATCAAGAAGTTCTTTGGAGATGCTTGGCTGTAAAGGGAATTCCGAGAAAATATATTGCACTGATTAAGACACTCTACTCGTACTCATACAGCCAGGTGAGGGCTTACGGCGAGCTGTCATCTGAACTGGTGACGACTAGTGGTGTCTGTCAAGGATGCCCATTATCCCCTTTTCTATTCAATTTCATCATAGATGTGTTAATCGACTTAACCCTAAGTGACTTCAGCGAATCAGGGTTTAACTTGCTACCAAGGAATAATCTCGTCGACTTAGAATATGCAGACGATATAGTCCTCCTAGGCGATGACTCTGACAAAATGCAGAGTCTTCTAAACACCTTGAGCCGCAATCTATGAATGTTTGGCATACGATTCGCTACTGTTGCCAAATGAAAGATGATGTTACAGGACTGAACTACATCGACGCCTAGTTTAAAAATAGGAAGTGAAGTGGTAGAGCACGTTGACCGCTTCACTTATTTGGGAAGTACCATCAGCCAACGCCAACGGGTTGACCTCTGACGAAATCTCAGCAGGAATACAAGGGGCTCGTCTCGAGTTTGCCAGTTTACGCCGTCTCTGGCGCAGACAAGATATCCAACTATCGACCAAAGGGCGGGTGTACTGCTCATCAGTCCCCTCCATCCTCCTTTATGGCTGTGAGCGAGACCTGGCCACTGAGAGTGGAAGACATGACAAGATTAGCTGTCTTAGATCATATGTGCCTGCGTTCTATCTCCCGTGTAAAGTGGCATAATAAGGTGAGCAACATGGAGGTTAGGCGTAGAGTTCTAAGTAAACAGGGGAAATCAATCGACGAAGTCTAGAAGTTGCAAAGACTGAGATGGTTAGGACATGTGTTACGCATGCCAAGCCATCGCCTCCCTCGACGAGCAATGTTAGCGGATATAGGGTCAGGCTGGAAAAAAGCTAGCGGCGGTCAAACAAAAACTTGGCACCAGTCAATGAAATCCACAACAGTTGGTCTAAGCCACGTAGGAAGGTGTAGACTTCCTGACTGATTGGGGTCCTCGGGACGGTAAAAACCAGTGGTTGGAAACAATTGGTGACATGGTTCAAAATCGTTCTCAGTGGCGCAGATGTATCCACTCCTTGTGACTTATGATTTGCAATGAAACTGTTTTGTTCTTCGTTACTACTATTCCTTTGTCTCACACCTCTGTATACTGTCTCTATTATGCATTTCTTCTACTTTCTTCTCTTGCTTCATGTGCTACACGGAGTGTGGCAGACAAACAGACAGACAACTGGTGACATTCTTCTATCATGTCGTGGCGCGACGATTGAGGTGTGACAACCAGCCAGCTGCCGTCGTTCTCTCGCCAGGTCAGAGTCCCGTAGGCATTCACTCTTAGTCGATCTCTCTGCCTGAGTAGTGTGGTTAGCTCCTTACTTGCCGTAGCTTGATCCACTTATATTCCGTTGGTGATCACCTGTATTTCTGTATCCAGCGTATCGTCCAACCTCTGCCTACGTGCAAGTCTTATTGGATCTTTTTCTACTGCATGCACTCCGTAAGCGACCTCGGGCAACTCGGACTCGTCTTCTGGTCTCGATAACAAATCTGCCAAGACATTTTCACTTCCAGGAACGTGTGAGATCGTAAAATCGTACTCCTGAAGACGCAACATCCACCGTGACAATTTTCCCCGTGGGTCTCTCGCTGTCTTCAAAACCTGTAGCGGCTTATGATCAGTTTTGATGTGGAACCGCCGGCCGAGTAAATAAGGTCTCCATTTGTCGACTGCCCATACCATTGCTAAACATCCTTTCTCTATCGTTGAATACTTTCTCTCTGTGTGTGTCAAAACCCGACTGGCATACTCAACGATTCCCTCACACTGTCTTAGGACCGCACCTATAGCGTAGTCACTGGCATCTGTACACACTGTGAACTGTCTTCCAAGTACAGGTAGTTTTAGCATCATTTGTTGGTGGTCGAGCAGCTGTTTAATTCTGTCGAATGTCCTCTGCGATTCCTCCGACCAAACAAACTTCGGCTCACCTAGTAGCCTGTACAAAGGGGCTGCTATCTTATTGAAGTTCTTCACAAAGCGACTATAAAACGCTGCTCTACCCAAGAATTGTCACAGTTTTCTCTTTGAATTCGGAGCTGAAATCGTTTTAATCGTCAAAATTTTCTCCGGTAGTGGTTTAATCGCACCATTCCCTACTTTATGTCTCAACAGAGTAACATTCCTTTTAGCTATCTGGGACTTGGTTTTGTTGACGTGCAGTCCAAACTCTTCGATGAGTCGCAGCACGGCTTCTACATGCTTCACATGATCGTTTTCCTTTTGACTGTATATGACGAGGTCATCACCATACATCTCCACGTTTTTCAAGTTCCTAAGTAATAGCTTCATCAGTCGTCTGAACGTAAACGGTGCACCTGCTAGTCCAGACGGCATGAGTTTGAATCGATATTGTGTCTGACCTACGATGAATGCCGTCTTATCTCTATCACCTTGTTTTATCTGTATCTACCAGTATTCTGAACGACGATCGAGGACCGAAAACACATTTGCACCTTATAGGCGATCTAAAGTTTCTACCACTGTTGGCATGGCAAACGGTCTTAACTCTGTCATACTGTTTAACTGTCGAAAATCAACACAGAATCTGTACATCCCATTCGCTTTTTTTACCAACAGCACAACAGAACCTAGGGACATGTGCATGGACGGCGCGAGTCCTAACCACTGTGCCACCGACGCATGGACCGATCCCCGCTGGATGTCCTCGGTTGAGGTCGATTCACAACTAAGGATCACAGCTCTCCTACTGCCATAACTGGAGTTCACTGCAGAGTTGGTCTTATGCACCAATCTCCTTTCATCAACTGGCACTGCGAACGTACACGTATATATTTTGATACACCTTCTCTCATACATGGGCAGTCCCAATAGTTGGTTGTCCTGGCTACTCCTGTATGTGCTATCTGGTGACATCATGGTGTCATTTCATGGCGTAGAGACTGAGATATTACCTCCAACCAGATTCCACCATTTCTCACCGACTCATAGATCCGAAAGCGTTCACTCTTCATCTATCTTTCTTTCTTAGTAGTGTGGTCAGCTGCCTACTTGTCGTAGGTTTGTTGCAATTCCCATTTTCTTTCTTCACTAAAAGAACTGGAGACTGATACAGACTGTCAGCTTCTTCAATAATATCATTCTGTTACATATAATTCACTTGTATCTCGACTCCATCTTCCAAATGAAATAAGACTCTTCGCCGTGTGAATGGCGCCATTTTCCAAAATCCCAGTAGGATTACATGCCTCACCTCATCACAACAACCATGGGAATTACCGTCTCCAGTGAACAGAGGATCAAATCCTCTTACTAACACTGTCGTGTTCTGCGCTTTCTATGCTTTCACACCTGCTATCTCTCTCATCTCATACATCCTGATAGGTCCGTACTTCGTAATCACTGCCTCCTCATTCGTGGTAGCTGTCGCACTAATCTCTCACAGAGATTCGGTACAGAGTATTGTTCACGATCACTCGTGCACAACAATGAAGAAGAAGGTTACTTCGCTATCGCCAATAAAAACGCCATAGTTTGACATTCCTGTGCTGTCAAACACGTGTCCACCTGGTATTTGAATTGTCAATGAACACAGTTTGACATAGATTGCTATGTATTAGTGAGACTGCCGCTCTTGTTAGTTCTGCGAAATTCCTTGTCTCAATTGCAGCCTACATTGTGATCATCTAGTGCGTGACCACCTTTGCTAGGCCACCAATATCCATGTGTTGTCTATGGTCCTGGCAGCGAAACCAATTCTAGAAGTAAGTGATAGGAGATTCGTAAATGAATATTTTTTCGGTATTTGGTATCACTGTACATGGGAATTGTGTACACCTTATCTTCAAATCACCATGTGCACAGATCTTCCGTGTTGTGCTAATTCTGTCCTCCATATTTTATTTCCTTGTGTCTCATTCACGTCTTCAATGTGTCTCCGCATCGCTGACGCATTTTCTTTGCCTGACGACGGATGTTTCTCGCTGTCATTTGATATTTTTATGCCAATGAACGTCTCCGCATATACCACTGATATATCGTATTTGTAGAACACGGCGAACAAATTTAATTTAGATTACTCCACTTAGTGGGATAAATAATTCTAGTCCTAACCCTGAATTCATATCTTCTCATAATGTGACTGATCCGTATCAGCTGGTTTGACCTGTGTAACTCCTCTAAGTTATCGTCACTACATGAGATTTGATAATTTTTGTTGTTTTTGCGTAATTGGATCATTGGGGACTATAATCTGGAAGAGTATGTCTCCGATTAAGTTCGTTGGTTAGTTCGCTGGATGGTTAGTTTTTAGGAAGGTAGGTTTCTTTAGATGCCACCCTAATTCCATTTTTATTGTGAGTCTCAAGTCCGTATTCACATTGTACCTGTGCTAATTGTTTTCCTTATTCATTGTAGTAACAGTCTCGCCACAAGGAATTTCTGGAGAATATGAACTGGCCTATTTAGCGAAAAATGAAGATGGAAGTAAGTTGTTCATGGAATCTGAATATATTATTGATTTGCTTTTTCCACACATTCATATTCGTTGAATTATTTTCTTGAAATAAAATGATTCATGTCGTTGTTGATGTGCTACAACTAGTCAGTGGGATTTATGGAGGTGCAATGTCGATTCCACTGCTGACCATCATCCACCAAATAATTGTCTTATTCTGATCACGTCCGACGGTGTCTAGTCATTTCTACTCTATGCTAAGCAGAAGGCTCGACAGTGAGAAGAGACAAACTGACGCCATCTACAAAATAAATTGAAGTGACTCTGTGAACAATGCATTGACCAAAGTGGATGGTCACTCTTCGTCTTCGCATCCATGAACATGAATTAGCCGTGAATAGACACAGTATTCACTGCCACATGTCATTGCATAAACACATCTACGGATGGATCGATTGCGACTATACGGTTGAAGATCATCTTCAGACAAGGGGAAACACGAATAGACCAGAGAATTTCCGGAGGGCTGATACTCAAGGGGTTCAACAATCAGCAGGCATATTCACGTAGGCGAAATTTACGAATGCATAAAGAAGGCGATCACATGGAACAAAGATCACTTTTCTGATCAAGGAAGCAATCAGTTCGAATACAAGTGGACTGGAGGGTAAGCAAATAGTCGGAAATAATCGATGACAACCAAGGTAACCAGGAGAGATGACTAATAAACTCGTAGAGAATTTCGAAACTCACTTCAAATTGAAGTTTATGCTGGCGATTTTGTCCAGTAAGACAAGACATCCAGCTCAGAGACCACAACTACAACAAAATCATCCAGATGGGCTAAAAGTATCCGATATTACATTCACTTGTAAAATAAGCACAGTGGTGGTAGATACTTTCAATCATCATATTCTATGCCGACATCCTTCAGCCTTTACTCTTCTCGGAGATTAGCAAACTTCCTATAATCACGAAGGTTGATCGCCTACACTAACGTCGATATTTGACACTGATTTCGCAATTGTGATTCGAATGATGAGGTCGACAAATCAGGAAATTGATTTGATATATGATCCTGTCATTTTCGACTGTTCCTCCAGTGTTTATCTCCAAGTGTTTCAGAAATATTCCTCGTGTGTATTCCGTAGTTATAGATATTTTGATTCCAGTCTAAATATCTTTCGATGAATTTGAATGAGTATTCATTTTTCTTGAAGACAGTTGACAGGTATTTCTCTTCTGTTCTCTTCAGCACCGGAGTGTCACAGTGTGTTTGAACCCTAATAAACCATGTCTAAATACAGTTCCTGTTGTGATCGATTGGTTAATTGATATTGTGGTTGCGTGTATGATCACTGGGTGTGTGTGTTAATATTCTGCATGGTGGTGTATCCAGATTTCCTGTTTTCCTCTCTGGATGGGCTGAGCTATTTCCGTGGTTTATGAAGTATCAGGCTCAAGTAATCCAGATGTTTTCATGCTTTTATACCCCTCTAGTCTGGCTGACGCCTTTCCACTAATGAGATCTATGTATTTGACGTGGAAATCATGACAGGTAATTATTTAAACAAAACTACTTGGTTTATAGAGCCGTATCGTCTCTTAGGACTGTGGACGACATAATTTGTTTCTGAGTGAGTTTACGGGTGTGAGATGGGGAGGGGCTCGAATGTCACTTTTATTCCTGCCTTGTTGAGAGCCCGATACATACGATTTCCGAAGAATCAGAGTGACGAATACAACTAAAGTTTGGAATTTGTGTAGTCCTAATTGATGTGATCATGATTATTCGCGTGTTGTGTTGTAAACTCTGTCTTCCAGTAAATAATACTGTCTTACTGTATGTGTCATATATCTGATAACAAATTAATATGGAATCACATAATACGACAGTGACCAAGTTATACACCTATGTAGATTTAGAGGAATTCTCCACTTGATTTTTATTTATAAAGTGTTGAATGGCAAGGATTTGATGACATCAATTAGAGGAACATCAGAGGAACATGAGAGGAAATCATCTTGTAGTATAGAAATGCCAGCTGTTTCATCCCTGTTGTTTGCAGGTCTTCAGAAATAAGCAGCAACCACTAGGATTCTGCCTACCAGGCTAGCGATCTCGTAGACCGTTCAGGCGCTGGGATTCTATCCATCATCTTGATCACATATTTGATTTGGTGTAGGCGCTGATTCTGTGGGCGCGCACGCACCCTGGTGATAGGTGCGTGCTGCCAATCACATACCTGACTTGAAACAGATCTCAATGGCCGAATGGTCATCGAGCTCACTAGACTTGTAACACTAAGGTTCCATGATTCGACACCTGATGGCTGATGCATAATCCCAAAGTGTCTCAATCATCGAGGACGAAACAACTGGCGTACACTGCATCCTCTTGATTCCCAACGGTTCTAATATTTATTGGGGTCAACTCGTCGTTAAACCTGAAATGTTTACCTTTCTCATCACATCACCAACTTCGCTTCAAATTTTCACTTACATCTTATCATGAATATTTCCATCGTTGTTTTGTCTATTTTAATTTACCAAATACAGACGAAAGAAAATTTTGGCTCCTTCAAGAAAGCAATACACATTTAGGCTTTTCTTGGATTCCCTTCAGTCCTTCGGGTATCAAAGACTTAGAGCTGCAATTATATATCAGTTTGCTTTCAAAGACTTCTATCATACTCAGTGTGGATACAACGTCTGCTTCATTGAATGCTATTGGAGAAGCATGTACGGATTCAGCATATTATGTCTCAGGGAGAACAGGCAAATGGTTGTCACCTACGTTAGGAGAACATAGACTTAATTACAAAAGAGGTAAGTTGGCAGAGATGGATGCCTGTTTTGCAGAGTAGAATAGACCAAGTCACTCCCACTCCTTCATTAACTGCACGAATACGCACACGCATACACATGAATACTGTACACACGTCACTGAGTATATGTAATTTGATTTATCAATTAAGCTTTAATTTTTCATGGAAAGCAGATGTGCGACAATTTGAACGAGGAATAGAATAGTAGTGAAACCTCCACCTCCACTTCTACCTCAACAACTACATCCAAGTCGGACAGGCCTTCGACAATGCATCATTGACTGAGAGGTAATTTGGAAACTGCTTCAACACTACGGCGTGCATTGTCCCAAATCTTTATCAGCCTCATTCAACATTTGGCTATATGACGATGCCAGGTGTCGTGGACGATTTATGCTTCATGTCACACACAGTGAAACTTGAAGACTTAAAGACGACAACCAACAAACTGGTTGAACACTGAGATGGCGAATTCCAGGTGGACATAGAAAAGACGTAGTCTGACTTTGAAGTGAACACTGAGGTAAGAGAAGCCTGTCCGCCTTTATTCCCCAACGGTAAGCCTATTAGTTGTGGATTAGATTATGCATCAGACTGTGAGAAGTGATAATATAGGAGCTTACTAGACGAATAAGGAAATCTAAAGGGTCTGGATTTTGCACGTTGATGATTTATCCTTTATGTCACACAGAGTAAAACTCGAAGTCTTGCAGAAGACAGCCAACAAACTGACTGAACAATCAGGTGGTGAACTCCAGGTAGACAAAGAGAAGACACAGGTGATGAAGATACCCTGTGATCAACAACAGCCACAACATCAGCGACAACAACAAGAAGCATGAATCAGTATGAAAGGGAGGGTTTTCAACGGGGTCAGTCACTCTCCCCACTTGTCCAGATGGCCTTGCCTCAACCACGGTCGGTTGGAACTGATGAAGAATCACATTTCCAACAGCCTGTTGCAGACGCTTATCGACAGCTACCTTCGTTGCCTGCATGCTGAAGATCCAATGCTCAGCTAGAAAGAATCGATGATACGAAACTCTGGGAACAGACTAACGAAGAACCTATAGTTCAGAAAATATGGAGGAGAATATTGAGATGAATTGAGAAAACGATAAGGAGACTGTTGAACGATATCACGCTTATTGCAGTCCATCGCTGATTGGAACCCAGGTTGGAGGGCAACATGGAGCGGATGGTGTGAATTTCACGAGATGAGAGATTATGTGCGATCATGGACCCAACTAGAGAGGGCAACAGAGAATAGGCCGAAGTAGATATGTGTTGAGTAAAGCGTATATTCAGCTCGGAAGCCAGAGGAACAACAAAAATATAAATAGTAAATAATTTGCGTCATTTAGTTGAGTACGTGTATTCCCATTACGAATGAATTTGCTTTTGTAGACGTGATTGTTGGTAGGTTGTCGATGACCTGAATGTAGATTTCGGTAGCAAGCTGAGAGAATCGTTGAAATGCAAACGCCATTGGACAGCTAGCTGTCTCATCATAGAGCGAGTCTGTTGAACACGGCTTACTCTTATGTCTTTTCCTCACGGTAGTCTCATTTTGTGCATAGTAAGAGGTGGTAGGATTTCAGTGCGATGACTGACTGATAAAAGTGGTAACCTCGTAAGCTGAAAGTCCTGATTTGGAGCACCAACTGTTACCCAGTTATTGACACTCTATCAAACGATGTGTTTTACGTCAAATAGTATTCTACCACAGTGGCGAATTCCACTGAAATACTGAGATAGCTGATTTCAAGCTTCGATGTAGTCGTTAGTGGTGAAGAGCACTGAAGTGTCTCATGAGAGAATCCATCGCCTTTCACTCAGATTCCATTCGACGACCTCCTTGGTATGTGATCACGACCGAGTTATCCGTTTTCCTAGTTGACATGAGTGAAAGAGAAAGACTTGGTGTGACTGTGCTCAGGAAGTCGACTGAGTTGATAACACCAGATTCCTTGTTGGCTAACTGGCCAGCTAGCCTACCATATTTATTTTTAGTTTCCATCACCAATTTGTACGCTTTCAAAGAAGAAAAGAGTGAGGAGAGATAAGACGGAAAGCAGAGAAAATTAACAATCAGTGTTAGCTTGAAGGTTCACATAGCAACTCAAAAACAAAATGGGTTGCAGTTTATAAGGGTTGAGATTTGCTGAGTGAGTTGCGGTCACTGAATTACATGACTAATTGATGTAATCAATTCGTCTAAAGTACCATTTCAAGAAGGAATAGGGTGATCTCTGCAGTCGCCTTATTACCTCCACTGCCAACTGTTATGCCACCATATTATGTAAGAAATTATAAGTAGTAATATGTAAAATCGGTAATTGCATTTCTCTTCAATTGTTTCACCAGTTCCGAGGATCAAAAACGTCCAACTACAGTCTGGAAAGCTTCGAAATGTGACATGGGAACAAGAGTCCGCCTTCTGTAAAAGAGATGACGTTACGGTTATCTTCAGTGGACAGGAGAATCAACCACTTGAAATGATCATCTTACAGAGTAATGAGAAGAAGTATTCCCTGAGAAATGAGGCAGAAAATCAGTTGATCTTTGCTACCTCACATGGAAACAGATTCTCTCTACCGAAGTTGGGTAAGCTACTTACAAGTGTTATGTAGAGTATATTTTGAAAAATTCACAATAATAATAATAATAATAGTACTAAGAATCATTGACGGAAGCAGTGTAATCAGTAATTGAATATGAAGTCGTACGCGAAGAAGAAAATGACACTGTGGAGAGTTGAATTGCAGGGATTTGTTTGGTTACAGGATTTCTTCATGAAGTTGGAGTTTATGGGCCATTGAAAGACGTACTAGTGGCTTCATGGTCTATAAGACCACGTTGTTAGCGGAAGGTATTGGACTAGAACCCTGGTTGTGGGGGCGTACTGCAAATACGTCCTAAACTACGAAGACGCAACAGCTGGCTGTTCAGTGCTCACTGTCGCTTTTCCAACGGTACTCTGACCGAAGTCAGTTGAGACGATGAAATCCTGTAACCGAACAAAACGGTTTTAGAAACGCCACTCTAGAGGAAGAGAGATTTGTAAAGAAACAGGTATGAAAGCGAAAGTAAAATGGAACACCAGAAGGAGTTCCACACATGCAACAGGTAAAATCATCAAGTATGAAAAGTGACAGGAGATTAAAGACCAGTAAATATCAATGGCGAATAATCTAAGCTTAAGGGAAGGCTTGGAGTTGGGTAATTGAGGAGTTAATGACAGTATTGTGACTTCCAGGATGCTGAGGTGATGAACATCGTTCTCCTCGAAATGTAAATGAGTCACTGTTGACAACTTGAATTCTGTCTCCCTTTCAGAACACATAATCAGTGAAGATGTTGATGAAGAGGATTCCATTTCGAGAGGTGAGTACCAATATCTTTCCTTGAAATTGCTTTTGTACTGCAGACGAGAGACTTTCAGTGTGATTCTGGCCACCTCGGTGTCCAGTTTTGATGCAGTAGACTCTTGAAGAAGAACCTGGATTGTCGTGATACAAGCGATAATTGTGAGAATCAAAAATCCATACCTGATACCACACAGTTGACACACCACTAACGGTGGCAAATGTCCATCAAAGCACACTACATTTCTTTCTTTTGTATGAGACTTTTACGTTCCTAGTGAAACAGAGGGCTTCAAGCTGGTGCTCAGAAGATTCACTAGCAATGGTACGTATTCTCAGTGGGTGAAGTTGTTACGATCATGCAAATACTTCCCTCCTTATTCACCAATCTCAACACCAGACTAGTGAGATTTAGGAGTGTGTCGACTGGGGGTCGTACGCAGATCACACGCATGATTCGCAAGAATTCGGCCGTCATGCCACAAAGGTGTATGATATTCTGAACAAAACACAATGAACTCGCTCAATGTCATCAAACATCACACAGATTCACATATCAGTAAACATTCGGCCATACACAAACACACTCACCTACATATCGTTGTCCGAATAGGAGTCGTTCTAATCATTTGCAGGAGGTAATCGTCCAACACACTTTTATCGAGTTATACAACATCCTATGACGCGTCATTGAGGTGACGACAGAAACCGTTGCCTTTCATTATTAGCGACTGGGTAATTCCACCAAACTCTTCAACAAAGATTCCTCAAATACTATGGACGTTTATAAAATAAGTTAATCAACTTGAGGTAACCAAGAAAGCGATCAATCAATGAGATCAAAAATTAGGAAGGCAAAACTTCGTACAATCTACGAAGCTGGAAATGCTGCACAGGTTGCCACAGAAATAAGAAGATATGGAATCTTGGAATCTGGTTGGGTGTAGACCCAACACATGCAACAAGAATGATTCATCACTCATACCCGAAATATGGAAAATACTATTACCAATCAAATCAAGTGAAAATCAAGAGAAAAACAATAGAACTATATAAATGAATTTAGGAAGTCGTGTGATTACCTTGATATGATTATGAGCAATAAATTGTGCTTGAAACGTCATCATTAAACATTACTGTATAACACTGTGAGACTTTATCAAAACAAAATTTACCCATAATGAAAGCAACAACTCTCTTCGCTCTATATTGAGGATCAGATGGTCGGAAAGTATCACCAACTAGAAACTATGGGAACAAACAAAACAAGAACCACTCTCCAACCAACAAATATGCAGGAGAAAGCGGAGGTGGATTGGACTGTCGCTGGGGAGGCTGTGGGGTGACGTCGTGCTCGCGTCAGGCCATTGCTCGAGTGGAACCAGGCCGAAAGGGAAGCGGCGAGTGGGTCGTCAGTGCAATGGTGACATGGATGAGATCGTGTGAAGAGGAGTTAGTTGAAACAGTATGGACTAACATGGATGCAGGTGAAAAGTACAGCAGAAGGGAGACAGAAGTGGCAAGTGGAGACGTGCAGTTGAAGCCATATGTTCCATTAGGAACACAAAGGATAAACAACATCAATAATCATAATAACAACTCGCTCATCGATCGATGGTGGAGACAGTGGAATTGACGTGGGGACAAGTAAGTATCACAGGACTGTGAGGAATTTTGAGGAGTATAGTGTGACGCTTGGGAATGGATATGTGACTGAGTGATGATTGTCAACGAGGTGATTGGTTTCTCCCTTTCAGAAGTGACAAGCAGTGAAGCGGTTGGAGGAGAGACTTCCAGTTCGAAAGGAGCGCGAGTGTCTCTACATATTTTTGTGGTGCAAATTTCTGTTGTCTATCAGTCTATGTGTTCATTGTGGCTGGCTTGCTTTCTGACAGGAGGTCAATCATTGTGCCTTTCTCTCTAACCGCCATTGTCTCTGTTGGTCTGTCTATCTCACCGCCTCTCTGTCTGTCCAACTTTCTGTTATGGAGTTATGTGTTAGCGACCAGGTGTCAACCGTGCAATGTTTTTGAATGTGATGATTGCGAAAGACCAATCCATCGACTGAACACTTCACGTCTCATGACGTCTAATGACACACAGCCTACACATCACTCACTGCTTCACATCTCCATCCAATCAATCTACAATTACACATCATCCACGCAATGAATATCACCACAAATAACACACACGAATTTGACTGTCCAAATCCAACTACACTAGCACACAGTCGCACTCGCACATCTTCACCTGGAATCCATTTTTTCATTTCATGTCTCCTCTCTTCTTTGTGTTGTTCGGTTCAGACCCTTTTTATTTCGGTAAGCATTTATATTTATATTTCGATAAATGTTTTTTGGACAATTTATCCGAATCGTGTATTATATTTAAAGAAGATATTTCGATCCTTCTAATCCTCCGCGTACTTTTTGTACAGTGTCATATGCCAGACAAGAATGCATGAATGATTACAATGCAGGTCAGATGTTGAGAACTCACTATGCAGCTAAACGTATCTACATAGAGAAAACATGAACTAAGCTGTCCTGCAAACCTTCACAGTATCCGAACAATAATGCCAAAGCCCATTTTGTTCATCAATTTACATGTATGTGTGGACTCACGTACATAGAGAAGACGCATCCGTCTCTGCAGGTTGGGATTACAGAACATATTTCAAACAACAACTATATTCGATGGATACAAATGATCTTAGAAATAGATGCCCATCATCATCTGTAGAGAAGCACATTATAGAGATGCGTCATAAGGTTGATTTCAACAATACCGTTAAGCTGATATGTAAAACAAGGTTGAGTCAAATACTTAAATTCTTCAAAGCCCTGGCTACGGAAATAATCCAATCAGTGTTATGTGTTCAAAATTTATTGTTTATTTGTTATTACTTTAAACCTGCCTTTGTAATTCAATTGAGAACTAAGGTTCAATTCACTTCATAATATTTTCAAACCCATCTTTGTTTTTTTCTTTCTTACCCACGCCTTTGAGTCAATTTTTTAATTCCGTAACGCTCCTAGGGCCTGAAACTGGGGGCTTGAAGTTTCAGTAGCATCGGTTTTATTTATGCAGAATGAGGTTGCTAGCCTCATATCCGACCTCTTCTATTTACCAGTCTTATTACCGGTTTAGCGAGGTAAAGGAGTGCTTTGGCCGGTGATCGAATCGCCAACAACATGATAGGTGGCTGGCAAGAATCCTACCGTCTTGCCACAGACTCTTTCTTAGAGTCATCTGCCTACTCATCATTTCGCTTTTTGATCTGTACACAGTCTCACCATTGTTGCATGCCTTCTATAAAACTGTGTATGACAATTTCGTGTGCGGTCAAAATGTCAAAAATATGTTGCACAAATACATCACATGTTTTCTTATCAGTTACCTCTCTCATCTCCATATCCAAGCACATCCTTCCTTTCGTGGTATTCGTCATTATTCAAAGCGTTGCACATATCCTATCTCTATTGACTTTCATGCGATTGTGTAATATTTAACGAATCTCCGACTATGCGTTAAGATTTACAGGACGTCAACGTCTCACTTGGTTGCAACTCTCTTTACATCTTCGATTCAGCCTACACTACACAGTCAACATGAAATACCTGCACTCTTCCTGAGAGTGTTATTAACTCAATCAGCGTGTCATTTAGAGTGTAATTCAATATTTTGTTGTATACACTTGAGTCCACGTCATATCATATGTATGTTGTTGCAAGTGATGAATGGGGACACTTGAACTACTTTCAGCCTTCCAACCGCTGAATAACTGAGGTGATTGAGATCGCCATTCTCGAAAGTATATTATTGACTTATGTTGATGATCCAATATCTGTTTCTCTTTCAGGGATGAGGGTAGAGAACCAGATGTAGATGAAGATTCCAGTTTAACAGGTGAGTGTTTAAATCTGTCCTCAAACCTGTGATGATGAAACAGACTGAAGGATGTCAGTATGGCGTTTTCATTATAGCAACAGCTTCATTATGTTCAATAATGTCAAAAAATACGGACAATTTTTAGCCTAGTTTATTGCATAAAATTTTCTCTTCATCAAGGAGTTTCAAGTAAAACAGTCAACTCCAGGAAAATCATGTGACGTAGTGATGTTACGTCTGAAGAATAAAATAATCCCTTTTTGTGATTCATTCTTGGTCCCCCAGAAATAAGCAGCAGTCGGCTGCTAACCAGTTAAACGTGTGCATGAGTACATTTGAGGAACAACGTACATACTTGAATGATTATAACAACGAGATCTGAAGTAAATATGATGCATGGCCTTGGATGGAAATTCAGATAGCCCAGTGACATGTTGACTGTTCGACTCCGTGTGCGTTTCTTGTTGTCTGCAGTAAGTAGCGTATTAGCCCGTGGGGGGACAAGTGAGTGTGGCTAGTAGCCTGCCCATGTGTCTATCTTGCTGTCTGCTTTTCATGTGATAGAGTTAACACGCCAATTACTGCGTCACATTTCCATCGATTAGGCCAAGACATTTCTACAGTCCACTCCATTACTTTATCAAAAGTCAAATTATTGATTATAATATCCCGATAATATTCAATACACACAAAAATATACAACAGTATATCCGTTTGCCTGAGCAATTCCAATTTCCAGGAAGCATAAATCAGTCACACTGGATTGTCTTCACGCAGACGAATCTGGGCTATAACACAGTCAACAAGCTTTCCCAGATTGTCGAATGTTTCACTTTTCACCCAGTATGTAATTCAGTCGGTGAGTGAGACTTTGAAATTTGCATCAGGTGATAGATATCTGTCGAGTGTGCAGAAATTTGCATATTGGTGAAAGGCGGTTATGAGCTGAATATCCGAAAGACAGAATGTAATGTGGATATGGAGAGACAGTGTGAAGACACTAACATCACTCTGATCTCAATCAAACTGATGATTCATCCTGACAAACTGGTCTCTTTCTCTGTCTCTTTCAGGATATCTGACCATTCAAGAAAATGGATCTGAGGCTTCCATTCCGACAGGTGAATATCTTGATTTCTTGTATTGCTCTTGTTGAATATTTGTCATCTTTAAGTTGATGATCTTTTCACCTTCTGTATTGGCGCGGTTCTTGTTTTATTTTTGTCCATTTTAACAATGTGGATTTGTATTGAGTATTCCCACAACCCGTTGCTTAGTCATACAATCATGCTCTCACACGATCAGCATGCCACTGAATGCATCAAATCTCCATCTAGTCTTCTGAATTTTGACGTATTCCCCGACTCAGGATCACAAATACTATGACTTCTCTCCTGTTTCTGGCTACCCATTTAGGTTAGAATTTCCGTGTATGTGTCAGCCTTACACTTCCTTGGTAGCATTCGTCCAGTATCTCAGCAACTCTTGGTTATTCCTTCTACTTTTTTGTTACGAACCATTTTCAGAGTTGCTCTCCTTTCTTTTATTTGTTGCCACGTCATATTAGTGAACAACCGATTTTTAATTTCACCGCTTTCTTTGTTTATTTTGTTTATTTTCCAGAGGGGATATCCACGCCAGAAACTATGCAGGCAGATTCTAGCCTCCTAGGTGGGTTCAATAATTTCATCTTTCCTTGGTTTTTATGTCAATATTACGCTTCATTTGTTTTCCTCTGAGGGTAGTTTCTTTTTCATGGTGTTTATGAGTTCACAATTAACTTGTTCATATCGATCCAACTGAGCTCTTGTTTTCATCGTTTCACTGGTAAGCTGAATCTCTAGGTTAAAGTTGTTCACATTTGCTCTTCCTTCATACAATCTGACTGGTTCGCGTTTTCATGTACTTCACAATACCCAGCTAGTTCATATTTTTTCTGTTTCGCTCTTTCCTCCTTTTGTGTGTAATTACGTTTCACTTACGAGTGTCTGTTGTCCTTGCAGCCTACTTCCGATAGTTTTGATTCTATCGCTTTCTTCAGTGTCCACTACAGTTTAGTCTTAAATATTTTTCGTTTCATAATCTCACAATTAGTGATTATCTGTGGGGAATACTCCTTCATATTGCAATGGAGACTTGCACACTTCCACGATTACTTTTCCAGCTTCTCTGCCTACATGTATTCTTCGGGGTTCCGTTATTTGCAGACTCAATTTTCTGTCGACATTCACGCTTATATTCAATAAGATTCACTGACACAAGTTACTATTCCTGAATAATTTGATGAATCAGCCATCGTAGGCTGTCTGATTACTTCTTGGTGCAGTGTAACATGGTATTATCGGTGTCAAAGTCAGAGACTCATCTACCAAATTCTATGGCCTATGGAATTAGCCCCATTGTTCACAGAAGAAGTGGTGTACACATCGTTGGTTATATGTTCAGATTAATAAGATTGTGTGTTTGAAAATTGACAGACACTTAGACAGTGAGATACAATCCCACTTGCAAAGTGACTTAAACGTTGTTCACAGAAACAGAGTCTTATTCTCCTACATCATTCTCACCGCGAGGCAGTATTGTTCAACTTATTTCCACCATACATGCATAATTCCACCCATTGCAGTATGCTACATCTTTCTTTAACCTACATTTCGCAATATTTTCAATGTAATATTTTTAGAATTGAAGTCACCTCAGTCCAGAATTATAATTATAATAAGTAAGTGATTCTCTGATCATTTCCTAATATTCGCTAACTCCAACATTTATTCCTTTGCCGGTGACTTTTGTTTAGTGTGGTATTCCTCAGATGGTTGTCTCAGTGAAGTCAGTTTTCAAGTCGAGTAGTAGAAACTGTGAATGACTTACTCGATTTCTGATTTATATGATCAGTGTGAGAAGGGTGGCTTGTGACAGATGTGCTCTTTCAGGAAGCATCCACCCATCTGTGTTTAGTCAGAGAAAGCTGAAGTATTTACAGTGAGAACCTGTGCTAATCGATTTGTGAGTAACACGGAGAACATCACATAACTCAAAACAGAAATATCGCACCGGTTTACTTATGCTTTATACATTGACGTTATTATTCAAGTATATGAATACAAGAGATATGGTCAGCTGAAGGGAGATTTTGTTGCGACTGTCCGTTAAACACAGTAACTGTACTAGCCGGAAATATGTGTTAGATTGAAGAAGGTTTGATGTGAATTTGTTAAGAGAAGATGAGCGCCCAGGCGATTGAAAGTAACACGAGAAAGAACCGAATTCATTTGACAAACTCAATCCGACCGTAGTTTGACTCTCAGGGCGATATCAGTGCTGTACGTTTATTCAGACTGTAGCAGAACTATCAATCACGCAAGATCCCATGTGAGACAAAGATATCCAGTGTTGATGGGCTGAACAGTGGGTATTGGATCGATGTTCAGTAATTACAAATATTCATCCGTTATGATAATAATGTTAGGCTTCCTTATGCAGTACACTAGTGAATGAAAGTTTTCATTTCTAAGACATTCATCAGCGTAGAAAGCACCATCAAATGAATTGATTAAGTCAATCAGTGAGATAATGTGCCATCAGAAATATATTACTATGACATGATTGTCAACGTCATTTAATGTGAACTATGTCGAGACCTTATTGCATCCTTTCTCATTCGTTTTGATCTTCCGACAATAAACAATATTGTGAAGAAACAGCATAACACGATCATTATTAAAGAGTATGGGTGACTACGAAACACTATGCCACGATCCCTACGTAATAAGGGATGCCTTTATACGAGCCAGAAACTGAGAATGACTATTGTTCGACTAGATGCTCACATACTTTACCTGTAACAAGGAGGTCATTGAAAAAGTCGCAGAGTAGGACGTCTGCCTGAGAACTCGAATTATGGAAAATATATCCCGAGTTCGAGTCCTACACACTCAGGTTATCCCATCTGTGTGACTGGGTGGTATCATCAATCTCCACATAAAAAACCTGCAGCTCACAACCCTCTACATAAACGATCTACTCCACCCTGAACACTAGACCAAACACACCAATATAGAAGGTAAACACACATGCATTAGGTGCGTACATTATTGGGTAGATTGCTTACGAGTTGGACTAATTCACCGCTGCTAATATTTTATTTTTGATTACAGCTTGATTCCACACCGTATTTTTGGTACATGTGTGGAATTTTCAGCGTGGATATCGGTAGCCCAAAATTCGCAGGCCGACCATAAATATCAGGTGTGCGTCGGCGTGGGCTTGAACCCCTGACTATGTGCATGGTCGTCGAGAGTCCTAACCACTGTGCCACCGACGCAGTACATCTAGTTTTCACAGAATCCACTTGTAAATACTGTTTTTCTCTGTTTCTCCTAGGTATTGTCGCATTGGTTCTAGTCATCTCAATCTCTCTGGTGATTGTCATCTTACATTTTATGAAGATTCTGTAACCGTATGGTGTAATTACTCTGCTTTCATTTGTACAAATCGATAATCCCATACACATTTGCTTATTTTTGTTAATAAAGTTATCACCGTCATCATTTGATTGTTCTATCTTCTAGTTAAAGAAAGTGAAAATAAGCTAGGGGGGGGTGGTGGAAATCTATTTGCCGATTTGTCATCATAAATTGCTTTCAGTGTCTGATTATTCGGGGGATTTATGAAATCGATTGTAGCACAATCGCATAAGCGGTAATAATAATAATAATCAGTAGTTATATTCCAATTCAGCCGAACACAAATAGGAAGACAGCGAAAGAAAGACGACATGGTCAAAGGAGAAAAAAAAATATTCATTTCGAGAATATTGTTGTCAGAATGACATTTATGCGTAGACCACTAAGGCTAACGGATAAATAGACAGGGATGACAGAAAAATATGTCACATGTATAAGTATGCGGGCACAAAAAAAGATAGATAGATCAGGGATAGATAGATGGTTCGGAGAATGAAGCCGGCTAAAAGGAAACGCCTCAGTCGATCATGCGATTTTTACGTAACCGAGAAAAGTTTTTAATTATTATTATTATATTATTATTTCCTTAAATTCCTAGAGGAGCATATGGCTACAGCCGCGCGTCTCCATTGCTCTCGATTCTCTGCTAGAGTTTTCACCTGGCTCCAAGTCTGTCACCCACATGCTTTCATCTTCTCTTCACATGACCTCCTCCAAGTCACTCTCACACTGACGACCAACTCGCCGCTCCCCTTTCGGGTTCCACTCAAGCAATGGCTTGTCTCGTGATGTCACTTGATGGTTTCCTCAGAGTATGGCCACCAATCCATCTCCATTTCTTCCTGTCTATTTGTTGCATAATCAGTTTCTAGTTGGTTCGCTCATTGCCAGAGATTCCTGTTGCTGATCTTTTCTGGCCATCTGATCATGAGTATTGAGCGAAGGCAACTGTTAATGAAGGTCTGAAGTCTGTTTGAGATGCTGTTTATGACACACTAGGTCTATGATCCGTATAGCAAGTGGCAAGGACTTCCCATTGTAGTTGAAAATCCGGATCTTATTTTTGATGCTGAGTGCTGTTGACCTCCAAACAGACTTGAGAGTAATGAAAGCTTGTCTTGCTTTCCCAAAGCTTGCTTTGATATCCTCGTCAGTTCTGTCCACCTGTATTTGAAACGATGCTTCCCAGGTAGGTATTGGAGGTTGTTTCTTGCAGGTTCCCTCCATTTATGCTGCTTTTGGTCTGTGGTTGTTGCTGTTGGCCAGGAATTTTCATCACCTCTGTTTCATCTATGTTCACCTGAAGTCGTATCTCCTCTGGATGCTTCTTCTGCCAGCTTGTTGCTTTTCACTTGCATATCTTCCAGTTTGTGGGAAATCAGACATATATCATCGATGAAATCCAGATCCTCCAAGTTTTTTGTGTGAGTCCATTTTATGCCTTTTTCCTCGCAGCCCGCTGTCTGTCGCATTATCCAATCTACTGCAATCAGGAAAATTATTGGTGATAGTAGGCAGTCTTGTCTTACTCTCGTCTTCTTTTCGAAGGATTCCGTAGGTTTCCCGTTGTGGATTACTTGACATGCAGCATTGTCGTATAGCTGTTGGATGAGATGTATATTTGTCGATTGGAACCCCGTATTGGCGAAGTAGTTGCCGAATCAACTCTCGATCGACGCTGTCTGTCGAAGGCCTATTCAAATCCGATGAAGATGAGATATAGAGGTGACTGCCATTCCAAGCTTTGTTCAATGATGATCCGTAATGTGGCGATTTGATCAATACATGAATTCTTCCTTCTGAATCCAGCTTATTCCGGTTGAAGTTTTTCATCCAGGCCTTGTTTGATTCTCTCCAGGATGATGTGGCTTAGTATTTTGCTTGGGATGGACAGGAGAATAATTCCGCGCCAGTACTTGCATTGAATTAAGTCTCCTTTCTTTGGTAGTTTGAATAAGTATACTTTCTTCCAGTCCTCTGGTACTTTGCCCTCTTTCCACACCTTCTCCAGTAGTGGTGTCATCAAGTCCGCTGTTGTCTCTGGGTCCATTTTCAATGCTTCTGCTGGGATTCCACCTGGTCCTGCTACGTTTCCAAATTTAAGCATTTTGATTGCCTTCAGGACTTCTGATTTCGTCGGGGGGTCTATGTTCACTGGTAGTTGTACTTCTGTTGTAGGTATTATTTGGCGTGTTGTAGGTGACGGACGATTTAGAAGTCTCTTAAAGTGTTCAGCCCAGTGTTTCCTCTGCTCCACTTCTTTGGTGATTGACTTTCACTGGCTTAATCTGTGTTGAACTTTTGCCCAATAGGTGCCTAGTTGTTTGGTAGAGTGTGGCAAGGTCTCATTTGCCTGCAGCTTGTTCTGCTTCACTTGCCATGGCTTCATAGTATTTTCTTTTGTCTTCCCTGGCACTCTTCTTTACTCTTTTGTTCAGTGTATTGTAGCTTGCATTCAACTTCTGTTTTTGTTGCTCGTCGGTACACTGGATAATCTTTTGTTTCACTAGCCTTCTCTTTTCTATTAGTTTCCAACTGTCCTCAGTGAGCCACTGTTTGTCCTGTCTCTTCTTTCTCTGCAGAACTACCAAGCAGGTTCCAGTCAACACCACTTTCAGGTTGACCCAGTGCTTTTCGACGCCGACCATTTCGCTGGTGTTGATTTGTGTCTTGGCTTGTCCCTGATGCTTGCAATGAAGATATCCCTTATATCTTGGTTCTTCAGTTTTTGAGTGTTGAACTTGGCTTGTGGTCTATCTGTAGCTCCTGTTTTCCTGAAAGCTTTTTATTTGATTTGGATTATCCCTTGTACGATATAGTGGTCTGAACCAACGTCTGCTCCTCTTCTTACTTTTGTGTCCAGTAGGCCGCGCCTCCACTTCCTTGAGATTGAGTTGAAGTCAGTTAGGTTTTTGGTTCACCCATCTGGTTACACCCATGTATCCTTGTGAATATTTTTGTTTTTGTATACGCTTCCACCAATCACTAGTTCGTTGAAGACGCAGAAGTCGGTGAAGAATTCTCCCTTTTCATTCATTTGACCGGGAGCTTCTTTACTCATGATGAATTCCCTTCCTGTGTTGTCTGGTCTCATTTTTTCGTTCATGTCTCCTATTAGTATTTTAATGTCACCAACTGGAGTATTGTCCATCGTTGCTTTTAGTTGTCTGTAGAATTCTTCTTTCCTTTCGAGGTCTGCAGTGGTTTGTGGGTGCATAGCATTGTATAACTGACTTTTTTCTTCTTTTTGGAGTTGAATCTGGGTGAGAACGCCCCGCATAGCATCAGGGTCTTGGTTGCCGTTGTTCACGTCATGATAGCCACGCCTTGAGTGTGCGTGTGGTTGTCGTCTCGGTAACTGAAGTAGATCCCTGACTCACGCGTTGACAATTTGGTGAGCCATTTCTGTTCCATCTGCATTCACATATTCCCAGTATTTGGATTACGTATCTTTTCATCTCGTTTGTCATATGGGCAGCTTTGCAGATCTCGTTCATGGTGCAAACGTTCCATGTCCCCACACATACTTTTTCTTTTGTCGTAAGGAGATCCATCGTGCTGATGTTTCTGTAGCAACTTTGTTTACAGGTTGGGGTTGCTAGCCTCACGCCTGAGAAGGGGGTTGTTACATTAAAATATAGTTTACAGAGAAGAGACCTTGTGGGTTGCTCCCCTTAAAACCAGGAAAACAAGGAATAAAACGATCAGAACAACACCAGCAAAAGAAAAAATAATTTGCAACATCTAGGACAACCAGCAACAACAACAATAATAAAAAAAAGCTTAAGCAGTAGTATTACAGTGAGATATAGTTAACAAAAATGATATCAAAATCATAGACTCACTGACTTGAGCCAATTTGAACGTGTATAGATCCATCAAAATGTATAATTATAGGTATTAGTTAGTGTTAGACAGTCACAAAATGACAAGCAGATAGTTATAGGTATTATCGGTCAACAAGATAATATCCACAGATTCGGTGTTTGAAAGGCAAATAATTACAATGATTTCCGCAACGTCTTAGCAAGAAATTACACAGAAATGAGAGTTTTATGTAACTACGTGAATGTAGCGCAGTAATCGAAAAGCGCGCCTTTTTTTAGTTAAGCAGGATTTAATTAATTTCTCGAATTTCGGTAGAATTCTTCCTCAGCTGTAGATACTGTAGATACAAGTATGCTTTATACATATATGTACATACTATTGGAATCATTGAATTTATCATGCGAAGCTGCCCGTGTCACTTCTTTTCAGGTCACGTTCAAATGAATAAGGAGAAGGGAGTGGGGGCATTAAACTTAAAATAAAATTCATTACAGTTGATTATCTTTACTTCAATAAACAATTAGTCATTGGAGAAAGAACTTAACTATTCTAAAAATTGCGAACTGAGTAAAAAATAACAATAATAGTAGTAAGAATACTAACAATAATAATAGTGGTAAAACGAGTTAAGATAATGCTTCTAATGCAGGATAGTTTCTAAATTAATCAGGAATTGTATTAATGAGAGGTAGAATAAAGTATTAATAACAATAATGATTGCATCAACAGTTAATAAGTAAAACTTACTACCACAGTATATTCAGAATGACAACAATTTCCTCTCGTGTATAGAGATGTGGTTGGAAAACTCTAGTTGCACTGTGGTGTTATACAGACAACGTATGCCAACGGAATGTTATTTTCACGTGTTCCCATAGTTCAACTCGGCATTAGCAACATAACACAATATGTATTTGAAAATTATATTTCATGTCGTTTGTTGTAAACCGAAATCATACGATCAGTGATTGGTTAACGAATATATACTGTGAATATATAAACAGCGGTTTGATTATTCGAAAAAACACCTTACCTCCCGTGACTTGCCTTCTGTGGCTACAGCGCTAGCCATGGTAAATGCAAACATCTCCCTGTCTGTTTGTTTGTCTACTGACTGGCGGCTATGAATGATTTGATAGAGTCAGTATCATTTCCGTAGCCCACTATGTGCTTTGTTTTCAAACTTTTTGGCTCTTGACTTTAGGTGTTCCTGACCGCTTTAGCAAATCCCGGATCCTGCGAGTAGACTATCGCATTTCTGAACGACCAATGCATTCGCTTCCAGGATTAGTAATAACTGATAACACAGTGTCGTCCATATTTACATGAGTTAAAAGGTCAAAAAATTCCCTGCAAGTTTAGCTCACTTCTGGAACTAAACCTAACATTTGGAGGGATTCGGTTTAAGACAGTTTGATAATGGGTGGACCTCAGGCAGGCAACTATTCACCTCAGAACAATCTAATGCAGGAGCGATTGGGATAGAAATTCTCACGACATCCGCATGCTTCATGAAACTGTCGTCTTTAACAGTAAGGATACGTAATCCACACAAAAAGAAAAAAAGAAAGAGAGCAGAACTGTAGAGGGTACAACGCAGTGAGGCACCTGATATTATTGTTAGACATTTTGAATCGTTTCTTCTACATTTAGAGATGTAACAATATTTTATATATTCAGAGCATCAGCTACTGATCACGCAGCAACTATTCTTCATTCTCTCATTCCTTATATACCGTTTCCTTGTATCTTTCTTGTCTTATTCTCTGTACTACTGATCACTAGTGAGTAGTTTCAGCCCATTTATGTGAATATTCTCGTTATTCCATAGTCACAACTGTTGTTTGTGTAAACTCCACTCCCCGTTGAGCTTGATTGTTCTAATCCCTTTCTTTTTCATCTGAACACCTACGAGCTGTTTTATCTGGTCGTGGATTGACTTTGACACAGCCTTCCTGCCTTTATGTATTGAATAGCAGTGGCGTTGCTTTCGACAGCATTCAGCCAAAGACACCACACAATGCAAAGTTTCCATATTATGCTCATCATTTTACATAAAGTAAGAGTACTTTAGATGAACCGATTGTTTTGAGATTGTATGCATAACTCAGACGTTTGGTAGGGCAATCGATCGCAGAGACCGTTCCAGATTTTTTAGAAGAAAACTGCAGTTGTGTTTGCGAAATTTACGGAAGATTTCCGGAAACATGAACATCAGGAATTAGGAATTATCATTTGATCCAAGAGTTATCAACACCATTGGTAAATTATTTTATATCTACAAAGCTATGTCAATTAGAGTGGAGCCTGAATAAAACCTAACTGAAAGCAGAATTCTTCCCCAATATGTCTTGATGTTTGATCGACTAATCGCCTTCATCACTGAGTAGTTTGAATGGCGAATGAGTTGTTAGATGTTCTTCTTCATCTGATTTCGATAAACTCACACGATTCGTTGTTTTTACAATTAGACCTGTTTGCCTCATGTCAGAGAGTAGATATTTTGAGGTGTCTATCAACAGGAGGTAACGGGAAAGTGTTGATCATCAGCAGTATGGCGTGGGTTTCAATAGGCAGTTTATGTCGCTGTTCCTCCAGCGAATTATTTGTTGACCTGCTCACAGGTTAACTATGCATTATGCATACATTACTGCCTCATCACTTATTCTATTGACCATGCTGAGTAATTTTCGATAGTTATTCATTCATACACTGAAAAGTAGATAGTTGAATAGCTGCTTCTGTTTGGTACGGGTCCGATGTTCGTAGACAGGTCCTAGCACTGTCGTGAAGTCATTGAATTCCACAGTTCTCAGATCACCTCTCAATTTCGAGAACAACATAAGTCTCCCTAATGCTACCGGCACACGAGGTGATAGTGCACACCCAGCACAACAACCCAGTCTTGAGGTTCATATTCACGAAAACTTGCGGAAATTTCACTGTTATTCAATGCATAAAGGCAGGAAGGCTGTGTCAAAGTCAATCCATGACCAGATAAAACAGCTCGTAGGTGTTCAGATGAAAAAGAAAGGGATTAGAACAATCAAGCTCAACGGGGAGTGGAGTTTACACAAACAACAGTTGTGACTATGGAATAACGAGAATATTCACATAAATGGGCTGAAACTACTCACTAGTGATCAGTAGTACAGAGAATAAGACAAGAAAGATACAAGGAAACGGTATATAAGGAATGAGAGAATGAAGAATAGTTGCTGCGTGATCAGTATCTGGTGCTCTAAATATATAAAATAGTGTAACATCTTGAAATATCAAAGAAACAACTCAAAACATCTACAAATATTATCAGGTGCAACATGAACTCAGTTGAGAACACATGCCATAATGTATGATGACTAAAACAGTTCAGTAGACTGTGATTTTCTATCCCAACAGTAGTGACTAATATCAAACGATCAATCAGAGGATCAATTTCATCATCAAGCGGTGTCGTTTTAATAAGTGGTAATACTCCCGAGGGGACTAAGCAGCTGCTTGACCTAATTTGTTGGTTGGTACATAGGAGTCGAATATAGGATGTGCATTTCCTCCTTTTTGATATTTATCAGTTGGATGTACCAGCATCCCCACTGAGCGATGACTTCCGCGTGGCCGGAACGGCCTAGTGAATAACGCTTCGGCACTTAGAACGATAAGTACTAGATTCTAGTCTTGGTGGGAACACTGTCACTCACTGAAGAATGCTCGAATATTCAGCTCGACGTAATGCCTATCGTCGATTCTAATAATAGTCACCAACCAAGAACCGCCATATTGCTTATTCATAATCCTGAGACATCTTCAAAGCGTCCGCACTACGAGCCGACAATTCAACAGAGGCGAATATTTCAGTGTAATCAATCAATCAAGCGAAACTGACTCGAACAATCAGCTACTTCGCTTGCTTCATAGTAAATTGGTAAGATAAGGTGGCACCTGATGACAGTTAAGGAATAAATTTCTATTCATCCGCAAGTTAACAAAATTCTAATTAGATGTGTTCACTTCACCCGAATAAGATCTGAATTGAAACACAAGCTGATTGCTTTCCACATCCTCATGTAGACAACTGCACACCGACTTTTATAGGGAGCGCTCCACCTCTTTGCTCACTGAAACTATTGTGCCTCATGGCGCTGTATATTCTTCACTTTTGTTTTATTCCTGTCCTATTTTTCTTATGAGTTACCACATCCTTCATTTTAAAGACGACAATTTCATAAAGCATGCTGATGAAGTGAGAATTTCTCTCCTAGTCCTTCCTGCATTAGATTATTCTAAGATGAATGGCTGTCTGTCTGAGGTTAACCAAAGAAAACGTTCATTCAAACGGTCCTGAAGTGAATATCTCCGATTAATAGACTAATATTTTTAGTTTCAGAAGTGAAAAGACACTTGCACAGACCGATTCATGACGGCACTGAAACGAGAAGAAAATTAATGGCATATCAACTATCTTCGAATCAGTTTCTCCTCAAATCTTTGTCGGTTATCTCATATCTTGTTGACTTCTGAGAAAGTCTTTCGTTTGGCTTGTTACATTGGGAAGTTGAGACATTCTGATATAAATCAACCTCTTTTCCTACAACTTATGACTTCAAGTACTCCACTCACTCTTCTTTACTGTTTCCTTTTATTACTCTCGGGGCTTGTCGAAAAAGGCTATGTTATATTGTGAAGAAGTTTGAATCCTGTAGGCAGGTTTAGGGGTTGATGTGTCTATCTCAAAACTAATTGAAATAGTTGTTGTTGACAGGTCTTGCAAACAGTCAGCTGAAGTCATCTCATATGATGCTGGAAATCTGCCTTGTCCTCCAACTTCTTAAACGTTTACCTGCAAACAACGGACGGAATACCAAAGCTCAGCCACACTGAATTTAGCACGCGTTTCGTGTGCACCGACAAATAAATTAAAGTAAGAAAGAACCTATTTAACCCCAATTTTCTATCTATAAATAAACAGAAAATTAGAAATTAAATTAGCACTATTATTGTTATTCTCACATATATTAATCATTCTTCTATAAACTTTCAGGTTTTGCAATTTTATCGTTTAATTAATCAATTAATTTGGCAAAGGAGATAAATTGTTGCCATGTGTACAACGCCGTAAATTCCGTTCCGTATGAAAATTGACTTCTTGAAATAAAGTAATTATCATAGTTCATATTACAGAATCGCGACACAGACCAATTTTTATGGCTTTGTCTCAGCATGGGTTCAGAGAGTTTATAGTGAAGATAGTGTTGATGATAAAATCAAACAACTGAACCAAACCTTCACAGACATCGGCTATCGACTACGCTTCGTAGAGGTCAATAGCAAATCATGCGGAAGAAATACAGAGATTAACAAGATAGCTAAACAGTTGTTGCACTTAAATTAAGAATTTAGGAGTGACACCATGAGTAAGACACTTAAAGCTTGTCTGACGAGTCCATTGAGATAAATGTTCTCTGCTGCCACTTTACGAATAACCTATTTCAGCCGTCCACCTCATTGTTGAGAAAATGTTACCTCAGTTGTCTGATTCCATGTGGATTTATCGGTACACCCGCTTTTGTGACGCTAGGTACACAGGACGTTTGTCGAGAAACATACTCCATACCTATGTACACGATTGTGCAGCTATGAAAATCAAATCGTTGAAAGCAGGAATTTATTTGCCCTTGTCGATTAATGTGTCTGTTCACAAATCTACTAAGAGAACCGATTAGGGCCAGCGTATTTTACCTGTTTCCCAAGTCATTTTCTAGGCACTCATAGGTACAGATCCGTCTTGTTCTATTCTTGAAGCGTCTCACCAAATTGATTTCTTATCGCATTGATCCGAAACTGAAGAAAGGTATACGTTGACATTCAGGTGTAGGTTTTCTATCGAAATCCCTCTTCGGTGAATCATCCTCTCTCCTACCCCATCAAACATAAAGGAAGTGTAGTCTGTCTTCATCTTCTTCCTCACAATTGAAGATCAGAGATGGGTGTGCATCATTCAACTTTGTCAATATTTTATTCTTGTCAGCTTTCTCAACAAGCATAATGAACACATCATCAACATGACACGAAGAAGAGTGCATTTTATCGGTTTCTTTTCTATATATAAAACTAGCTAGACTAGAGCAAGGCTTGAAGAAGAGGTAATTAAAAGGACTAATGTTCGCCTACGTGTCTCTTTCTCATCTAACATCAGTTTCACTGGATAACCACCCTGGCAAACATCTACTCAGTTGAAATGGACAGTATTTGGCAATCAGAAAATTCTCACACAAGACGCACAGTATTTCTAACGTGATTATCTTCTTCCTATGTTGTTAAGTGGTGCTCAGTTTAAAATCTACTCAGTTTACTATAAATTGGTAGGTGATATTCTGCACAGATGACAAATTCATCAAGATCACAACATATAAGTGGAGGTTGTGTGGAAAAATAAAATGGAATGTCCAAATTTTGTGTATATTGATGTTTATCTTAACAACTCTTTTTATGTCTGAGTTGATTCCAAGCTGTTTACTAAAATAGAAGCAGACAATCGATAAATCAAATTACTATTTTTATTATGGCTTCAGCTTAAATGAAATTAGTGCGGATTCACTCTGTGAATTACTTTCATTCTGTTTGAGAAAATAGTGCATTTTAAATGAATCATTGCTGACTCACCTTGAAGTACTACTGTGGAATATGTTACTTAAAAAAACTTATCAGTAGTAGATAAAGTGACTTTAATCCTCACCAATTTTCTTCGCAACTCTCTGCATGCAGATTTATTCACTTCGTAATATTCATTGTGATCTGTACGGTCTAATCCGAACAGCTTTTATTGGATGCATTAATCATAGCCGCATGTGCAAATTTTGCTTTCAAATTACACAGTTCAAAGTTAGATTACTCCACAGTGTCTTTGGAAAACTGAAATCACGGAGATCATACTATAAATGATTTGCTTGATGCCATAAATGGCGATTACGAAAACAGATATCAATGCTGCATACTACGGAATAATAATTTCAGTCGGGTGGTTTGAACTGATTCGGCTATCTCACTTGAGTCAAACCGTCTAGCTACTGCGCTGATCATCTCCACTTAGAATGAGAGAAGAGTTCGTCCCGTGTGTAGATCACCTCCCCAACCGAAAGCTGCTACCTTGACGTGGCTTGAGCACTGCAATGTCCCAACAAGCTATACTGGCTGAAACTTATGTCTCTTGAGGTCCTACCATTCCAGAAAGGTTGTTTGGATAGCGGTTGGACAAAAAGCAGCTACCCAATCCAACACTACGATACATACAAACTCACAAAATATCATGCCGGATCGGCCGGGGCCCGGAATAACAACGACAGCGCTTCCTGCTGCCATGTCACAGGGCAGGAGTGATAAATATGCTACTGAGACACACCAAAAAATAAAGAACAAACAAAAACAGGCCGTGTGTGACCGGCCTCAAGCAGTTGTCCCCTGAGCTCTCAGGTTACGCAAACAATTTACACGGTGTGGGCAGCTGGGAAGTAACAATCGCCCTCACACTCCGAAATGCAGGCGAAACCTCTCTAATAATCGCTAATCTTTGTCTTCGTCTTCATCTCTACCATATTATCTTATTTCTACTGATACAACTCCTCTGCTTGACAACTCTTCACTTCCACTCCACTCTGTGTACAATAAAAACGACGGAAGCCAAAAAACCACCACCGGTAGTCTCCTAAATTCACGCCACCAATTTCATATAGGAGGATTTAAACCAACGCTGGACACAAATAGACCACACAGCAATAAGCTATCGTTGGCGTGGGTCGGTAGGAGATTGTCGCTCCTTCTGGAACACGTGTGTAGATACCGATCACGCACTGGTTCGCGCTCGGGTGGACGTAGGAAACAACTGGTGGCAAACCCATCACGTCCCCAGCTCGATCAGGAAACTAAATCCCTATTTGAGGAAGAACTAGCTAAACACATCTGAGTTCGACAGCTGTGCTCACCCTGAGGAAGCTTGGAAGAATATTCAGGCAGCCATAGATACAGCTGTAAGAGCTGTGAATAAGGTAAATCCAAAGGTGAGTAAAAACCACTGGATCTCTACCGCCTTATTCGAAATGATAGATGCTAGAAGACCTATTTTGGTGAGCTCCGAATTCAATGAAGAGAGAAAGCTGCACAAAAGGAAACTTACGAAAAGTCTTCGCAAGGACCGTGAACAGTGGTGGGTGACAAAAGCCAAAGAGATGGAGAAAGCTTCGAGGATAGGCAACACCAGGCAACTATTTAGACTCATCAGGGAAACCGGTGGGAGAAGACAAAATATCAGTGAAACAATCTCAGATAAAAATGGCATCATTACTAGCTCTCAGGATAGACGACTGGATCGCTGGAAAGAGCATTATGAGGAACAGTTTAATTGGCCCACAGCCACTCTCAACCTCCCGAAAATTCAACACCTCCCTGAATGGGATATAGACACAGGTCCTCCTTCCCTAAATGCGGTTACTAAAGCTGTCACCAATCTGAAACTAGGCGAAACAGCGGGACCTGATGGAATGACTCCAGAGGTATTTAAGTATGGTGGAGATAGTTCACTGTCTGCATTAACTGAGGTACTAGGCAGCATCTGGAAATCAGAAGAAGTCCCATCGGGTTGGTGTTAGTCACTGATTATCCCCATATACAAGAAGGGAGACAAGTCTTCCTGTGATAATCACAGAGGGATTAGCTTGACTAATATAGTATCGAAAGTCTTAGGCTCAATAATCATGCGTAGACTAAGTGGTGCTCGGGAGACACAAACACGAGAGAGCCAGGCAGGCTTTAGACCAGGAAGAGGGTGTATTGATCATATCTTCACCCTCCGACAGATTCTAGAACATAGGCATTCCTACCGGCGCCCAACAATCATTATATTCCTTGACCTAAAGGCGTCATTCGATTCTGTCGACCGAGAGGTTCTCTGAAGAGGCTTGGCTCTGAAGGGAATACCAAGAAAATATATTGCACCGACTAAGGCACTCTACTCGTACTCATACAGCCAGGTGAGGGCTTACAGAGAGTTGTAATCTGAAGTGGTGACGACTAGTGGTGTCCGTCAAGGATACCTTTTATCCCCATTTATATTCAACTTCATCATAGATGTGTTAATGGACTTAACCCTAGGTGACTTCAGCGACTCAGGGATTGACTTGCTACCAGGGAATAATCTTGTCGACTTAGAATATGCAGACGATATAGTCCTTCTGGGCGAGGACGCTGAAAAAATGCAGTGTCTTCTAAACACCTTGAGCTGCAATCTACAATTGTTTGGCGTGCGGTTCGCTCCAGCCAAATGCAAGATGATGTTACAGGACTGGACTATACCGACTCCTAGATTAGAAATAGGGAGTGAAGCGGTACAGCACGTTGACCGCGTCACTTATTTAGGAATTAACATCAGCCAACGCCAATGGGTTGATCCCTGACGAAATCTCAGGATGGATACAGGGGGCTCGTTTCGCATTTGCCAGTTTACGCCGTCTCTGGCGTAGACGACATATCCGACTATCGACCAAAGGGCTGGTGTACTGCTCAACAGTCCACTCAGTCCCCATTTATGGTTGTGAGACCTGGCCAATGAGAGTGGAAGACATGAAAAGATTAGCTGTCTTAGATTGTAGATGCCTGCGTTCTATCATCTGTGTGAAGTGGTATAATAAGGTGAGCAATATTGAGGTTAGGTTTTGGTCAAGTGCTAGGTAAGGAGGGGAAATCAATCGACGAGGTTGTGAAGTTACATCGACTGAGAGGGTTACGACATGTATTGAGTATGCCTAGTCATCGCCTTCCTCGACGAACAATGTCAGGGGATATAGGGTCAGGCTGGAAATTAGCTAGCGGAGGTTACACAAAAACATGGCACCAGTCAATGAAATCTACAACAGTTAGTCTAAGCCACGTAGGAAGTTGTAGACTTCCTGACTATTTGGGGTCCTCGGTAAGGTAAATACCAATGGTTGGAAACAATTGGTGACTTTGCTCGAAATCGTTCTTAATGGCTGGTGCAGATGCTTCCCCTCCTCGTGACTTATGATTTCCAATGAAACTGTTTTGTTCTTCGTTATTACTATTCTTTTGTCTCACACCTCTGTTTACTGTCTTTATTATGCATTTCTTCTGTTGCTTTGTGTGCTACATGGAGTGTGTCGACTTGAACTTCCACACATATGTGCAAAGTTCTATGTCGAAAACAGACAGACAGACAGATCACCTCAATCTGGCCAGGTGGTAAGCACTACTGATCGATGTGAGCGGCATGCAACTACTCATCGCAATCAATCAGTCAGTATGTAGGTACTGCACTCAGAAAGGAAATTACCTGAAATTCCTTGTGTTAGGAAATATGAGGATTTGTTGATTCTGCTGGATTCCTTCTCTTGAAAAAAAACTGGAAACCGCGTACGAAGACTGATGTGGAAAATGAGGCCATTGAATCTCCATGGAGAGAGAGAGACCGTTTCGCCAGATGTCACTTGAGATCGTAGTTATTTGGGAAACTTTATTAAAGGATCATGATATCAGACAACTGAATCGTGATCACAGTTAGAATAAATTGTTTGCCACCTAGCTAAGTGTAGATTAGCATCAGGTGTCTTTATTTTGATATTTATCTGATATTTACTAATATCACTTCGCCTTCACTTCACTGTCTCTCAAATATTGTTCCTGAAATTTGGAATATATTCACGCACTGTTGACAGAAGAGGCAGGTAGCACAGATTCCAAACGCGCACAAAGAAGAAAGACATGATGAATGCGTATGACCAACGATGAAAACATCATTAGCAACATTGACAAAATCTCACAACTGCAACTAGGAACCCCATTCAACCAACAACGGAAGAAATATAAAAGAGGTCACTCCACTCATTTATCTGGCTGGGTGGCATCGTTTCAACTATAGGTGGCACAAGTAAGGATATCAAGGAAAGCTGAGATTGGCAAGGTAATACTCATCTTCATCACTCTCATATTCATCTGGAAATCACCCTCAGCCAGCAAAAACAACCAGATTATGATTTTGAACACGGGTGTTATGGTAGTTCTTCTACATGATTCAGAAAATTTAAAATTCGAGAATAGCATTTCCAACAGGCCACTGCAGACTTGCATCAACAGCGTCTAACTCTAATCTAATCCGCTTTCTTGACTCTAACCTATCGAAAATAAATATATAAGTCTAGCTCTAAATGCTGGTCTTGACCGACTGTCATTCGAATGAAAACCAGGGAGTACTGGACACCTGTTTCGTTTAGTGGTATGCATTAACTGGGTTCCGAACGTTGAACCTTCTGGTAACGAGCCGAGCTTGTAGACCATATAGCCACTGAAATCTTTTCGTATGGAAAGACCATGAATTGTAGCTTCTGTCGATTCACGATGTATATTGCACAACTTCCAGTCAGTTTCATTAACTAGTGTTTGTTTTCTTGCCCTACTTCGTAGATCTTCTAAATAGAGAGTCACCAGTGAGCATCAGGTAACTTCCAGGTGTTGTTTGGTCAGCAGTGCTTGATTAATTACACGTTGGCGTCAGTTAAGAACCACTGGACAGCCATTTCGTCAGGATTTGAAACTGCTCGTTAACACGCACACACAGGAATACAAACTCAGGTATTTCATGGACCATCGGATTGAATCTTGGTCACTCAAATACTCTACTAGCACATTGTGTAACCCAGTGGTCCAATGGAAATCTGGGAGTTATTCTCAGATGTCTCTTCTTTGAAATAAATTCACCTGTATAGTGTTCTCATCCTTTCCTCAAAGCCTCTTCATTGTGAATATAGCGCGTTGTTCATCTAGTTTGGGTGGCTTCCTTTGACGAATCACTCGAATCTCACTCAAACTTCACAATAATACAGACATTTCCAGTAATCACAATGCCGAAAATGAAACTGACCTCGTTCGATAAACTTCTTCACAAATACCAAATTTTCACAACCTGCAGACTGATTTACGCCGTTACTTTCGAAAAGAAGAGAACTACTGTAGACAATAGATTTTCTGTCTGTGAATGTGGTACCCTGAAGCAGTTAATTATCTGTTACGGTGTTAGAGTTTGTGTTACTGACTCTACGCCTACACAAAGGATCATTAGAACGGTAGAAGAAGAAGAAGAAGAGGGAGAAGTCGATGGAGAACGACTTAATTGAGACACAGTTTCAGTGTGATATAACACACACGTATACAGACACACAAGTCTCGCTTTGTTTGTGTACTTCATTGGCCAATTGTGGAATGGATGGATTTGTTTTAATTAGTAGTCTGGTGAACTCAGTGGCCTTGTTTAAGGTCTTAAATTATCGTACGATGTTCTGTTAGCAAAGAATATATATGTAAATATATACCTTCGGTTTTCGACAAATTCAACAGTGGTGTATCAACCATGCTGACGTTGGTTTTTGGACGGAATCATAATTTTGATATTCTTACAGAGTAAGTTCAAAATTGTATTATTTGAATTCATTGGTCACTTGCTAGCTGGTTATTAAATTATTATTACCATTTTTATACTCTAAGGTTCTGATTAAGAGAAGGGGCTGAAACAAGGCATCTCCACTCTTGTTCTGTTCATTGTACTCTTCTCTAGCCTGCTACACGAAGTCCTCTTAGCATGAATCTCCTGCTCATACAATCTTGTCTGTGTCACTCCTGGAGTTGTGCCGCAACTAGTCATAAACTATTCGAGTTTGCCTGAAAGGTTTGACGCATGATGTCATTCAACAGCCTCCTCAGTGATTTTTCGATCTACGTCTTTTTTTCTTCGGCATATTTGTTGAGCAATAGGTTCTTGATTGCTTTATCCCTGATGTTGCTTGTATCAATTTTATCGATTTTTGTGTATTTATGAAAGCCGATTCCTAAACCGTTCGGAAAGGCGATATTCTACTCGCACGATAGAGTTTTACGCCAAGGCGGTTTAGAACAGCTGAAGTCATAGCGTCTTAAATATTGAACAAAAATCACCCTGCGGACAAGAGATATGATATTGACACTGTCAAATCATTCACAGTTGCCAGCCAGTAGACAAACAAAAGGATAGGACGATGACCACTTCTGCCAGGGCAAGTGCAATCAGAGTTTTCAGGCCAGATCTCGGTGAAGAAAAGGAAATTGTCGTCATTCCTAATGTTAAATGGTAATATGGTTTGCTTATGAACTGGAGCTCCTTTCAGTATCCAACATTTCCTACGTAATACTGAGAAAATTTGAGCCACTCCCATATGTCATTCAAATTCAAGAAAATGGAGAATAGTAACTTCTGCGACAGGATGAGTTCCAGGTAATATGGCCGAATGTATTGATGAACTTGGCAGACTGCAGTTACTCACATTTTACTCACCAACACATGTGAAGTCACCTAAGATGATGTGGCTTAGCTGCTTGGTACTCTGAAGCCGTAATATGCACTTACCGTCTGAAGAGCATTCTGCCTTAATTCCCTTGAATTCATTGAATGCTTGTCTTTGGCCGTATCTAAGCATATGCTTTACAGCTTCTGACACCTCGCTGGTTTGTAAAGAGGACGTTTACGCTTACGACAATAAGGTGACCACTGGATATGCTGGTACCTGCGTTTTCAAAATATTAACTTCTTTCAACTTTGTATCGGGTGAACTTATAGATATGCCTTTACCTGAGAACTTAAACCAGTCTTTCTTGGAATCTTTGAGCAATTCAGTGGCATTGAGCAAAGTGTATTTATGCTCAAACTCATCAAATTTGATTCCTTTAAAGTTCAGGTTGGCAGGATTCATAATTCTTGGTACGTGTGAGCATTGGCATCTGTCTAGCTATCTGTTTATCTATCTATCTAACAGTCTGCCTGCATACTTACCTATATGACACGTTTTTCTCTCACTCCTGCTTATTCATCTGTGAATTTTTGTCAACTAAGCGAAAATCGCATTCTGACGACATCAGTCATCGATCTTTCTTGGTCTTCCTATTTGTGTTTGCCTGAATAAGGAGATGATACCTTAATACTCTTAGTAGTCGTGTGATTCTGCTACAGTCCTGCCTATACATCTCCTAAATTGTTAACCACTAAACGTAATTTATGATGACACACTAGTGAATACATCTCCACGTAGTTTATTTCCACATTCTCGAAATTGACGAAGCCAGAGTCAGTGATAAGAATGATAATTTTATTGGCGAAACCAAGAAAAATATATATATTTGGAGTTATAGAAGTCCACAAATGAAAGCAGAGTAATTACGTCATGTGGTTACTTATTTTTGAAAATGTAGAGGATGATAATTATCAGGGAGATTGAGATGATCAGAACCACTCCGACAGTGCCTAGAAGAAAGAAGGGGAAAACAAGGAGAAATGGTATTTACAAGTGGATTCTGTGAAAATCCGGCGACAATTAGCATAGGTGAATATGTCCACCTTGCAAAAAATCTACTCAATAATATATGCACCAAATGCGCGTGCGTTTAACTTCTATACTGGTGTGTTTGGTCCAGTGTTCAGGGTGGAGTAGACCGTTCATGTAGCGAGTTGTGAGCTGCATGTTTTTATGTGTAGATTGATGATACCACCCAGTCACACAGATGGGATAGTATGAGTGTGTAGGAGTCGAATTCGGGATATATTTTCTATAATCTGAGTTCTCAGGCTATCGACCTACTCCATAGCTCATTTACTAACCTCAGTATTTTAGCAAAAGCTTGTGAGCATCTAGTTGAACAATATATGTGTAGGGAGCGTTATAACTTATTGCGTAGGGATTGTGACATAGTGTTGCGCAGTCTTTCCCAATCTTGAATGATGATCGTGGAGTGCTGTTTATTCACAATAGTGTATAGTCGGAGGATCAAAACGAATGAGAAAGGATGCAATAAAACATAAGCAGAACAGAACACAGTTGATGTGTCATTTCAACACGTTATACAAAATACTGATATCTGCGGTAGATCAGCAATAGGCTGATTGAACTCCTTCTGGAATGTCTCGATTTCTCGTACACGGAGTGACTTTGACACATATGTAATAGTATTACACTTTGATCGGCATATAATTTCAGTGAATGCTTGAATCAATTCATTCGATGGTGCTTTCTACACCGTTGAATGTCGTAGCTATGAAATCTTCATATACATCAGTATATTACATAATTAGGCGTTACATTATTATTATAACGGATAAATATTTGTAATCAATGAATACCGATGCAATACCCATTGTTCAGCCCATCAACAGTGTATATCTATGTCTCACATAGGATTTTGTGTGATTGATAGTTCTGCTACAGTCTGAATAAACGTACAGCACTGATATCGCCCTGAGAGTCAGACTATGGTCGGATTGAGTTTGTCAAATGAATTCAGTTCTTTATCGTGCTACTTTTAGTTATCAACAGGAATCCTATGTAGACTTCCCTAACGGCTTCATACATAACTTTGTTCAATCCAACACATATTCCCCGCTTGTATTATAACTATCTTTGACGGACAGTCGCATTAAAATCTCACGTCAGCTGACCGTATCTTGGATATTCACATAATTGTACAACTGACTCAATCTATGAGGATTGACAGGCTCTATAACATACCATTACGATATTACCGTAGTAAGGCGTGTGATGTCCATGTTACCGACCAATCAAATGGCACAGTTTCTCATTGTACACACTTCAGCTTTTTCTGACTAAACACAGATGGGTGGATAATTCCTGTGAGAGCACATCTGTCACAATCCACTCTGCTCACAAGTATAATATAAATCAGAAATCGAATGAATCATTCATGAGTTCTACAGGTCAATTTGAAAAGTGACTCCACTGAGAAATCCACACGAAATAAAAGTCACCGGCAAGTGAATAAATGTTGGAGTTGGCGAATATTGGAAAATAATGACGGAAACACTTACATATTATAAGTAAAGGTCTTGCCTGGGAGGTAATCCATTCTGAAAATGTTGCAAATAAAATATTGTGAAATTTAAGTTAAACAAAAATATGGAACACGTTGCAGCGGATGAGACTAGTCATGTACGGTGAACATTACTGTTTCATCATGAGATAGGAGAAGAAGTATAATAGCGTGTTTCTATGGACAGCGTTGTAAGTGGGATTATATCTCACAGTCTGACTGAAACCAAGCTCAAATAATATCTTCATCAACTAAAGGTATAACTAACCATGTGTACATCAACTCTTCTGTCAACGTGGGGCAAACTGCATGGGGTCAGTCTCGTAATTTGACGTCAGAAAAATCATTTTGCCTAACGAAGTAATCAGACGGCCAATAATGGTTGATTAATCAAACGCCTAAGTGTAGTGTCATATATCTGTGAATCGAACTGAATAGGAACAAGGCAGTCCATACAAAATAAAGTCAGGAAGTGACGAAATTCAAAAGAAAACATGATGATGCAGAAGCTGGGAAAGTGATCGTAGAAGTGTGCAAGTTTACATCCAATATGAAGAAGTATTCCTCGCATATTATCAATAACTGTAAGATTATGAGATGAAGCATATATAAGACTAAAATGCGGTCAACGCTGAAATGAAAGTTACACAGATATTTAGAGCAATCGAAAATGCTGTTTTCTTATGTGATGCAAAATTCAAATAGCAGTAAAAGTTTGGTCAAGTTAAAAAGAAATCGAGTAGTGTCATGGGAGCAACTCTGAAAGTCCATAACTAAAGAAAAGTGCAAACAGTTTGGAAAGAGGTGGAATAGGAAGAAGAGATATTAAAAGATGAGTGTAGAAAGCATTAGAATCGAATCTGTCGAAAGTAGACAGCGAGGACAACACATGTTTGGGTGTGAAACGTAATAATACAGAAGTCGGAAAAAGCGATGGAGGACAAGTAACCGGTTGGTATTTTGAAGTCAGTGAAAATAGAACTAGACACATTGTGAGAAATAAGCACAGTGTGAGCAACGGAGGTCCAGGAGGAGTGGATGATATCAGCATTTGGTTTAATGAGAAGGTTTAGAGATTCAGATATCAATATAACAAAGCAAAATACGCTCAGCAGGAATGACATCAACAAATTAAATTTGATAACATCAATATTATATAAAATGAACCTTCCTTAGATTGAAAAAAGGTATGTGGTCATAAAAATCAAGCAAAGATGAAAACACCGACCCACCTAGAAGGCTAGGATATGTCTGCATACTGTTTGCTGTTGTCATAACGTCTAGAAAATAGAAAAATTCGGTAAAATTAGGATATTATTGATCAATTTGGCATAGTGATAAATACAACAAAACAGCGAGATTCTGGAAATACCTACGAAAATTAAAGGAAAAAAGGGGACTCTTCAACGCCCGCCGGTATTCAAACCCAGGACTTTCCTGTTACAAAACGAGCTCGCATAATATTAAGCCACTGGGACCCGATCCAATGGTCCTTGAATTCTAACTATTGCCAATTCACGGCATAGCGCGATCGTTAGCCAATGTCTTCGGCGGATATTTGTTCTCTCAACCGACCCGCTGCACACTACTGGTCTGGACTTCACACTGGAATCCAGGTAACTACCTACAGGAATAGGACCAATCCAGTGGTTCTCTAACTAATGTCAGCACATGATGAAATCCTGAAACCAAACAAATCCCTACAAACCAACACTTGAATACCAATGAGATGCACACTGGCGATTGGCCATATTCAGGTATGGGAAGTTAGCTGGGGTTCCAGTGAGAAGTCGTGACCAGAAGGGGGCAACGGATCTGGTGTGAGGACAAATACTGGCCAAAGATATTGACTAGCGGTCGCGAATAGTCGTGAATACGCTAAAGTTAGAATCCAAGGAACATTGGATAGGTCCCAGTGGCATAATGGTGTACTAGCCACCATTGTGAAAGGAAAGCCCCGAGTTCGAAACATGGTGGGTGCGTTATGAAAAGGAGACACAAATTAGGACGAAAAAGAAGTCAAGCATTCCCAAGGTTCAGCTTGGTACAAGAACAAATGGAACTTCATGATAAAAAATTGAAACAAAAAAAAATTCACAGATATTTGAGAGACCGAAGGAGAAAAGGAATACAGCGAACAAAGCAATATATTAAATGACCCGAAGGACAACATGCTGGCCTACTGAGTCAACGACTCACTCGCTGATTGGCTTTGCTAGGATTCAGTGTCGACTGCGTGTTGGACGGTGAGAGGATACTATCTGAGGATGTGCGTGTGAGTGTTGTTGACGAATTCTTGTGATAAACGGTGAGGTGGACGGACGCCTTGAAATATTTCGAATATGTTTGTGTGTGTGTGTGCGTGTGTGCGTGATGGACTGTGGACAGTGATATGCATGTGAGTTGTGTTGTGGTGATATTCGGTGAGTGTATGATGTGGCTTTGTAGGTGGATTGGATGGAGATGTGAGGCAGTGAGTGGCGTGTCGACTGTGTCATGAGGAATGAAAGTGTGAGTGTCAGTTGGTCGGTGTGTCAGTCGGTTGTTCGTTCGCGAAAAGAAGAGAGGCACACACTCTGTGAGACTGCGCCTTATTCACCTAGACTGTAACACATGACTACCAGACAGTCGGACAGGCAGTCGGACTGACAGACAGATAGAGAGATAGAGAGAGAGACGGAAATACAGACAGACAGCAGACAGACAGACAGAGACGGCCAGCAACGCTGAAGCTCTTCAGTCTGATGGACAACAGAAATGTCGCCGACAAGTATGTATAGACACTCACTCACCTGTCGAACTGGAAGTCTCTTCTGTGACCGCTTCAGTGGTTGTGTCTTCTGAAATCGAGACAGAAATCACCTCGTTAACAATCATTAATTTGATTTCCGTGAACTTGTGCTTATCCGTGTGAATTTGCAAGCATTCACTCACATAGCCATTCTCAATCGTCACACTATACTCCTCCTCGAAATTCTTCACAATCCAGTGATACTTTCTAGTCCTCACGTGAAAACGACAACATCCACCATCGATCGGATTCAATGACTCGATGGTCGACATGCTGGCCTACTGAGTCAACGACTCACTCGCTGATTGGCTTTGCTAGGATTCGGTGTCGACTGCGTGTTGGACGGTGAGAGGATTCTATCTGAGGATGTGCGTGTGAGTGTTGTTGACGAATTCTTGTGATAAACGGTGAGGTGGACGGACGCCTTGAAATATTTCGAATATGTTTGTGTGTGTGTGTGCGTGTGTGCGTGATGGACTGTGGACAGTGATATGCATGTGAGTTGTGTTGTGGTGATATTCGGTGAGTGTATGATGTGGCTTTGTAGGTGGATTGGATGGAGATGTGAGGCAGTGAGTGGCGTGTCGACTGTGTCATGAGGAATGAAAGTGTGAGTGTCAGTTGGTCGGTGTGTCAGTCGGTTTTTCGCTTGCTTTTTGTATATTTGCTCACTATGTGTTTGACTCGACGTCATTTTTTGTATACTGTTTGTGTTTCAGTTGTTTCTTATTTTTAGTACTTTCCCTTTCGCTTTATTTGCTTTTGTTTTCTTATGTGTTACATTTAGTGTTTTGTAGATTCTTATCATGGTTTCTCGTTTATATCTACACCCATTGAGCCAGTCTTTATTGTTTTCTGTCGCTCTGAATCTTGTTGGTCTAATGGTCGGTATTATTTTTGATGAACATATTTTCTCTACTGCCCCTCGTTTGGTCAGTTTTCTTGCTTCTGTCTTTATTCTTTTCGCTTTTTATTTATGTATCATATCGATTTCTGTTTTTCTTTTTTTTGTCCTTGTAATCTTTTTCTGGTGTAGAATTTTCGTGTGTATTTTTCTCCCATCTATTTTCGTGAACGCATATATTTCTATTATTCTATTCTTCTCTCCTGTTTTCTGTTTTCAGCTACGTTGTGTTTGGACTTCCTTTCATTGTATATTAGTCTCTCACAGTTATTCTTATTTACCTCATTGTTTTCTTTCTTTTAGAGTGTCGTTTCTAAGAAATTCCAGTTCGTTTTCAGGACTAGGTCATCAAGTGTCATCGTTTGGTTAACCATTGGAAACACAATACGGAGTAGTGCACAACTGGCTGTTTCATTCTGGTAGTTTGACGGTGATCTTCGGTGCACCTCAAGCATCAGTGTTACAACCTGAAACCTTGCAGGTATGAAACGGCCGTGTAGGCCATCAAGTCATTGGCACGAATTCCAAATGTTCAATCAATGGAAACATAATAAGTGAATCCTGTAACCGAACAAATCCCTGGAAACCAACAATTCACAGTTTCATTTCTTTTCATCGCGTACTAATTCATATTGAAGTATTGCTTACACTGCTGCCTTCAGTGATTCTGATGATTAGGAATATTTCAGATAATACTCTATATATTAATAATCATACATGTAGGTAGCTTACCTAACTTCGGTAGAGAGAATCTGTTTCCATGTGAGATAGCAAAGATCAACTGATTTTCTGCTTTATTTCTCAGAGTAAACTTCTTCTCATCACCCTGTACGATGATCATTTCAAGTGGTTGATTATCTTGTCCACTGAAGATAACTGTAACATCATTTCTATTGCAGAATGCGGACTCTTGTTCCCATGTCATATTTCGAAGCTCTCCAGACTGCATTTGGACATTTGTGATCCTCGGAACTGGTGAAAAAAAATTTTAGAGAAATGAATTTGTCGATTTTATATATTTCGATTAATAAATTGTTATCTAATATCAGAGAATGATAGTTGTCAGTGGAGTTAATAACCTGATTTCAGAGGGCTCCCTTTTTTTTCTCGAAATGCTCGTCTAGATGAATTCATGTACTCGACATAAAAATGTAACGTGGGCTATCACTAACTATTTCTCTAAATTACCAGTTCTCTTGAGTAGATATATAGTCAGTCAGCGAGATATCAGTTGTTTTTAACGCATTCTACTCTCTGAGATGAGTCAGACCAAGTAAACTGCGGATTAGCTGCGCCTCAGACAAGTGAATCTGCCGTCTGGAGTTTGGATCACATCGATTTGGCTGGATAACAAGCACGCCTGGTGATATAAGTGGTATAGACCCACTCATGGCCATCCTTCACTTTCATTGATCTAATCTACGAAGATGGATAAATCAGTCACGATCGCATAGCAAACAGGCCATCGACAGAAACCCGAGTAGAAAGCGATGGATTCCATCTTGGAAAACTTCGGCACTTTCGAACTCTGATGAGCTAACTCAATATTTGATAATAAACACATCGTCTGTCGGACAAAGTCTCAACAACTGGATAATAGCCGGTGCTCACAATCAGAACTTTCAAGTTACAAGGTTATCAGTTTTGTCCTGCCACCTATCAGAACATGCAATGTTTTACTACGGTGAGGAGAATTTATAAGAGTGTAAGACGTGTTTGACAGACTGCGTCATTAATGAGATTGCTAGCTGTCCACTGGCGTTTTCATTTCAACGATTCCGCCAGTTTTCAACCAAAATCTACATTCAGGCCATCATCAACACCCTACAAACATAAAATCTACGGAATGAAACTCATTCATGATGGGAATACACGTAATCAAGTAATTGAAGCATATTATTTAATATTTGTATTATTGTTGTTCTTTTGGCTTTCGAGTTGAATATACGGCGTGAACAACACATCTACACTTTGTCCTACTCTCTGTTGCCCTCTTTATTTGGGCCCACGATTGCCAATAATCTCCGTTTGCTCCTTGTCACCGTCGCAACAACGACGCTTTCGTCGATTCTAATTTGAGTTCTACTGTAGTGGCGGCCTGCATTTTGCGTGATATCATTCCACGGTGTCCTCATTGTATACCCAGTTCATCTTTTACTCCGACATATTTACTGAACGATGGGTACTTCATTTATCTGCCCTCAGACTTTCTTTATGTGGATTCTCTCTAACTGACCATTGGATTTTTAATGAGAAGGTAGAGTAGTCAGTCATCGATAAATTCTTTAAAGGCTGTTGGAAATGCCATTCGTGACGTCAGTGCCAAGTTTCTCACTCATACACAAGAAGTGACTCACCTCACATTTGTGAAGAAATTCCTAATCTCGTTGTTTATATTGTGAAGTGCAGAAGATTTATGAACCGATTTCAGACTGACAGTGATGTATCTCACCTTTCCAATTCTAACTGACTTTGACATTTTCGTCTGCTCCGACTGCCCGTGGTTGAGACAGGGCCACTTGGATAGGTGGAGAGAGTGACTGACCCCTTTCAAAACCCTCAGTTCATACTGATTCGTGCTTCTTGTTGTTGTCGCTGATGTTGTGGCTGTTGTCGATCAACGGGTATCTCCATCACCTCTGTCTTCTCTGTGTCTACCTGGAGTTCACCACCTGATTGTTCGGACAGTTTGTTGGTTGTCGTCTGCAAGTCTTCGAGTTTCACTGTGTGTGACATGAAGCATAAATCAGCCACGGGCGAAATCCAGATCTTCTAGACTTCTCTTATTCGTCTAGTGAGCTCCTCTCTTATCACTACTTATAGTCTGATACACAATCTAGTCCACAATTAATAGGGTTACCACTGGTGATTAAAGGCGGACAGCCTTCTCTTACTCCTGTATTCATTTCAAAGTCAGACTTCGTTGGGTTTTCCATTGTGAATCACTCAATACGTAGCATCGTCATATAGCCAACTGTTGAATGGGGTTGATAAAGATTTGGGGCAGTGCACGCCATAAAGCTGAAGCAGTCTCCAAATTACTTCCGTGTCAATGATGAGCTGTCGAAGGCGATTTCAAAGTTGATGAAGCTGTTGAGCTAGAGGTGGAGATGGGGGTTTCACTGCTATTCTATTCCTTGTTCAAACTGACGCCAATCTGCTTTCCATGAAACAATTAAAGCCTAATTGATAAATCAAATTACATATACTCAGTGAAATGTGTACAGTATTCATCTGTATGAGTGTGTGCATTTGTGCAGTTAATGAAGTAGCAGGGGTGTTTTCATCTATTCTACTCTACAAAACAGGCAATCATCTCTACCAGCTTACCTCTGTTGTAATAAATTATGTGTGATCCTGCTGTACGTCGCCACGACTCGGTTGTTTTCCTTGTGATACTATATCGCGAATTCTGACATGTGTCTCCAATGGCTTTAAATGTAGCAGACGTTGTGTTCACACTGAGGATAATGAAAGGATTTGAATATATCGTGAGATGTAATTCCAGCTCGAATTCGAAGCCTGGATAAGGACTAAATGGAAGCCAAGTAAAGCTTAAATATTTATCGCTTTCTTGAAATAGCCAAAATTGACTTCCATCTGTATTTGGTAAATTATAATAGACAAAATAACAATGGAGATATTCATGATTATATTTAAGTAAAAATTTGAAAGGAATTTAGTGAAGTGATGAGAAATGTAGACATTACAGGTTCGACGATGAGTTGAGATCAATCAATAAGAGAACCGTTGAACACCAACATGGAATACTGAATAGCCAGTTCTTTCGTCATCGTTGTTTGGAGTCATTCGACAATATGCATGTACCGCTAGAGCTCGAAAATCTGGCGCTTCTCATTACGAGGCTAGCGGGCTCTTAGATTATTCAGCCACTGGATCCGTATCAAGTCAAGTATGAGTTCAAATGCTCGCTGATGCCACTGGCTGGAGGTTTTGCTAAGTGCGACTCTAGTTTGTAGAAGTTGGAATTCATGTCCTGGACGATGGATAGAAGCCCAGTGACTAAATGGTCTACGAGTTCACTGACCTTCTAAAGAGAAGGAGTAGGGTTCAAACCTTGGTGGTGAGCTCTTATTGCTGAAAAGTTGCGAACAACGAAGATGAAACAGCTGGCTGCTTAAAACTTTCTGCTGGTGTCTAGTGGTTCTCTAATTGACTTCAACTCATCATCAAACCCGTAACCAATCAAATCCCTGCCATCCAACACTTTATGAATAAACATCAAATGCAGAATGCTTCTATATCTACAAATGTGGAACACTTCATCACCGTGGTAGTATGCGATTCCATAATAATTTGTTTGTTGGATATATTACACATATACATTGAGGCAGTATTATTTACTAGATGACAGAGTTTACAACACAGTCTGTTACTGGTCATGATTATATCAATTAGGCCTACGCAAATTTGAAGTTTTGGTTTTCCATTGTTCTCTCTAATCTTTTGGAAGTTGTACATTGAGTTGTCATCGAGACGAAATAAAAGTGTCACTGAACAACCCCTTCCGCACGCACACACCAACAAACTCACACAGAAACAAATTATGCCATCTACAGGGCCCTATAGGGTCTATTAAACAACGTAATTTAGTTTACCTAGTGGCCTGCAATTATTTCCAGGTCGAATGAACGAAGTCAGCCAGACTAGCGGAGTACAAACTTCTGAGAAACTCGACATAAGTTGACTCTGATTAGGTAGTAAATCTGGAGAATAACCCAGTTATAACAAACGCTACATGCAATCACAGAGAAGCATGCAATACAGGATGGAATAAGAGCGAGATATTAAAGCTAAATAGAACAAGGTGATGGGAGAAGCTGAAAGTTGAAGCCTTTATTTATCTAATCGACTGGAAAACCGTGTAACAGAAATGTGTGATTAAACACATATCCACGCGGATATCTAGAAAATTATACTTCCAACGACATAAGGCTAAGTGGCCGCTTTCATCCTGAAAATAGCCCACACCATGCGTTCACATGAAAAACGCTCTCGGGAACACTATCCACCATGGTTAGCAAATGAGGAACGCTAGGATGTATACAGCTCGATAACAGAACCTATGATTAATTCAGGACATTCAGAGACATTTGAAAGCCCTTGAAAGTCATATACAAGATCCGATCAAACCTATCTTGGGGAGTGAAACCTAGGCATCTAGGAATAGGTGAGACTCTGGCGATCCAAAAGTTCAAGCCCAGGGTTTGTGTTCGAAAGAAATATGTCCAACCGTTGTCCCTACTGTGACCATCATGAAAAGTCAGTCGCATCAAAAATTATTACGCTATTACTTTTCCCATCCAAGCCTTTAGTTTATTTCTGTAAATTTCTCTATTTTAATTCCCGTTTACATGACTAGATTTGGTGGATGTTTTCAGCCTTATATATATCCGAAATTTCTACCTATTTTGTTATTACTAAGTCCTCAATCCGTTAATCGTGAAATGATGCCTAATATCGCAATCGCGGTTAAATGATCAGATTTACGAAAAGATGGAGAGAACAGTGATGGGTTTACACATATCAGGACTAAAAGACGAGGTCATTATACAAAGACTAGAATTCAATATCTCTACATATAATCAAAATAAACAGCTGCCACCTTGTTTTGATGACGCATTCGTGATGTGTAATCAAAGAAACGGTCAATCAACATCATATTTGAAGACTTCGAAATTCACACGAGTAGAAGAATGAGACAACAAACAAGTACAGGAGATTTAGGAACAAAATATGCAGACTATCAACACACATTCACACACACACACAGTCACGCACATGAGCATGCACGCAAGCACACAGAGGTCAAATGCTCAATCACAATGGCTATGATCCACTGACGCACAAAAGTACTTAGATACCATAGATAACTTACAGTCATCGTCATTTGTAGCAAAATAGGCCAGTTCATATTGTCCAGATATTCCTTGCGGCAATGCTGTTACTGCAATGAATAAAAGAGAAACAATTAACACAGGAACATTGTGAATGCGAACGTGGAAGTCTTAAAGAAACTGGAATAGAGGCGGCATCTACAAGAAACTAACAATGAAACAACCAACCAAGAAGGCAATCAACGAAATTGATCAGAGAAAAATTGTATCAGATTAAAGACCCAATAGGTGCAATTTCGTCAAATAATAGTGATGAAAACTGAGATCAATAACTCAAGTCAGACGAGTTGATTAGGATCGGTTAAATTATCAGCAGATATGGATATCGGGTTAGAGTTAGAATGATTGACCCAACTGAGTCAAATAATCTGAATAAAGCTACTGCAGCGGGTGCTATGTATAAAATTTATCAGTAGTAGATAAATAGACGTCCGTCAGCATAAAATTATTAATTTAGCAAGGAGATAGATTTGACGTTAGAGGAAGCAAATGATTCAGGGTTGTAGAGAAAATTGAGAAACGTGAAAGGCGCGCAAAGAAATAGAATGTGAAGCCCATATGTGACACAACACGGGATATCTGTGAAAGTTGTGGTTGGAAGATGAGGTGTACATAACACCGCCTATTCGGCAATACCGAATTGCAAATAAACATTCCTTTATCAAGTCTCTTGTCTTCGACGCTGGAATAATTTACGCTAAACTCACCAACATACAACCTCTCTAAATACTTACTCTCGGTACTACAACCACTACAAAATGATAATCAAAATATTGTAAGAAAATTCATATGACTTAAAATCTCAAATAGAACACTGAGAAATTGATAAAGAAGACATTGTGGTAAGCTATGATATTAACTCATTATATACAAGTATCCCTTTTACCAAAAGTCTTGATATCATTTCCAGTCTACTAGAATCAGATACAATAGTATCACGAAGATGTCCAATGGACACCAGTGAAATAATTAAGAGCTTAAAATTCTGTCTAGAAAGTAATTATTTTACATTCAAACGGGAGTTTATATAGACAGATAAATGGTGTTGCTATGGGTTCACCAGTCTCCCCAATGGTCGCCGATCTTTACATGAATAAATTCGAAAATAATATCTTTTCAAGCATACTCTCTCCTAAAATATGGTTAAGATATGTGAATGATACTTTTGTAGTACTAAAACGAGATCTACACAATTCATTCCTGGAGAAAATAAACTTTGTATCTTGCAAAATCCAGTTCACTTCGGAAGCAGAATCAGACGCCGGTGTACTACCATTTCTAGACTGCCTAGTTAAGAGAAAGGAAAACGGATATTTCAGTACATCCATATTCAGGTAGAAAACCCACTCCAACAAATATTTAGACTTCAAATCATCACACCCCATCAGCGCAAAGATTTCAGTTGTTTCAAGTCTTCTTAGACGAGCACACTCTCTGATAATATGGATGAGAAAGAAAAAGAAGAAGAAACATCACATATTACTGAAACTCTCAAGCAAAACAACTACCCAAGGAGATTCATCAACAAAATCAACAGAGACATTAAGTATGGCCGAAAACGCATTCCGAAAACATGGGCCTCAACAATCGTCATTCCACATAGAGCAGAGACGTCTGACGATATCAGAAGAGTACTAAATCAGCTCGACATTAGAGTTTTCTTCAAAACATCAGACACACTTCAAAGAAACCTTGTCCATATAAAAGACCAAATCCCGAAAGATTCTCTATCTAATTGTGTCTATAAGATAATGTGCTTGGAATGTGTTGCAATCTACATCGGACAAACATCTCGAGAAATCAAAATCAGAAGAAATGAACACCGTAGAGTCGCATCTCTTCGACCACCGAGAAATCCATTTGAACTAGAAAAACTTGAAAAATCATCATCCATAGCTCGTCTACACACTTTAGAATCAGGCCACAAAATTGATTTTGACAATATTAAAATAATCGAGAAACACTTCAGAAATCACAAAGATTGTCTAGTATCAGAAGCACTTCATATCAAGTGGAAACCAAATTACCTGAACAGGAATGATGGACTAAAACAGAATCTGACCTGGTTACAACACTTCCTTCCCCCATGAAGAGATTTAGTAAATTCTGGTTTAATAATACTTTGATAAAGCTATTAGCGTCAGCATTAAATAGTGAAACGTCAGTAAAAACAATATCGTTTTGTTTTTCATTCACTGGGAAATATAGAAAGCCTTTATTATAATCAATATCATTTACGTAATGCCCAAATTTTTTCAAACCGTCAAAAGTGAACTTGATTTCGATATATATATATATATATATATATATATATATATATGAGAAATTCAGCCTATTGTCAAGCTGACTTTAAGTCTGAAGGACCAGGAAAGATTGCAAGAATAACATTTCATACTGAGGACTATTTATAATAGTATTAATCGCTCAAAACGCCTTTATTCCTTATTACTTCATACTACACGGTCGGTCACATTTGCCTCAGACACACTTATCGTTCAGCTTTGTTGAGAAAAGGAAACAGTTCAGATTGGTCTCATGAAGAAAAAGCATACAATTTCTTCATTGTCTTATAGACATCACAACTAGCTAGCCACCTTTAACAATGAAACATCCAGTGAAGTGACGATAAGAGAAATTGTGGTGGACTGTGTTCTGAGAAAGAATATGGAGACATGAATAAGTTGAACCGATAAACAGTCCGTTGGAGATTTGAACTCAGTGAAAGGGTTTCGTCTAATGTTACACAAACTCGAGGATGTGTAGGCGAAATTCGACAAGTTGGCAAAGGAGGCAGGCGGCAAAGACAGGAATTCAAATGCGACTGTAGAAGTCGGAGGTGATGATGATAATCAGTCGACATCAATAACAACAACAACAAGTGCCAGTCTTAGTGAAAACGGAATACGTTTGAAATTGAGCAATCACTTCATTCACTAAGGCAGAATATTTGGAATGGATGTAGATGCATATCAAAGTCAATCTAGGTTGGGCGGGCAAGACAAACCTTCATCATCCCTCTGAAATCAGTTTGTAAATATCCAGTTCACTCAGCTTAAGGCCAAATAAATTTGGATTTTGAAAACCCATGTCATTTTATTCATTCTAAACAAATGAGAGAGAGACAGTATTTTGCAACAGGCTATCGCAGAATCCTACCAAAAGATGCATTTCACTGGCTGCAGACTGTGGGTCAGATGGCTACTCAGAAAGAATTCTTAAAACGAAATTTCCGAGACAAGCATCACAAGAACCTATTGCTCAACAAATATGCCAAAGTAAATGGAGGTGCATCGGATACAAATCGTGGAAGCTGTTGAATGACATCATGCGTAAAACCATTCAGGGGTACTTGAATGGTAAACGATGAGTTGGTTTCATAACACCTTTGGCTAATCAAAGGAGATGAAAGTTAATAGGCCATTGTGAAGCGCGCTTGAGAAGACTTGAGTCATCAGGAGAAAATGGAGATGTTTTGTTGCATCCATATGTCTTACTCAGAAACTAAGGGAATAATAATTATATCATATATATAATAACATAATAATATGAAATAATAATATAATAAAATAATAAAAGTGTTTCTGAACTTACTTTGTAGGATAATGAAAATAAGGATTCCGTCAAAACTGAACGTCCGCATGGTTGATTCACCACTGTTGAATTTGTCTAGATCCACAAGTATGTGTATATATATATATATATTTCACACGTTAAATTAAGATCATATGCAAGGTCACTGAGCTTATCAGTCTGCTAAACAAAATGAATTCATCCATTTCACGACTGGCCTATAAAGTAAACAAACAACGCAATTCTTGTGTGTCTGTGTCGCTGTGTGTGGGCTTTATATCACACTGAAACTGTGACTCAATTTAGTCAATCTTTCATGTCTTTTGCAGGTATTGAGTGGGTTCCACAAATTCTAACTGTGTGACAGATAATTAACTCTCTCAAGGTCACACATTCACATATTTGACGTCATTTGTTCAGAGTAATTCTATTCCTTTTAGTATGAACGATGTAAATCATTCAGCAGATTGTGAGTATTTGGTACTTCTGAAATAGTTTAAGAAAATATGCTTGCAGTCAAAATGATTATTATTTTAGTTTCACTATCACTATTGTAATTGCTATTAATTGAATTATTCTGAAGTTTGAGTTATCGTTCCTAGCGATCACCTAAAGGAAAGCGCTGGAATTAGGTATACAACTCACTATATATCCACTAAGAAGAAGCATTGAGGAAAGAATGTGAATAACATACAGGATGACTTTATTTAAAAAAAAGGGACATCTGAGAATAAATCCCAGATTTCATTGAACTTCTTGGTTACAAGATATGCTGGTAGAGTATTTGAGCAATTGGAATCTGATTCAATGGTTCATGAAATACTTGGGCTTGAATTCCTGTAGGTTTGTGCTGATGGACAGTCTGAAAACCTGACGAAATGGCTGTCCAGTGGTTCTTTAACTGACGCCAATTAGTAATCAGACCTGTAACTAATCAGGTATTGCTGGTCAAACAACACTTGAAAATTGTCTGATTCTCCGTAACGAGAAGTCAACTACTTGTTGATGAAATTGATTGGTGGTTGCGCAATATACATCTAGAATTGGCAGAGGCTGCAATTCATGAGCTGACCATTGGATAAGATTCCAGTGGCTAGATAGTTTAAGAGCTCGCCTAGAAACCCAATTGGTTCATACCACTGAAGTGCCTCGAGGTAAAACGAAATAGGTACCCGGTTCATCCTACGTTCATTCCATTGATAGTCTGTAAAGGTCAGCATCTAGAGCCTTAGTTATGTATTTTGTTAGTTTAAGGTCAAAAAAAAGAGAAAGATCAGAGTTACTTCAGTATTAGATTAGAGTTATACGCTGTTGATGCAAGTCTGTAGGAACCTGTTGGATGTGCTTTTTCTGCGTCAGCAAGTGTGTCGAATTAAAGGCACCGATGTTAATCTACACTTAGCTAAGTGGCAAAAAATTTCATGTAATTGTGATGACGGTCCAATCATCTTATATCATAATAATTACATAACGTTTGACAAATAACTGAACTGCCATATCTCATCTGTCAAAACAGTGTCTCTTTCTGAAGATTCAATGGCCGCATTTTCCCTAATTGTCTTTCTTCAGTGATTTCCAATTTACTTTAAATCGAAGGAATCCAACAGAATGACAAGATATTACTGTTTACTAACACAAACTCTCAATTAATTTCCATTCTGAGATCCAAATATGCAGAGCTTATATACTACGAGACGAGTAGTTGCAAGCTACTCATATCAACCAGTAGTGGTTACTAGTCAGCCAGATTGAGGTGATAAACACACCAGACGATCTCGGCAGTCGTTTGCAGTCAAGGTCACTAGTGGGGAAGATAGACGATTTGTCTCAGACAAGATAGCAGAATTAGTTCAAATCGCCCGATTGAAATTATTCAGTAGTATGTAGCAACGATTTCCACTACCTTGATCGCCGTTGATAGGATAAAACAGATCACATATATTGTGATCTGAGTAATTTCATTTTTCGATATAAGGTAGTGAAGAAACCAGTATGTAGACTGTCATAAATGATATAAGTGACGATTGAAGTTACCCTAATATCTACTGATAAATCTTGTCAGTAGCATATTCCAGAGAAGTACTTCAAGGTGATTTATTAATCCTCTGGTTCTATTTTCGTAAACAACTTGGAATCAACTCAGATATAGAAGCGGTTGTTAACGTAAACATCAATATACACAAAATTTGCACATTCCATTTTATTTTTGCACACAACCTCCACTTATATGGTGTGATGTTGAGGAATTTGCGACCTGTGCAGAATATCACTCACCAATTTATAGTAAACTGAGAAAACTTAATGTTTCGCTAAGTAATGCAAGAGGAAGATAATCACGATGGAAATATGGTGCGTCTTGTGTGAGAATTTTCTGGTTGCCAAATGCTGTTCATTTCAACTGAGTAGATGTTTGCCAGAGTGGTAATCCAGTGAAACTGATGTTAGATTAGAAAGAGACACATAAGCAAACAACAGTCCTTTCAATTATCTCTTCTCCAAGCTTTGTTCTAGTCTACATAGATTTATGTATAAAAACAATAATAGATAAAATGCCCTGTTTTTCTCGTCATGTTGATGATGCATTAATTATTCTTGTGAAGAAAGCTGACAAGAATGAAATTTTGACAATGTCGAATGATGCACATTCATCTATGATTTTGCTTGTGAGGAAGAACATGACGACAGACTACACTTCCTTTATGTTTGATGGGGTAGGAGAGAGGATGATTCACCGAAGAGGGATTTCGGTAGAAAACCTACACCTACATGACAACGTATACATTTCTTCAGTTTCGGATCAATGCGATAAGAAATCAATTTGGTGAGACGCTTCAAGAATAAAACAAGACGCATCTGTACCGATGACTGCCTAGAAAGTGACATAGGACACAAGTGAAATACGCTGTTCCTAATCGCTTCTCTTAGTAGATTTGTGAAGAAAAACATTGATCGATAAGAACGAATAAAAGTCTGTTTTTGACGATTTGATTTTCATAGCTGCACAATCGTGTACACATATATTAATTTAATTATGGCAGGCAATAAAACTAGGTTTTGTTGTATGTTCGCGTTAAATTTTGACAGAGAGTTGAAATACTCAAGTGCAAGAATATTGGTGTATAGGATTACAAGTCACACTTGATTAGATATATATGAATGAATTGCTTAATGAATAAATAGAGATCAAGGTAAAGTTCAGTAGACGACATGACATGGATAGATGAGTGAATTGTTGTCAAAATAGTAGACTAGATATAATGTCACATTATGATAAGATAAAGTGAAATAAAATAAAAAAAACAACGAAAGTGGAACACAAAATAAAAAAAGGATAACAAAGATTGTCTTAGTGAATCACATAGCCAAATCAAGATCATGGGGTTGTAACGAAAGCAGTCGTACAAATTGCTTCTGTACACAAAATTCTGCATTAATGTTATGGATTACTGAGGCCTTTAATGTACAGATCAAATTTATAGAACTTTTTAGACTATAATAAACGGTGTGTGAGATGCTGCGTGGTGGTCAGTATCTACAATATATTGCAATATCGTTGAATGAATACCTCTACATTATCTTTTGCTCAGGCAAACTGTGAGGTTCCTGTGGACGTCGCAGTGGGGTATGTTTCTCGACGAACATCTTGTGTACCGTAGTGCCTCAACAGCAGGTGTACAGATAAATACACATGGTATCAGACAACCGAGGTAACATTTTCGTGACATCAAGGGGCATCAGTGGACGGCTAGAATAATTTATTTCTAAACTGAAAGCAAAGGATATTTTTCTCAATGATCTCGTGTAGACAAGTTTCAAGTATCTTACTCTCAGTGTCACTTCTAAATTCTAAGTTTAGGTGCAATACTTGTTCAGCTACCTTGTCAATCTCTGTATTTACTTCAAGTGATTGGCCTATTGGCCTCTACGAAGCTTAGTGAATATTCGATTTCTATGAAGGTTTCGTTCAGTTGTTTGATTTTTATCATCAACACTGTCTTCACTATACACTCTCTGGACCCGTGGTGAGAGAGAAAGGGATTAGATTCCGTTGTCTGTCTATTGGGGCAAAACTGTAAATATTGGTCTGCGTTGTGATTCTGTAATATGAACTATGATAATTACTTTATTGCAAGAAGTCAATTTTCATACGGAATGGAATTTACAGCGTTGTACACATGGCAACAATTTATCTCCTTTGCCAAATTAATTAGTTAATTAATTAAACGATAAAGTTGCAGAACCTGAAAGTTTATAGAAGAATAATTAATATATGTGAGAATAATAATAGTAGTGATAATTTAATTTTTAATTTTCTGTTTATTTATAGACGGAAAATTGGGTTTAATAGGTTCTTTCTTACTTTGAATTATTTGTCGGTTTACACAAAACGCGTGCTAAATATAGAATGGCTAAGCTTTGGTATCCGCTCGTTGTTTGCACGTAAGCCTTTAAGAAGTCGGAGAACAAGGCAGATTTCCAGCATTATACGAGATGACTTCAGCTGACTGTTTGCAAGACTTTAAATGCCTGTCAACAACAACTATTTCAATTAGTTTCGAGATAGACACATCAACCCCTAACCCTGCTTACTGCCTTCAAACTTCTACATAATATAATATAGCCTTTTTTTGGCAAGCCCAGAAAGGAATAAAAGGGGAACAGTAAGGAAGAGTGGGTGGAGTACTTGGAATAATTAGTTGTACGGGAGGAGGTTGAGTGATGCCACAATGTCTCAACTCATTAATGCAAAAAGTCAAACGAAAGACGTTTTCAGAAGTCAATACGATATGAGATAACTGACAAAGATTTTAGGAGAAACTGATACGAAGATAGGTGATATTCCATTGATTTTCTTCTTGTCTCAGTGTCATCGGTACTGAAAGAATCGTGAGAATAAATCGGTCTGGTCAAGTGTCTTTTCACTTCTGAAAGTAAAAATGTTATTCCGTTAATCGGAGAGATTCAGTTCAGGACCATTTTAATGAATGAGACCATTGGTTAACCTCAGACAGGAAACCATTCATGTTAGAATAATCGAATGCAGGAATGACTTGGAGAGGAATTCTCACATCATCAGCATGCTTAATGAAATTGTCGTCTTTAAAAAGAAGGATATGGTAATGCATAAGTAAAAAAGACAGGAATAAAACAGAAGTCGAGAAAATACAGCGCCATGAGGCACAATAGTTTCAGTGAGAAAAGAGGTGGAGCGCTCCCTATTTAAAATCGGTGTGCAGTTTCCCACATGAAAAAGAGGAAGACAATCAGCTTGTATTTGAACTCAGACCTTATTCAGTTGAAGTGAACGCAGCTGATTGGTATTTTGTTAACTTGCTAATAAAAAGAAATTTCTTCCTTAATTGTCATCGGGTGCCACCTTATCTTACAAATTTACCATGAAGGAAGCGAAGTAACTGATTGTTCAAGTAATTTTCGATTGATTTAGTGCACTGAAATGTTCGCCTCTGTTTACTTGTCGGCTCCTGGTATGGACGCTTTGACGATGTCTGATGATTCAGAAGAAGTAATCTGGTGTTTCGTGACTATTGTTACAATCGACGATAGGGATTACGTCCAGCTGCGTATTCCTGCATTCTGCAGTGGGTGACAGTGACTCGAATCCAGTACTCATCGTTCTAATTGCCGAAACGTTATTCAATAGGGCCCTTCCAGTCCGAGGAAATCATCGCTCATTTGGGACACTGGCACATAAAATTGATGAATCTCAAATAGGAGGAAATGTGCGTCCTGGATTCGACTCCAAGTTACCAACCAACAAATTAAGACTACCAGCTGTTTAGTCTACTCATGAGTCTTGCCATCCATTAAAACGACACCAGTTGATGATGTAATTGATAGTCTGACTGATCGTTTGATATCACTGACTAATGCTTGTATAAGAAATCCCACTTGATTGAACCGTGCTCTCAAGTGAATGACACATAAGTAACTCACATTCCATTTGATATTATTGTTATACATTTTTAATTCTTTCTTATACATTTAGAGATGTAACACTATTTTATGTATAAAGCATCAGCTACTGATCCCGCAGAAACTGTTGTTCATTCGCTCATTCGTTACATATCCTTTCCTTCAATCTTTCTTGTCTTCTTCTTTGTACTACTGATCACTAGTGAGTAGTATCAATCTATATATGTGAATTCTGATGTTATTTCATATTTCATTATTTGTTTATACTCCACTTCCTGTTGAGCATGATAGTTCTAATCCTTTTTTCCTTTAACTAAAAACATTCACGCGTTGTTCGATCAGGTCGTGGACTGGCTTTGACAAAGCTTTCCTGCATTTATGTATTGAATCGCAGTGACAGTGCATTTCACAGCATTCAGCGGAAGACACCTCACAATGTGAAGTTTGCATATAATACTCATCATTTTACATACAGTAGGCGTACTCTAAATGAACCCTTCGTTTACAGATTGTATGCATAACTCAGACGTCTGATAGGTTAATCGATCGCAGTTACTATTGCAGATGTCTGAGCAGAAATCCACGATGGCCTATTGCAAAATTTCGGGAAGATTTTGTGAATTTGAACTTCAAGACTTGGTTGTTGTGCTGGGTCTGCGACTTAAGGTAGTCTCATATTGTTCTCAAGATTGATAGCTTTACTAAAAATTGTGGAATTCAGTGACTTCACGACACTGCTAGGACCGGTCCGCGAACATCAAAACTGTACAAAACAGAAGCAGATAGTCAGATATCTAGTTGTCAGCGTGTAAATCAATAACTATCGAAAACTACACATCAAAATCACTAAAATAATTACAAAAAAAGGTTATTAAGTGGCACTAGATAATTGCTCAGTCGATATACATATATATGTGATAAGAATAACGATAAATAAAATTTTATAAGAGGTAAAGATGAAGTGGATGGATTGCAGAATTATTAAAGATTGTTTCATAAGTGGATTGATGTCAAAAATGTTTTAAAAATGTCAAGTGTTGTCTAAAAATTTTAAAAAGTTAGAAGTACGATTACGATAAGAATGAAGATGTGAATTGAAGTGGAAAGAAATCAAGCGGCAAAATAAAATAAAATAAAAACTAGAAAGAACATTACTATGACCAAGGTAAAGAAAGGGGTTTGACAAAACGTTTTTGAACACATAATTTAGGTTTCTGTTCATATATAGCTAAAGCTTCGGCTATGCATAAGTGAAGAAAACGTAAACTTTTCAATAGATTCGATTTTGCCATGTATATAACTTTGAAGGATGAATCACGTGGGGCTAAATGACCAGACTGTAACAGGTGATCACAAGTAGATGATTTCGCAGTTCTTCGTTCACCTTTCATTAACCAAACCGGATAGTGTTCAGCAACACGTTTTCGGAGATTACGCTTACAACGTCCAATAAAATCGGCTCCACAAGAGCAGGTAAAGAGGAAATGCACAAAGATGTGGACAAAAGCAGTAATCTATCCTTGACACATTGTCTAATCATATTTCGGCTGGTAAAAACTAGTACGTTAAATACATTTAGATAAACGATTTTTAATCAATTCCGAAATGGTGTCACCTTTGAATACCAGACTCATAAACCGTTTTTCCTTGGCCATTTGATTTGTCTAGGGGCGGGTTCTTTTTTGATGTTACGTTCAATGAACCTTGTAGGATAACCATTGTTAAGGAGATTTAAACGAAGGTTATCTAGTTAACTATTGATTGTCTCTGCAGAGCAGATTTTACGAATTCTGGAGCATAAGGAGTGAATAAGATTTCTCTTTCTCCCTAATGGGACCCAACTGTTGAAGTTAGTGTACTGTCCCGTGAATGTTGGCTTTCTGTAAATCGACCTTAACAGCGTTCCATTCTCTCTTCTATATATCTTAACATCAAGGAAATGAAACGAGGAGTTCGACTTGATAACCGATCAAATTTTGCCACTTGAATTCTTTCCACTTCAATTCACATCTTCATTCTTATCGTAATCGTACTTCTAACTTTTTAAAATTTTTAGACAACACTTGACATTTTTAAAACATTTTTGACATCAATCCACTTATGAAACAATCTTTAATAATTCTGCAATCCATCCACTTCATCTTTACCTCTTATAAAATTTTATTTATCGTTATTCTTATCACATATATATGTATATCGACTGAGCAATTATCTAGTGCCACTTAATAACCTTTTTGTGTAATATAAATGCGACTGTACAGCTTGAAAGTGAAATCGTTGAAAAGAAATTTTTTCGCTGAAAAAAAAAACTGTGTTCCTACTTATGAATAAATGCGTATTTTTCATGACTAGAATAATTGATGAGGCAGTACTTTATGCTATAAGCATAATCCACCTCTGAGCAGGTCATCATATAATTGGAAGTAGTTACAGTGACATAAACAGCCTAATAAAACCCACGCCATACTGCTGTTGATCAACACTCAACCGTTACTTCCTGTTTATAGACACCTCGAAATATCTTCTCTCTGGCATCAGGCAAATAGGTCTAATTGTTCACAGTGAGTTGTATGAGTTTATCGAAATCAGATGAAGAAGAACATCTAACGACTCATCTGTGACTCAGTTAACTCAATGAGGAGGGCGATAAGTCAATCAGACATCTAGACATATTGGGGAAGAATTCTGCTTTCAGGTAGATCTTCTTTGAGCTCTACTCTAATTTATATAGCTTTATATGTATGAAATAATATACCAATTACGCTGAGTACTCTAGGATCAAATGATAATTATGATGACGCAGCACAACAACCAAGTCTTGAGGTTCAAATTCACGAAATCTTCCCGAAATTTCGCAATATGCCATCGTGGATTTCTGCTCACAGATCTGCAACAGTAACTGCGATCGATTAATTTATCGAACGTCTGAGTAACGCATTTAATTTCAAAGCAAAGGATTCATCTAGAGTAGACGTCCTGTATATAAATTGATGATGAGCATAATATGCAAACTTCAACCTCTATGGTGTCCTCCGCTGAATGCTGTCAAATGCAGTGTCACTGTTATTCACAAAGTTGATTCACGACCAGGTTAAATAATTCGTGAATGTTCAGTTAAAGCATAAAGGGATTAGAAAAATGAAGATCAACTGAGAGTGCAGTATCAACAAACAACAGTTGTGGCCACGGAATAACAACCAAGGAATCATGTGTTGGCTTAAACTACTCACCAGTGATCAGTTGTACAAAGTAGAAGAGAAGGGAGATTTTAGCAGAGATCGACAAGGTAGGAATCAACAACAGCCGGGTACCCGACTCCATCCCACCTCACCAGCAGGTTCATTTTACTTAGCTCAGAAATCAAACTGTTCACTCTTGTGAAAGACATTTTAGACAAATATCTGTTTTATGAACGTCCAATTCACTGTCCTGAAACATTTCACTTCATCTACCATATGAAGTGAAGATATTCCTGAGAATGTTGTGGAATCAGAATATTACGGAATGACAACTCAAAACATCAGAGTTTCGAGTAACAATGTGAACTGCATTGTGAATTTCCTGAGTGTCATTCAATTGAATACACATGGCGTGAATTGTGATGACGTACACAATTCAGTCAATTTGGTTTCCTGTTCCAACAACAGTAAGTGATATAAAATAGTCAATTACAAGATCGATTTCATCACCAACCGGTGTCTTTTTAAAAGATGGCGAAACTCGCGAATGGATTGATCAGCTTCTCTGCCTAAATTGGTTGGTGGCTATTTGCACTGGTATCCACCAGGATGCACACTTCCTCCTCTTCCGGATTTGTTAACTGGATGCGCCGGCAATCCTCATCGAGTGATGATATCCTCGTGCCCGTAATGTCCTAATGGAAAACACCTTGACGCTTCAAACGATGTGTACTGGTTTAGAGTCACAGTGGGAACACCATCACTCACTGGTGATGGCAGATACATGCAGCTGACCAGTCTCGGATAAGATGAAATACACATCCTGTAATTCGCTGCTGTAGTCACCATCCACCAAATAACTTCATGTCAAACATCGGACATCGTTGAAGTATTCATAGATGGGTCATCCGGAGAGAAAAGTTGACAAAATGAGTGACGAAACGAAGGTAACTCGTGAGATATATTTACAAAAGCAGTTAATTTAAAAGCCGTAGTAACTAATCCAACTTGAAATGACTGACAAAACAAGCTAGTCGTCTTCATATTTCACAGATAGTTAACTGCACCTCGATGATAATGCGAAGTGCTCCACCTGTTTGCTCACTGAAGGTTATGTGCCCTACGGTCTTGTACCTTCTGCATTTCTGCTTTCTTTCTTTCTCTCTTTTTGTATGGACAACCGTATCCTTCCTATTAAAGACGACAGTTTCATGAAGCATGCTGATGTCGTGAGAATTTCTGTGCCAAACACTCCTGCATTAGATTGTTCTGAGGTGAATAGTTGCCTGTCTGAAGTTAGCCTATTGTTTTGTTCATTCAAACTGTCTTGAACTGAACCCCTCCAAATGTCACTTTTAGTTTCAGAAGCGAGCGAGACTTGCAAGGAATAGCTTGATCCTATAACTCTTTTGCAAATCGACGACACTGTGTTATCAGTTATTACTTATCTCGGAAGCAAATCCATTGGTCGTCCAGAAAGGCGATAGTCTACTCGCATGATGCGGCATTTCATAAGGCGGTCGGAAACACCTGAAGTCAAAGCGCCAAAAAGTCTGAAAACAGAGCAAATAGTGGGCTACGGAAATGATACTGACTCTGTCGAATCATTCAAAGTTGTCAGATAGTAGACAAACAAACAGACAGGGAGATGCTTGCATTTGCCAAGGCTAGCGCTGTAACAACAGAAGGCTAGCCACGGGAGCCAAGGTATATTTTCGAATAATCAAACCGCTGTATATATATTCAAAGTATATATTCGTTCACCAATCACTGATCGTATGATTTCGGTTTACAACAAACGACATGAAATATAATTTTCAAATACATATTGTGTTATGTTGCATATACCGAATTGAACTATGGGAACACGTGAGAATAACATTCCGTTGGTATACGTTGTTTGTATTACACCACAGGGGAACAAGAGTTTTCAAAGCACATCTCTGTACACGAAAGGAAATTGTTGTCATTCTGAATGTACTGTAGTAGTAGTAAGTTTTACTTATTAACTGTTGATGTTATTAATATTGTTGATTATACTCTATTCTACCTCTCAATAATAAAATTCCTGATTCATTTAAAATTATCCTTTATCAGAAGCATTATCTTAGATCGTTTTACCACTATGATTATTGTTAATATTCTTACTACTATTATTGCTAATTTTTACTCAGTTCGCAATTGTTGGCATAGTTAAGTTCTTTCTCCAATGGCTAATTGTTTATTGAAGTAAAGAAAATGAACCGTAATACATTTCATCTCAGGTTTATTGCCTTTCACTCCCAACCCCTTATTCATTTGAATGTGACCTGAAAAACACTGACACGTTTCGTTTCACATGATACATTCAATGATTCTAAATTATGTACATACATGTATACAGAATACTTGTATCAGCGGTATTTAGCTGAAGAAGAGTTCTCTCTCTCTCTATCTATCTATCTATCTATCTATCTTTCTACATCTCTGTATGTCTCTCACCGTATATCTGTCTTTCTTTGCTATGCTTATGAATATAATGCATCTGTTTGTCACGCTCTTCGATTCTTCTGTGATACACTTTCAGCTGACTATTCATCTCATTTCGAAAAACAGTATTCTCGAGATTCCCATCTTATTTCCTATGACCATATCCTTGATCTTTCTCTGTCTTCCTGTTCATATTTGGCTGAATTTGACGATGATAACTGAGTACTCTTAATACTCATGCAATGCTTTAGCAATCAGATTTGTATTTACCTCGAATTGTCAGCCACTGAACGCAATTTATGATGACAAAATAGCGAATAGATTTCCATTCAGATTATTTTCACTCTCACTTACTGGAGAAAAGCACATTTAATGATTAGGATTATAACTTTATTGACAAAACTAAGCAAATGTGAATGTGCAGTAATAGGATTGTGCAAATGAAAGAAGAGTAATTACACCATAAGATTACAGGTATCTTAGAATAAGTAAAAGGATAATTATCAGACAGGCTGAGACGACTACAACCAATGCGACAATGCCTAGAAGAAACAAGAGGGAAACAGAGAGAAACAGTATTTAGAAATGGATTCTTTGGAAATTAGGCGAAAATTAGGAGTTGTGAATACGTCCAACTCTCAAACAATCTAACCACCAATATACACCTTCTCTCGTGGTGTGTTTACTCAATGGGGATTAAGGTGGAGTAGACGATTCATGTCTCAGGCTACAAGCTGCGCATTTTTTCTGGAGACTGATGACACTACTCAGTCGACCAGGTTGAAGTAGGTTAACGAGCAGGTCTCCAACTGGGGATGTATTTTGTCTAATTTTGAGTTCTCAGGCCGATGATCTACCCCACGGTTTATTGACTGATCACCTTGTTTCAACCACACGAGATGAGCATCTAGTCTAGTAAAAGTAATTTTCAATTGTTTGTTCGTATAAGGAGATTCCTTAATACGTAAATATTTTAACAAAGCGTTGAGTAGTCGTCTTCACAGTAGTGAATGTTATTAATTGTCTTCAGGAATTCCATACCACCTGGCCAATCATCTCTTACATCTTCACATCTAATTATCCTCAATTCCACACATATTGTCCGCTAGCATTGTTAATATCTTTGAAGGACACTTTGAAGAATATATCACGTCAGCTTTCCGTATCTCGTGTATCCTCATACATGAATAATTGACTCAGTTTATGAGACTGAACGGAGTCTATCGCTACGGTATTTCGGTTGTGAATACTCTGATGTTCTCTGTGATACTGACAAATCAAACAGCTCAGTTTTGGCATATTGCAATGGGTTAGACTAGTCACGTACAGTGAAGATGCGTTGGACATCACTGTTTCATGATACGAAAGAAGAAGGAGAATAAGAGCATGTTTCTGTAAACAGAGCTGAAAGTGGAATTGTATCTCACCACCAGGCTGAAATCAACTTTCAGATAAAGTCTTTCCCACCCAAAGTTATAACCAATCATGTGAGCATCGTCTGTTCTGTCAACAAAGGGATGTTTGCATGGGCATGGGACTTGGTAGATCACCATTTGACCTTGACATCAGAAGTATTATTCTACCCTACGCAGTAATCAGATAACTATGACAATGGTTCTAAACACAAGAATAGAAGGAATAACCAAGAGATGCTGAGCTACTGTACAAACGCTACCAGGGAAGCGTAACGCTGAAACACACGGAAATCGTAACCTAAATGTGTAGGCAGAGGCGGGAGATAACCTATGGTATTCGCGATAGTGAGTCGAGGAATACGTCAACAATTCAGAAGACTAAGCAACGCGTTGTTCCGAATACGCAGTGCAAATCCACATTATTCAAATGGACAAAATTAACCAAGTAACACACAAATAAAGAAAGTGAAAAGATCACAAACTTAAAGATGACAAATATTCAGCAAGAGCATTATAAGAAATTAAGGTATTCACCTGTCGAAATGGAAGCCCCAGATCGATTTTCTTGGAAGGTTGGGTATCCTGAAAGGAAGAAAGTGAAAGAGACCAGTTGAATCTATAAATTGATGGTGAAATTGAGTGTTTCCACCAGAGATCTGATTGAGTTACAGAGTGAGTAACGTGTTGATGGTTGGAGAGTCGGGCAGGTTTCGTTGACTGTGCTAAGGAGCATATACACATATGGGAACAAAACGTTGGTGGGATTGATTTCTCCAATCAGGAAATCGGCTTCTGACAGGAAATTGGATAAACACCTGTCTGTGTGTGCCCACATTTGAGACCATAAATGGCCAGTAAATGTGAACTCGCTGAATTGAGAAATAGCGAGTAGGTGTGTCAGTAGGTTCTACATCTCAAACAGCACATATTCACTTTCCCTCAAAGACATTTACCTGGACACACAAAAATGACAACCAGAGAGTGAAGGAAAAACCGATAGAAAGACAGATCATTGGTGGAAGAGACAGAGCGCAATATAGAGAGAGAAGCACGAAGAGATAACAAAAAATTATACAGCCAGGCAGAGAGATAGCAAAAAAGGAATTAAAAAGCTCTTAAATCTCATGGACAACAGAAATGTCGACGACAAGTATGTATAGACACTCACTCACCTGTCGAACTGGAAGTCTCTTCTGTGACCGCTTCAGTGGTTATGTGTTCTGAAATCGAGACAGAAATCACCTCGTTAACAATCATTAATTTAATTTCCGTGAACTTGTGCTTATCCGTGTGAATTTGCAAGCATTCACTCACATAGCCATTCTCAATCGTCACACTATACTCCTCCTCGAAATTCTTCACAATCCAGTGATACTTTCTAGTCCTCACGTGAAAACGACAACATCCACCATCGATCGGATTCAAGGACTCGATGGTCGACATGCTGGCCTACTGAGTCAACGACTCACTCGCTGATTGGCTTTGCTAGGATTCGGTGTCGACTGCGTGTTGGACGGTGAGAGGATACTATCTGAGGATGTGCGTGTGAGTGTTGTTGACGAATTCTTGTGATAAACGGTGAGGTGGACGGACGCCTTGAAATATTTCGAATATGTTTGTGTGTGTGTGTGTGCGTGTGTGCGTGATGGACTGTGGACAGTGATATGCATGTGAGTTGTGTTGTGGTGATATTCGGTGAGTGTATGATGTGGCTTTGTAGGTGGATTGGATGGAGATGTGAGGCAGTGAGTGGCGTGTCGACTGTGTCATGAGGAATGAAAGTGTGAGTGTCAGTTGGTCGGTGTGTCAGTCGATTGTTCGTTCGAGAAAAGAAGAGAGGCACACAGTCTGTGAGACTGCGCGTTATTCACCTAGACTGTAACACATGACTACCAGACAGTCGGACAGGCAGTCGGACTGACAGACAGATAATCAGAAAAAAGACGGACAGATGTCGAGACGGCCAGCAACGCTGAAGCTCTTCAGTCTGATGGACAACAGAAATGTCGCCGACAAGTATGTATAGACACTCACTCACCTGTCGAACTGGAAGTCTCTTCTGTGACCGCTTCAGTGGTTATGTGTTCTGAAATCGAGACAGAAATCACCTCGTTAACAATCATTAATTTGATTTCCGTGAACTTGTGCTTATCCGTGTGAATTTGCAAGCATTCACTCACATAGCCATTCTCAATCGTCACACTATACTCCTCCTCGAAATTCTTCGCAATCCAGTGATAGCTGCTATTTTTCACGTGGCTTACTCTGTTTTCTTCATCGAATGGTTTCAATGTCACGTTTATTTGCGAGCTTTTTTAAAACGTTTTTGTCGCGTATTTTGACCTCAATTTCCTCTTTCTGTGAAGAAGCTCTTAATCTGTATTTGCGTTGAATGGTAATGAAACTGAACTTCAACATGGAGGGCCTTGTGATAATGAAATATATTTTCCAGCATTTAAATTCCGTATGGAGAAATATCTGTAAAGAAATTATAAGTTTCCAGACCGTAGGTGTTATGAATTTCCTGGAATAATTTGAGCGCCGAGTCAGATTGATTCATTATAAATTATTTAAATTAATCCCAGCGTGTTAAGAAAATCAAAACAAGATTTTTCTGAACGTTTCGCCGCGTAAGCCACAGCTTCTTCAGCAGATTTATTCGGATTATATCATATTCATATAATCCGAATAAATCTGCTGAAGAAGCTGTGGCTTACACGGCGAAACGTTCAGAAAAATCTTGTTTTGATTTTCTTAACACGCTGGGATTAATTTAAATAATTTATAATGAATCTATAAAGAAATGTTTACAATAAATATAATGTACTCTTATTCATATTCTTTCGTCTTCTTACAACTTCTACACGATTGAACCATTCACGCCTTTGAGTTGCCCGCGAATAGCTACCAGTTCCAATAAACAAAAGTTCAATGTTCGCCTCCACTAACATAAGTATTTGACTTTTTGTCCAAATTGATTATTCACATCCCTGTTCCTAATTTTTGTTGATATTCATTGCGTCGATTATATGTTCTTTTTATTTTAATTGGATGAAACTCTTATGGATTGGTTTTTGTGTCTACTGTTTTTCATCAGGAATGAGAATATTTTAATGTATCTTTTTTTCAGTCGGTATGCTGGTCTTTCTCAGTCATCACATTCACTAACTCTGTCTTCTGTGTAACAGATGGCTCCCAGATGGAGATTCCGAAAGGTAGACTGACAGGCGATGAGACAAACAGACAGTGAGTCGGACAGACAAACGAAGAGACTGGTATTTGTGGAGACAGTCACACTGTGATACCACATGAAGCCAACCATTTAGCTACTCTATCGTTAGTAATTTCTGTTGAGTTCATTTATTTTGGGAACATTTCTCTTTGGTTGAATTTTATTCTTAGTATTTTTTCGTTTGTTCACGACCTTCACACTTAACATTTTTTTATTTATTCATCTATTATATATGATTGGCTTTTTGGTCGGACTCTGTTTTATCCATATCAAATCGGCATTTTTTTCATTATATTAAATGATTCAATTATGAATGGACTCTTAAATGTTGACGCTCCTAAAATTTCCGTACGTTTTACTTTAACGATTTCCTCTAGTGACATCGAGCATTTTCACCAACCATCTGATTGAATGTCTCAATGATTAATAGTCCATATAAATGGTTTGTGTCTTTAGCTCAATGGTGCGTCATAAGTAGTCGTGTGACCAGGTAAGTGTGAGTTGGTTGAATACGTCCTACTTCAAGGCGGACGACGATATGGGTGTGCGCGTCTTTGTGTATAGTTCAGCGTCGAATAATGCGTGAATCTGTGTGATGTTTGATGATACTGAATCAGTGAATTGTGCTTCTGTTTAGAGTATCTTGCACCCGCTCTACATTTTCCTCCCGCTTTCATACCGATTTCTTGGCTGATTTTTGTTCATTTCGACTGGTGTTTCTAAAACATTTTCGTTAGCTTACAGGATTACACCGTCTGAATTGACTTCGGTTAGAGAACCATTGATAAAGCAACAGGAAGTACTGCACAGGCAGCTATTATGCTTTTCGTTGTTTGAAACTAATGTGCAATTCTCCCAAACCACCAGTGTTAGAAACCGAGACCTTCCGGTTACGATTATGTCTTGTAGAAAATAAAGCAGCTGAGACGCCTTATTGTGGCTCATGAATTCCAACTCGATGATGCAATCCTGTCATCGATCAAATCCTTCCAAACCCACACTTCACAACTTCATCATTTTTCATGGAGTACGACTTCATATTCTAGTACTGATTACACTGTCGCCTTCAAGGATTCTTGTTATTACAAATAATTCAAATAACACTCTACATAATATTTGTAATTAGCTTACCCAACGTCGGTAGAGAGAATCTGTTTCCATGTGTGACAGTAAAGATCAACCAATTTTCCGCCTCATTTCTCAGGGAATATTTCTTCTCCTCACCCTGCACGATGATCATTTCAAGTGGTTGATTCCCTTGTCCTCTGAAGATAACTGTGACGTCATCTTCCCTACAGAAGGGGGACTCTTGTTCCCAAGTCACATTTCGAAGCTTTCCAGACTGCAGTTGGACGTTTTTGATCCTTGGAACTGATGAAACAGTTAAAGAGAAATGAAATTGTTGATTTTATATATTTTGACTAATATATTGTTTTTTTAACATAATGGCATGACAGTTGGCAGTGGAGATAATAACGAGATGTGAGAGGTCTAATTTTTCATTTCGAAGTGGTCGTTTAGGCGAATTCATCTCTCTAATTAAACCTGATATTAGCGTGTAAGGTAGGACATCATGAGATATTTCTTTAAATCACCAGTTCTCTCGAGTAGCCAGTATGTAGCTAGCTAGCCAGCCAGCCAGCCAGCCAGCACGCAAGCCAGGTAACAGGTGTCCTCAACTCATTCTACTCCCTGAGCTGAATCACACAAAGTACACTACCGATAAGTTTGAACTCAGACGCGTGATTCAGCTGTCTGGTGTTTGGATCATTTCAATTTGGCTACCTAGTAGGCATCACTGGTGGTGTGAGTGTTGTGGGTGGTAAAAACTGAGCATCCTTATAAAGTATTATATGCGTTTGGAACCGAAATCGACATAAGGGCATCATCAACATATTCTGAAAACATCAAATTCCTTCTTACTGGGAATACATGTAATCGGCTGAATGACGCACTTTATTTACCATTTATACTGTTGATGTTCCTTCGGAATCCGAGTAGAACAGACCCCTTGAACAATATGCCTTCACATTGTCCTACTGTCTGTTGTCTTCTTCCGGTGGGGTCACGGTTGCCCATAATCAGTCATCTCCACCCCCCACACGATCTCCCTCATATCATCCTGGCACCGACGATCCAGTTGTCGTTACCAGTTAGAGTCCCACTCGAACGATGGCCTACATTGCGCGCGATTTCATTCCACCGTCTCCTCATTGAATGCCAATCCATCTCCATTTTTATCAACATTTTGCAGAATGAAAGGTCCTTGGTTAGTCTGTTCCTAAAGTTTACTGTTACAGATTCTTTCTGTCGGAACGTTAAATCTTCATTATGGACGCATTGACAGCAGCTGTCGAAAAGCGTTTGCAAAAAGCTGTTGGAAATGCCATTCGTGAATCCAGTGTCAACTTTTTCACTCATTTAGAAGAAGTGACTGACCTCACATTTGTGGGAAGATTCCGAATCTCGTTATTTATATTGTGAAGTGCATGAGATTTCCAAACTGATACCAGACTGACAAATGTGTATCTCGCCTTTCCGGTTCTGACTGAGTTTCACATCTTCGCTCGTTCTGACCGCGTGTGGTTGAAAAACAGCCTCCTAGATAAATGGAGGAAGTGATTGTCCTCTTTCGAATTCCTCCTGTTCATACCGATTGTTGTTTCTTGTTGTTTTCGCTGACGCTGTTGCTGCTGTTTATTACTTGGTATCTCCATCAACTTCAACTTCTGAATGTCCAACTGGAATTCTGTATTCACCACCTGACTCTTCAGCCAGTTTGTTGGTTGTCACCTGCAGGTCTTCGTGTTTCACTGTGTGTGACATTAAACATTTATCATCCACACGCGAAATCCAGGTCTTCTTGATTTCTCTTATTGGTCAAGTGTTCTCCCATCTTATCACTACCCACAATCTGATGAACAACCCAGTCCGCCACCGGTAGGGTTCTCACTGGTAATAAAGGCTACTAGCCTTTTCTCACTCCTGGATTCACTTTGAATGTAGGCTTCGTTGAGTTTTCCGTTGTGGATCACCCGACAAGTGGCATCATTATTTAGCCAACTGCTGAGTGAAGTTGATAAAGACTTGGGGCAGTGCTCGCCATAGTAATCAAGTAGTTTTCAAAATTACTCCTCGATCAATGATGAATTGTCAAAAACGATTCCGAAGTGGATGAGGTTGTTCGGGTAGAGATGGAGGTTGAGGTTTGACTCACATTCTATGCTTCGCTCAAAATGATGCACACCGACTTTTCGTGAAAAGTCTGAGATTTACGGAGAAATTGAATTACATATACTCAATGAAATGTATACATTATCCAGTGCAGTTAGTGAAGGGGTAGGCCTGACTTCTCCTATTTTACTCTGTAAAATAGACATCGATGTCTACTAACTTACCTCTTTCGTAATTAAGTGTATGTTCTCCTAACGTAGGTGTCGACAGATATCCTGTTCTCCCTGAGACAATAAATGTTGAATTCTCACATGAGTATCCAACGAAAAAAAAGAAAGAAGACGTTGTATCCACACCAAGTGCAGTTGACGTCCTTGGAAAGGAACCGGGATATAATACCAGTTCTATATCTTTAATACCCGAAGTATTAAATGGAATCCAAGAAAGCCAAAAATAATCGTCGCTTTCTTGAAGTAGCCAAAATTTGCTTCCACCTGTATTTGGTTAATTAAAATACACAAAATAACAATGGAAATATTCATGATAAGGTGTAAGTGAAAACTTGAAGTGAAGTTAGTGAAGTGATGAGAAAAGTAAACATTGCAGGTTTGATGATGGATTGGCATCAATAGTTGGCCGTACTCACCCACCACCAGGGTTTGAACGAAGGAAATTTCCGGCTGCAAGATGAGCGCCTACACCAAGTAAGGTACGCGATCAGTTATTCGCCAATGACACTGGCTGGCGGTTGTGCTATATGCATCGTACACTGGTAGAAGTTGGAGATCATGAGCTCTGGATGATGGGTAGAATCGTAGTTGCTCAAAGGTCTACGAGCTCGCTTGCATCGTCAACGGAATGTGAGCATATCAAATACTAGTGGTGGGTGAGTACTACTGAAGAGTTGCAATCAACATGGACGAAACAGTTGGTTGTTCAATATCCCTTGATGATTTCCAGTGGTTCTGTAATTGATGTCAATTCATCACCAAATCTGTAGCCAATTAAAATCCATGCCACCCAACACTTTATGAATGAACATCAATTGGAGAAATCTTGCAAATATGCCTATGTTTACAACTGGATATTGTGATTGCATAATAATTTGTTTGTGGGATATACTGCACACACACAGTGGAACACCATTATTAGTTTGATGACAGATTTCACAAAACAGAATGTGTGAATTGCCATGGTAATATCAATCAGGACTGCACGAATTCAAAACTTTAGTTGTATTGTTCGCTTTGGTCCCTCGATTCTCTTACATGGAGATCTCAACAAAGGAAGGAATGAAAGTGTCATTCGAACTCTTCCCCACCTCAAACCCGAAAACTCACTTTGAAACCAGTGATGTCGTTCACATTCTTAAGGGCCTATAGAGCCCATTAAACAAAGTGATTTAGTTTACCTAATGAACTGTCATGATTTCCACGTCAAATGCATATGTCGAATTGGTGGAAAGGCGTCAGTCAGACTAGCGGAGTATGATAGTGTGAAACAAGTTAGATTAGTCGGCCTGATACTACATAAAACTGGAAAAAACTCAGCTAATCCAGAGAGCAAATACAGGAAATTTGGACACACTAATATGGAGACTATCACCATACCCACACACTGATCAAAGACGCAACTACAATAACAATAATGCAATGTTTCACAAAAGAAACGGCATACAGACATTGTTGAAAATAGTTCAAACACATGTTGCAGCACTCCGGTAGGAAACAGAGAGAGAGCAGAAAAGAAAAACATACTGACTATCTCCAAGAAGAATGAATGCTCACACGATTTCATTGAAAGATAACTAGACTGAAATCGAAATGCATAACACCAGTCAAGAAAATTCCTGAGACACTGCAGGCTATACACTGAATGAACGGTTGAAAAGAACAAGATTATGAGTCAAATCAACAGCTTGAATTCTCGACTTAATCATTTGAATCGCAACTGGGAAATCAGTGTCAAATTTCGACGTCATTGTAGGCAATCGGTTTCCGTGACAATAGAAAGCTTGACAGTAATCACGAAGAGTAACCTTCGAAGTATACCTGCACAAAATACGGTGATCGAATGTATGTTTGACCACTGTGGATATTTTACAGGTGAATGTAAAAGCGGAGAACTTTAGTTCAGCTGAATGATCCTGCTGTCATTGTGTTCTCTGGGCTGGATGCCTTGTCTTTTCGGACAACATCCTCAACGCATCCTTCGATCTGAATTGTGAGGGTTGAAATTCTCCACGACATCCTTTGTCCCCACTCCTCGTAACCTTAGACGAGATTGACTGTCTGCATGAACTTGCTTGCAATCTAGTACACTTGTATTGCTACTGACTTGTTCCATGTGATTTCCTTCTTTATCAATCGGTAAATCTTGTGTATGTCAATATTTCCGTTGATTGCCGGTTCACCTGAATACCATGCCTCCAGAAGTTCTCTATTCATTTTGATGTTTCCCCTGTCTAATATGATTTCCAACCAAAATGTCGCCATCGAATAAGTGTCCATAGATGTCTGTAAGCAATGACATGAGGCAGTGGATATCGTGTCTATTCACGGCCAATTTATGCTCATGGATGTGAAGACGGAGAGAGATACATTCAGATTGATCAATGCATTTTTCTCGCAGTCAATGCAATTTATCTTTTAGGTGGTTTCAATTTGTCTACACTCACTGCTGAATCTTCTGGTTGGTATAGAGTAGAAAGGACTTTGCACCATCGGATATAAACAGAATAAGACGCCTATTCAGTGGATGACGTTCACCAGCGTAATCCATTACATCTGCATAAATCCAAGTGATTGGTTGTAGCATATCAACCATGAAATAAAACATCTAATTTCGTTATTAGAATACATAGATTATCTGAAAACGATGTGATGTATTTGCGCTATACCTTTCCAACAATCTGATCACACATTTAATTGTCAGTTTGATACATATGAAAAAGTTAAATTAAACAAAGTGATAAAGATTTGGGAATGATTAACACAGCGTTTGGTGATCCAATCAAATAAGGATTACCAAGATAGGCTAAGAGTAATAACAAACCGTTTTTGAACACACAAGGGGGTCTTAAGTTTATGAACAACTATAGCCTCAGCGTATTTCAATGAGCACCCTTGACCGTTTTTACAGATGACCTTAAAGGATGAGTTAACGTTGTTATTATGGTTCATCTCGATTAGATGTTTAGCTACTGACGAAGTTGGTAGTCTGGACTTAAAGTATTAGCGAACTATTTTGCTAATTTATGTGTAGAATAGTGACACATTGATGGAATAGGACGTAATGGATAATCAAACTTATGAATCTTGGGTAATCCATAGAAGTTTGGAAAGTCAGATTCCATAGATTTCAAGGAATCAAACTCCTGTTTTTTGGTAACGCCCATGCCCCGAAATTACCTTTCCTTCCTCCTTTTCCGAAGTCATCAGACCGAACATCGGCTATGAATTCCTTTTTTTCATTATGAATTGATAACACTTTTGTTTTATAATCACTACTGTCCATTACAACTACATCAGATCCTTTGTCAGGTTTCAAAATAACTAAATCGGATCTATTACGTAATTCCTTTAGAGTTTAAAATGTGTTGATGTTAAAATGCGTCTTTGTTTCCAACTTGAATTAGGGAATTGGTATGCTACATCTACAAATTTAACTTTCAATCAACTTTGGTCATATGTCGAGGGAGGAGCTAGAGAACTCAACTGATCATACAAATTTTCAAACTGATAATCAATTACTTAGTCTGAAATATTGTTTATTGTGATAGAAAAATTGAGACTTAATGATAGCACCTCCTTTTCATGTAATAAAAGTTCAACCGATGACAGGTTTGTCACATAGGTATCGGGATTTATTGGGAATTGGTTTAACTGTGAATTGTGAAAAACCCATAGATGAAGGTGTCACACTGTCAACTTCAACTACACCTAAACTTCCAATCGAGATGAACCATAATATCAACGTTAACTTATCCTTTAAAGTAATCTTTAAAAACGGTCAAAAATGCTCACTGAAATACGCTGAGGCAATAGCTGTTCATAAAATTAAGACTCCCCCCCCCTGTGTATTCAAAAACAGTTTGTTATTACTCTTGTTTGATTGGATCGCCAAACGCTGCGTTAATCATTCCTAAATCCTTTTTTGTCACTTTGTTTAATTTAACCCTTTCATATATATTGACTTGACAAGTAAATGTGTGATCAGATTGTTCGAAATGTATTGCGCAAATGCATCATATCGTTTTTCAGATAATCTACGTCTTCTGATAACGCTATTCAAATTTATATAAAAGTGAACTAATTGTTTTAAAACATTTCATTTCAATGGTTATCAATATGTTGAAAAAGCAAATCAATAAAATATTCACATGGCATGAACAACTTACTTTCATCCTCATTTTTAGCTAAATAGGCCAGTTCATATTCTCCTGGGATTCCTTGTGGCGATGCTGTTACTACAATGAACGAGAGTATCAATTAACACAGCCACACTATGAATGCGTACGTAGGGATTCTAACGAAACTGGAATATAGGCGGCATCTACACGAATCTACCAAACAACCGACAAAACAATCGACCAACTAACGAATCTAACCAGAGATGAACTATGTCAGCCTAAAGACCCGATAAATCCAATTACGAAAAACAGCAGAAATGATCATGTAGTGACGACAATTCATATCAATAATACAGGTCAAATGAGTTGATCAAGTTCAATTAACTTATTGGAAAATATAAAATGAAGGTTAGGGTTTGAATGATTGAATCGACTTATTGAAATATTTTGAATAAATGCAGTTCAGCGTCGGCTACATAAAAAGACGTCAAATAACAAAAAGACAATTTTGACATCAGAGGAAGAAAATGATTCAGCGTTGAGAAGATACATGAGAGGCGTGTGAGCAACACAAAGAAAAACAATATGAAGGCCAGAATTAGAATAACACGGAAGACCTGTGCAAGTGGTGATATGAAGATGTGTACACAATTCCCCTATACAGTGATACCGAATTCCCAATAAACATCCGTTTGTCAAATCTCCTGTCTTCTACAGCTAGAATTAGTTTCGCTGTCAGGATGCTACACACCCATGAACATCGATGGCCTAGCAAAGGTGGCCAGGCAGTTGCTAGTCACAACGTTGGCCGAAATAGAACCACTGAAATTTGTGGCACTACCAGTGAGTGCCAGGAATAACTAATACTTCGAATGTGTCATACCACGATACTAAATTAGCAAATGTCCAGAAACAAGGAGAAGGAAACATTTCAAAGAGTATTTTGTATTTTCTTTCTCTTCAATCTGACTAGAAGTAGTGGAGGCTATTTAGACAGGGACCATGAATTCTGCGTTGCAAGTAAACGGGCAAGAAGCAGTATGTTTACTAGGTGCAGTGGTGGCAGTCTCAATAATTGCTGAGAATTTATGTGACAACAGGCTCGTTGACAAATAAACCGATAGATGGACACTAATGAGCATCATTGGCATGTAAAAGTGTGAGGCTTGCTTGCCGATCGCGAAGAAAAAATCCAGGTTGATGTTGAGCACGAGTGATGGAAAACAATACCGTGCACAGCTTTTCGCACGAGGTTGATAAGTTATATATAACACGAAGATGAGAGAAGTGATAAGGTCTCATCTAAGAAGATGCATGAGTTGCTGAGAAATTATTGAGGGGAATGGTGAGGTGGAGGACTGGACGGTGATTGGTGTATGTGTGGTTGTATGGGTGAGTGTGAGTGTGCATGTGCGTGTGTCAACGAATGTGGATAGTCGTATGCAAGTGTGTCACTTGTGGTGATATCGATTGAGTGGATGATGTGTTTTCGTAGGTCGAGTGGATGTAGATGTAATGCAGTGAGTTGAGAGGCAACTGTGTGTCATGAGGATGAGGAATGAAATGGTGACTGTCATTTGGTTGGTGTGTCCGTTGGTCTGTTGGTCGATCGCAAACAACACACGCTCACTGAAAGTGCAATTTGTTCACCTAGATCCTATCACATGACTACCAGATAGACAGAGGACAGGCATACACACATACATACAGACAGACAGACGGAGAGATCGACTGACCAAGGATTAGACAGAGAGGCACACATGCAGAGAGACAGCCACACTGCTAGCCAGTCAGCCAGCCAACCACCCACCCACCCACCTACACACACTCACTCTCTTCAGTCTCATGGACAGCAGAAATGTGAGCGATAACTATGTAGAGACATTCACTCACCTGTCGAACTGGAAGTCACTTCTCCAACCGCTTCACTGCTCATCACTTCTGAAAGGGAGAAAGGCCGCTCACCTCGTTAACAATCAATAATTTATTTCGGTTCTCTAAAACCTCTTATCCTTCTTCCTCTTGTCCGTATCCGTCTGAATAGACAAACATTCACATATCTATTCACAACCGTCACACTGTACTCAAAAGTCCTCACAATCCTGTCATACTTGCTTGTCTTCACGTGAATTCCACTGTTTCCGACATCGATCTGATTCAATGACCCGATGATCGACGGCTTTCTGAATCAACGACTCACTCGCTGATTGGCATCGCTAGAATTCGGTGTCGACTGTGCGTTGGATGGTGATAAGGCACAATCTGGAAATGCGTGTGTGTTTCTTCGAGTGTGAGTGTTGTTGACGAATTGTTGTGGGAAATGGTGAGGTGGAGGACTGGACAGTGATTGGTGTATGTGTGATTGTATGGGTGAGTGTGTATTTGCGTGTGTCAACGAATGTGGATAGTCTTATGCAAGTGTGTCATTTGTGGTGATATCGGTTGAGTGGATGATGTGTTTTCGTAGGTCCAGTGGATTCAGATGTGATATATTGAGTTGCGAAGCGACTGTGTGTTGTTAAGTTTTGGAATTAATTAGTGACTTTGATTTGCAGACAGATTTCACGTCATCAATTTTGATTTGATGTTATTTCTATGAGGACGCTTTCCATCGCCTCAGCATAGTACCAATTCTCAATGCTGTTAGTATTTCCGATATGCTAATTGGGAGATAATTTAGCATTGTCATTATCTCGTCTTTATATTCCTGTTGTCTTCCTTGTTTTCTGTTTTACCTGTTCTGTGTGTGGAATTGCTTTTTCTGTGCATTTACAACACGCGCTCACCTAGAGCCTACCATATGACTGTCAGATGGACAGAGGGTAGACAGACAGAGAGTTCTTACTATCTGTTTTGTTATAAATAATCTCACATGTCCAGCATCATCTCGCATATCAATTTTTCATGGACAAACGGAAAATTAATGCATAGCCAATATTGAGTCCTGTCGGATATCCCAGTGTTGGAAAGTGCTTTCACATACTTAAAGCGTTTTTTTCATCCCTGACTCGAGTTTCTAGCCAGCAAATGAATTCAGTTAAAACAGTGGCCAACTACAGACACACTGAGTGGAATAGAAGCACGAAGAATGTCGTGACAAAAGATTATCCAGTGCATCGACCAGCAAAAAAACAGGAGTTAAATGGAAGCTACAATAGACTGAACAAGGAGGTGGAGAAAATAAAACATTTGGCCGAACACTTCAAAAAACTTCTAAATCGACCTCCACCTACAACATGCCCAATAATATCAACAGCGGTAGCAGAACTATCATTGGATGTGAACCCTTCGACGAGAACAGAAATTCTGAGGGCGATAAAGATGCTAAAACCTGGAAAAGCAGCAGGAGCAGACGGAATCACAGTTGGGGCATTGAAACTTAACCTCGAGACACCACCAAACCTGATTACACGACTACTGGAAAGAGGACAAGGTACCTGCAGATTGTAAGAAAGGCTACGTAATCAGACTGCCAAACAAAGGAGACTTAGGTCCATGCAAGAACTGGTGCGGAATTATTCCCCCATCCATCTTAGGTTAAATACTTAGTCACATCATCAAACATATCGTCCTGGATGAAAAACGTTGACATAGGCAGGCTGGATTCAGGAGGCGCAAGTCATGCATCGATCATATCGCAACACTTCGGATCATCAATAACTTGGAATGGCAGTCATCTCTCTACCTCACTCAGAATCATTGACTTTGAAATGGCCTTTAGCAGACAGTGTCGATCGAGAGGTGATTTAGAAACTAATTCGCTACTACCAAGATGTGCAGCCAACAATTATACACCTCATTCATCAGTTGTGTGACAGTGCTGGGTGCCAAGTAATCCAAAATAGGAAACTCATGGAATCCTTCAAGGTGAAGATGGTTTTCCTGATTGCCCAGATAGTGTGACAGACAGCAGCGAACAATGATGAAACAGTCACGAAAAAGACCCACAGAAAATATTGGAGCATCTGGACTTCGCGGATGTGATATATGTCTGATTTCCCACAAACTGGAAGATATGCAAGCGGAAAGCAACAAGTAGCAGGAAGAAATATCAAAGAAAGGACTTCACGTGAACATAGAGAAGACAGAAGTTGGTGGTGAAGATTCCTGGCAAACAGCATCAACAACAGACCACGATCAGCATCAAAGAGAGGAATATAAAAGAAGTAACCTACTTCACCTATCTACCTAACTTCCCGGGAAGCATCGTTTCAACCATAGTCGGACGAAACTGATAGGGATATCAGAGTTCAAGGATAGGAAGGCAAGGCAAGCTTTCATCACTGTCAAGTCCGTGTGGAGATCGACAGCTCTACTAAGCATGAAAATGAAAATAAGAAGTGAATTTTCAATTTCAGTGTGAAGTCAGTGCTTCTTGTTATACAGATCACAGACTTGGTACCGCGCCCAGTCATGAATAGCATTTGAAACAAACTACAGACCTTCAAAAACAGCTGTCTTCGCTCAATACAAGTCAAGATCAGATGGACGGCCAGAAAGCATCAGCAACAGGGATCTCTCGCCATGTACAAAACAACGCAGGAAGAACCAGTTGTGCACAAATAGGCAGATAGAAATGGAGGTGTATTGGCCACATTTTGAGAAAACAAACCATCAGCCCTATGCTCCTCTGGGAATTAAAGGAAAAATAATAATAATGACATGAGTGCATGCTATCGCATGTCTGTGGCGCTATAGTAGAATTCTCGCCAATCATGTGTGTAGTTCAGGTACGATCCATGGCCGATGCAACCATAAATCTCGCTAAGTCTACGTTCAGGTCGGTTAAGAGGAAGTGAAGTTCGGGTATGGGCGTAGCACTTTCACTCCTTAAAAATACACACCACTGCTACTGAAACTTCCAAGCACTAGCTTGAACCCCTGTGCTTCAGTAGGAACTTTAAGTAATCAAACCAAACATAAAGAAGAAGCAGAAGTGGAGCGCTTCTTTTGAGATTTGACACAGTTAGTGGTGTGTCGACTTTGTGGCATCAGGTATGGATTTTTGATGCTCACAATTATCGCTTGATTCATGACACTACGGATTCTGCTTCGAGTCTACTGCATGGAAACTGGACACCGAGACAGCCAGAAACATACTAACGATCTTTCCTCTGCATTATGAAAGCAAATTTGAGGAGAGATATTGACACTCACCTGTCGAATTGGAATCCTCCTCACCAACATTTTCACTGATTATGTGTTCTGAAAGGGAGACAGAAATCAAGTCATCAACAGTGATTCAGTTATATTTCGAGGAGAGCGAGTTCCGTCGCCCCAGCATAATGCCAGTCACAATATTGTCAGTAATTTAGTATTCCATCTACAAGCGTTGCTCGTGAGTTAACATTTTTCACCATTGTCATATTCCGGTCCTCGTTCTCCTGTCATGTTCCATGTTTTTTGTTTCACCTGTTCGTGTGTAGAATCTGTTCTGCTGTACTCCTTACTCTCGCTTTCTTACCTATTTCTTTACAAATCTCCGTTCCTCTAGAGTGGTGTTTCTAAGCCAGTTTCGTCCTTTTACAGGGTCTCATCGTATCAACTGACTTTGGTCAGAGTGCCACTGGAAAGGTAACAGGGAGCACTGAACAGGTGTCTGTTGCATCATCGTAGTTTGGAACTAATCTGCAGTACGCCCATACCATTAGTGTTCAAACACGAAACTTCCGGTTAAGAGACGATCTCTTTGAACATCAAGTCACTGGGAAGCCTTCCAGTGGCTCAGGAATTCCAACTGCATGATGAAATTCTGTGACCGATCAAATCCCTGGAAACCAACCATTCACATTATGATTTCTTTTCATCGAGTATTGATTAATAATATATGTGTAAATCTTTGTCACTGTAATAGTAAGTAATTGCATATTAGGTTGTTTAATGGTCGTATCATACAGTGAAACATTATTATTTACTGGATGACGTTTCGATAACACTACTGCCTTCAATGGTTTCTATAATTATTGTCAATATTTTAGATAATACTGTATATAATAACATTACGTGTAGGTAGCCTACCCAACTTCGGTAGAGAGAATCTGTTTCCATGTGAGATAGTCAAGATCAAGTGATTATCCGCTTTGTTTCTCATGGAATACTTCTTCTCATCACCCTGCACGATGATCATTTCAAGTGGTTGATTCTCCTGCCCACTGAAGACAACTGTAACGTCATCTTCCCCACAGAAGGCAGACTCCTGTTCCCATGTCACATTTCTTATTATTCCAGACTGCACTTGGACATGTTTGACCCTTGAAACTGGTGAAACAATTGAAGAGAAATAAAACTGATGATTTAGTATTTCGACTAATAAATTCCTACATTAAATGATGACATTACAATTGGCAGTGTAGGTAATAGCGCGACTTCAGAGGTCTCCTTATTGATTTTACAAGTGGTCCCTTGGACGAATTCATCTCTCTAATCACACTGGATATTAGCGCGTAAGGTAGGGTATCAATATATATTTCTTTAAATCACCAATTTTCCCGAGTAGGAAGTTACCCAGCTAGCTGACTAGTCAGCCAGCCAGCCAGCCAGCCAGGAATCCGGCGTTCTCAACTCATTCTACCCCTGAGCTGAGTCACATCGAGTACACAGCTGATTACCTCGAACTCAGACGCGTGATTCAGCTCTCTGGTGTTTGGATCATTTCAATTTGGCTAGCTAGTAAGCACTACTGGTGATGTTGTATAAACTGAGCATCCTTGTAGAGAAGTATAACATAGCTTAAAACACCTCTTTCTGTGCGGAGCAGTCATTCTGATTCATTGACGTCAACTAGGAAGACGGATAAAAAAGACAGACGATCACATGCCAAGCAGGTGGCCGAGTGGAACTCAAATGAAAAGCGATGGGACAATCTTGGGACATTCTTCAGCACTGATGACTACGTCCAAGGGTTAAATCAGCTATCTCAGTGTTTGAGTAGAATTCGACACTATGCTGAGGTATTGTTACAATTTGGATCCGTTGATTTGTCATTGAACACATCTTCTGATAAAGTCTCAATAACTGGATAACAGTTGCCGCTCATAATCAGGAAATCCAAGTGACGAGGTTACTAGTTCTGTCAATCAGTTGGTCAGTCGCCCGGTCATTGAATTGAAATTCTGCCTCGTCCCAGTACACAGAAGGTAACACTGCCGTGAAGAGAAGACATGAGAGTGTAAGACATTTTGGACAGACCCAATCTGTGATGACATAGCTAGCTGTCCACTGGCGTTTGCATTTCAACTATCATTGTTGTTCCCTTGGCTTCCGAGTGGAATAGACACCTCTCTTTACTTAGATCCACGATTGCCTATATTCGACCATCACCATTTCCCCACACGGTCTTCCTCATGTCAGCCTGGCACCGACGACCCAGTCGTTGTTTGCGATTACAGCTTCACTCTATCGATGACCTACATTGCGCGCGATGTCATTCGACCGTCTCCTCATCGAATGCCAATCCATCTCCATTTTCATCGAAATATTCTGGAACGGAAGGTTCTTGGTTGGTCTGTTCCCAGAGTTTCCCGTTACTGATTCTTTCTTTCTGAACATTGAATCTTCATTATGGAAGCAGTGACAGCAGCTGTCGAAAAGCGCCTGCAAAAGGCTGTTGGAAATGCAAGTCGTGACTCCAGTGTCAACTTCCTCACTCACATCTTCATGCGTTCCGACTGCGTGTGGTTGAAAAAAGGCCCCGTATATATGTTGAGGACGTGACTAACCTCTTTCAAATCCCTCCCCTTCAAATCGATTGGTGCTTCTTGTTGTTGTTGTTGCTGTTGCTGCTGTTGATCACTGTGCACCTTCATCACGGCCGTCTTCTCTGTGTTCACCTCTTGATTCTTCAGCCATTTTGTTGGTTATCATCTGCAGGTCTTCGAGTTTCACTGTGTGTGATATTAAACATAAATCATCCACACGCCAAATCCGGATCTTCTTGACTTCGCTCATTGGTCTAGTGTTCTCCTCCCTCCTCACTACCAAGAATCTGATGAACACCCCAGTCCGCCAATAATGGGGTTATCATTGATTTTTAAAGGCGAACAGCCTTTTCTTACTCCTGGATTCACTTAGAATGTAGGCCTCGTTGAGTTTCCCTTTATGGATCACCCGATACTTGACGTCGTCATAAAGTCAACTGTTGAATGAGGTTAATAAAAACTTGTGAGCATGCACGCTTAAGTGTTGAACTAGTTTCTTGGTTAATGGTGAGCTGTCGAAGGCGATTCCGAAATGGGTGAGGTTGGTGAGGTAGAGATGGAGGTGGAGATTTGACTGTGATTCTGTCTTGTTAGAAATGTTGCACGCCTGCTTTCCGTGATAATTCTAAGCCTTAGTGGTAAATAATATTACATATTCTTAATGAGATGTGTGCAGTATTCATGTGTGTTAGTGTGTCTATGTGTGCACTTAATGAGGGATAGGTGGGCTGAAGCGACTTCTTCTAAGTTACTCTGCAAAACAGGCATCCATCTCTACTAACTTACTTCTTTTGTATTCAAGTGAACTTATTGCCATCACAGATGACCACAAATCGCCTGTTCTTCCTGCAACAATACATGTTGAATTGTCACATGCTTCTCCGATGGCACTCAGTTGAGCAGCCGTTGTATCCACACTAAGTATAATAGAAGTCTTTGAAAAGGAACCGTTGAATAATTTCAATTCTACGTCTTTGACACCTGAATGATTAAATGGAATCCAGGAAAAGCCTAAATATCTATCGCTTTCTTGAAGTACCCAAAAGTTACTTCCATCTGTATTTAATAAACGAAATCGGAGAGAATAACAATGGAAATATCAATGATAAGTTGTAAGTGAAACTTTGAGGTGAAGTTAGTGAAGTGGTGATAAAAGTAAACATTGCAGGTTTGATGATGTGTTGACATCAATCGATAAGAGGAGCGTTGGAAAGCAACAGGGAGTAATGTGCAGCCAGTTGTTTTGTCCTTAGGCAGCACCCACTCATCACCAGGGTTTGAATCAAAAAAATCTCCGACTGCAAGATGAGCATGTACGCCAAATCAGGTACGACATGAGTTACTCGATGATGACGCTGACTGGCGGTTGTTCTATATGCATTACACATCGGTAGAAGTTAGAGATCATGACCTCTGGATGATGGGAAGAACCCCAGTTCCTGAACGGTCTCCGAGATCGCTTGTCTTGCCAGCGGTGTCTTGCAACAACGATGATAAAACAATTGGCTGTTCAATACTTGCTGATGATTTCCAGTGATTCTGAAATTGATGTCAATTCAGCACCGAACCTGTAACCAATCAAATCCCTGCCAATCAACACTTTATAAATAAATATCAAGTGGAGAATTCTTCTTTATCTACATATGTGAAAAGCTTGATCACTGTGGTATTATGTGATTCCATGTGATTGGTTTATTAGATGTATGACAAATACATTAAGACTGTATTATTTAATGGATGACAGATTTCACACTACGACATGTGATTAATCATGACCATATCAATAAGGACTACACGAATTCGGAACTTTAGTTGTATTCGTCACTCAGATTATTCGAAAAATTTACATGGGGTTCTCAACAAGTCAGGAATAAAAGTGTCATTCGAACCCTTCCCCACCTCACACCTGAAAACGCATTTAGGATTATATTCTGTCGTTCACAGTCCGAAGGGCCAATATGACCCTCTAAACAAAGTAATTCAGTTTTCTTCATGGCCTATCTGTCATGATTTCAATGTCAAATACACAGGTCACATTTGTTGAATGGCTTTAGTCAGACTAGAGGAGTATGGAAGTCTGAAACAATCTAGATTAGTTGACCGTGATACTACACGAACCTGAAGAATAGCTCAGCTGATCCATAAAGCGAATACAGGAAATCTGGATCCACTAATATGTAAAATATCACCACACCCACACAGTGATCAAACACACAACTTCCATATCAATAATCGAATGACTCACAAAAGAAACGGCATACAGACATTGCTTTAAATAGTTCAAACACACTGCAGCACTCCAGTAAGGAAGAGAGAGAGAGAGAGCAGAGAATAAATACAAACTCACTGTCTTCAGGAAAAATGAATACTCATATGATTTCATCGAGAGATGTCTACACTCAAACGGAAATACATAACTGCGAAATACACAAATTCAGAATATTCTCAAAACGCTGATGGCTTGACACTGAATGCACAGTCAAAAAGAACAAGATTACGAGTCAAAACAAAAGCTTGAATTGTCGACCTAGTAATTTGAATCGCAATTAGGAAATCAGTGTAAAATGTCAACGTCAGTGTGGACAGTCGATCTTAGTGACAACAGGAAGCGTGACAATCATCGAGAAGAGTAACCTTTGAAGTATATTGGCATATAATGTGGTGACTGAAAGTATCTATGCTCACTGTGCTTATATTACAGGTGAATTGAAGTGCGGGGAGAGCTTCAGCTTAGCTGGATGATTTCGCTGTCGTTGCTGCCTTGTCTTATCAGACAACATTCTCAACATACCCTTCAATTTGAAGTGAGGTTCGAAATTCTCCACGAGATCATTAGTCATCTCTCCTCATAACCCTGGACGAGGCTGACAGCCTTCGTGCATTCTCGTATCCTCTAGTACACTCGTAATGCTACTTATTGTTTTTATTTTCATCTGAAATGTAATCTTTGTTTCGTGTCATTTTCTTCTTTATGCATTGGTAAATCGTTTCTTTGTCCATACGTCTGCTGATTGCCGATTCACATGAATACGATGCCCGCAGAAATTCTCAGGTCATTTTGGTGTTTTTGCTGTCTAAAAGGATCTCCAACCAAAAAGTCGCAATCGAATTGGTGTCCATGGATGTCCGTGAGCCATGACATGAGGCATTGGCTACTGTGTCTATTCACGGCAAATTTATGCGGATGTTTGCGAAGACGAAGAGAGATACGTTCACATTGGCCAATGTATTTTTCTCACAAGCAGAGAAATTTATCTAGTGCATTGTGTCAGTTTGTCCACTCTCTCGTCTGGCTCCTATTGAATGGAAATTACTTCATATCATCGGACATAAACAGAATAAAATGCCTATTCATTGGAATCGAAATTGCACCTGCATGTATCCCACTGACTGGTTTTAGCAATAAACGAAACCAACTCTATTTGAAAAAGATTTGAACAATATTGTCGAATAATTGTCGAAATAGTGTCCGTCGATTTCTGTATGCAATGACATGAGGCAGTGAATATCGTGTCGTTTCACGGCCAATTCATCTTTCTGGATAGAAAGAAAAAGAGAGTACCCTTCACATTGGTAAATGTAGTGCCAGGCGCAGTCAATGCAATTTCTCTCGTAGAGGGTGTCAGTTTAGTCTCTTCTCACTGTTGAGTCTTCGGATTGGCATAGAGGAGAAATGACTTTCAACCACTGGACAAAAACAGAATAAAAAGCTTATTCAGTGGATGATGTTCAGCAGTGGAGTCAAAATTGTGCATGCATAAATGCCAGTGACTGGTTTCAGCATATCAACCACGAAATGAACCACTTCATTTCAATAAATCATTCAACCCATATGAATGTGTGGGAAAAGTAAATCAATGAAATATTCAGATACCACGAACAACTTACAGCTATATTCATCTTTAGCTAAATAGGCCAGTTCATATTCTCCAGAAATTCCTTGTGGCAAGACTGTTACTACAATGAATAAGAGAAACAATTAACACAGGTATATGTGGAATGTGTAAGTAGGACGCCTTATGAAACTGGAATACAGATGGTATTTTCACGAATCTAACAATCATCCAACCAAACAACCAATCAACGAAATTGATCAGTCACAAACTCAGTCAGCCTAAAGTCATGATGCATCCATTTGCGTAAAAACAATGAGATTTATCAAATATCATGCATTGATGACAACTGAGATCAATTACACAGGTCAAACGAGTTGATAGTTATCAGTTAAATTATCAGAGGATATGAATTTTAGGTTGAAGTTAGAATGATTGACGCCAGTAAGTCAAGTCATCTGAATAAATCTAGTTCGTCTTGTGTTATCGATAAGACTTGTCAGTGGTAAATTAAGTGAGACTCATCGACATAACATAATGAAATAACATCTATATAGATTTCACGGTACAATAAGGAAATGATACAGCATTGTGGAGAAACATGGGAGATCTGAGAGCAACAAAAAATTAAATAGAATATGAAGGTGAAAAATAGTACAACAATGAAGATCTGCTCAAATCGTAGTCAAGGTGTACAGAATTCGTCTGCATATAAATAAAAAATTCCTAAGAAATATTCCTTCACTAAGTCGCTTGTGCTCTAAACGGGAATCCGTTCACTTATATCACATCTAATCACACAATGGGGTAGGATAAAATAAAAGTATTACTAAAACCAATGTCATATGAGTTCTTCTATATGGGTGAGACAAATAGCCAGTCTCCAACAACATTTCACAACAGGTCATCAGAGAATCTTATCTCCAGATGCCTTCCATCGGTACCATACCGCAGGTCAGAGAGCTGACCAGAAATAATTCGAGAACGGGAAACTTCGAGGACATGCCAATCAACAACCTATCGCTCAACAAATAAGCCGAAGGAAATAGAGGTATATGAGACACTCGCTGAGGTGACTGTTCAATGACACCATGCATCAAACCGTTGAGGGCGACTCTAATGATGAACGATGAGTCAGGATAAAGCTTCAGGAGTGATTTAGGGAAGACGGATATGAATAGGCCATCGTGACGTGAGATAGAGAAGACTTGAGTGATCAGGAGAAGGTAAGGAAGTCTTTCCAAACCCTATGTTCTACTAATAATGTAAGGGAATAATAACAATATAATAACTAGTCAACTAGTAACAAGTGAATTCATATAATAAAAACTGTTTTGAACATACTTTGTAGGATTAGTAGAATAAAGATTTCGTCGAAACTGAACATCTGCATGGTTGTTACAACACTGTTGAATTTGTCAAAAATCGCAAATTTATATGAACATACACATTCTTTACTAAAAGAACATCGTACGATAAGTAAAGATAAATGACAAGGCCACTGAGTTCACCAGTCTACCAGACAAGCAAATTCATCCGTTCTACGAGTGGCCTATGAAGTACACAAACAACGCGATACTTGTGTGTCTGTGTGCGTGCGTGTGTGTTATTTCACACTGAAACTCTGTCTCAATTTAGTCGTTCTCCCTTGTCTTTTGCTGGTTCTTCTTCTCCGTCTTCGATCGTTTTAATGATGCTTGTGTGGGTGTAAAGTCGATCACACAAAGTATGACTCTGTAACAGATAATTAACTGTTTTGAAGGTCACACATTCACAGAGAGAACATCGATTGTTCAGAGTAATTCTCTTCTTTTCGAGAATATCGACGTATGTCAATCAGCAGGTAATGAGCATTTGGAATTTCTAGTAAAGTTTATTGAACGATGTCTGTGGTCAAAATAACTACTATAGTTTCATTGTCACCATTGTTATTATTAGAAATGTCTCTATTATTTTGAAGGTTGAGGGAGATTGAAACGATACGTCCTACGAAGTTACTGGAACTATCTGAACAAATCGCCATATTGACAAGGAGGAGACGTTGAGGAAAAGATGAGAATAGTATACAGGATGGCTTAATTTAAAGGAAGAGACATTTATAATAACTCCCAGATTTTTTCTAAACCTTGCAGTTTCAAGATGGGCTGGTAATTCATTTGAGGGCCTGAGACCCGATTTAGTAGTCTTCGAAAGACCTGAGTTTGAATTTCTGTGTATGTGTGCGTGCGTACGGATGAACAGTTTCAAAAGACAACGAAGTGACTGACCTGTGGTTATTTAACTGATGTCTTCTCGTGATCAGAGCTGTATATAATCAAATCCTCATTAGCCAAGCAACGCATAAATAATTATTTGATGCTCACCAGTCACTAGTTAAATACAGAGCCCACAAAGTAAGGCAAGAGATCAATGACTCACTGGTGATATCGGTTGGCGGTTGTGCAATATACATCACGGATTCGCAGAAGCAGGAAATCGCCAGTTGGCTATCAGAACAGCTTCTTACCGCCGAAAGGTCTACGACCTTTCATCGTAACCCGATGGCCTGCGTTGGCAACCACGTCGGTGCATACAGTAGGAGTGTTTCAAAGTAAAAGGAAACAAGTGTCCAGGAAATCGTTCAAGACCTTGAACTAGGCTTTTGCATTGATTTATGTTAGGTTACGTTCAAGAAAGTGTAGGTTTTGAGTCACTGCAGTATTAGATTAGAGTAAGACTTTGTTGATGAAAGATTTATAAAGAGAAGGTTCTTTGTTCTAAACCCAATTATATGGTAGGATATTAAGTTCATCCTATCTATTATTTATATATATGATAATTCTAAAATTCCCCTTCGTTCTAAACGCCATTAAAATCAATATTCGAATAGGTGTCGTAACTTGAGAGCGTCATGGAAAGGTACACGTCTAATACTTTGAAGCGTACTTAAATCCGTCAGTATAGTTACTGTTTATCGTTAAACTGACATGGCGGCACTACTGTAGATAGACAGATGGACTTCTGCAAGAAATTAGCAAATAATACGTTGTCATACTCTGAGCATCCTCTTCATGCACAACCCTCTCCTCACATTTATCTCATCGTGTAGAGCTAGAATCAACTAGAAAAGACTTTATGGCCGGGATTTCCAAGTACAAAATTTCTACATCACCTCACTTGGCCGCGACATATTTTATGTGATGGGGAACGTGTAAGGCAGGAAACTACCAACTTATTGCGAAAGTCTAAGTTAATAGGTACATTTCCCTGCATATCGTTAACAAATTCCTAGTAAACAATCCTTCTCCAAAGAGCTTGTCTCTTACACTGGAATACATTTGCTCACATTCAGTCACACAGTAACTTAGGATTAGACAAAAGTATTAGAAAGTGATTCTATTGAGTCAGGGGTAAGCGAAGTTATCTACAGAATGTTTTTTCACTGATTTAACACCGAAGCAACTTGCAGTATAAATAAATCAACACCTCTCCCGGACAAATGATAAATTGTAGTAAGAAACAGGAGTCAGTTAGACTATAGAAAGCAGAGTATCAAATTTTGTGAATACACTGAGATTTGAATTGGAGCAGCAATAATTTGTGCTCAAGACGTTGTTATTCCTTTATCAGCCCGGTCAAATAAATTTAATGATTTGGAGTCGCATTCTACCACAACGCCTAAATTCTACTTTCACATTACCAACTAATATTTTTATGCAAGAAGAAGCCAGCTAAGCACTTGATGACGACCGGTGTTAAGACAGGATAAACATGAGTATAGCTCAACAGGAATCGCGCATTTGAAGCAATTAGGCCTTGGTCTCATTCCAATCCATTCATGGATAACCAAACTAAGCTTCAATTGTTACACCACTGACAGTAACACTAGATCGAATAAAGGTTTTTTCCGCCTTTCGTAGTGTGCATTCTTACAACACTTCACCTGCCAACAATCTCTGTGATCACTCCACCTCTTACACTCAGGTTTGTAAGTACTCAGAAAGTTAGCCGGTTGTCAAGCTGAGTTTAAGTCAGATAACCCGAAACAGGTTATAAGAATATCATCTCATGCTTGTTGCTTTATATTATACTACCAGTCATACTTGCCACGGAAACACTTATCGTTCAGTTATGTTTAGAAAAGAGAACTGTTCAGATTAGTCTCATGCAGAAGAGTCACATGATTTCCTTGTTGTCTTATTAACAACCCACCTAGCTAGCCAACTAGCCAGCTAGCCAGCTTTGACAATGAAACACTCAGTGAAGTGTTTGTAGTGAAGACTGCAGTGAGACAATGCTGTTCTCTGTCAGTTACGATATTCTTATTTTTTCCGGTGGAATGGATCATGTAGAGACTGTGCGTGGTTTGGGAGGAAAATTGGAACTCTTTGCATTGCTAAGAAGACTCAAGAGGATTCGAACCTACTGGAAGATCAGTGTATAATCCCTCACACACTCGAGGATGTGTAGGCCAAAATCAACACGTTGGCAGAAGAGGCATCCAGCAAGGAATGCACTTCAAATGGAATGAGAGAAGACGTAGGTGGTGAAGATAACTAACCAACACCAAAAAACAGCAAGTACCAGTTACTATCAAATGTTCCAAGTTAGGCAATCGCTTCACTCACTTACGCAGAATCGTTGGAATGGATGAAGATGTATGTCAAAACCAAGCTTAGATCAGAAAGGCAAGACAAACCTTCATCAGCACTCTAAAATCAGTTTGGAAATATCCGTTTCATTCAGCATAGGAAAACCAAAACTAGGATTTTCGAAATCAAAGTCATATGTGTTATTCTGCATGAGTGAGAGACTCCGTGTGTCTTCAAGAGCATTTCATAAAAAGCCATCTCGGTATCTTATCAACAGATGACTTCCCCTGGCTCCATACTGAAGGTCAGATGACTGGCGAGAAAGAATTCGAGGACGAGGAACTTCAGGGACATGTCAATCATGAACCTATCGCTCAACAAATACGCCGAAGCAAATGGAGGTGGATGAGACACACACTGAGGCGGCTGTTGAATGACACCATACATAAAACCGTTGAAAGCAACTCTAATAGTTAACGATGAGTCAGGATATAGCTGCAGGAGTGATATACGGGAGACAGAATTTAATGAGCCATCCTGAAGCCAGCTTGAGAAGACTTGAGTAGTCGGGACAAAGAGAAGAAGTCTTTCTGCTGCCCTAGGTACTACACACAAACTAAGGGAATTATAACAATATTATAACTAGTCAACTAGTAACAAGTGAATTCATATAATAAAAACTGTTTTGAACATACTTTGTAGGATTAGTAGAATAATGATTCTTTCAAAACCGAGCGTCAGCATCGTTCATACATCACCGTTGAATTTGTTAGAAATCGGTTGTATATACGTATATATTCTTTGCTAGTAGAACATCGTACGATAAGTTTAGATAATAGACAAGGCCACTGAGTTCACCAGTCAGTCAGACAAGCAAATCCATCCATTCAACGACTGGCCTATGAAGTACACAAACAATGCGATACTTGTGCGTCTGTGTCTGGGTGCGTGTGTGTGTGTGTTAAATCACACTGAAACTGTGTCTCAATTAAGTCGTTCTCCCTTGTCTTTTGCTGGTTCTTCTTCTCCGTCTTCTACGATTTTCACGATGCTTCGTGTGGGTGTAAATTCGATAACACAAAGTATGACTCTGTAACAGATAATTAACTCTTTTGAAGGTCACACATTCACAGACAGAACATCTTTTGTTCAGAGTAATTCTCTACTTTTCGAGAATATCGACGTAAGGCAGTCAGCAGGTAGTGAGCATTTGGTATTTCTGAGAATACTTATCGATTAATGACTGTGGTCAACATGAATACTTTATTTTCATTACCACACTTATTATTATGAATAGAAATGTGTGTATTATTGAAATGATCAGCTAAAGAAAGCCACTGACATTAGGTGAAAAAAACGCACTATATTCATAAAGAAGAAGCGTTGAGGAAAGGATGACAATAATATGCAGGATGCCTTAATTTAAAAGGTGAGGCATCTAAGAATAAATCCCAGATTTCCATTGTACCGCTCAGTTACAACACAAGCTAGTGGAGTATTCGACCGAATGGAATCCGATCTTATGGTTCACGAAAGACCTGTTTTGGGCAGTCTCAACACCCGATGAAACGGCTCTTCAGTGACTCGTTGATGAAATCGGTTGGCAGTTGTGCAATAAATGTCGCGAATTGGCACAAGCTGGAATTCATCGTCTGACTATTGGAACAGCAGCTGAAAGGTCTATAAGCTCTCCTCATAACCAGATGAGCCACCGCTGCATACAGTCGGAGTGTTTCAAAGTAAGAGGAAACAAGTTTCTGGTACTCCCTGGCTTTCATTAGAAAGGAAATCGGTCGAGAACTATAACTCTGCTTAGGTATTGATTTTTGTGAGGTAAGTGTCAAGAAAGCGAAAGTTTTGAGTTAATTCACTATTAGGTAAGAGTTAGACTTTGTTGATGAAAGTCTGCAGTGACCTATTGGAGGTGCATTTGTCGAGTCACCATGTTGGTCATTCATGCAGTATAATCACCTTCACACTGGCGTTGAAATTCAGAATCATGTTATTCTTGCAGACGGCGGATGATTTCCAGACTAATATCAGAGTGACGAAGGTGAGTCCCTTCTTTCTGCATCTCAGCTTTCCTGGATATCCACATCTGTGCCACCTGTAGTTGAAACGATGTCACCTGGCCGGATAGGAGAGTGAAGAAACCTCTTTCAAATTTCATGGATTGATAGTGATTGGTTTTCGTTGTTGTTGATGTTGGTTATGTGCTTTCATTACCTATTTCTCCTCTGTGTATACTGAACATCTGTGCTGTCTGCCTGTTATGAAAAAGTATGTGAATACATTGTAAAGTTTGGAAACACTTTTTGAGAGACAGTGAAGAGAAGTCAAAGTGATATCAGTAAACATCAAGTAAATACTAAAATAAAGGCACCTGATACGAATATTCATGTAGCCAGGTGGCAATCAATTTCATCTAACTGTGATCACGGTCCACTCGTCTGATATCATGAAACTTTAATAAAGTTTCTCAAATAACTGAGATCTCATGTCTCATCTGGCAAAACGGTGTATCTCACTCTTCCGCGATTCAGTGGTCTAATTTGCCACCTCGACTGACAACTGGTAATGGTAAATTATTTAAAATAATTCGTGCGTGTTAAGAAAATCAAAACAAGATCTCCATTCTGAACGTTTCGCTGTGTAAGTCACAGCTTCTTCATCCTAATTATTACGATTTTTATTAATCATTGAAAAACATAGTCAAGATGTTTTACATAAATTGAAGTCAGTTTATTTGACAAAACGCTTTTGAACACATAATTTAGGTTTCTGTTCATGTATAGCTAAAGCTTCGGCTATGCATAAGTGCAGAAAACGTAAACATTTGGATCGATTGGATTTTGCCATGTATATAACTTTGAAAGATGAATCACGTGGGGCTAAATGACCAGACTCAAACAGGTGATCACAAATAGACGACTTTGCAGTTCTACGTTCGCCTTTCATTAACCAAACCGGATAGTATTCAGCTACACGTTTTCGGAGATTACGCTTACAACGTGCAATAAAATCGGCTCCACAAGAGCAGGTAAAAGAGTAAATGCACATAGATGTGGACAAAAGCGGTAATCTATCCTTGACGCATTGTCTAATCATATTTCGGCTGGTAAAAACTAGTACGTTAAATACATTTAGATAAACGATTTTTAATCAATTCCGAAATGGTGTCACCTTTGAATACCAGACTCATAAACCGTTTTTCCTTGGCCATTTGAGTTGTCTAGGGGCGGATTCTTTTTTGATGTTTTTGATGTCGTGAAGTCATTGAATTCCACAATTTTCAGTACATTTATCAATCTTAAGAACAACACGAGACTACCTTAAGTCGCAGACCCAGCACAACAACCAAGTCTTGAAGTTCATATTCACGAAATCTTCCCGAAATTTCGCAATATGCCATCGTGGATTTCTGCTCACAGATCTGCAACAGTAACTGCGATCGATTAACCTATCAAACGTCTGAGTGACATGTTCAATCTCAAACTAAAAAAAATTTTATCTTGATTACAGTACTATACATAAAATAATGAGTATTATATGCAAACGTCACATTGTGAGGTGTCTTCCACTGAATGCTGTCGAATGCATTGTCACTACGATTCAATACATAAAAGCACGAAAGCTTTGTCAAAGCCAGTCCACGACCTGATTAAACGACGCGTGAATGTTCAGTTAAGGAAAAAAGGATTACAACAGTCAAGCTCAACAGGATGTGAAGTATAAACAAACAACATTTGTGACTTGGAGTAACAACAAACTTCACATATTTAAGTGTTGGTTTGTAGGGATTTGATTGGTTTCAGGATTTCATCATGAGCTGACATTAGTTAGAGAACCATTGGAAAACCAGCTGGGAGTACTGGACAGCTGTTTCGTCAGCCTTGTTTAAGACTCTTCAGCAGAACGCACCCACTTGGATTCGAACACAGGACCTTCCGGTTACAAGGCGAGCTCGTATACCACTAAGCCACTGGGACCTGATCCAGTGGTCCTTGAATTCTAACTTCAACTGCCGAACTTCTTAGAATATTTAATGGTTCTCACCCATCTTTGCTTTTCACGATCGAAGAAGAGTCGGATTCTTCGTTTCACTTTCTTGATGTTAAGCTAGATAGAAGAGAGAATGGAACGCTTCTAAGGTCGATTTACCGAAAGCCAACATTCACTGGGCAGTACACTAACTTCAACAGTTGGGTACCTTTAGGGAGAAAGAGAAATCTTATTCACTCCTTATGCTCCAGAATTCGTAAAATCTGCTCTCCAGAGACAATCGATAGGGAACTAGACAACCTTCGATCAAATCTCCTTAATAATGGTTATCCCACAAGGTTCATTGAACGTAACATCAAGAAAGAATCCACCCCGAGACAAGTCACAGTACCAAAGAAAAAGCTGTTTATGAGTCTTGCATTCAAAGGTGACACCATTTCAGAATTGATTAAAAATCGTTTATCTAAATGTATTAAACGTACTTTTCCTGCAGCTGACATGCAACTAGTTTTTACCAGCCGAAATATGATTAGACAATGCGTCAAGGATAGATTACCGCTTTTGTCCACATCTATGTGCATTTACTCTTTTACTTGCTCTTGTGGAGCTGATTTTATTGGACGTTGTAAGCGTAATCTCCGAAAACGTGTAGCTGAACACTATCCGGTTTGGTTAATGAAAGGCGAACGTAGAACTGCAAAGTCGTCTATTTGTGATCACCTGTTAGAGTCTGGTCATTTAGCCCCACGTGATTCATCTTTCAAAGTTATATACATGGCAAAATCCAATCGATCCAAAAGTTTACGTTTTCTGCACTTATGCATAGCCGAAGCTTTAGCTATACATGAACAGAAACCTAAATTATGTGTTCAAAAGCGTTTTGTCAAACCCCTTTCTTTACCTTGGTCATAATAATTTTCTTTCTAGTTTTTATTTTATTTTACCACTTGAATTCTTTCCACTTCACTTCACATCTTCATTCTTATCGTAATCGTACTCCTAATTTTCATAATTTTTTAGACAACACTTGACATTTTTGTTATAGAACAATCTTTCATATTTTTGTAATTTATCCACTTCAACTCTACCCCTTATAACTTTTATCACATATACGTACATTGACTGATCAATTATTTAGTGCCATTTTTGTTATAATACAATCTTTAATATTTTTGTAATTTATCCACTTCAACTCTACCCCTTATAACTTTTATCACATATATACGTACATTGACTGAGCAATTATTTAGTGCCACTTAATAACCTTTTTCTGTAATATAAATACGACTGTACAGCTTGAAAATGAAGTCGTTGAAAAGAAATTTCTTCGCTGAACAAAAACTGTGTTTTTACTTATGAATAAATGGGTATTTTTCGACATATATTTGTCATGACTAATGTCAAATAGTTGTTCTGTATACTCTTCCATAGCCGATTTGTAAAGAAAATACACAGCTGAACAACTTTAAATACAATTTGCTTCATATGATATGAAAGTCTATGTCAAACCATCTAGTTCTCTGGAGGTAGCTTCGGTTGAAGTCAAAAATATAGTTCCGAGAATGTCACAAAGTAATTGTGTCTACAAGATAAAGTGTTCAGAATGTGATGCAAGCTATATAGGGGAGAACTGTAGGCAGGTGAAGGTCAGAGTGAATGAACATAGACCGTGCACGAAATGTCCACCTAGAAATGAAGTAGAATGAAAAAGTGTTGATAAAAGATGGGCTATAGCAATGCTTGCGCGATAGACAGCGGACATAAGATTCATTTCGAAACTGTGGAAATTCATTCAAGAGGTTTTCATTCAACACATAAAGAAAGGTTGACCTCTGAAGCCTTGCACATTTTAACTACATCGAATGTAGTAAATGCAAAAAAGAAGGGGTAGACTTATCACCTATATGGCATACGTTTATGAGGGAAGACAGATGAGAAAACTCCAAACACTCTGAGCCTTCATGACTTTTCGAAACATGTAGAAACATGTTTGTCACATATGAATCCACGTATTTTCTATATGGCAAATAACAAATACATGCACACACACACATACAAATATAAACTTTACAAATCAACTATAGAAGAGGGAACACAACAAGAATTCGACATTAGTCATTACAAATGTATGGGATGGCTGCTTACATATTTCTATTGGTAAAAATATCCATGTACAAATGAGCTTCAAATATACTGACTTCAAATGAAGTGTAATTGTATGTCAGTAGTTTACGCACACATTGTGTGTTACTTCAATTTATGTAAAATAATTTTGACAATATATTTTGATAATTAATAAAAATCGGAATAAATCTGCTGAAGAAGCTGTCACTTACACAGCGAAACGTTCAGAATGGAGATCTTGATTTGATTTTTTTTAACACGATGGGATTAATTTAAATAATTTAATATCAAAGAATCTGACCGGGTGCTCAATTTATTCAAGGAAGTTCGCAACACATATTGTCTGGAAACTTATAATCTGACTCCTGTCAAGCTTATGTTTTATTTCATCCTTCCTCATTCTTTATGATCGTTCGACAATTTAATATATTTGTGGAGGAACAGAGATCTACGATTAGTGCTCACGATTGGGAACGACTACGCAACACTAAGATAAACTCATGTGTATTGAGGAATGTCCTTATGAGAACCAACAACCAAGAATTACTATTACTTGACTAGATGCTCGCAACCTGTGGCTATAAGAAGGAGGTCAGTGAATAAACCGTGGAGTAGATCATCAACCTGAGATCTTGAATTATTTAAATTGTATCGCAGGTTTGAGTCCAACGCATATTTCACATAACTCAACCTGTGTGACTGATTATTATCACCGATCTCCAGTTGAAATATCCAGTTTGTAACCTAGTACATGAACAATCTACTCTAGCTTGCTCACTTGAAGCAAAAACATCAATAGGCAGGGTAAGGACAAGTGCAATTGGTGTGTACGATAGTAAGTAGATTGTCTGAGAGTTGAACATATTCACCGCTGCTGATTTTGCCTAATTTTCACAGCATCCACTTATAAATACTGTTTCTCTCTGCTTCCTTCTTTTTCCTTCTGGGCATTGTCGAATAGGTTCTAGTCATCTCAGTCTCTCTGATTATTATCTTCTTACTTATTCTGAGAAATCTGTACCATATGATGTAATTAATCTGCTTTCATTTGTAGAATTCTATAACTCCAAATACATTTGCTTAGTTATGTTAATAAAATTATAATCCTAATCACCAACTGTGAAAGAGAAAATAAGCTGGATGAGAATCTATTCGCTACTTTGTCACCATAAATTGCGTTCAATGGTTGCTATTTCGGGAGATTTACTGACTGATGATTCCATGAGTGATCACAGTTTTGAGCTGTCATCTTCCGATTCAGTCAAAAACGTATAGGAAGACAGAACAAGACCAACGACATGGTCATAGAAAACGAAATGTGGATTTCGACAATAGTGTCGGCGGAATGAGATAAACGTTCAGCTGAGGACGTATCGTAGAAGAATAGAAGAGCACCGGAAACAGATGCATTTTATTCATGAGCATCACAGAGATAGACGGATATACAAAGAGACATCCAGACAGATAGACAGATAGATAGGTGGATAGATAAATGGATATATACGTTATTTGTAGGTTAGTAAGGTAGATAGATAGTTAGCTAGCTGGCTAGTCAGATGAGGAGTTATATAGTTAGGTAGGTTGACAGAAGTTTCTTTCTGTCAAACGTAGTTGTGTGGTGAGAGATGTCATTCGTCTTACCCATCATTCAAAAAAATAAAATTGTTAAAATTCGCCATGATATAAAGACGCCATCATGATCTAGATTCGAATTCCTGGCACTTTCGTATCTAAACAAATTTTCTGATATTCTAGTTGAAATCAGATGAAGTAATCATGAAGTCATAAATTAGGAAGCTTTAAGTCTGTATTCATCCTTTCCAAACAAAAATTCAGATCTTTTATGATCACCTCTTGAACGATTATATCGTGGGTGCAGACACCACTTATTTTCTTGGAGCTGATTCCAAGAGGTGAAGATTCGCTGGGAGGACAATCGTTCTTCAGAGATAGAGTTGCCCAATAGATTCCACACCCACAAGCTATACCCTCTGAGTTGCTATGACCTGTTGGAAATGGAAAGAGATGAAATATTTGTGAGCAACGCGATGAGATCCTCTCTTTGTCTCTTGTATGACAAGGAGTTGAAACATAAACCTTTAAGTAATTTAGCAGGTGACAAATAGGTCGTAGTATGAATTACACGTTTGGTTGCATTTTAGGCTGATTCTAGGATACATGATTGCCAATTGTGACAACGGCTGACTGTCTGTGTGCAGTTTTTATTCTTGACTTGACCAGAGATATATATGTTGGAATCTAGTCAACGTTCTGCGTATCGCCCAAAATGATCTTAAACCCCAAGCTGCCATTACGCAACAGTGAAGTGCAGTTTTTAAGTCATAACTCATTGTGACGTCCATATGGGTGTGAATTGAGCGGAGTGTTATTCCCTCTAGTTCGTGTGATCTGACATGTTTATGTCCGATTCCCATTGCTGTGCATATGACTACGTCGGTATTGAGCACCCATTGTTTGAACGAATCGAGCGTTTGTTGAGATCTCCTTGTAACGTAAGCATGTCACTGTCATCCTTAAGCTCCTTCCATATTTTTAGTCTCTTGCGTAGAGTACTGCGAGAAATCAGTTTGGATGAGGTAACTCTTCGACATGTAGAACAAATACGAGGATGGCGACTACGGTATCTTGTGGCATACTGGCATGTATTATTGAAAAAGATACGACTTACAGTTGATTCTGACTCTCTGTCTCGCAGTTAAAAAGGTGAAGTAAAATCATCATATCCCAAATCTCAGATACCTTGAGCGTCGGTGGCACAGTGGTTAGGACTCTCGCCGACCATGCACATGGTCCGGGGTTCGAGCCCACGCTGACGCACACCTGATATCTATGGTCGGCCTGCAAAATTTGGGCTACCGATATCCATGCTGAAAATTCCATACTTGTACTAAAAATACAGTGTGGAATCAAGCTGTAAATCAAAAAAAAAATCCAATCAGAATTCAGATTCACAAAACGTCGCGTACCCGTTGAAAAATGTATTAAAACGTTAAAAACCCGATGGAAAAGTTGAGAATACTCTTAATTTTTCCTAGGATGATACAAAGAGGAACCGTACCATACCCAATACATGTATCAATCCAGGTGACTGTGAATCATGGCACACAGACACCCATTAACGTTCTTCATACATTTCCGAGAACTTCACACAAATGCTTCGACAGAACTAATGTGAGTGCGCTTTGTCGAATCCTCAAGATCGAAGAGGTATTTGAGATCCAGGTGAGTGCAAGCCATAGGTGGCTGTTGGTTATATCTCCGCCATTCTCCGGTGTGTGTGGTCATTCCTGATAATATCAAGCTCTGAATGAATACGATAGTTAATGGGCATTTCTACTTACTATTATTTTCACAAAACCTTCGCGAAGTGAATTTTCGTACATTGCCAGCACTCACAGTTGATTTGCCCTTCTTGCTGGCCTGTTGTGCCTCTTTGTAAGGACAAACTCGTCAGTGTGAACAGCTATTCCTAATCTTCCAAGACAACAAGTAATTCCCTCTAACCTCTATGACTCTATGTCTCTATAATGATGATACCTTTGCACTGTAGAGGCCAGGGAATTTTCTGTCTCGGCTACTGCTGCCCTTACAGCACATTGCAAAATCTAAGAGTACACTGGCCATAGGATATCCAACAAAGACAATTTCGACATGAAGAAAAGGCTACCTGTGGAATAAGTAAATCACTCCACCTAATATCACAAACGGATAATGTCTTTTTGTATGAATTACACCCGTAGGAGTATTTATCTTCCACAAGGTTGTATTGCTTTATTTTCATAGTTACTCCATAAAGAGACAAATCTTCGTCCCTTATTGACAAATTGCATAAAAGCTCGATTTTCATGGGGCTGGCTTACTAAATCGGTAGAAGTTCACATGGTTTATATTTAAGAGGACCTGCTGAAACCTCCCAGGCATCTGATTGCTCCATCAAGGTCAAGTGTGACATAACATCACTGGTGCTATGGTACTTTAAATTCGCTCCCATAACAAATTTCTCGAAACAGATTTTCAAGTTGCGATGAATTTCAAAAGTTTTTAGTTTCATGAGCACTCGCCCGTGAGGCAATTTATTGAAAGCTGGGGTTAACTAAACCGGAAAAGAGTTTGTTTTATGTCAGTGCACTCGACTACATGTTGTTGTGCACTGTGGTGTTTTCTTTCGAATTTATGGGGAACGTAGGGAGCGGTTGGTTCGGAAGCATTTCATGAAAATATTTTACTGAAAAGAAAAGAGGTTTCAAACATTCAGATTTCAGCTTCACGTTTATTGGTTGAGGATGGAAGGCTCGAAGTCTATGCTGTTTGCTTTCTAGTAGACTTCTCCGCTTGTCCAACCCCTACATGAATAAATCAGTTGAGGGTACTGACAACACTTTTTCTAGGAGTCGGTCTAAGAGTTTATGACTAGGTGTGAGAACCAGCAAACGAGAACAAATTTGTTCCTCTCTGAATTTTGATCTCTCCACATATGTTCTTTGGTGTGTCGTGAACTGATAGGAAGGAAACGATTAAACAATTTAGGCCAATAGTTATTATTTTAAATTTTAAATATTTTGATAAGATATAGTGTCTGCCTACTGTGTGATGAGGAGAAGAGATTTAAACTGTCCAAGCTATCGTCACATGAAACGCTATTCATGTATAGAATCATACGTGCTACCTTCCTGTGAAGTCTTTCTAGAACACATGAGTCTCCTTTAAGATAAGGACAGGCTTATTCGTTAAAATTTCCCAATATTGACCTCACGAGAGATGTTTATTAGGAGTTGAATATATCTCTAGTGATTCCAGTATATGCTCCGCGTATCGCCCATAATGAACACAGACTACAAGCTGCCACTGCCTAACAGTCTGTTGAGCTGACACTTGTATGTCCTATGTCCATGTTTGCAAATATCTCTATGTTCATATTATAATTGTTCCTTGGATTCCGAATGAAATATAAGACTTCTACAGTACATCTCCATTTTTTCTATTTCCTGATTTCATCTTTAACCGACAACATGGTTGCCTATATTACCTTATTTCCGACTCTCACGATCTAATCCATGTCACGTTCAAACGCACACCACTCTTGTCGTTCCCCACTCAGGGTTCATCTGAAACTGGCTTGGAGTGCGAGGTAATTAGGTTGTGTTTACAGCGTGTTACTATTTCATTTCCAAATCATTCCGAATATTTTTGAGTAATGTGTTATTGACTCGTTTGAAGTCAGATTTTCTCTTTGATAATTCTTTTTGTTTGACCATTTCATATAAAATGCGGAGAGAAGGCGTTGTTGATAAAAGTCTACGACCTGTCGGAAGTCAGTTTTGAAAATGCAGTTCACGATTCTGACACATGAAAAAGAGCTGGCTTAAAAGGGATGTTAAAACTTCAGAATCTGCTGAGTACAGAAGATTTTCGAACTGATTTCATGGTGATGAAGGTTGGTTTTGCCTTTCAGATTCCCTCCGTTCCACCTGTGGCTGAAACACTGACTTTCAGATAAGTGATGGAAGCGTCTCCATTCAAATTCCTACTATTATTACAGAGAAGAATAGGAATGCCTTGAAAGCAACAAATGCCTGTTAGTTTACGGCAGAGAGCTACACGGATTTGGGCATGTGGTTATGAATACATGGAAGGGTTGATGTATAGTACTGTGAGAACAATTACAGTGATTGACTCTATCAATGACGAAGAAATATCAAGGACTATAAGGGCAGGTGGTCACGATGGCTGTGGCATGATGACTGCATGTCAGCAGATGTGGATGTTTAACGCAGCTAACTCCTTCGCCCAGAGATAACACAAACACACAAACTATCTGACACTCCACATTCTTTAGCTGAATTTTACCCCATTGCAGACAGACAGACAGACAAACAGACAGGTAGCCACACTCACTGTCGTCAGGCAACCAGAGGGCAACTAAAATGTGGAGGTCAATTACACAAGGACATTTATCTGTCGAAATGAGATCCTCTTCGACATTTCCCAGATTCCTCATTTATCTTCAAATGGACAAAGTAATCAGGTCGTCATTCACAATCACTGATTTCAATTCTGAATGTAAGTGGTGAAATTTTTCCAATAGTCACAACCCACCCAGGCATTCACATATCCCACTTCAATCTCTACATCTAGACACAAAATTCCACAGAATCCAGTGATACTTGCTTGTCCTCACCTGATTTTGTCTGTTTTCACCATCGGTCGGATTCAGTGACTCGATCGTCAACAGGCTTGGTGAATGAACGACTCACTGACTAACACTGCTGGCATTCATTGTCGCCTGCGCGTTTGACATTGAATAAGTGTGATGTTTGGTGACGCTGAGTGAGTGAATGATGTGTTTTTCTATGACAACTAGTCGCAGGTTTGACGCAGAAAATGGTGCTTTGACTGAGGTAGATTGTTTGATTAGTTTTCTGAATGCCGGTTTTCAACATAATGTGGCATAGCCATCATGGAAACCTCTTTCTCCACAATAATCTGTAATGTCGAATGATCAGCAAAGATTAGAAAGGACGTATAAGAACATATGCCGATGTAGCATTTCACGACGTCACACAAGATAGCTACGTCGGCAGTCGAGCAGTGTTAAAGCAAATGTAATTCTTCCAGAAATTTCTGACATTGTCCACATGAAATGACATTGACATGTATGTAGTTGTGACATTCTTTGCAGGAAGCGTGATTTCATTGAATGCGTGTATCGCTCCACTTGATATTATTTGATTGCTTATTAATTGTGTTATTTATGAGAAGCTTGTCAATAAGGATCTTTTTCATAGGACACAGGAGGCGGTTATATGGCATACAGACCTTTCGAAGTGGTGCAACCAGCTTTATCCGGCAGGCACCAGAGAATCTGAATGCATAGACCAAATTGTATCGGCATGAATCCATGAAAAGTCGATGAAATGTTTCTAAATTTAGAATTTGCTCCTCCTTCATCCCCTACGTTTCACAGATATACGTATGAAGCGAGATTTTCTGATTGAATTGAAACAAATGTAAGAGGTGTCAAGAGAATAATTAAACACTGAAAATACCTATTTGAATAAAGCAAGAACAATAGTGGCGGCTTGTGCAAAATTATATGGTGCCGTCATTTATTTCATTGGCTTCTCATCAGTAGCTTATCTACAGCCTAAATAAATCATTACCAAGTTTATATACAGTAGAGTTTTAACATAATTGCAAATTTTCCATGATGTCTCTTGATAGAAGGTTTCACATTTAGTGAGCAGTGCTCCAAAAATTGCGGCTATATAGCTTTTACACATGCAGTTCGAAATAGATGTATACATAAAATGGTTAAAGTGTTATGTGATAAAGAATAAAGATGCGTAAGATACTGAGTGACTAATAAATTAAGTATGAATGCACCGAGTTCAACTGAAATCATAGAAACAAGAGGCAAGCAAAATACAAATTATAAAAGGGAGCTGAGGTGAAAGCCAAAGATTGCATGATCAAATGAGAGAATAAAGACATGCAGTTACCAGGTTAGCTAGGAAAGACTTATAGCTCTTTTTTTCTGAACACATAAATCTGTTTGCAAGCGTTTGACCGAAATTGCTTTGGCAAAGCTGAGAAGAATCAAGCTCCTTTGTCTATAGATAATTTGAAAGAATTTTGTGATTTCCACCCCGTGACGTTTATCGATGAGATATCTGGTAATAGCGCCACTGTAAGAGTTTGATCCCTTGAGACATAGGTTTTTCGGCACATGTTCAGATAATCCGAGGTTCGCCCTACATTCTGTTTTCCAGATGTAATTTATTTCGCAGATACATGTAAACCTGTATGTACAGTTGGAGTTAACATGAGAAGAGTATCTGTCGACTTTCGACTGCACTAAAGAACACGTTTTTTAATGGAAGAAAACCAAACTTCCTACATGATAGGCTTTGCCTAGTGAAGTACTCTGTCTTCTGTTGACCAACGCTGAAATGTTTTCACTTCTGTAATCAAGCTGAAATTAGATTGGCTTTTTTCCCACTGTGATTTGTTTTATGTTTGAGCGTTCACATCTTCATTAGCTGTAAACAAACCTTTGAGGGGAACCGTTGTTTTTCAACACCTTTTTGAGAATCGTAAATCCCTTTTCTAGTTTCTCTGCAGAGTATATTCTACTCGCTCTATAGTACAGAGTCTTGACTAGTGCTCGTTTAAATCCCTTTGAATTAAAACTATTACAATGCAGGTATTGTCCATTCCATGTAGGCTTATGGTAAATTGACTTCTGGTGACTACCGCCTTCTGCGTGGCATGTGGCAATCTCAAGGAAATGGAACTTCCCATCATTTTCATGTTCCATTGTAAATTCAATATTTATTTGTGCATCGTTGTATAATCTGAGTAGGTAGGAAGCATGATTTTCATTGTTGCACACCAAAAATGTTACATTGACATATCGATAATCTGAACTAGCATAGTCACTTGCATGCTTCTACTTTGTTTTCCTAAGCTTTGACATGATGATATCCGCAGAAACAGGGCTAAGTTGACTGCCCATAGCTACAACATCTATTTTTCGGGGGACAGTGTTGTCAAACTGGAATTGTACATCCATGGTACACATTAGCAGTAGGCGTTTGAATTCCGATACTGGTAGTGGAAGAAGATCAAATTTGTGATAAGTGATCTCAATGGTTTCATTCATTGAAACCATCGTTAACAAGGAAGTTGTATCAAATGACTCCATGAACTTATTTGAAACGTTCATTTGATTCACGCTTTCGGTGAAATGAATCTCTCATGGTGTGCACGGCTAGTCATCGACGAAAGAGTTCCAACTTCTCCGCAAGCCAACGGGCTACTCTATGTTGGGGCGTTCTGATAATCGGAAGTAAAAGTCTCACAGGACTCCTTTCTTGTGTATCTTTGGAAAGCCACATATGTGTGCTGAACGGGACCCTCGGGGTTTCAATTCGTTGTAGTTATTATTGTCAATCAAGGGGAATAGAGACATAAAGTTTCTGAAAAATCGTCTCTCCACAGATAAAAGGTATGTCAAGTTAACATTTTCAGTGTAAAATGTCACCTCGAAGGCCTACAAAAAGTACATCTTCTCATTAAGGCATTACAGCAACGGACTACAGGGCTACAATTTTCAGGGGTGAGCGGTAAAGCTACCAGGCATAAGGAGTGAGCCGGTGTGTCTTCTGAAATTAAAGAGAGGGATGAAGTGAAGAGAATTTTCTAGTCGACGAAATCAACAACTAGACAATTGTACATTCGTGTATTTCTAGAAAACGTGTGTGCTAAAGTTCCAGAATTATATCCGGTAAAAGACGAAATTAATAAACTATAAAGTGTATTAATCAGGGATGATCAGGTGGGAAAGACATAACAAGATCTTAATTACTGAAAAATCTGACTGTTTTTGCATTCATAGATTAGGGATGTAGTAATATCAATATCATATGAATGCTACTTTCGTTGTGCTGAAACGACACCCGCACTGTTCATTCTTGGAGAAATTGAACAGCCAGTCTAACAGAATTGAGTTTATTTTAGAAGCAGATTTAGACTTCCATAATTTTGTATTTTTTATTATTTATGATAATAATAGCATCTATTTACTTAGACTTTCGCAATAAGTTGGTTGTTTCCTGCCTTACACGTTCCCCATCACATAAAATATGTCGTGGCCAAATAAGGTGATGTAGAAATGTTGTACTTGGAAATCCCGGCCATGAAGTCTTTTATAGTTGACTCTAGCTCTACCCGATGAGATAAATGTGAGGAGAGGGTTGTGTATGAAGAGGATACTCAGAGTATGACAACGTATTATTTGCTAATTTCTTGCAGAAGTCCATCTGTCTATCTACAGTAGTGCCACCGAGTCGGTTTAACGATAAACACTAACTATACTGACGGATTTAAGTACGCTTCAAAGTGTAAAACGTCCAACTTTTTCATGATGCTCTCAGTTTACGACACCTATACGTATATTGAGCTTAATGGCGTTTAGAACGAAGGGGAATTTGATAATTATCGTATATATAAGTAAAAGGTAGGATGAACTTAGTATCCTATCACATAATTGAGTTTAGAACAAAGAACCTTCTCTTTATAAACTATTCATCAACAAAGCGCAGTGACTCAAAACCTAACAAAAATCAATGCATAAGCCTAGTTCTAGATTATGGTCTGGATCAATTTTCTTTCGAATGCAACAAAGGACTACTGGTTACTTGTTTCCTCTTCCTTTGAAACGCTTTGACTGTATGCACCGATGGGGTTGCCAACGCAGGCCATCTGGTTATGATTAGAGGTCGTAGACCTTTCGGCTGCTAGCAATTGTTCTTATAGCCAACTGGCGATTTCCAGCTTCTGCCAGTCCATGATGTATATTGCACAGCCGCCAACCAATTTCATCAATGAGCCGTTGATCTCTTGCATGACTTCGTGAACTCTCTATAGAACTATACTCTGTTGACTATCAAACAATTTTCATGTGTTGCTTGGCTAGCAAGGATTTGATTATTTACAGCTCTGATGAAAAGCAGACGTCAGTTATATAGCCACAGGCCAGCCACTTCGTCGTCTTTTGAAACTGTTCGTCCGCACGCACGGACACACAGAAATTCAAACTCAGGTCTTTCAAAGACTATTAAATCGGGTAAAAGGCACTCAAATGGATTACCAGTCAATCTTAAAACGAAAAGGTTTAACGAAAATTTGGGAGTGATTCTCAAATGTCTCTTCTTTTAAATTAGGGATATCCTGTATAATATCTCATCCTGTCTTCAACGCCTCCTCCTTGGTAATATGGCGATTTGTTCACATAGTTCCAGTAACTTCGTTGGACAGATCGTTCCAATCTCACTCAACCTTCAAAATAATAGAGACATTTCTAATAAAATCAGTGGCGATAATGAAACTATAATAGTTATTTTGACCACAGACATCGTTCAATAAACTTTCTCACAAATTCCAAAATGCTCACTACGTGCTGACTGCCTTACGTCGATATTCTCAAAAAGAAGAGAATTACTATGAACAATAGATGTTCTGTTTGTGAATGTGTGACCTTCAAAACAGTTAATTATCTGATACAGAGTCATACTTTGTGTGATCGACTTTACACCTACACAGAGTATGATTAAAACGATCGAAGACGGAGAAGAAGAACAAGCATAAGACAAGGGAGAACGACTTAATTGAGACACAGTTTCAGTGTGATTTAACACACACGCACGCACACAGACACACAAGTATCGCGTTGTTCGTGTACTTCATAGGCCACTCGTAGAACGGATGAATTTGCTTGTCTGGTAGACTGGTGAACTCAGTGGCCTTGTCTATTATTTACACTTATCGTACGATGTTCTTTTAGTAAAGGATATATATGTACATATAAATTTGCGATTTTTGACAAATTCAACAGTGGTGTATCAACCATGCAGATGTTCACTTTCAACGGAATCATTATTCTAATAATCCTACAAAGTATGTTCAAAACAGTTTTTATTATACGAATTCACTTGTAACTATTTGAATACATATTCTATTGTTATTATTCCCTTAGTTTGTGAGTAGTACCTAGGGCAGCAGAAAGACTTCTTCTCTTTGTCCTGATCACTTAAGTCTTCTCAAGCTGGCTTCAGGATGGCTCATTAAATTCCGTCTCCCGTATATCACTCCTGGAGCTATATCCTGACTCATCGTTTACCATTTGGTTCGCCCTCAACTGTTTAACGAATGGTGTCATTCAACAGCCTCCTGAGTGTTTGTACGATATACCTCCATTTCCCTCGGCGTATTATTTGGGGTTGATGATTGACTTGCTGCTTAAGTTTCTCTTTCTCATATTCTTTCTGGTCAGCCATCTGACCTTCAGTATGGCGCCGACGCGAGGCATCTGTTGATAAGATTCCGTGATTGCCTGTTGTGAAATGTTATTGAAAACCGGCTATGTCTCTTACTCATATAGAGGGTACAGGATATACTTAAACTGATTTTGGAGTGATGATGAATCTTTGTCTTGCCTATCTGACCCAGACTGATTTTGATGCACATCTTCACCGATTCCGTCTGCCGTAAAAACGATTCTGCCTAGAAGAGTGAAGCGACTGCCCTCTATCGAACGTATTTCGTTGATATTCTTTGACAATATTTGACATTATTGATATCCCTTGCTTATCTTCATCACCTCCGTCTTTACAAATTCCATTTGATGAAGTGCATTCCTTGTTGGATGCCTCTTCTGCCAACGTGTTCAATTTCGCCTACACACTGTCGCGTTTGTGTGGTATACTTTATGACTTTGATCTTGCAGTAAGTTCGAGTCCTCTTAGTTCCTTTTAGCTATACGAAGAATTCCAATCTTCTCTGCCAACACAAACAGTCTCTGCATGATCCATTCCACTGCAAACAGGAACATCATAATTGACAGTGGACAGCCCTATCTTTCTCTTATCTTCACTATGAACGCATAGCTGCGTGTTCCATTGTGAGAGCTAGCTAACCGGCCAGGTGGCGTTCCTGCATGAGAATCGTCTGCACTATTTGCTTTTCTCAACAAAACTGAATGATGAGTGTTTCTGTGTCTAGTGTGACTTATAGAATGATATGAAGCCATAAGGAATAAAAGCGTTCTAGACTGTAATGACTATTATTAATATTCATCAGTATGAGATGTTATTCTTATATTCCTTCTGGGGTTATCAGAATTAAACTCAGATTGACAACTGTCTAACTTTCTCACCACTTACAAACTTCAGTATGCTATGTAGCGTGATCACAGAGATTGTTGGAAGGTTAAGTGTTGTAACAATGTGAGCAGACAGGTGAGGTGTTTCCTCAGTCAGTCCATTATGCAGGTTCGGTGAAGACTATCCGTGCACAATACGAAGGGTAGAATGTAACACTCACCGAACTGGTGTTTTGGTCACTGGTGTAGCATTTTAATCTTAGTTTAGTCATCCATTAATGGAATCAGACTGAAACCCTACTGCTTCAAATAGGCAATTCCTGTTGACCTCATGTCTACTCATGTCTATTCTCTCCTAACATCAAACGCCTTCTGCTTCTATACAAATATTAGTTGTCAATTTGAAAGTAGAATAAAGGCGTTGTGGTAGAACGCAATTCCAAATCAGATAACTTTATTTAACACAACTCACTCAGTGATACAGGGCTGAAAACTGAATGACGGTGTCTCGAGCACAGATTATTACTGCTCGAAATCACACCTCAGTGTATCCACACAATTTGATAATCTCTCCTTTCTATAGTCTTACTGATTCCTGTTTCTTACTACAATTTACCACTTTTCTGTGACAGGTGTTGATTCCTTTCTACTGCACATTGTTTAGTGGTTGAATCGATGAAGAAAGATTCCGTGTGATTAACCTCTCTATGTCTCTCGCTCTCCCTTCACTCAATAATATTATTCACTAATACTTTTATCTTATCCTATCCGATAGTGTGATTAGATGTAAGGGAATGCATTCTAGTATAGAAGACAATAGACTTGCTGAAGGAATGTTTACAGGGAATTTGTTGTGTCTACGCAGGGAAATTATGTACACCTTATCTTCAAACCACCACCTGCTCAGTTCTTCCGTGTTCTGCTTTTCCCCGTCCTCATACTATTTTCCTCCGTGTCACTCACATCTCCCAAGTATCTCCAAAACGCTAAAACAATTTCTTTCGCTGACTTCAAATCTGATTTCTTGTTATATGATATATTATGCCTACGGAGTTCACTTGATGTAGTATTGATAGATCCAAACGACAGCACACTTCTGACTTGATTTATTCAGAATATTTGACTCATAGATGTCAATCATTCTAAAAATAATCTCAAATTCAAATCTTCGGTTGATATAAATGATCTTGATGAAATCGTTTGACCTGTGTACTGGATTTCAGTTCTCGCCACAACATGGTATTTTATAAATTTCATTAGTTCATGAGATTGAATATATCAGGTCTTCAGCCTGACAGCGTTTGTTTCTGGTTAGTTTCGTTTGTTAGTCGGTTGATTGGTTGGTTGTTTGGTCGGTTGATTGGTAGATTCTTGTAGATGCCACCCCAATTCCACTTTCATTAGGAGTTCCACGTACTCATTCATAATGTTCCTGTGTTAACTGTTTCTCTTATTCATTGCAGTAACAGGATTGTCACAAAGAATTTCTGCAGAATATGAACTGGCCTATTTAGCCAAAGATGAAGATGAGAGTAAGTCATGGTTCATGGTATCCTAATATTTTATTGATTTCCTTTTTCACACATTGATAATTACTGAATGATTTTATGGGAATGAAGTTGTTCATTGCACCTGGCACTACATTCACCAGTGTGAACGGCACTCTCTTCGTCTTTGTATGCAAAACATTTGAATTGGCCATGAAACGACACGATATCCACTGCCTCATGTCATTGCATACAGATATCGACGGACACTATTTCGACAATTATTCGACTATGGTGTTAAAATCTTGTTCAAATAGAGGAGAAACCAAAATGAACAGCGAATTTCTGGATGCCTTGTATTCGAGTGAATCAGTAATCAACAGACACACTACCTGATGTAGACAAAGTTAACCAATCCTTAAGGAATGAAATCACACGAAGTAAAGGTCAAATTTCGTATTAGGGAAACAATCAGTGTGAATAATAGTGGACTGTGGTGTAAGAAAATACACGACAAGGATCAATCACCTCGAAGGTTGCGAGAAGAGATGACTAATTCACTGATGGAGAATTTTAACGCGTATTAAGGATTTTGTCAGGGAAGACAAGATATCCAGCTCAGAGGACACAATAAAACTAAAATCGTATGGCTTAGATCAAACTCTTCAGAATCACATTCACCTGTGAAATATGCACACTGATCATACATAATTTCAGTCATCGCATTCTACGCCGAAATACTTCAAATGTTACACTTCGCGATCACTGTCAAGTTTTTTATTGTCGCATGGATCCATTGTCCGTAATTGGCATCGATAATTGAAACTGATTTCCCAATTGTTATTCGAATGATTACACAGACCAATTACGTCATAGATTTGACTAATATTCCTGTCATATTAAAACTGTATTCATTCTTCTTAAATACAGTTAGTAGTTTCGTCCCCTGTGTTCTCTTCAGCACCGGGGTGTTGCAGTGTTTTTGAACTCTTGTAAACAATTACTGCAAACAGTTTCCTTTGTGAGTCATTCGATCATCGCCACTGTAATTGCTTATTTGTCCTCTGTGGGCTCACGTGCATGCGTCAGTGCGGGCGTGTGTGTGTGGGCGTGTTGATATTCTGTAAATTTGTGTTTACAAATTACCTGTATTTGTTCTCTCGATTAGGACCTCGAAGAAACGGATTTCGTTGTCTGATCCTCATTACAGAGTGAATTTTAATATCTTCAAATGCGTTGTAGATTAATTTCTGTGTCTATTGAAAATCATTTCTTGTACCTTTTATCATGAATGTGTCATCAAAGTAAATCGGCGAGATGTTTGTTTCGATTATGCATACCGCTATCAAATTCCAGTCTTTGCATGACCACCTCGTCTATTAGTCCTGATATGTGTGTTTCCATCGTTGGCCCCTCCATCTCCTTGTTTATCTAATTGTGCAATTGAAAATTCGTTCTCAGACATAATTCTACCAGTTTCGTCGAAGTTGAACATTGCGATTTAATGTGTTCATCGCTATGGAGCAATCATTGCACAGCTATATGTGTTGACATATCTGGACCACTGGAATCGTTAATGCTGTGAGACTAATGGATGCCGTTATTGCACTGTCATCTACTGGAATGCTTTTGTGCACGTTTTATTTAAAATGAGTCAATTAACTGATTGAATGATCAAATGGTTCTGTTGAATATTTGAATTTTCTGGGAAGTTCCATTTTATAAGTGTCTTAGGATCCGACTGTTCACTGAGTAACGGGTTTGCATTTGTAGAGTTTTCCAGATTTCCGAGTAGAACTGGTGTTGAATCATTCATTTCTGTTACACATATTTCCAGTTGATTCGATGAACACAATCTTCAGCTATCATTCTCGTGCATCAACCTGTTATATTAGATTCACGGGTTTTGTGATACCGCTTCCTGCATTATATGGCCATGTGCACTTGCATGTTGTGTTTGATGTGGCTGAGCTATTGTATGGATTTCTTCGCTTATCAGGGCTTACTAATCTTTGTTTTGTCAGGCTTTTGTTCTCAACCATTCTGGGTGACCTCAATCCACTAATGCGACCTATTTATTTGATTTGGAAACGTTACAGGCCATTAGGTGAAATAAATAACTTTGTTTAATGGTTCCGCTCTTTGCTTCTGTGACTGATATAATCTCTTTTCAAGTGACTTTAAGAGTTTGTGAATACGTAGAGGTGCGGGTATTTTTAAGGGCAACTTTCACAGACACCTTGTTGAGAACTCCATGTACAATTTCCGAAAGATAATAGCGAACTAGAAAACGAAATTTGCGAATCTGTGTAGCTCTAATTTGTATGATCATACCCAGTAACAGACTGTGTTGTAGACTCTGCCATTCAGTAAGTAATACTGCCTCACTGTGTGTGTTTGTGTGAGTGTGTAGTATATCCAACAAACAAATTATTATGGAATCACATACTACCACATTGACGGAGTGTTACACAGTTGTCGATTCGGAAGCATTCTCCAAATGATGTTTATTTATAGAGTGTTGGATGGCAGGGATTTGATGGGTTACAGGTTTGATGATGAATTGATATCAGTTGGTGAATTGTTGGAAAGTAGCAGGGAGTGTTGGGCAGCTAGCTGCTTCGTTCTCGTTTTCCGGGACTTTTCTCCGTACGCAGTAAGCCTCAGGACTGGAACGCCGCAAACTTTCGCTGACACGGCTGGCGATCTCGTAGGCCACACAGGAACTAGCATCGTTTCCACCGCCCAGCCCATGAATTCAAACTTCTGCAAGTTTGTGATGCATATAGCACAACCACCGGCAGTGATCAGGCCATTGACATGGATTGGCCACCGGATGGATGAATATTCTACGAGCTCGCTAGACTTGTAACAGGAAATGTCCATGGTCTGATCTTTGCTGGTGGGTGCACAACGCCTAAGAGTATCAAACGACGAGGACGGAATAACCGACTTTCAGGCACTCCCTGTTCCTTTCCAATGTTTCTACAATTGATGCCGACTCATCATCAAAACTACAATGTTTACATTTTGCATCACTTACTTCACTTCAAACTTTTAGTTGCAACTTATCATGAATATTTCAATTGCCATTTTGTTATTTTGATTTGGCAATTACAGATGGAAGAAAATTTTGGCTTCTTCAAGAGTGGGACAAAGGTGTAAGCCTTTCTTGGATTCCATTTAGTCCTTTGAATACCAGCAATTTACATCTTGAATTATTTATCAATTTCTATACAAGGCCTTTCATTACACTTGGTGCAAATACAACGTCAGCTTCATTTGAAGCCATTGGAGGCACATGTGAAGGTTCAGCATATGCTATTTCTGGGAAAACAGGCGGACAGGACCCACATACAACAGGAACACATAGACTTTATTATAGAAGAAGTAAGTTGAGAGTAAAAGAGAGAAAGTCACTCTAACCTCCTAACTTTGCATAGATTACTAGCTCGCTAGATTTTTGGACGGTCATTAGCCCGGATAAAGAGTGAGGGCTGGAGCGTGGTGCTAGCATCTCCACCCTCAAAACTCAACCAAATAGCTATAAAAACTCCAACGCAGAAATATATTAGAAATACTAAAAATATAAATAAAAGCCTAATTTTTCGCTGGAATCGGGGAAGTGAAATGACGCAGGCTGGTGAAGCCCTGCGGGAAGCCAGTCAGTGGATATGCCTTCTTTTGATGAAAGCAGAAATAAGGATAGGTACGTAGAATGATTGTAGAATGCAAAAAGCTGGAAAGGCTGACCACGTAGCCGCAGAAATGAGAAGATATGGAATAGAAGTGTTGGGAATCTGCGAGAGCAGATGGAACATATGTAGAAGGTGCCAACTACCAACTGGAGAGACAGTAATTCATTTCGGTCACCCAGAGGACAACCACGAACACACCGAGGGAGTGGCCGTCATGATGTCACCAACAGCAGCCAAAGTTCTCATGCAGTGGGAACCAATATCCTCCAGGCTAATGACAGCTGGGTTCAACTCAAAAGAAACGATGGTTACAGTCATTCAATGCTATGCGCCTACAAACGTCTCAGAACAACAGAAGAAGGATGCTTTCTAAAGACAACTAGAAGCAGTAATGGAGAACGTCTCAAATAGCAATATCAAAATCCTGACGGGTGATATGAATGCGAAGCTGGGAGGAGACAATACAGGAAGAGAACTCGCCGTGGGTCGGGAGGACCTTGGTGAAATGAACGACAATGGTGAACTCTTCTCAGGCTTCTGCGCCTTCAATGATTTAGTGATTGATGGCAGTGTGTTCAAACACAAGAATATACACAAGGCGACATGGATTTCACCAGATGGACTTAACAAAGAGCAGGAGACGCTGAACTCAACTTTCACAGCACTGGACAAAGAAGTGAAGGGCGAAGGACAATTCTACGACAATCTGGCCATTGAAGCTGAGAAGGCAGCAGGCAAAAGGGACCTGAGGACATTAGATTAGATAACCATGTGTCTTTCCGGGAAGAGATCAACAGAAGTGAAACCTATAAAAGACAGCCAACGGAACCCAATTATCAAGGAAAAAAGACAGATTAAACAATAGGCGGATCCCTTCAAAAGACTCTTGAACCGACCACCACCTGCAACCCGTCCAAAGATTCCAATTACGGCGCGTTCACAACTGCAAGTTGACACGAATCTCCCAAAGGTAGCTGAAGTCTTGAATGCAATCAAGCTTCTGAAAGCTGGAAAAGCAGCTGGAACAGATGGAATACCCCCTGAAGCACTAAAAGCGGACCCAGAGACTACAGCAGACATGCTGACTCCATTATTGCTAAAGGTCTGGAAGGAAGGTGAGGTACCTGCTGACTGGAGAAAAGAAGACCCCATGAAAATATCAAAGATGGGCGACTAAGGACTCTGCAAGAATTCGCGAGGAATCATGCTCCTTTCGACGCCAAGTAAAATCCTGACTCTCATCATCCTGGAGAGAATAAAGGACGCACTGGAGACAGAACTCCGACCAGAACAAGCTGGATTCAGGAAAGGCAGATCCTGTACTGACCAAATTGCAACTCTACGCATCATCATTACAGAACAAAGCATGGAAGGGCAATCAAAACTCTACTTCAACTTTATAGACTTTGAGAATGCCTTCGGCATCGTTGACTGCTAAGTAATTTGGAAACTACTCGAGTACTACGGCGTACCCAAAATATTCATCAGCCTTATTCAACTGCTGTACGACAACGGCACATGTCAGTCAAGTGATCCACAACGGAAAACTCAGCGAGCTGTTTAAAGTAAACACAGGAGTCAGTCAGACAAGGGTGCTTGTTATCATCAATGATATTCCTAATTGTGGTGGACTGGCTTATGCGTCAGACGGTGAGTGGGAAACAAGAAGACAGGGATATCCTGGACTGACATGAAGAGCCTAGAAGACCTGGATTTCCGGCTTGGATGATGAATGTTTCATGTCACACACAATCGAAGACTTACAAGCGAAAAACTTTAAATTAGTTGAATGAGCAGCAAATACGGGTCTCCAGGTGAACATAGACAAGATGGAGATTATGAAAATAACCAACCAACAACAACGACAGCAGCAACATCCAGCGTCAATCACCATCAACGGGAGAGATTTGATAGAGACTACTTCATTCACTTATCTAGGAAGCATTGTCTCAACTACAGGCAGTCGGAACGGACAAAGATGTCAAATGGAGCGAGAATCGGGAAGGCGAGAAACACATTCATCAACCTGAAACCAAGCTAATCTAAAAATCTGCATCACTTAGCATCAACAACAAAACTCGGATCTTCAATACAAACGTCAAGTCAGTCAACTGTTCTATACGGATCAGAAACTTGGCGGGCGGGTGACAAAGGATATTTCCAACAGCCTGTTGCAGACCTTCATCAACAACTGTCTTCGCTCTATACTGAAGATCAGATGACCGGGCCGGAAAGAATCACCAACAAGAAACTATGGAAGCAAACAAAACAAGAAGCAATCGTCCAACAAATATGCAGGAGAAAGTGGAGATGGATTGGACACTCGCAGAGGAGGCCGATGTGTGACATCACGCGCGCGTCAGGCCATTGATCGATTGGAACCCAAAAGAGAAGGGGCGAGTGAGACGTCCAAGTTTGGCATGGTGGATATCGTATGAAGAGGAGTTGAAACAGTGTGGACTAACATGGAAGCAGGTGAAACGTACAGCAAAAGACAGAAGCAAGTGGAGTCGCACAGGTGAATCCCTATGTTCCACTAGGAACCCAAGGGAACAAAAATAATAATAACAGTCTAACCTCCAAATCAACTGCACACGCACATGAATTCTGCACACATCTCATTGATAATAGGTAATTTAATTTTCATTGAAAGCAGATTTTAGTCATCTTGAGTGATGCATGGAATGACAGTCGAACCCCCTAGACACTATTGCGTGCACTGTGCCGAATCTTTATCAACCTCATTCAATAGTTGACTATATGACTACGACACGTGTCTGGTGATTCACAACGGCAACCTCAGCGAAGCCTGCGCTCGGAGGGAAGACAGGATTAAGAAAAGGCTGTCCGCTTATCATCAACAACGATATTCCTAATAGTAATGGAATGGACCATGCGTCTGAGTGTAGGTAGTGGGAAGAGAGGAATATGCTGAACCAAGAAGAATACTTTAGAAGATCTCGATTTAGCAGGTGATTTATGTTTACTGCCTCACACAGAAATTCGAAGACGTGCAAGCAAAACTCAACAAGTTAGCTTCGGGAAGAAATGGTGAATACAGAACTCCAGATGAACGTAGAGAAGACGGAGGTGACCAACAGAAGTAACAACAACAAGCACCGATCAATATTAACGCGAGGAATTCGAAAGCGGTTGGTCAGGTCCTCCACAAACACACACTTGGTACGGATGAATATATCAAAGCAAAACAGAATTGGGGAGGCAAGATCCACCTTCGTGACTCTGAAATCAATTTGCAAATACTCAGCTCCCCGCAAAATGTACAATGTGATTCGGAATTTCAACACAAACGCCAAGTCAGTCACCTCTAATTTAAGAGTGAGGAACATGGCACCAGTATCCCAATAAGCGTTTCCGAAGGACTGTGACAAACGCTTTTTGAAAAGAGCTTTCTCTGCCTCCATATTGAAGATGGACTGGTCAACCAGAAGAAACCAGACATAAGGAACTCTGAGAACAGACTAAACATGAACCTATCGTTTGAAGAATGTATAGGGAAAACGTCGATGGATTATGAAAAACGATGAGGTGACTGTCGAATGATATCGCGTGCAGTGCAGGCCATTTCTCTGTTGGAGGCCAAATTAGAAGTGAGGAATAGGTTGTCGATGCGATGTTGACAGGAAGTGGATTATGTGGGGAGGCGATGAGGGATTATTGAAAATTGTGTGCTAAACTAAAGAGTACAACAGACAATAGGACCATGCTGAGACGTGTTCTATTAGCCGTATATTTGACTCGGAAGTCAAGGGAACAACAATAATATAAATAGTAAATAATTTGCGACATTCATTCGATAACGTGTATCCCCATCATGAATTAGTTTCCTTCCGTAGATATGATGTTTTTAGGGTGTTAATTGACATCTAGCTATCTCATCATAGACTGAGTCTCTCGAACACGTCTTACACTCTCATATCTTCTACTCACTGTAGTGTCGCACTCTGCGTACTGAGATGTGGTAGAATTTCAGTTCATTGACTGACTGACTGACTGATTGACTGACTGACTGAATAAATGACAAAACTGACAACCTCGTCACTTGGATTTCTTGATTATGGGGACCAACCTGTATCCAGTTAGTGAGACTTCACCTAACGCTGTGTTGTATATCAAATCAAGTAATCTAATATGAAATAGTATTCAACTACGGTGGCCAATTCTACTCAAACACTGAGATAGCTGATTCCAAACTTCGATGTAGTCATCAGCTCTGAATGATTCTGAAGCGTCCCACGATATAATCCATCGCGTTCCACTACGATTCCACTCGGCTACCTGCTGGTTGCCATTTGATCGCGACCGTCCTATCCATCTCATAGTTTCAATCAGTGAAATTGAGATACTGCTTCATACATAATCAGGGGCTTTCAGCTATTTAATACATTTTTATCAGGATGCTAAGATGTATAACACTCACACCAAAGGGAGTGCTTGCTAGCCAGCCAAATCAAAGTGATCCAAACACCCGACGGCAGATTCACTCATTTGAGTTCAAAGTAATCAGCTGTGTGATCGGTTTGATTCAGCTAGGGAGTAAACTGAATTGGGAAGAGGTAATTCCTGGCAGACTGCTGATTTGCTGACTAATTGCCTGGTTAGCTGAATAGCTGGGTACCCGGGAGAATTATTAATTTAAAAGAACATATGGTGATGGTCAACTTCACACATTCACTTCTAATATGTTGAGAGAGATGAAATCGTCCGTGGGAAGTAATAGGGAGAACTCTGAAATCTCGTTATTACCTCCGCTGTCAACTGGGAAACAATTTATTAATCGAAATACTAAATCATCAACTTCTTTTCTCTCCAATTGTTTCACCAGTTCCACGGATCGAAAACGTCCAACTGCAGTCTGGAAAGCTTCGAAATGTGACATGGAGACACGAGTCCCCTTTCTGTGGTGGAGATGTCGTTACAGTTATCTTCAGTGGAGAAGAGAATCAACCACTTGAAATGATCATCGTACAGGGTAATGAAAGGAAGTATTCCTTGAGAAGTAAAGCCGAAAACCGGTTGATATTCACTAACTCACATGGAAACAGATTCTCTCTACCGACATTGGGTAAGCTACCAACACGTAATATTATTATATACAGTATTATCTAAAATATTCATAATAATGTTAAGAATTGTTGAAGTCAGCAGTATAGTCAGTAATCATTGAGTTGGAATTGATATGCCAGTGGAAGGCGTGTAAGTAGCCTGATGGTCTACAAGTTACTTTGTCGTAACCGGAAGGTCACGGGTTCGAACACTGGTGATTTGGTCGTACTGCAGATTAGTTTCAAACAGCGAGGACACAACAGCCGACTATTCAGTATCTCCTGATGCGTTTCAAATGTTTGTCTAACGAGATCCTATAATAGAACGAAAATTTCTTAGAAATACCCATCGAAGGGAACAGACATAAGTTGAGAAATAATTATGAAGGCGAGCGTTAATTAAACAAAACGAATTCAAAACACAGTATAGGTGCAACAGAAAAAAAAAGGTGAAAGGAATATTGAGACGAAAATATAACAAGGAAAAACTATCACAGATTAAGAAAAAGCTTACAGACGGATATAAGAAATACCGACGATAATAAAAGCCAAATTACACTGAGGAGAATGCACAGGAAATCCCCGGAAAAAAATAAATAAATAAAGATGAACAACAGTCAAAGATAGAGTCAAGAAATACATGAGACCAAGCCGCAAATAAATTCAATGCGTAAAAACACCATTCAGTCGACCTACGAAAACACATCATCCACTCAATCGATATCACCACAAATGACACACTTCAATAAGACTATCCACATTCGTTGACACACGAACACGAACACGCACACTCACACTCACCCATACAACCAAACATACACCAATCACCGTCCAGGTGTCCACCTCACCATTTCCCACAACAACTCGTCAACTACAACCACAGTCTCTCTCACACACACACGAATCTTCAGGTTGTGTCCTATCACCATCCAACGAACAGTCGACACCGAATCCTATCAATGCTAATCGGCGAGTGAGTCGTTGATTCAGCAGGCCATCGATCATCGAGTCATTGAATCTGATCAATGGAGGAAAGTGTGGAATTCACATGAGGAATTGTGAGGAGTATAGTGTGACGGTTGTGAATGTATATAAGAATGTTTGTCGATTCAGAGGGACACGAACAAGAGGAAGAGTAGAAGAAGTAGGAGAAGGAGAAGAAGTTGAGCGAACTGAAATTAATTAATGATTGTTAACGAGGTGACCGGTTTTCCTCCCTTTCAGAAGTGATGAGCAGTGAAGCGGTTGGAGAAGAGACTTCCAGTTCAACAGGTGAGTGGATGTCTCTACATAGTTTTCCCGTACATTTCTGTTGTCCATGAGACTGCGGAGGGTCGGTGTGGGTAGGTGGGTGTGTGGGTGAGTAGCTGGTTGTCTGGCTGGCAGTGAGTCAGTGTGTCTGTCTCTCTGCATGTGTGTCTCTCGGTCTAATCTTTGGTCAGTGGATCTGTCCGTCTTTCTATCTGTCTCTCTGTCTGTCTGTATGTATGTGTGTGCATGCCTGTCCTCTGTCTATCTGGTAGTCATGTGATAGGATCTAGGTGAATGAATTGCACTTTCAGTGAGCGTGTGTTGTTTCCGATCTACCAATAGACCGACGGACACACCAACCAGTTGACAGTCACCATTTCATTCCTCATTCTCATGACACGCAGTCGCCTCTCAACTCACTTTGTCACATCTCCATCCAGTCGACCTACGAAAACACATCATCCACTCAATTGATATCACCACAAATGACACACTTCAATAAGACTATCCACATCCGTTGACACACGCACACACACAGTCGAAATCGCACACTCACACTCACCCATACAACCAAACATACACCAATCTCCGTCCAGATGTGCACCTTTCCATTTCTCTGAATTATCTGTCAACAACATTCGCGTTTTCTGATTTTTGATTATTTTTTACTTCCGACCTGTTTTCCTCGTCATTTTATTCACCTTCTCTTTCCCTCGGTTATTTCTGTTCTCTGTTTTGTTTTCCGTCGATCGTTCTCAACTTCGAGCAGTTAGTTATCTTCGCGATCGCCAGGAATTCGTCATAACATTGCAATAATTCTTTTTAATGTCCATCTATCGATTTATTTTTCAATGAGGCTGGTGTCATATAAATTATCAGGTGTATTTGAAGTTAATAGTCTAAAACCTGCATCTATGGGTTTTTCACAACTCACTGGTCAACCAATTCCCATTATATCCCGACAAGTATGTGACAAATCTGTCATCGGTCGAAATTTTATTCCATGAAGAAGAGGTGCTTTCGCTTAGTTTCAATTTTTGATCATGGTATCTGAATATTTTATTGATTCAATTTTTCGACACATTGATAATTATTGAAGTTAAATGTTTAAAAACAATTAGTCGCTTAAGTTTGTGAACTGCTCAGTGTATTTCAATGAGCGCTGTTGACCGTTATTACAGATGACCTTAAAAGACGACATAACATCGATATTATGGTTCATCTAGGTTGTCCGTGGTTCAAGCCCACGGTTGAATATGTGGACGCTATTACTATTGCTACTGACTTGTTCCATGTGATTTCCTTCTTTATCAATCGGTCAATCTTGTGTATGTCAATATTTCCGTTGATTGCCGGTTCACCTGAATACCATGCCTCCAGAAGTTCTCTTGTCATTTTGATGTTTCCCCTGTCTAATATGATTTCCAACCAAAATGTCGCCATCGAATAAGTGTCCATAGATGTCTGTAAGCAATGACATGAGGCAGTGGATATCATGTCTATTCACGGCCAATTTATGCTCATGGATGTGAAGACGGAGAGGTACATTCAGATTGATCAATGCATTTTTCTCGCAGTCAATGCAATTTATCTTGTAGGTGGTTTCAATTTGTCTACTCTCACTGCTGAATCTTCTGCTTGGTATAGAGTAGAAAGGAATTTGCACCATCGGATATAAACAGAATAAGACGCCTATTCAGTGGATGACGTTCACCAGCGTAATCCACATTACGTCTGCATAAATCCCAGTGATTGGATGTAGAATATCAACCATGAAATAAAACATTTAATTTCGTTATTAGAATACATAGATTATCTGAAAACGATGTGATGTATTTGCGCTATACCTTTCCAACAATCTGATCACACATTTAATTGTCAGTTTGATACATATGAAAAAGTTAAATTAAACAAAGTGATAAAGATTTGGGAATGATTAACACAGCGTTTGGTGATCCAATCAAACAAGGATTAACAAGGTAGGCTAAGAGTAATAAAAAAAGTTTTTTCAATACACAAGGGTGTCTTATGTTTGTGAACAACTATTACCTCAGCGTATTTAAATGAGCACCCTTGACTGTTTTTATAGATGACATTAAAGGTTGAGTTGACGTTGATATTATGGTTCATCTCGATTAGATGTTTAGGTGTATTGGAAGTTGGTAGTCTGAAACTTTCATCTATGGGGCCTCCAGACTGTCTATTCAAAAAGAGTTTGTTAATACTCTTGTTTGATTGGATCAGGAAACGCTGTGTTAATCATTGCTAAATCCCTTTATTGTCACTTTGTTTAATTTAACATTTTCGTATGTATCGAATTGACACGTGAATGTGTGATCAGATTGTTCGAAATGTACAGTGGAAATACATCAAATCGTTTTTCAGATAATCTACGTCTTCTAATAACGAAAGTAAATGTTTCATTTCATGGTTGATATGCTACAATCGGTCACTGGAATTTATGCAGGCGCAATGCGGCTTACACTGCTGAACATCATCCACTGAATAGGCGTCTTATTCTGTTTATATCCGATGGTACAAAATCCTTTCTACTCTATAACAATCAGAAGATACAGCAGTGAGAGTAGACAAATTGAAACCACCTACAAGATAAATTGCGTTGACCGCGAGAAAAATACATTGGCCAATGTGAACGACACTCTCTTCGTCTTCACATCCATCAGCATAAATTGGCCGTGAATAGACATGATAACCACTGCCTCATGTCATTGCTAACAGACATCCATGGATACCAATTAGATTGCGACTATTTGGTTGGAAATCATATTAGACAGGGGAAACATCAAAATGAATAGAGAACTTCTGGAGGCATGGTATTCAGGTGAACCGGCAATCAACGGAAATATTGACATACACAAGATTGACCGATTGATAAAGAAGGAAATCACATGGAACAAAGATCAAATTTCAGATGGAATAAACAGTCATTAGCAGTACAAGTGTACTAGAGTGCAAGCAACTGCATAAAGACAGTCAGTCTCGTCCAAAATTACGAGAAGTGATGGCTAATGATCTCGTGGAGAATTTCGTGCCTCACTTTGAATTGAAGGATTCGTCAAGGAGGTTGTCCGACAAAACAAGAAATCCAGCTCATGAAACACAACGACAGCAAAATCGTCCAGCTGAGCTAAAGCTCTTCGCATTTAGATTCACCTGTAAAATAAGCACAGTGATCAAATATACATTCAATCACCGTATTCAATGCAGGTATACTTCAGATGTAATTCTTCTCGATGATTATAAAGCTTCCAGTTATCGCTAAGATCGACTGTCCACACTGACGTCAACATCTGACACTGATTTTCCATTTCCGACTGGAATGATTACGTCGACAATTCAAGCTGTTGTTTTGACTCATAATCTTGTTATTTTCGACCGTTCATTCAATGTTTAGCCTGCAGTGTTTCAGGAATATTCTGTATGCGTATTTCGCAGATATGTTTTTCGATTTGAGTGTAGACATCTCTCGACGAAATAGTATGAGTATTCATTCTTCTTTAAGACAGTGAGTATATATTTCTTTTCTGCCATCTCTCTTTTCTTCCTTACTGTAGTGCTACAGTATGTTTGAACTATTTTCAACAATGTCTGTATGCCTTTTCTTTTGCGAGTCATTGCAATATTTTTATTGCAGTTGCATGTTTGGACAATGTGTGTATACGGTGATATTCTGCATATTAGTGTGTCCCAATTTCCTATATTTTTCCTATTTGATCTCTGGATTAGCTGAGTTATTTTCAAGGTTTATGTAGTATCATGTTCAACTAATCTAGCTTGTTTCAGAATTTCATACTCCACTAGTCTGACTGGCGCCTTTCCACCAATTCGACCTATGCATTTGACATGGAAATCATGACAGCTCATTAGGTAAACCAAATTACCTTGTTTAAAGGGCTCTATAGGCCCTTAGGAATGTGAACGACATCATTTGTTTCCAAGTGAGCTTTCGGGTTTGAGGTGGGAAAGGTTCGAATGACACTTTCATTCCTACCTAGTTGAGGCCTCATGTCAGTTTTCGAAGGATCTGAGTGATGAATACAAGTAAAGTTTTGAATTCATGTAGTCCTGATTGATAATATCATGGCAATTCACACGTTTTGTTTTGTGAAATCTGTCATCAAACTTATAATGGTGTTTCACTGTGTGTGTGTGTGCGCAGTCAATCCCACGAACAAATTATTATGCAATCACATATTACCACAGGTATCCAGTTGTAAGCATAGGCATATTTGTAAGATTTCTCCAATTGATGTTCATTGACAAAGTGTTGGGTGGCATGGATTTTAATTGGTTACAGGTTTGGTGATGAATTGACATCAATAACAGAACCACTGGAAATCATCAACGAATACTGAACAACCACCTACTTCATCCTCATTGATTGCAACTCTTCAGCAGTATGCGCCCACCACTAGTATTTGATACCCTCACATTTCGTCGACGAAGCAAGCGAGCTTGCAGACCATTGAGCAACTACGATTCTGACCATCATCCAGAGCTCATGATCTTCAACTTCTATCAGTATACGATGCAAAAAGCACAACTGCCAGCCAGTGTCATCAGCGAGTAACTGATCTCTTACGTGACTTGGTGTAGGCGCTCATCATCCAGTTGGAAATTCACCTGATTCAAACCCTGGCGATGGGCGCGTACTGCCAACTATTGACGTCAATTCATCATCAAACCTGAAATGTTTACTTTTCTCATCACTTCACTAACTTCACTTCAAGTTTTCACTTACACCTTATCATGAATATTTGCATTGTTGTTTTGTCTATTTTAATCAACTAAATACAGATGGAAGCAAGTTTTGGCTACTTCAAGAAAGTGACAAACATTTAAGCTTTTCCTGGATTCCATTTAGTACTTTGGGTATAAAAGATATAGAACTGATATTATATAGCAGTTTCTATGGAAAGATTTCAACTGCACTTAGTGTGGATACAACGTCTTATTTATTCGAATTCGTTGGATACGCATGTGAGAATTCAACATTTACTGTCTCAGGGAGAACAGGAGATCGGTCGTCACCTACTTCAGGAGAACATACACTTTATTACAAAAGAGGTAAGTTAGTAGACATGGATGTCTGTTTTGCAGAGTAACATAGGAGAAGTCACGCCTACCACTTCACTAACTGCACATATTCGCACAAATCCACACATGGATACTGTATACATTTCGGTGAGTATATGTAATTCGATTTATCCATAAAGCTGCGATGTTTCACGTAAATTCGGTGTGCATCATTTCGAACGAAGCAAAGAATGTCAGTCAAAGCTCCACCTCCATCTCAACCCAAACAACCTCATCCACTTGGGAATCGCTTTTGACAGAGCATCATGGATCGAGGAGTAATTTGAAAACTACTTGATTACTAAGGCGTGCATTGCCCGAAGTCTTTTTCAGCCCCACTCAGGAGTTGGGTATATAACGATGTCACTTGTCGGGTGGTCCACAACGGGAAACTCAACGAAGCCTACATTCGAAGCGAATCCAGGAGTAAGAAAAGGCTATCAGCCTTTATCACCAGTAGGAAACCTATCGGTGGCGAACGGGATTGTTCATCACATTGTGGGTGGTGAGAAGAGAGGAGAACACTAGACCATTAAAAGAAGTCTAGAAGATCTAGTTTTCGCGTGTGGATGATAAATGTTTAGTGTCACACACAGTGAAACTCGAAGACCTGCAGATGATAACTAACAAACTGGTCGAAGAATCAGTTGGTGAATACAGAACTCCAGGTGGACATATAGAAGACGAAGATGATAGAGATTCCAAGTGATCAGCAACAACAACATTATCAGCAAAAACAACAAGAAGCACCAATCAGTATGAACAAAAGGAATTTGAAAGAGGATAGTCACATCCTCCACATATCTAGGGGGCTTTTTTTCAACCACAGGCGGTCGGAACGCATGAAGATGTGAAAGTCAGTCGGAATTGGAGAGGCGAGATACACCACTGTCAGTCTAAAATCAGTTTGGAAATCTCCTGCATTCCACAACAAAATCGTCGAGATTCAAAATCCGGAGACAAACGTCATGTCAGTCACTTCTTCTAAATGAGGGAGAAAGTTGACCCTGGAGTTATGAATAGCATTTTCAACAGCCTTTCGGAGACGCTTTTCGACAACTGCCTTCTCTCTGTCCATAAAGGTGATCCAATGTTCAGATAGAAAGAATCCGTAACAGGTATCTCTGGTGACAGGCCAACCAAGGAACTTTCGTTCCACAATATGTGGATGGAAATGGAGATGGATTGGCATTCGGTGAGGAGACGGTCGAATGACATCGCGCGCAATGTAGGTCATCGATAGAGTGAAACTCAAATCGGAAAGAACGACTGGGTCGTCGGTGCCAGGATGACATGAGGAAGGTTGTGTTGGGAAATGGAGATGGTAGAATATGGTCAATCGTGGATCTGATCGTTGAAATGAAAACGCCAGTGGATAGCCAGCAATGTCATCACATATTGAGTCTGTTCAACACGTCTTACACACTCATGTCTTCGTCTCAGGTTAGAATCACATTCCCTGCAGTGAGAGGGGGCAGAATTTCAATTCACTTACTGGGTAACTGACAGACTGACTGACAAATCTGGTCCTCGTAACTTGGAATTCTCGATTATGAGCGACAACTGTTATCCAGTTATTGAGACTTTATCAGACGATGTGTTTCATGTCAAATCAACTAATCTAAATTGTAACGAAACCTCATCACAGTGTCGAGTTCTACTCAAAGCCTGAGATATCTGATGTAACCCTTGGATGTAGTCGTCAGTGGTGAAGTGTGTCCCAAGATATAATCCATCGCTTTTCACTTGAGTTCCACTCGGTCACTTGCTTGGCATGTGATCGTCTGTCTTTCTTATCCGTCTTCCTAGTTGGCGTCAATGAATCAGAATGACTGCTCCGCACAGAAAGAGGTGTTTTAAGCTATGTTATACTTCTCTACAAGGATGCTCAGTTTATACAACATCACCAGTAGTGCTTACTAGCTAGCCAAATTGAAATGATCCAAACACCAGAGAGCTGAATCACGTGTCTGAGTTCGAGGTAACCAACGAGTTTTAAATGTTAATAAATGATAATTCGAAATACTAAATCATCAATTTCATTTCTCTCCAATTGTTTCATCAGTTCCGAGGATCAAACAAGTCAAACAGCTCTCCTGGGAGCCTCGAAATGTGAGATGGGAACAAGAATCCGCCTTCTGTGGGGAAGATGACGTTACAGTTGTCTTCAGTGGACAAGAGAATCAACCACTCGAAATGGTCATCGTACAGGGTGATGAGAAGAAGTATACAATGAGAACTACGGCGGAAAGTTGGTTGATCTTAACCAGCTCACATGGAAACAGATTCTCTCTACCGATGTTGAGTAGGCTACCTACACGTAATATTATTATACACATTATTATCTAAAATATTCATTATAATGAAAATAATAACCATTGAAGGCAGGAGTGTAATAACCACGTGGATATGAAATCAGACGCGATGAATAGAAATAAAAATATGATGTATCGTTTAGCAAGGATTTCATCGGTGCCAGAAATCCATCATCGAGTTGGAATTCATGAGCCACTGGAATGATTCTCAGTGACTTGATATTAAACAGGAGCGTCTATTTACCGGGAGCTTTTCTGTTTGAACACTGGTGGTATAGGCGTACTGCAGATTAGTTACAAACTACTAGGATGCAACAGACGGCTGTTCAGCGCTCCCTGTTACTTTTCCAGTGGCACTCTGACCGAAGTCAGTTGAGACGATGAGTTCCAGTAAAAGAACAAAACTGGCTTAGAAACATCACTCTATAGGAACAAGGATTTGTGAAGAAATGGGTATGAAAGCGAGAGTAAAATGTACAGCAGAACATGTTCCACACACGGAACGGATAAGACAGAAAATATGAAAGATGACGGGCGAATGAGGACCGGAATATGACAGAGGCGATAAATCTCACCTCAAGAAGAATGCTTGTAGATGGATTACTGAATTACTGACAGTATTGTGACTGGCATTATGCTGAGGCAACGGAAATCGCTCCCCTCGAAATATAACTGAGTCACTGTTGATGACGTGAATTCTGTCTTCATTTTAGAACACATAATCAGTGAAGATGTTGATGAGGAGGATTCCATTTCGACAGGTGAGTGTCAATACCTCCATTGAACATTGTTTTTGTAATGCAGACGAAAGATTGTTAGTATGTTGCTGGCTGTCTCGGTGTCCAGTTTCCATGCAGTAGACTCTTGAAGAAGAATCCGTAGTGTCGTGAATCAAGCGATAATTGTCAGCATAAAAAATCCATACCTGATGCCACAAAGTCGACACACCACTAACTGTGTCGAATCTCCATCGAAGTGCTTCCATTCTTCTGCTTCTTCTTTATGTTTTGTTTCATTCCTACACGTTTCCACTGAAGCACAGTGGTTCAAGTATGTGCTCCGAAATTTTAGTAGCTGTGGTGTGTATTTTTAAGGAGTGAAAGTGCTACGCCCATGCTCGAACTTCACTTCGTCTTCAATAACCTGAACGTAGACTTAGCGAGATTTACGGTTGCATCGGCCATGGATCGTACTCGAACTACATGCATTATCGCCAAGAATTTCACTGTAGCGCCACAGACGTGCGACAGCATGCACTTATGTCATTATTATTATTTTTGTTTTCATTCCGAGAGGAGCATAGGTCTGATGGTTTGTTTTCTCAAAATGTGGCCAATACACCTCCATTTCTATCTGCCTATTTGTGCACAATTGGTTTTAGCTGCATTGGTTCTTTAATTGCCAGACATCCCTGTTTCGGATGTTTTCTGGAAGGCCATCTGATCTTAACTAGTATTGAGCGAAGACTGCTATTGATGAAGGTCTGTAGTTTGTTCCAATCGCCTTTCGTGACGCATCGCGGCGCTAAGTCTCTGGTTCGAATAGCAAATAGCACTGACTTCACACTGGAGTTGAAAATCCACATCTTATTTTCAACTTCATACTGGATAAGGCTGTTGACATCCAAGCTGAATAGACACTGATGGAAGTTCACCTTGCTTTCTGATCCTCGAACGCTGATATCCTTATCAGTTCCGTCCGACTGTGGTTGAAACGATGCTTCCCAGGCTGATAGGTGGATAGGTGAAGTAGGTTTCCTCATTTCAAATTCCTTCCATGTATGCTGATCGTTGTCTGTTGTTGTTGCTGTTGGCCGAGGCTTACTCTAGATCACTTTCAGGTTGTTCCGGTCCTTTCTGACGCTGGTCTCTTCGCTGGTGTTGATTTTTATCTCCGCCTTTTTCTATATGGTTTCAGTGAACATGTCATTTGAAGCCTGATCCTTCAGTTTACGATTATCGAACTTGGCTTTTTGTCAATCTGCAGCTGCAGTTTCAGTGAAGGCTTTCAATTTGATTTGATTTGTTCCTTGTACGTGATAATGTTTTGAGACGAAGTTTGCTTCTCTTCTCACTTTTGTGTCTATTAAGCTGCATCTTCAATTCCTTGAGCAATATTCAGATGAAGTCGGATTGTTTTTATGTTCTTCCGTCCACTGTCACTAATGTAGCCTTGTGGATATCCTTGTGCTTCTTTACTCTGCCACCAATTACTAGTTCATTGAAGGCGCTAAAGTACACGAAGAAATCTCCGTTTACGCTCATCACTCCCAGAGCTTCTCTACACATGATGAGATCTCTTCCTGTGTTGTCTAGTCTGAGGTTGGCGCTCATGTATCCCTTAAGAATTTCAAAGTAACCGAATGGAGTACTGTCCATTACCGCCTGTAGCTGTGTGTAGAACTATTCTTTATTTTGCGTTGTTTGTGGGTGCATAGCATAGTATAATTATCACTTTCCTTCCTTTTGAGTTCAATCTGCCGGTCATTATCCGGGGTAAGATTGCTTCTGTTTGTATAAATTCATTCGTCGTTGTTGTTACAAGACTGAAGACACAGGCAAGGATATTCATTAAAATAAAAAGGACTGTGAATGATAGCTCATACGCATATACGCACAAAAGTATTGAATGAAATAAATCGAAAGTAAACAATCAACAGCAAACAGTGAAACAGAAAAAAATACACAAAAAACCCACATTCGACAGCGAATTAAAACAAAGCCAATCAGCGAGTGAGTCGTTGATTCAGCAGGCCATCGATCATCGAGTCATTGAATCCGATCAATGGAGGTAAGAGTGGAATTCACGTGAGGACAAGCAAGTATGACAGGATTGTCAGGAATTTTGAGGAGTATAGTGTGACGGTTGTGAATGAATATGTGAATGTTTGTCGATTCAGACGGACACGAAGAAGAGGAAGAGTAGAAGAAGTAGGAGAAGGAGAAGAAGTTGAGCGAACTGAAATGAATTAATGATTGTTAACGAGGTGATTGGTTTTCCTCCTTTTCAGAAGTGATGAGCAGAGAAGCGGTTGGAGAAGAGACTTCCAGTTCAACAGGTGAGTGGATGTCTCTACATAGTTGTCCCGTACATTTCTGTTGTCCATGAGACTGAAGAGGGTGAGTGTGTGTAGGTGAGTGACTGGCTGACTGGCTGGTTGGCTGGCTGACAGTGAGTCAGTGTGTCTGTCTCTCTGCATGTGTGTCTCTCTGTCTAATCGTTGGTCAGTGGATCTGTTCGTCTTTCTTTCGATCTGTCTGTCGGTCTGTCTCTCTGTCAGTCTCTCTGTCTGTCTATGTGTGTGTATGCCTGTCCTCTGTCTATCTGGTAGTCATGTGATAGGATCTAGGTGAATAAATTGCACTTTCAGTGAGCGTGTGTTGTTTCCGATCGACCAACAGACCGATGGACACACCAACCAGTTGACAGTCACCATTTCATTCCTCATTCTCATGACACACAGTCGCCTCTCAACTCACTGCGTCACATCTCCATCCAGTCGACCTACGAAAACACATCATCCACTCAACCGATATCACCACAAATGACACACTTCAATAAGACTATCCACATTCGTTGACACACGCACACACACAGTCGAAATCGCACACTCACACTCACCCAAACAACCACACAGACACCAATCACCGTCCAGGCGTCCACCTCACCATTTCCCACAACAACTCGTCAACAACACCCACAGTCTCTCTCTCTCTCTCACACACACACACGAATCTTCAGATTGTGTCCTATCGCCATCCAACGAACAGTCGACACCGAATCCTACCAATGCCAATCAGCGAGTGAGTCGTTGATTCAGCAGGCCATCGATCATCGAGTCATCGAATCCGATCAATGGAGGAAAGAGTGGAATTCACGTGAGGACAAGCAAGTATGACAGGATTGTCAGGAATTTTGAGGAGTATAGTGTGACGGTTGTGAATGAATATGTGAATGTTTGTCGATTCAGACGGACACGAAGAAGAGGAAGAGTAGAAGAAGTAGGAGAAGGAGAAGAAGTTGAGCGAACTGAAATGAATTAATGATTGTTAACGAGGTGATTGGTTTTCCTCCTTTTCAGAAGTGATGAGCAGAGAAGCGGTTGGAGAAGAGACTTCCAGTTCAACAGGTGAGTGGATGTCTCTACATAGTTGTCCCGTACATTTCTGTTGTCCATGAGACTGAAGAGGGTGAGTGTGTGTAGGTGAGTGACTGGCTGACTGGCTGGTTGGCTGGCTGACAGTGAGTCAGTGTGTCTGTCTCTATGTCTAATCGTTGGTCAGTGGATCTGTTCGTCTTTCTTTCGATCTGTCTGTCGGTCTGTCTCTCTGTCAGTCTCTCTGTCTGTCTATGTGTGTGTATGCCTGTCCTCTGTCCATCTGGTAGTCATGTGATAGGATCTAGGTGAATAAATTGCACTTTCAGTGAGCGTGTGTTGTTTCCGATCGACCAACAGACCGATGGACACACCAACCAGTTGACAGTCACCATTTCATTCCTCATTCTCATGACACACAGTCGCCTCTCAACTCACTGCGTCACATCTCCATCCAGTCGACCTACGAAAACACATCATCCACTCAACCGATATCACCACAAATGACACACTTCAATAAGACTATCCACATTCGTTGACACACGCACACACACAGTCGAAATCGCACACTCACACTCACCCATACAACCACACAGACACCAATCACCGTCCAGGCGTCCACCTCACCATTTCCCACAACAACTCGTCAACAACACCCACAGTCTCTCTCTCTCTCACACACACACACACGAATCTTCAGATTGTGTCCTATCGCCATCCAACGAACAGTCGACACCGAATCCTACCAATGCCAATCAGCGAGTGAGTCGTTGATTCAGCAGGCCATCGATCATCGAGTCATTGAATCCGATCAATGGAGGAAAGAGTGGAATTCACGTGAGGACAAGCAAGTATGACAGGATTGTCAGGAATTTTGAGGAGTATAGTGTGACGGTTGTGAATGAATATGTGAATGTTTGTCGATTCAGACGGACACGAAGAAGAGGAAGAGTAGAAGAAGTAGGAGAAGGAGAAGAAGTTGAGCGAACTGAAATGAATTAATGATTGTTAACGAGGTGATCGGTTTTTGTTATAACTGTAGGGAATTGAATGAAGACGTTGTCACGTCGTTCTGTCTGCGCCTGAACTTATCTGCCTATCTGCTTGTCGTACCTTCCGATTTAGTAAAGCACGCAAATATCAAAAGACAAAGGCTGGACTGTGACTGTGTATTGAAGTGCAACAACGACAAAGAAAGTCATGGTATTTATACATTTTACAACAATATGGACAGCTAACAGCATTTGAAATAATTGATCTTATTAGCCAATAACAAAGTGCGTGAGAGATGATAATATACCATATGTGCGAGATTGACAGTCAAGAACAAAATGTGTGGGAATGATAATATACCATATATGCAAGATTAACAGTCACTACCAAAATGTGTGAGAATGATAATATACCATATATACAAGATTAACAGTCACTACCAAAATGTGTGAGAATGATAATATACCATATATACAAGATTAACAGTCAATACCAAAATATGTGAGATCCTATCAATTTTCCTCTTTTTCAGATGTGATGAGCAGTGAAGCGGTTGGAGAAGAGACTTCCAGTTCAACAGGTGAGTGGATGTCTCTACATAGTTGTCCCGTACATTTCTGTTGTCCATGAGACTGAAGAGGGTGAGTGTGTGTAGGTGAGTGACTGGCTGACTGGCTGGTTGGCTGGCTGACAGTGAGTCAGTGTGTCTGTCTCTCTGCATGTGTGTCTCTCTGTCTAATCGTTGGTCAGTGGATCTGTTCGTCTTTCTTTCGATCTGTCTGTCGGTCTGTCTCTCTGTCAGTCTCTCTGTCTGTCTATGTGTGTGTATGCCTGTCCTCTGTCTATCTGGTAGTCATGTGATAGGATCTAGGTGAATAAATTGCACTTTCAGTGAGCGTGTGTTGTTTCCGATCGACCAACAGACCGATGGACACACCAACCAGTTGACAGTCACCATTTCATTCCTCATTCTCATGACACACAGTCGCCTCTCAACTCACTGCGTCACATCTCCATCCAGTCGACCTACGAAAACACATCATCCACTCAACCGATATCACCACAAATGACACACTTCAATAAGACTATCCACATTCGTTGACACACGCACACACACAGTCGAAATCGCACACTCACACTCACCCATACAACCACACACACCTACCAATCACGCTGATGTCGTTAACATCACAATTTCCTTCAAGATGTTGCAGCAAATCATTTATCCTTCTGTATATTAATATTTGGTATTTCAGACATTATGACTTCTGTCATGTTCCTGTTACTTTCCTTATCAGCCCCGCGCAAAACGATTTGCACTTTATTGTTCACATTCACACGTGCCTCACATCTTGCTGGAATTTTTCTTCGCGATTTCCTAGAATGCGCCACCCTTCATCATAGTAGTGATGCTTATTTTTAATGATTTCCCTTTTAGTTTCGTATGGAACATAGGGCCTCGAGGTTTTGGCTTGAATTTTTTGTAGCAGTGTTTATTTTACAGGATGAGTTTACCTGCCTCTTGCCCAACTTTTCCTCTTTACCAGCATTACTTATAGGTTAGCTAGGTAAAGAAGTGCGTCATCCGGGTTCGAACCCCGGACCATGTGCATGGTCCTCTTATTAATAGCCTCCAATACTTTCAGTCAGTTTGGGGAAAAAAGATACAAAATACTCTTTGAAATTATTTCTTCTCCTTGTTTCTGGGCATTAGCTAGTCTAGTGTCGTAGTATGACACATTCGAAGCATTGGCCATTCATGGCGCTTACTGGAAGTGCCATTTTGACAGCGAAAGTAATTCTAACAGTTGAAGACAGGAGACTTGTCAAACGGATGTTTATTTAGAATTTGATATCACTGTTTTGGGGAATTGTGAACATATCTTGAAACCACCACTTGCTTAGGTCTTCTGTGTTATTCAAATTCTGGCCTCCATGTTGTATTTCTTTGTGTTCCTTTCACGTCCCTCATGTATCTCCTCAACGCTGAATCATTTTTTCTTCTCTGATATCAAATATGTCTTCTTGTTATTTGATGGTTTTATGCCCATGGACGTCTATTTATAAACTATTGTCGAATCTATCGAAAGCCTACGCCGAACTGATCTTGATCAACTCGTTCTACCTGTGTTATTGTCATAAGTTGTCGTCACTACATGATAGTTTCTGCTATTTTTCCGCAATTGGATATATCAGGTATTTAGGCTGATAGAGTTCATGTCTGGTTAGGTTCCCTAGTTGGTCGATTGTTTTGTTGGTTGTTTGGTAGATTCGTGAAGATGCCACCTTGATTACACTTTCACTAGGAGTCACCCATACGTATTCAACATGTACCTGTGTTAATTGTTCTTTTCATTCATTATAGTAACGGTCTTGCCAGATGGAATTTACGGAGAATATAAACTGGCCTATTTAGCTAAAAATGAAAATGACAGTAAGTTATCCATGGTATCTGAATATTTTATTGATCTGCTTTTTTGACCCATTGAAAATCATTGAATGCTTTTATTGAAATGGAATGTTTTAAAACAATTAGTCTCTTTTTACATAAACTTAGATAGTGTTATTAGAATACGCAGATTATCTGAAAAACGATGTGATGTATCTGCGCTATACATTTCGAACAATCTGATCACACATTTACTTGTCAAGTCGATGCATACGAAAAAGTTAAAGTAAACAAATTGACGAAAAAAGGATTTCGGAATGATTAACACGGCCTTTGGTGATTCAATCAACCAAGAGTAATAACAAACTGTTTTTGAATAGACAGTGGGGAGGGGCCTACGTTTATGAACAGCGATAGGCTCAACGTATTTCAATGAACACCGTTGACCGTTTTGAAACATAACCTTAAAGGATGAGTTAACGTCGATATTATGGTTCATCTCGATTTGATGTTTAGCTATAGACGTAGTCTGACACTTGCATTTATGGGTATCTCACAATTTACCATTAAACCAATTCCCATTATATCCTGATAAGTATGTGACAAATTTTGTGATCGGTTGAACTTTTATTCCATGAAAAGGAGGTGCTATCACTAAGTCTCAATTTTTCTATCCCTTTAAACAATATTTCAGACTTAGTAATTGATTCTCAGTTTAGAAAATCTGTATGATCAGTTGACTTCTCTAACTCCTCCCTTGACATATGACCAAAGTTGGTTGAAAGTTAAATTTGTAGATGTAGCATGCAAATGGCGTAATTCAAGTCGTAAACGGACAAACACTTTAACATCAACTCATTTTAAGGTCAGCCTTAAAGGAATTACGTAATAGATCCGATTTAGTTATTTTGAAACCTGACAAAGGATCTGGTGTAGTTGTGATGAACAGAAGCGATTTCAAAAGAAAAATGTTATCCATCCATAATGAGTAAAGCAAATTTGTAGCCGATGTTCCTCCTGACGATTTCAGAAAAATGGAAGGAAAAGTAACTACTCATTTAGTAAAACTTCGTGGCATGGACGTTACCAAAAAACAGGAGTTTCAGGATTTCATCATGAGCTGACATTAGTTAGAGAACCATTGGAAAACCTGGGAGTACTGGACAGCTGTTTCGTCCTAGTTTGGGACTCTTCATCAGTACGCACACACCGGGATATGCGACGATCATGAAGATGCGACTCGTCTATTGAACAGACTTAATTATGTACAGAATCATATCAGTCTTATATGCGAGGAAGAATGTTGCAACCAGCTTGTATATTTAGACACACATCTGAGTCGAAGAGATGATAGTTCAATAAGACGATCAATCTACAGAAAGATCACTTGGACAGGGCAGTATCATAATTTTCACAGTTTCTGTCCATTACAGTATAACAGAGGCTTGGTGAAATGTCTATTCAAGAGGATTCACCGTATATGCACGGCTGGTGTTATAGACAATGGAAACGAAATATTGATGCATACTCTTGTTGAAAACGGGTAACCTTTAACGAATCTTTTAAACAGGTGTTGAAGTCAATTAGCCTCTTAACCTACAATCTTTACCATTCCTGATAAAAAATGTATTCATCAAATTACCACATGTCGAGGAAATCAGCAGTAGGAGCCGAGCTTGTGATTGTCGAAATAGCTAAAAATATGCTCCACTGGAAACCTCAAAACTGCACAAGTGAATATGACACTTCCCCAAATATTTACCATTTTTCGTGTGTGTGTGTGGTCACACATATATAGAGAGGAGTAATCGGGCTATGCATATGAGGGTGGCAGAGCATATCCCAAAATGGTTAGAAAAACAGATGAATTGTTACAAGCCAATAGATGCAGGTGTCAGACTACCAACGTCGTCTATAGCTAAACATCTAATCGAGATGAACCATGGGATTGCTGATTACTCATCCTTCAAGGTCATCTATAAAATCGGTCAATGATGCTCATTGAAATAGGCTGAGGCTATAGATGTTCGCATTCTTAGGCCCTCCTTGTCTATTCAAAAACAGTTTGTTATTACTGAAAGCCTACCTCGGTAATCCTTATTTGATTGGATCACCAAACGCTGTGCTAATCATTCCTAAATCCTATTTTTGTCATTTTGTTTAATTTAACTTTTTCATATGTATCGACTTGACAAGTAAATGTGTGATCGGATTGTTCGAAATGTATAGCGCAATTAGATCACATCGTTTTCCAGATGATCTCCGTCTTCTTATAACGAAATGTAAGGTTTTTTTTTCATAGTTGGTATGCTTCAACCAGTCCCTGGGTATTACGCAGGCCCAATGTGGATTGCACTGCTTAACATCATCCACTTAATAGGCATCTTATTATGTTTACATCTGATGGTACAAACTCCTTTCTACATTATAACAACCAGAAGATTCAGCAGTGAGAGTAGACAAATTGAAACCACCAATAAGATAAATTGCGTTGACTGCGAGAAAAGCACATTGGCCAATGTGAATGTACCCCTTTTCGTCTTCACATCCATGAGCATAAATTTGCCGTGAATAGACACAGTAGCCACTGCCTCATGCCATTACTTACAGACATCCATGGACACCAATTCGATTGCGACTTTCCGGTTGGAAATCATTTTAGACAGCGGAAACACCAAAATGACCAGAGAATTTCTGGAGGCATGATATTCACGTGAATTGGCAATCAACAGACATATTGACATAGACAAGAGTTACCGATTCATAAAGAAGGAAATCATATGGAACAAAGATCAAATTTCAGACAGAATAAACAATTTGTTGTAATACAATTATGCTAGAGTGCAAGCAACTTCATGAAGACAGTCAGTCTCGTTCAAGGTAACGAGGGGACATGAATAACGATCTCGTGGAGAATTTAGAATCTCACTTCTGATTGATGTCGTCTCGTAACCCTGGACGAGATTGACTGTCTTCATGCACTTGCTTGCACTCTAGTACATTTCTATTGCTACTGATTTGTTCCATGTAATGGACAGAAACTGTGAAAATTTGGGTAGTGCCCTGTCCAAGTGGTCTTTCTGTAGATTGATCGTCTTATTGAACCATTATCTCTTCGACTCAGATGTATGTCTTAAAATACAAGCTGGTTGCGACTTTCTTCCTCGCATGTAAACTAATATGATTCTGTACAGAATTAAGTCTGTTCAATAGACGAGTCGCATTGAGGATGTTGTCCGAAAAGACAAGGTATCCAGCTCAGAGAACACAACGACAGCGGAATCATTCAGCTGAGCTAGAGTTCTCCACGTTTACATTCGCCTGTAAAATAAGCACAGTGATCAAAAATATACATTTGATCACCGTTTATTGTGCAGGTATACTTCGAAGGTTACTCTTCGTGATTACTGTCAAGCTTTCTGTTGTCACGGAGACGGATTGCCTACAATGACGTTGACATTTGACAGTGATTTCCCAATCGCGTTTCGAATGATTAGTTCAAGAATTCAAGCTGTCAATTTGACTCATAATCTTGTTATTTTCAACCGTTCATTCAGTGTTTAGCCTGCAGTGTTTCAGGAATATTCTGTATGCGTATTTCGTAGATGTATATTTTGATTTGAGTGTAGACATCTCTCGATGAAATAGTATGAGTATTCATTCTTCTTTAAGACAGTGAGTATATATTTCTTTTCCGCTCTTTCTCTTTTCTTCCTCACTGGAGTGCTACAGTATGTTTGAGCTATTTTAAGCAATTTCTGTATGCCGATTCTTTTGTGAGTTATTGCATTATTGTTATTGTAGTTGCGTGTTTGATCAGTGTGTGGGTACGGTGATACTCTCCATATTAGTGTGTCCCAATTTCCTATATTTGCTCTCTGGATTAACTGAGTTTTTTTCCAGGTTTATGTAGTATCACGTCAACTAATCTAACTTGTTTCCGACTGTCATACTCCGCTAGTCTGACTGACGCCTTTCCACCAATTCTACCTATGCGTTCGACGTGGGAATCATGACAGCTCATTAGGTAAATTAAATCACCCTTTTTAAAGGGTCATATAGGTCCTTGGGTTTGCGAACGGCATCATTGGTTTCTAAGTGAGTTGTCAAGTGTTAAGTGTGAAAAGTTCGAATGACACTATCATTCCTTCCTTGTCGAGATCCCCATGTCAGTTTTCGAAGGATCTGAGTGATGAATACAACTAAAGTTTTGAATTAGTGTAGTCCTGATTGATATTACCATGGCAATTCACACGTTCTGTTTTGTGAAATCTGTCATCAAACTTATATTGGTGTTTCACTGTGTGTGTGTGTGTGCAGTTAATCCCACGAACAAATTATTATGCCATCATATATATCCACAGTTATCCAGTTGTAAACATAGGCATATTTGCAAGATTTCTCCAATCGATGTTCATTCATAAAGTGTTGAGTGGCATGGATTTTAATTGGTTACAGGTTTGGTGATGAATTGACGTCAATTACAGAACCACTGGAAATCATTAACGAATACTGAACAACCACCTACTTCATCCTCATTGATTGCAACTCTTCAGCAGTATGCGCCCATCACAAGTATTTGATACCCTCCCATTCCGTCGACGAAGCAAGTGAGCTTGCAGACCATTGAGCCACTACGATTCTGACCATCATCCAGAGCTCATGATTTTCAAATTCCATCATTAAACGATGCAAATAGCACAACCGCCAGCCAGTGTCATCAGCGAGTAACTGATCTCCTACGTGACTTGATGTGGGCGCTCATCATCCAGTCGGAAATTCACCTGATTCAAACCCTGGTGATGGGTGAGTACTGCCTACTATTGACGTCAACTCATCATCAAACCTGAAATGTTCACTTTTCTCATCACTTCACTAACTTGACCTGAAGTTTCCACTTACATCTTATTATGAATATTTGCATTGTTGTTTTGTCTATTTTAATCAACTAAATACAGATGGAAGCAAGTTTTGGCTACTTCAAGAAAGCGACGATTATTTTTGGCTTTCTTGGATTCCATTTAGTACTTTGAGTATTAAAGATATAGAACTGGTATTATATAGCAGTTTCTATGGAAAGATTTCAACTGCACTTAGTGTGGATACAACGTCTTATTTATTCGAATTCGTTGGATACGCATGTGAGAATTCAACATTTACTGTCTCAGGGAGAACAGAAGATCGGTCGTCACCTACTTCAGGAGAACATACACTTTATTACAAAAGAGGTAAGTTAGTAGACATGGATGTCTGTTTTGCAGAGTAAAATGGGAGAAGTCACGCCTACCACTTCACTAACTGCACATATGAACTCACATACACACTGGATACTGTATACATTTCATTGAGTATATGTAATTCGATTTATCCATACAGCTCAGACTTTTCACGAAAAGTCGGTGTGCATCATTTTGAGCGAAGCATGGAATGTGAGTCAAACCTCAACCTCCATCTCTACCTGAACAACTTCATCCACTTCGGAATCGTTTTCAACAGTTCATCATTGATCGAGGAGTAATTTTGAAAACTACTTGATTACTATGGCGAGCACTGCCCCAAGTAATTATCAACCTCACTCAGCAGTTGGGGATATAACGATGTCACTTGTCGGGTGATCCACAACGGAAAACTCAACGAAGCCTACATTCAAAGTGAATCCAGGAAAACGAAAAGGCTATCAGCCTTTATCACCAGTAGGAAACCTATCGGTGGCGGACTGGGTTGTTCATCAGATTGTGGGTAGTGATAAGAGGGGAGAACACTTGACCAATAAGAGAAATAAGAAAAGACCTGGATTTCGCGTGTGGATGATAAATGTTTAATGTCCCACACAGTGAAACACGAAGACCTGCAGGTGACAACCAACAAACTGGCTGAAGAACAGGTGGTGAATACAGAATTCCAGTTGGACATTCAGAAGATGAAGGTGATAGAGATACCAAGTGATCAACAGCAACAACAGCGTCAGCGAAAACAACAAGAAACAACAATCGGTATGAACAGGAGGAATTCGAAAGAGGACAATCACTTCCTCCATTTATCTAGGAGGCTGTTTTCAACCACACGCGGTCAGAACGAGCGAAGATGTGAAACTCAGTCAGAACTGGAAAGGCGAGATACACCATTGTCAGTCTGATATCACTTTGGAAATCTCATGCACTTCACAATAAAAATAACGAGATTCGGAATCTTCCCACAATGTGAGGCCATTCACTTCTTCTAAATGAGTGAGAAACTTGACACTTGATTCACGAATGGCATTTCCAACAGCCTTTTGCAGACGCTTTTCGACAGCTGCTGTCAATGCGTCCATAATGAAGATCCAATGTTCAGACAGAAAGAATTGTACCTGGAAACTTTAGGAACAGACTAACCAAGGACCTTTCATTCTGCAAAATGTTGACGAAAATGGAGATGGATTGGCATTCGATGAGGAGACGGTGGAATGACATCGGGCGCAATGTAGGCCATCGTTCGAGTGGGACTCTAATTGGTAACGACAACTGGGTCGTCGGTGCCAGGATGATTTGAGGAATATCGTGTGGGGCGGTGGAGATGATTAGTTATGAGCAATTGTGAGCCCACCTGAAGAGGACAACATACAGTGAGACAATGTGGAGGTATATTGTTCAAGGGGTCTGTTCTACTCAGAATCTAAAGGAACAACAATAATATGAATGGTAAATAATGTGCGTCATTCAGTCGATTACATGTTTTCCCAGTAAGGAGGAATTCGATGTTTTCAGTGTGTTGATGATGCCCTATGCAGATTTCGGTTCCAAACGCATATAATACTTCTTTATAAAAATGCTCAGTTTTTACCATCCACAAAACTTACACCACCGGTGATGCTTACTAGGTAGCCAAATTGAAATGATCCAAACACCACACAGCTGAATCACGCGTCTGAGCTCAAACCTATCGGTAGTGTACTTTGTGTGATTCAGCTAAGGGAGTAGAATGAGTTGAGGACACCTGTTACCTGGCTTGCTGGCTGGCTGGCTGGCTAGCTAGATAGCTAGCTACTCGAGGGAACTGGTGATTTAAAGAAATATCTCATGATGTCCTACCTTACACGCTAATATGAATTTTAATTAGAGAGATTAATTCGCCTAAGCGACCACTTCGAAAAGAAAAATTAGACCTCTGACATCTCGTTATTATCTCCACTGCCAACTGTCATGCCATCATGTTAAAAAACAATTTATTAGTCGAAATACTAAATCACAAATATCATTTCTCTTCAATTGTTTCATCAGTTCCAAGGATCGAAAACGTCCAACTGCAGTCTGGAAAGCTTCGAAATGTGACATGGGAACAAGAGACTCCCTTCTGTGAGGAAGATGACGTTACAGTTATCTTCAGTGGAGAAGGGAATCAACCACTTGAAATGATCATCTTGCAGGGTGATGAGAAGAAGTATTCACTGAGAAGTAGAGCCGAAAACCACTTGATCTTTACTAACTCACATGGAAATAGATTCTCTCTACCGACTTTGGGTAAGCTACTTACAAATATTATGTAGAGTGTTATTTAAATTATTCGTAATAACGCGAATTATTGAAAGAGACAGTGTAATCAATACTTGAATATGAATTCGTACGCCATGAAAAGAAATGAAGATGTGAGGTGTTGGTTTGCAGGATTTGATCGATGACAGGATTTCATCAACGAGTTGGAATTCATGAGCCACAATAAGGCGTCCAGTGGCTTTATTTTCTACAAGACCGTCTCGTAACCGGAAGGTCTGGGTTTCTAGCACTGGTGGTTTGGGAGAACTGCAGATTAGTTTCAAACAACGAAAAGCACCACAGTTTCCTGTGCAGTACTTCCTGTTGCTTTATCAATGGTTCTCTGGCCTAATTCAATTCAGACGTTGTAATCCTGTAAGCGAACAAAAATGCTTTAGAAACACCAGTCGAAATGAACAGAAATCATCAGAGAAATCGGTATGAAAGCGGGAGGAAAATGTAAAGCGGGTGCATGATACTCTAAACAGAAGCACAATTCACTCACTCAGTATCATCAAACATCACACAGATTCACGCATTATTAGACGTTGAACTATATACAAACACACGCACACCCATATCGTCGTCCGCCTTGAAGTAGGACGTATTCAACCAACTCACATTTACCTGGTCACACGACAACTTATGACAACAACACCATTGAGCTAAAGACACAAACCATTTTTTATGAAATATTGAGACATTCAATCAGATGGTTGGTGAAAATCCTCGATGTCACTGGAGGGAATCGTCAAACTAAAATGTACGAAAATTTCAGGAGCGTCAACATTTGACAGTCAATTCATAAATGAATCATTGAATGCAACGAAAAAATTGACGATTTGATACGGATAAAAACAGAGTCCCACCCAAAAAGCCAATCATATATAATACATGAATAAATAAAAATGACATGGAGAAAATGTTAAGTGTGAAGGTCGTGAACAAACGAAAAAATACAAGGAATAAAATTCAACCAAAGAGAGATGTTCCCAAAATAAATGAAGTCAATTGAAATTAGTAGCGACAGAGTAGCTAAGTGGATGGCTTCATGTGGTATCACAGTGTGACTGCCTCCACAACTGTCGGTCTCTCTGTTTATCTGTCTGACTCACCATCTGTCTGTCTGTCCCACCGCCTGTCAGTATGCCTATCGGAATCTCTGTCTTAGAGCCATGTGTTACACAGTAGACAGGGTTAGTGAATGTGATGACTGTTAAAGACCAATACACCGATTGAAAAGTATACATTATTATTCTCATTACTGTTGAAAAACAGTAGACACAAAAACCAATGCAAAAGATTTCCATCCAATTAAAATAAAACACACAATCCACGCAATGAATATCAACAAAAATTAAGAACAGGGATGTGAATAATCAATTCGGACAAAAAGTCAAACACTTATTTTAGTGGAGGCGAACATTGAACTTTTGTTTATTGGAACTGGTAGCTATTCGCGGGTAACTCAAAGGCGTGAATGCTTCAATCGTGTAGAAATTGTAAGAAGACGAAAGAATACGAATAAGAGTACATTATATTTATTGCAAACATTTCTTTGTCGACATAACTCGATATGGAATTTAACTGTTGGAAAATATATTTCATTATCTAAAGTCCCTGCAGTAGGAAGTTAAATTTCACTATCATTCAACAAAGATACTGATTCAGAGGTTCTTAACAGAAACAGGAAATTGAGGTCAAAGTACACGAAAAAAAATAGATCAGTGAGTGAATGCTTGCAAATTCACACGGATAAGCACAAGTTCACGGAAATCAAATTAATGATTGTTAACGAGGTGATTTCTGTCTCCATTTCAGAACACATAACCACTGAAGCGGTCACAGAAGAGACTTCCAGTTCGACAGGTGAGTGAGTGTCTATACATACTTGTCGGCGACATTTCTGTTGTCCATCAGACTGAAGAGCTTCAGCGTTGCTGGCTGTGTCTCTCTCTCTCTATCTGTCAGGCAGTCCGACTGCCTGTCCGACTGTCTGGTAGTCATGTGTTAGAGTCTAGGTGAATGACACGCAGTCTCACAGACTGTGTGCCTCTCTTCTTTTCGCGAACGAACAACCGACTGACACACCGACCAACTGACACTCACACTTTCATTCCTCATGACACAGTCGACACGCCACTCACTGCCTCACATCTCCATCCAATCCACCTACAAAGCCACATCATACACTCACCGAATATCACCACAACACAACTCACATGCATATCACTGTCCACAGTCCATCACGCACACACGCACACACACAAACATATTCGAAATATTTCAAGGCATCCGTCCACCTCACCCTTTATCACAAGAATCCGTCAACAACACTCACACGCACATCCTCAGATAGTATCCTCTCACCGTCCAACACGAAGTCGACACCGAATCCTAGCAAAGCCAATCAGCGAGTGCGTCGTTGATTCAGTAAGCCAGCTTGTCGACCATCGAGTCATTGAACCCGATCGATGGTGGATGTTGTCGTTTTCACGTAAGGACTGGAAAGTAGCACTGGATTGTGAAGAATGTATATGAGTGTGGTGTGACTATAGCGAATGGATATGTGAGTGAATGCTTGCAAATTCACACGGATAATCACAAGTCCGCTGAAATCAAATTATTGATTGATAACGAGGTGATTTCTGTCTCATTTCAGAACACATAACCACTGAAGCGGTCACAGAAGAGACTTCCAGTTCGACAGGTGAGTGAGTGTCTTTACATACTTGTCGGCGACATTTGTGTTCTCTATCTCAAATAAGAGGTTTTTAGTTGCTTTTTCGCTTCCTCTCTCTGGCTGTATGGTTTGCATTTTCTTTTCATCCTTCTCTCTCTTTATTGCTGTCTTTCTCTTCCGCGAACTATCTGTCTTTTTTCGGTTTGTCTTTCACTCTTTGGTTTTCTTTTGTTAGAGTCCAGGTAAATGTCTTTCAGGGGATGTGAATATGTTCTGTTTGGGATGTAGAAACTACTGACACACCTACTCGCTAACTCTCAATTGAGCGAGTTCACATTTTCTAGCTATTTAAAGTCTCAAATATGAGCACACACAGACAGGTGTTTATCCAATTTCCTGTCAGAGGCCGATTTCCTGATTAGAGAAATCAATCACACCAACGTTTTGTTCCCATAAGTGTATATGCTCCTCAGCACAGTTAACGAAACCTGCCCGACTCTCCAACCATCAACACGTTAATCACCCTGTAACTCAATCAGATCTCTGGTGGAAACACTTAATTTCACCATCAGTTTATAGATAAAACTGGTCTCTTTTTCTCTCTCTCTCTCTTTCAGGATACCCAACCATCCAAGAAAATCGATCTGGGGCTTCCATTTCGACAGGTGAATACCTTAATTTCTTATAATGCTCTTGTTGAATATTTGTCATCTTTAAGTTTGTGTTCTTTTCACTTTCTTTATTTGTGTGTTACTTGTTTAATTTTGTCCATTTGAACAATGTGGCTTTGCACTGAGTATTCCGAACAACGCGTTGCTTAGTCATTCAATCATCCCCCCACACGATCAGCATGCCATTGAATGCGTCAAATCTCCATCTGGTCTTCTAAAATTGTTGATGTATTCCCCGACTCAGTATCACGAATAACATAGGTTATCTCCTGTTTCCGCCTACACACTTAGGTTGCGATTTCTGTGTGTGTCAGCGTTACGCTTCCCTGGCAGCGTGTGTACAGTAGTTCAGCATCTCTTGGTTATTCCTTCTACTCAAGTGTTTAGAACCATTGTCATAGCCATCCTAGGCTATCTAATTACTTCATAGGGTAGAATAATATTTCAGATGTCACGTTCAGAGACTGATCTACCAAATCCTGTGGCCCATACAGACACTGCACGTGACTAGTCCAACCCATTGCAATGTCCTACAGCTTGCTGTTTGATTTATCAACATCACAATATTCACAACCGAAATATCGTAACGATAGACTCCGTTCAGTCTCATAGACTGAGTCGATTATTCAAGTATGAGGATATGGAAAGCTGACGTGAGATATTCTTCAAAGTGTCCGTCAGTATAGTAACATTACTAGCGGCAAATGTGTGGAATTGAAGATAGTTAGATGTGAAGATGTAAGAGATGAGTGGCCAGGTGGTATGGAATTCCTGATGACAACTAATAGCATTCACGACTGTGAAGAAGACTACTCAACAATTTGTTAAAATATCCACGTAATAAGGAATCTCCTTATACGAACAAACAATTGAAAATTACTATTTACTGGACTAGATGCTCATCTGGTCTGGTTGAAACAAGGTGATCAGTCAATAAACTGTGGGGTAGATCATCGGCCTGAGAACTCAAAATTAGAGAGTATACATCCCCAGTTCGAGACCTGCTCGTTAACCTACTTCAACCTGGTCAACTGTGTATTGCCATCAGTCTCCAGAAAAAAATGCGCAGCTTGTAGCCTGAGACATGAATCGCCTACTCCACCTTATTCACTTTGAGTAAACACACCACTAGAGAAGGTGTATATTGGTGGTTAGATTGTTTGAGAGTTGGACGTATTCACAACTCCTAATATTCGCCTAATTTCCAAAGAATCCATTTCTAAATACTGTTTCTCTCTGTTTCCCTCTTGTTTCTTCTAGGCATTGTGGCATTGGTTGTAGTCGTCTCAGCCTGTCTGATAATTATCCTTTTACTTATTCTAAGATACCTGTAATCTCATGGGTAATTACGCTGCTTTCATTTGTACAATTCGATAACTCCATATACATTTGCTTTTTTTCGTTAATAAAGTTATCGCCATCATCACTGATTGTTCTGTCGTCGTGAGTGAGTGTAAGTGAAAATGAGCTGGATGGAAATCCATTCGCTATTTTGTCATCATAAATCGCGTTCAGTAACAGGCAATTCGGGGTATATACGGACCTGATCACTAAAGAATAACATCAGTACTGAGATTATTCAGCTATCATCGTTCAACTCAGCTAAACGTGAAGAGGAAGACAGAGCAAGATCGAAGACATTGCCATGGTAAAGGAAATGTGGATGTGAATTCTAGAATGTCGTCATCAAATGAGACAAACGTTCAGCTGACGACAAATCGTAGAAAAATAGGAGAGCACCAAAAACCAATGCATTATATTCGTGAGCATCACAGAGATTGACAGATATACAAAGAGACATCCAGGCAGATAGGCAGATAGATAGATGGAAAGATAAATGGATAGATACGTTATTCGTAGGTTAGTGAGGTAGATAGATAGTTAGCTATCTGACTAGTCAAATGAATAGTTTTATAGTTAGGTAGAATGACAGAAGGCTCTTTATTTCAAACTAAGTTGTGTGGTGAGAAATGTAATTCGTATTACCCATCATTCAGAAGAATAATATTAATAAAATTCTCCCTGATTGAAAACGCCGTTATTTTCCGGATTTGATTTCCGACACTCATTCATCCAAACAAATTTACTGATACACCAGACTAAATCAAATGGAATAATTATTAGGTTCCATGGTGAGTATTAAATATTGTGTCTATGATACAATGCTTCAAGCCTGTGTTAATATTCTTCAAGTAAAATTCGGAACCTTTGTGATCACCTCTTGAACGATTAAATTCTGGGTGCAGACACCATTTCTATGATTGGAGTTGATTCCAAGAATTGACGATTCGGTGGGGAGACAATGACTCTAAAGAGAGATAGTCCCCTGATAGATTTCACACTCACCTGCTATTTCCTTTGAGTTTTTTTGACCTGATTAAAATGAAGAGAGAAGATATAATTGTGAACACCACGATGAGATCCTCTCTTTGTCTCTTGTATGATGAGTAGAAGAGAGATGAACTTTCAAGTCACTTCTCATATGACAAATTGGTCATAGTATGAGCCACGCCTTCGGTAGCTTTTTGTGTGATCTAAGCATACATGACTGACAGTTGATATAAGAGCTGGCTGTGTGCAGTTTTTTCATCTTGACTTCATCAGAGATATATATGATAGAGTCAGTATATCTCTGTTGATTCTAGTGAGTGCTTTGCGTATCGCCCATAATGATCTTAAACCCCGAGCTGCCACTAAGCGACAGGAGACTGTAGTTATAAGTCATGACTCATGATGACGTCTTGGTTGATATGGGTGTGAAGGGATGGCGGTGTTATTCCCTCTAGTTCGTGTAATCTTTCACTTGTATGTCCAATGCCTATGACTACGTTGATATTCAGCATCCATTGTTTGAACGAATAGAGCCGTTTGTTGAGATCTCCTTGTAACGGAAGCATGTTATTGCCATCACTAAGCTTCTTCCATATTTTTAGTGGCCAGCACAGAGTGCTGAAAATAAACTGTTGATACCAGGTACTTCAATGACATGCAGAACAAATGCGAGGATGACGAATTCGGTATCTTGTGATGTACTGTCACGAACCATTGGGTAAGAAATGAATTTTCAGTTGATTCTGGCTCTCTGTCTCGTAGCTACAAGGGTGAGGTCAAATCATCATATCCCAAATCTCAGAGCACTAGAACAACCAGTCAGAATTCAGATGCTGAAAAGTCACGTAACCGTTGAAAAATGTAATAAAAAACGTTGAAAACACGATAGAAAAGTGGAGATTTCTCCAAATTTTTGCAGTGATAATGCTAACAGAAACTGTACCATACCTCATGCATGTAATAATCCAGGTGGCTGTGATTCATAGTACACTGACACCTATTGGCCTTCTTGATCCTTCTCCTCAACATTCACTAAAATTCTTAGAGAGAATTAATGTTGGTGCGCGTGGTCGGATATACAAGATCACAGGAGTGTTTGAGACATAGGACATCGTACAAAGAGAGTTTAGGCTTGGAGAAGAGGCTACCTGTGGAATGCATAAAACACTCCACCGAAAATCACAAACGTATTCTGTCTTATGGTATGAATTACACCAGTAGGAGTATTTATTTCACACAAGGTTGTATTGCTTTATTTTCATAGTCGCTCTATAGACATTAGAGTCTTCCTCACTCCAGGTAATCCCTTATTGACACATTGGTTAAATGCTCGATTTTCACGGAGCTGATTAACCAACTCCTTAGACGTCCTTATGATTTCTATTTGAGAAAACCTTCTGAAACGTCCTATGCACCGAACTGCTCCTTCGAGGTCAGCTTTGACAGAATATTACTGGGGCTATGATACTTTGAATTCACTCTTGTGAGGAATTTCTCGAAACGGTTTCGCAGGTCGCGACCGATTTCAAAAGATTTCAATTTCGCTGGCGGTCTACTGTGAAGTGATCTATTTAAAGCTGGAGTTAACTAAACAGGGGAAAGTGTTTGGTTCATGCCGGTGCGATTCACCGCATGTTGTTTACCGCTATGAAGTTTTCTTCCGAATTTATGGGGAACAAAATGAGCGGTTCTTTCGGAAGATTTCAAGGAAAATGTGTTACTGAAAAGAAAAGAGATTTCCAACATTCAGATTTCAGCTTCATATTTTCTGGTTGAGGATGGAAGGCTCGAAGTCTATGTTGTTCGATTTCTGGTAGATTCCTCCGCTTGTTCAAACCCTTCATGAATAAATCAGTTAAAGGCACTGACAACACTTCTTCCAGGAGTCAGTCCTAAGAGTTTATGACTTGGTGTGAGGATCAGTAGTTGACAGCGAATTTGTTCCTCCCTGACTTTTGATCTCTCCGATATGTCCTCAGGAGTGTCGCGAAATGATGGGAAGGAAAAAAGGAAAAAGGTCAGGCCCGTAGTCTTTGTTTAAAATTTTAAACATCATGATAAAATTTGTTGCCTGTCCATGGTTTGATGAGGAGAAGAGATTTCAACTGTCCAGCCCATCGTCGTATGATGAGTTGTTCACACCAAGAAACATGAGGGCTGGCTTCCTGCGAACCTTTTCCAGAACTCATGAGTCTCGCTTCAGATAAGGACTGGCTTCCTGTTTGAAGATTTCAAATATTGACCCAATCATAGATGTGCATAAGGAAGTGAACATATCTCTGGTGATTCCGCTGTAGGTTCTGTGTACTGCCCATAATGATCTAAACCTGCAAGTGGCCACCGCGCAACAGTGTGCTGAGCTGACATTTGCATGTCTTATGCCCGTGGCTGTTCATATATCTATGAGTGGAATATAGGGCATGTGTCCATTTATTTCTATTTCTCCAGTGGTCTTTAGTTGGCCGAACAGTTGCCTATAGTATCTGATCACCGACTCTGATGGTCTAATCCTTGTCACCCTCAAATCCACACGCAACTAATCGCTCCCCACTCGTATTCCGTAAGAGATTCAGCTTGATGCGAGATATCAGTATGCGGTCTTTCCTGCATGTGACCAATCCATCTGCATTTTCTTCTCCAAATTTTTGAGCAATGTGTTCTTGACTAGTTCCCTGTCAGATTTTCCGTTTGACAATTCTTTCTGGTTGCCCAATTCATCTTCATTAGGGAGCAAAGGCGTTTTTTGATAAAAATCCGTAAAATGTCGGAAAAGGATTTCTTGACCCGCAGTGCACGTTTCTGGTAGACACATGCACAGAAGAACTGGCTTAGCAGTGGTGTTGAAATTCGAATTTTGTTCTGTCTGTTGAGTGCAGAAGATTTCCAAACTGATTTCAGAGTGATGAAGGTTTTGTTTTGTCTTTCCGATCCCCTCTGACTTCGACATATTCATCCGTTCCAGTCGCAGATGAAACAATGCTGGCTGGATAAGCGAAGGAAGTGTCCTCCTATTAGAAAGAACAGTATAGAAGCCTTGCAAACAACAAATGCTATAAAGAGAAAGGTGGATGGCGTGTGATAATGAATATATAGAACGGTAGACGTATAGTCTGGGGAGAATAATGAAAGCGATTGACTAAATCGATGACAAGGATATATGAAGGATTACAAGAGCCTGTGGTCATGACGTCGGCGGCATGTTAGCTGCATATCATCAGGTGTGGACGTTTTATGTAGCTGAACTCTGCCACGTTACAGACAATCAGACAGTCAATTTGCCATACATACAGTCATCAGTACGTTAGTGGAAATCAGTAGGTCTGTCAAAATTGGGTCCTCTTCGAAATCTTCTAGACTGCTTATTTCTTTTTAAACAGAGATGGAAATCAGGTCATCAGTAGCAATGGGTGTTAGTGACATCATTATTCCAATAGTAACAACGCACTCCGGCATTCACATATACAACTTAAATCGTTACATCGAGCATCAGCATTCTTCACAAACCAGTGATACTTGCTTGTCCTCATGTGAATTCGACTATTTCCACCATCGATAGGATTCAATGACTTGATGATGTTGGTTAGCTTACTGAATCAACCAGTCACTCACTGATTGGCATTGTTAGCATTTGGTGTCAATTGTGCGTTGGTTGGTGAAAGGATTCTATCTGGAGATGTGTTCTAGATTTGTTGACGAATTCTCGTGAGAAATGGTGAGGTGGACGCGTCAACGAATATTTATGTGTATGCGAATATACGTTTGAATCAGTGTGCTTTGTGGTGACACTGAGTGAATGAAGGATGTGTTTTTGTAGGACAACTCAACGGAGACTTGACACAGAAAATGGTGCGTTGACTGAGGTCGATTGTTTGTTTACCCTTTTGATAACAGGTTTTTTACATAATATGGCAAAGCTACCTTGGAAACTTCTTTCGCCACAATATTCTACATTCTCTAATGATCAGGCAGAATAAGGAAAGACGTATTTAAACATAAGCTTCAGACAACATATATGATGTAGCATTCCTTGACGTCATACAAAATAGTTACGCCGGCGATCGAACAGTGATAAAACAAAATGTATTCTTCTGGGAATTTTTGATATTATCCACATGAAACGACATTGACGTGTGTATTTGTAATATTCTTTGCAGGGGGCATGGTTTCATTGAATGCGTGTACCGCTCCACTAGATATCATTTTATTTCTTGTTAATTGTGTTATTTCGAAATGGTGCCACCTGCTTTATCCGGTAGATACTAGAGCGTCTGAATGAATAGAGTAAAGTATAACAGCATGAATCCATGGAAATTCAATGACATGTGTAATTTTTGAATTTACTGCCTTCATCATCCCTAACGTTTCGCAGATATGAGTATCGATTCAGATTTTCTCAAGGAAATGAATCCAGTGTAAGGCGATTCAAGAGAATAATAGCACTGATAATCCGTAAATCAGCAACAGTTTTCATTCCGAATTTCCACCTGAAAAGCTTTCAAAAAATGTCTTGTCATTAAACCACTGAAACAGCGGACCAAGGTGCTACAATTTTCAGGTAAGCGCAGTAAAACCACTCGGCCACAAGGAGGGAGCCAGTGAGCCAGCTCCTGATATTATACAAGAAATGTTATTAAAAAGACGGAAGCAGTGAGGAAAATTTTCCTGTCGACGAAATCATCCAGTAAGCAAGACATTCTTGTATTTATGAAAAATGTGTATGAGAAATTTCTGGAATTATTTCCGGTCAAAGATGAAACTGATAAATATTGACAGTATTATTAGAAGACGAAGATTATCCGAAAAACTATGTGATGTATTTGCGCTATACATTTTGAACAATCTGATCAAACAGTTACTTGTCAAGTCAATATATGTATATGGAAAAGTTAAATTAGGCAAAGTGACATAAAGGAATTATGAATAATTCACACAACGTTTGCTAATCCAATCAAACAAGGATTACCAAGGTAGGCTAAGACTAATAACAAACTGTTTTTGAATACACAGGAGGGGGGAGCTTACGTTTATGAACAGCTGTTGCCTAAGTGTATTTCAATGACCACCCTTGACCGTTTTTATAGACGATCTTAAAGAATGAGTTGACGTCGATATTATGGCTCATCTTGATTAGATGTTTGCCTGTAGACGAAGTTGGTAGTCTGACGCCTGCATCCATTGGCTTTTACCATTCATTTGCATTTCTAACCATTTTGGGATAGGCTCTCTCACCCTCACATGCAAAGCGCGATTAATCCTCCCTATGTATATGTGTCCACACACACACACACAGAGATTAGTAAATAGTGTGGGATGTGACAGAATCACTTGTTCACTTTTGAGGTTTGCACTGGAGCCTATTCTCAGCTTTCTCGACAATTAAAAGCTGGCCTGAATCACATTTTTCAGATAACCTCCGTCTTCTAATAACGCCATCATCATTTATAAAATGGACTAATTGTTTGAAATTTTTGAAACTAATAAAACTAAAACGTGTAATAATCAGGGATGATCAGGCAGAAATGACATAATAAGATCATAAATGCAGAAAAACTTGACTGTTTCTGAAATCATGGATTAGCGATGTAGTAATAACACAATAGGTGAGAAGTTCGGGTAAGCAAAACAAATCTAGTAGTGCAGATAAGAAATAAAAAGGTAAGATTAACATCAACAAACAGGAAGGTTGAATGAGAAAAGCAACTCGATATTCCTTACTGATTTGACTGACTTTACATGACGCCCATGAAAGAAACAACAGTTGGAGGTATTTCTTTTGAATACATAATGTGTGCACTAGCTTTTTGATCACTAGTGACTCAACTATTGTCAGATGGCTTGATTTCACTTTCTTTGATAGTTTTCAGTAGATAACATCTTCTCAAACATGCTCACACCTAAAATATTGGCAAAGATATATCGATGACACTTTCGCTACACTCAAACGACACTTACACAGTTTATTCTTTGGAGAACTGCCTTACACTTTTCTCATCATATAAAATACGTCCCGGCGAATTAAGGCATTGCCGAGTTTTTGTACTTGGTCATCCGACCGTAAAGTCTTCGATAGCTGTTTCTACTTGTACCCGATGAGATGCAAAGAGAGTATTGTGCATGAAGACGAGGCTCAGGGTGTGAGAAGACGCTTTTTACTAACTTTTGGCATGAGTCAACGTGTCTACCTGCCATAGTAATAAAGAGTTGTTTGATTGACATCACACTCCCCTTCTGACAGCTTTTAGTGCCCTGCGCAGTCTTAAAAGTATTTCTTAAGTGGCACAGGAAAGAGTAACAAGTATGGAGCATTAATGAAGTATAAGGAGAATACAAGAATCAACAAAGTGCTACAGTGAAGACGTAGTGATACCAGATTGTCTTACTTAGAATGATAAATGAAAGATGCTTCTAGTCACTGACATGATGTGGGAAGTCCAGGTAAGTTGATCAAAGGAAATACAAAGTCCATGGTATCTAGCACATTCGATCTAGTTTCAAATTCTCTGCCATCTGTGGTAGTGGAAACATGTGAACTACCCAGTTCACGTAAGTCACACACGCTTACATCTGAAAGTGAATTTAACAGCCCGACTGATATTTGGAGGGATTAAGCTGAAGACGATTTGACGAATACCACTTACTAGAGTGTTCAGTAAAGAGAAAAAATAATGGATATTTTATTACATGTATGTTTAGGAAATAGCGAATTCCTCCGAGTAATTAAACTTTGGATCATCACACCTCATCAACCCAAGGTATCAGTAGTCTAGATTCTTCGCAGGTGAACACACACTTTTCATAATGTATGAAACGAGGAGAAAGAAGAAGAAATATCAAGTATAACTGAAATCCTCAGGGAAAAATAACACAATCAACACCGACATAATTTATAGTCTGAAACAGATCCCGAAGACATGGACGCTAAACTGTTGTCACTCCATATATATCAGAAACTTCAGGCGATATCATTTGAGTAATATTCAGTTAACACAACGTCCGAGTTTCCATTGGATTCTCAATCCCTCTGTGCTTAGAAAATAAAATGTTTGGAATGCGATTCTATATTCATTAGAAGAACCTCTCCAGAGAGAAATCAGAAGAGAAGAAGACTAAAGAACTGCTTTTACTCGACCACTGAGAAATCTGGCTGAAGCAGAAGAGCTTGAGAAAGCATCATCCATAGATCTATCTATACGCTATAGAATCAGGCGACAAAATTCATTTTGACAGTATACAAATCTAAAACAATCAGCTCCTTTTATCAATTTAGGCAAAGCAATGAGATGTTATTTGTCTGAACCGTGTATTTACACAACAAAATCCGAATAATCTGACCACACTTGGACTTGTCATAGGAATATATATTAAATGAATAAAGAGTCAAAAGGTGAGAAAATAAAATTGCCTCAAGTTAAAAGGATATATTGAAGGTCAAAATTACAATGAAGATCATTAAATCAAGTAACAGAGTCCGTTAGAACCTATTTTGGCCGATATCTATGTGTCGAACATTAACAGTTAGAAAGTTGTGTGTGAGTAGCTTGATATGATTGTGAGCAATAAATTGTGCTCAGAACGTCATCAGTAAATATTACTGTATAACACTTTTAGAATTCATCAAAATACAATTTCACTCAAAATGGAATTATACTCTACCACCACAGTGTACAAGATCTATTCTCCTATCACTGAGACACCTGGGTTTGTTATCTTCACCAATTGACCAACTTGACAACAACGAAAAATCACCTCATACTGATGAATGATGATTAAGTTGTTATATATATGCGGTGAGATTGTGTAAATTCTGGTTTAATAATACTTCTTTGATAAGGCTATTTGCAACATCAAATAGGGAAAGGTCAGTGAAACAGCAGTTATCGAAAACTTCCAAATTCCACAAACGATCTCTCTCAAAATCTATGAAGCAGTAGATAGACAAGAGATCAAGTGATGATCCATCAGAAAGAGAAGGAACCAAATGATGAAAATAACCGTCAAAATGAAAGCAAAAGAATTCTTACTAGATTGCAGCTTGTGGTTTTGAATTTGTTCCAGGAATTCCAGGAAGGCCAAGTGTGGTTAGATTACTTCGTGAATAATAAATGAATGAATTGTAAGACATTTGTACGTATGGAAGGGTACCTAATGATCGGAAGAAAGGCTACCCAGTCAAACTACGAGAGAAATGGCAATCTGGCCTCTGTAAGGACTGGCTGTCTTCTTAATGTGAAACACTATGCTAAATCACATCATCTGTGAGAGACTAAACGATCCACTGCATGCACATATCTGACCAGAAAATATTCATTCAGGAAAAGCAAATCATCTCAGGATCAAATAGCAGATCTATGTAACATCAGACAGAGTATCGAATGGCAGTCAGACATGCGTCTGAAAAATCAGGTGATGAAGACAGAACTCCAGATGACCACAGAACTTCATTAGAACGTCTACACTTCGTCAAGTTCCTTAAAGTCCACCTTAACTGGCTCCATCACTCTTCTCATACTTGCATCTCTTGCTCACACGAGCTCCCCTATGTCACCTTCAGGCACCTTACTCGTCACTCCACACTCAGGGTTCACACAATAGTGCGCTTGGCACGCGACACCACTCGACGGTCTCCTCAGACAACGTCGAATCCATCGCCATTTTATTCGGGATATTTGATGAGAGATATTTTCTCTGTTGGTTTGTTCCCAGAGTTTTGTAGCGCTAATTCTTTCTATCCAGCCATCCGTCCTTCAATATGGAGACCAACAAGGCAGCCGCTGATAAGAATCGACAGCTTGCTGTTGGAAATGACTGACTTCACATTTGTGCTGACATTCAGAATCTCATTCCTCATGTTGAGGAGTTCAGAAGATTTTCCAACTAATTTCAGAGTGATGGATGTTTGTGTTGTTTTATCCAGCCTGTCTGAATTTGACATATTCATCCTTATTGCCCCCTGTCAATGGAATAATGCTTCTATAGTGGTGAACATAGTTATCTCTTTCAATTTCCTTCCATTCAAACTAATTGGTGTTTCTTGTTGTTGCCGAAGCTTTTGCTGCTATTGATCATGGGAAATCTTCATCACCTCAATCATCTCTTTGTTCATCTGGACTTCTGTGTTCATCACATTCTTCTTCTTGCTACGTTTCAATTCATGGATAATCCTCATCCAGGCATTCATGAAAACAAAACACGTGGATCAGCGAAGAGTCTCTTCTCGCCGGCGAATTCATTTTCTTAGCTGTACAATCGCAAATATATATACGTGTTGTTTTTTATGTATGTGTACATTAAGTTTGTCAAACAAAATTACAATTGGTTAAGGTTATTTTAACTAAACAGGTGAAGGTTGGTAATACAATTCAAGAAAACTAAGTGTTAATAAAACCAGGATAGTAACAAAGGTGATGAGTTGTCACAAACAGTTGTTAAAAGACGTTGTGCATTAATAACAAAATTATGCTGTCCTTCGACATTGAGTCACTTTTCACCTGTTTAGTTAAAATAACCTTAACCAATTGTAATTTTGTTTGACAAACTTAATGTACACATACATACAAAACAACACGTATATATATTTGCGACTGTACAGCTAAGAAAATGAATTCACCGCCGAAAAGAGACTCTTCGCTGATCTACGTGTTTTGTTTTATCCTGCTTCTTCAGCACGTTTTTGATTCCTGCCTGTAAGTCTTTGAGTTTCGCTGTATGACATTTGATATAAATCGTCTGCAAAATCCAGATTTTTGCTCTTTGCTGTAAAAAAATGGTTAGTCACCGAATTCCAGGTACGACAATTTCACTGACGTTCAAATACTCATGATATGAGTCTGTTAATCGTTAGTTTTTTTCTACTATTTCTTATAAATCGCCTACTTCACTCACATATGAGCTAAAGGAATTGCGTCAAAGTTATTAGAATGACGATTTTATCTCCTACACAACTTAACATGGTAGAAATCCTTTATGATTTATGCACAGCGAAACGTATACACACAGCTGTATATATACAATATTCTGTAATGTCTCATTTGAACTGAAGTGAAGAGCCTAACACGATGATTAACAGTAAAAAGCTGTGAATTTCTTACAAAAGAAATTAGGGACGACAATCGAAAGATTATTAAAACCACACTTTGAATGAAGCGAAATATCTGAAAACGATACCATATTAAACATTCAGTATAATGTTTAACAGTAATGGGTGCATGAATAAGTTATATACAGCTAGTAACTATAAGACTATAAGAAAATAATTATTATACATCTAACTGATTAATCATTCTTCGGGTAAGTTAAACTTCAAAGGTATATGTAGACGTGACTAAGATTTAGTGAATACATATTTTACTACTTACTAGTGATAAGTAGTACAATGTAAGCACAAAAGAAGGAATGACAAGGTGGGAATAGTAAAGGAATTAACGCAAACTAACGCATTTACCTTACATATCTGTCAATCTAGCTATATCAGTCCACTGTATGACTCCTATCCCAGATGATTCATATCAAATGTCACATGAAAGTGAAGACCTACAGGCACAAAGGAACACACTGGCAGGAGAGTCACAGAAAATTCGAATTCAGGTGACCCTAAGAAAGAAAAGATGTGATGACTATACCTAAGCAACGACAAACATCAGTCTTCGTCAGTGGTAGAAATCTGAAGGAATTGACTTCTTCCATTTATCTGGGGAACATCGTTTCAGCTACAAAGGGTGAGGGCATTAAGGAGGAAGATGTAGCCAGCATTTTAAAAAGAAGACAGACGTTCATCACTCTGAAATCAATTTTGAAATCTTCTGAACTCCTCGACATAAGCGACGGATTCGCAATTTCGAACACTGATGTCAAATGATTTCTTCTATATGGGTCAGAAACGTGACGCGTCAGTCATGAAACGCACTTCGAGCAGACAGCTACAGACTCTTATCAATATATGGCTTTGCCGGCTCCATACAAGATATCAGATGCCTGATCGGGAAGCACATGTAATAAGGAACTCTGGCAACAAAATAACCTGAGATATTTTACTCAACAAAGACGGAGGTGGAAAATTGGAGATGAAGTTACCACTTGAGTGGTATTACGCGCCAGAAAGGTCGTTAGGAGAAAAAGCAAAAATAGAAAGAGATGAGTTAGACGTTTTTCGGTGAGTGGAATGGCGGTGAAACAGGCTTAGACGTGATAATGTGGTCAAAAGCTTGTCATACTTGCTCGTCCTCACGTGAATTCCACTGTTTCCATCATCCATCGGATTCTATGACTTCATGATCGATTGTCTCACTGAATAAACGACTCACTCGCTGATTAGCATTGCTAAGATTCGGTGTCGACCGTGCGTTGGACGGTGGGAGGATTCTATCTGAAGATGCGTGTATGTTTAAGCCTGTGAGTTGGTGACGAATTCTTGTGAGAAATGGTGAGGTGGACGCCTGGACGGTGATTGATGCATGTTTGGTTGTGTGTGTCAATGAATGTTGACAGTCATATGCAGGTGTGTTATTTGTTGTGATATCGATCGAGTGGATGATGCGTTTTGGTAGGTCAACTGGATGGAGAAGTGACGCAGTGAGGTGCAAGTCGACTGTGTATCATGAGGAAGGAAACTGTGACTGTCATTCGGTTGGTGGTTGCCTCGGTCTATCGGTTGATCTCAAACAACAATTGACCACTGAAACTGCAATTTCGTTCACACAGATCCTATGACACGACTACCAGGTAGACTGAGGAACGACAGAATGTCAGCCAGGCCGATCTTTAGATTTGAGACCTGCGAACACTATTTCAAACAACTAGGTTCCTATCGGGGAAGAGATCAGCACAAATTTAGCCAGTGAAAGATGACAATGGAAAGTCAATCACCAGAGAAGTGGAGAAATGGAAACACTGGGCCGAACATTTCAAAAGACTTCTTAGTCGACCAACTCCTACAATGCGCCAAACAATACCAGCAGCGAAAGTAGAATTACCAGGTTACATCGACCCTTCGATGAGAACAAAAATCCTGGGGGGGGGGGCAATAAAGATGCTAAAATTTGATTAATCAGAAAAGGTACACCAATTTTTCACATAAGCATTGGAAATGCATGCCGAGACATCAGCGCACTTAATTACGCCACTACTGCAGAAGGTTGGGAAAGAGTGCAAGGTACCCGAGGATTGGAAGGAAGTCTACGTATTCAAAGTGTCAAAGAAGGCAGATTGGCATTATTTCCCTGTACACCCCACACAATTTGGACGATCCCTGGTGATATATATATATAATATCCCTCAAACTGCAAGACATGCAAGTGGGAAGTGACAAGTAGGCATAACAAGATACGACTTCAAGTGAACATAGTGAAAGCACAGATGATGAGGTTTTCGGCCAACAGACAACAATCAGCATAAGTGGGAGGAATCTGAGAGAAGCAACCTCCTTCATTTATCTACCTGGGAAGCTTCGTTTCAACTACAGGCGGACGGAACTGATGAGGATGTGAAAGTTCCTTTATCGGAAAGCGAATAAAGCTTCCATAACTCTCAATTCAGTGTGGAGAACAACAGACCCACTCAGCATGGAAATGAAAATAAAATGTAGATTTTCAAATCAAGTGTGAGGTAAGTGCTACGTGCTTTACAAATACAGACCGGGTAGAAATCATCCGCAACAGGTATCTCTGGCAATGAACGAACCAACGCGGCAGGAACTGATTGTGCAACAAATATGCAGGAATAAATGGAATTGGACTGGCTATATTTTTGAGAACACAAGCAAGCAGCCCTGTGCTCCTCTAGGTATTAAACGAAACAATAATATTAATACGATGAGTGTATGATGTCGTATGTAGGTGGTGCTATAGTCAAGTCCACTGCATGAAACCTCTTCACCAACATCTTCACTGATTGTGTTCTGAAAGGGAGACAGAACGCAAGTCGTCAACAGTGATTTATTTATATTTCGAGGAGAGAGGGGTCCATAGCCTTAGCCTCCTTCCAACCACAATACTGTCAGTAAATCACAAGTCTAGATCCAAGCATTTCGAGAAATTATATCATTAAAACGAGTAATGCAGTGAAGAAAATTTACCAATCATCATCTAGACAGCTGTACATTCGTGTTATTCTAGAAATCGTGTGTGCTAAAGTTCCAGAATTATCTCCGGTAAAAGACGAAATTAATAAAACTACACCGTTTGATAACCAGGGAATGATCAGGTAGAAAAGACACAACAAGATCATAATTACTGAAAAACTTGACTGTTTGTGCAATCAAGGATTAAGGATGAAGCACTAACACAATAGGTGAGACGTTCGGGTGAGCAAAACAAATCTGGTCATGCAGATAGGGATTAAAAATGCGAGCGTAACAGGAATAAACATGGCGGTTGGGTAAGAAAGGTCATTAGTTATTCATTATTGATGAGAGTGACTTCTCATGAAGATCATGGTGGTGACAACAGTTGGAAGTATTTCTTTTGAATAAATAACGTGGATTTCTAGTGACTCAGCTATGCTCAGATGCCTTGATTTCTCTCCCTTCGATAAGTTTGAGAATATATATTGTCTTCTCGAACATTCTCACATCTGGTAGATTGGATCAGATATATCGATGCTGCTTTCGTTGTGCTGAAACGACACCTACACAGTTCATTCTTGGAGAAACTGAACAATTAGTCTTCCAGAATTCGGTTTATTTTGGAAGTAGAAACAGACTTCCGTGAATTATATTTTCTAGAAATAATAATAATAATCAATATAACAGCTTTACTCCAGACAGTCCTTTTACTACAAATATGAAATTTTCAGCATGTGGTAGAGTGACACATCCAGCATTCTCATTACAAGGATAGTGATTAAAACAGGCCATTTACTACGATAATCTTTATCAACAATAAAATGAATTTTAAATTAAATTGAGTGAGAATATTCACGACAACATAACAATGAAAACCTAAAATGGGGCCTTCTCCAATAATTCGATCATATGCTGCCTTACACGTTTCCCAACACTTAAAATATGTCGCTGTCAAATAAGGTTATGTACAATTATCATATTAGACCATCTGATCATAAAGTCTTTCCTGGTTGATTCTAGTTCCACCCTACGAGATAAATGTAAGGAGAGAGTTGTGTTTGGAGGGGATGCTCAGAGTTTGACAAGTTGATATTAACTAATTTCGTCTATCTGTCCATCGACGATACCCCCAATAATCCTACTGACGGATTATAGTACGCTTCAAAATGCAAAATTCGATCTTTCCATGACGCCACCATTTTACGACACATATAAAAGCATTGTCTTAACATTCCGTTGAAATTTCAAATTTTGATCTTAAATGTTCTGTAGTGTAGATTTTCAAAGCTTTTTCAGATGGTTGAAGGTGTAAAATGCCTTCACGTTTTTGAATGACTTTAAAATAGTCATCTATTCTGACTGCCTGTGACTGAAACAAGACCACCCGGAGAAGTGGAGGAAGTGACTAACCTCTTTCAAAATTCTCGGTTCATACTGATTGGTGTTTCTTGTTGTTTACTGTTAGACACTGTGTATCTTAATGAACTCTGTCTCCTTTATGTTCACCTGGAAATCTGTCTTCGCCACCTGATTCCCCAATCATTTTGTTGGTTTTTTTTACCTGTGAGTCTTCGATTTTGTTTGAGATCAGACGTAGATCGTCTGCGAAATCCTGATTTTCTCGAATTTTCATTTTTTTCTTCTTGCCTTTAAAAAATGAAGGCTAGTCAATGGTTCCATGGTACTCCAATTTCAACGATGTTTAAATGGTCATGAGATGAGTAGTTGATTGTGTAGATTCTTCTAATATTTCATATAGACAGCCTAGCTTACCAACAAGGAAATGTTTAGTTAACTGACATTTGTGCTTTACGTTGTGCGTCAAAATTATTCGAATGAAGACTACATCTCGTAAACAACTTAACATGTTTGAATGTGACATTTGTACTGAGGTGAAGAGCTTGACACGATGATTTACAGTTAAAAAACTGGAAATTTCTTCCGAAAGAAATCCTAGACGATAATCAAACGATTATGAAAACCAAACATTGAGTGACGCGTAAAATCTGAAAATACAAGATGTCTACAATACGGTGCTATATAAAACAAAAATTTTAATATACACACCTCAACTGTGAGGTGTCTGTGGCTGAATGCTGTTTAAAATAGCGCAGTCAATTTTGCATGAATAAGTAAAAACAGCGGAGCCGTGTCAAAGGCGATCCACGTGTCATTAGAAACGGCGCGCCAATGCCTGACAGAAAACAAACAGATGGGAAGAAACAGTGTTCAACAGTAAAAGATATATGAGTAAAGCATGTTCAGCGAGTAACGTTCGACTATAAGAAAATAATTATCATACATCTAATAGAATAATCATTCATCGGTTGAGTTGAACTCAAGAGGCACATGAAGATGTGGCTAAGATTTAATGAATACGTTCTTAACTACTCACTACTGATAGGTAGTGTAACTGTGAACACGAAAGAATGAATGACAAGGGAGAAATAGTAAAGGAATTAACACTATCTAACGCATTTACGTTACATATCTGTCAATCTAGTGGTATCAATCCTCTGTATGATCTTTATTACAGACGATTCATATCAAATATCGAATGAACGTGAAGACGAACAGGCAGAAAGGAACACACTGGCAGGAGAGGTAGAGAATATTCGAAATAAGGTGACCATAAAAAGGAAGAATGTAACGACGATATCTAACAAACAAACAATTAGCATGGGTCACTGTTAACGGTAGAAATCTGAAGACATTCAGCTCTCCAATTCATTCCAGCAGCATCGTTTCAACTAAGGGTGACAATAAAGAAGAAGATGGATGCTCCAGCCAGCCAGGGTTGGAACGTGAATAGAGAACTTCATCACTCTGAAATCAGTTTGCAAATATCCTGAACTCCATAAAAATAAGAGAGGAGATTCGTATTTTTAACTCAAATGTCAAATGGGTTCTTCTGTATGGGTTAAAAACTTGACGCGTCAGTCATGAAAGTCACTTACAGCAGCCATCTGCAGATGTATATCAACATATTGCTTTATTGGTCTCGTAATGGATTTTAGATTGCTGATGAGAAACCAAAGGTCAGAAAGAACTCTGGCGACAGACTAACCTGGAATATATCATCCTACAAAGATAAAGGAATAAAATTGGATCTGTGATAAGTATAAGCTGGTGTGGGCTCAGACCACTATCTCGTACAAGGAACAATCCAAATCAAACTAAAAGCTTTCAGAGAAGGAGGAGCTGAAGACAGACCGCAAGCCAAGTCAACACTCAAAAACTGAAGGACCAGGCTACAAAGGACATCTTCATTGCAAGCATAAGGGACAAAGCCGAGACACAAATCAACACTAGCGAAGAGGTCGGCGTCAAAAAGCACCGGGACAACTTGAAAACGGTGTGGAGTAAAACCTGCATGGAAGTTCTGGGCAGGAGGATAAGGTATGACAAATAGTGGCTCACTAGGGACACTTGGAAACTAATAGAAGAGAGAAAGATGTTGAGACAAAAAAATTATCCAGTGCACCGACGAGCAACAAAAACAGGAGTTGAATGCAAGCTTCAGTACACTGAACAAAAGAGTGAAGAAGAGTGCCAGGGAAGGCAAAAGAAAATATTATGAAGCTATGGCAAGTGAAGCAGAAGAAGCTGTAGTGCAGGCAAAGGAGACCTCGCCACACTCTACCAAACAACTAGAAACCTATCGGGAAAAGTTCAACACAGATTTAGCCAGTAAAGGATGACAATGGAAATTCAATCACCAAAGAGGTGGAACAAAGGATACACTGGGCTGAACACTTCAAAAGACTTCTAAATCGAAAGAAACCTACAACGCGCCTAACAATACCAACAACGGAAGCAGAACTACCAGTGATCATCAACCCTCCGACGAAATCAGAAGTCCTGAATAAAAACAGATGCTAAAGCTGGAAAAGCAGCAGGACCAGATGGGATCACAGAAGAAGCATTGAAAATGCACACAGAGATAACAGCGGACTGGATGACACCACTACTAGAGAAGGTGTGAGAAGAGGGCAAATTACCTGAGGATTGGAAGAAAGGATACTTATTCAAACTACCAAAGAAAGTAGACTTGAGTCAATGCAAAAACTGGCGCGGAATTATGCTCCTGTTCATCCCAAGCAAAATACTAAGCCGCATCATCCTAAAGAGAATCAAACAAGCCTTGGATGCAAAACTCCGACCGGAACAAGCTGGATTCATGAGAAGCAAGTCATGTATTGATCGAATCGCCACACAACGGATCATAATTGAGCAAAGCTTGGAATGAAAATCACCTCTCTATCTCAAATTCATCGACTTTGGAAAGGCCTTCGACAGCGGAGATCGAGAGGTGATTTGGCAACTACTTCGCTACTACGGGGTGCCACCGACAATCATACATCTCATCCAACCGTTAAAAGACAGATATACAGAGAGACATGAAGACCGATAAGCGGATATATAGATGGATAGATAAGTGAATTGATAGAAAAGGCTGTCTATTATCACCAATGATCTTCCTGATTGCAGTAGACTGGATAATGCAACAGACAGCGGCAACTAACGAGGGAACAGACATAAAATGGACTCACACAAAGAACTTGAATGATGTGGACTTCGCCAATGATGATGTGTGTCTGATTTCCCACAAACTGGAATATAAACAAGTGAAAATCAAGAAGCTGGCAGAAGAAGCGTCAAAGATAGGACTTCAGGTGAAAATAGATAAAACAGAGGTGATGAAGATTCCTGGCCAACACCAACACCAACAGCAACAACAACAACAAACGACAGTCAGGATAAATTGAGGAGCCTGAAAGAAACAACTTCCTTCACCTACCTGGGAAGCATCGTTTCAACTACAGGCGGAACTTACGAGGACATCAAAGCTAGAATCGGATAAGCAAGACAAGCTTTCATTACGCTTAAGTCTGTGTGGAGGTGAACATAACTCAGCATAAAAACGAATGTAAGATCCGGATTTTCAACTCCAATGTGAAGTCATTCAGTGCTACTATACGGATCAGAGACTTGGCGCGTCATAAAGAGCATCTCAACAAACTCCAGACCTTCATTAACAGTTGTCTTCTCTCAATACTCAAGATCAGATGGCTAGCCAGAAATGATCAGCAACAGGGATCTCTGGCAATGAGCGAACCAACTAGGAAACGATTGTGAAACAAATAGGCAGGAAGAAATGGAGATGGATTGGCCATAGGCTGGGGAAATCATGAAGTGACGTCACTAGACAAACCATTGCTCGAGTGGAACCCGAAAGGTAAGCGACGAGTTGGTCGTCAGTGTAAGGGTGACTTGGGGGAGGTCATGTGAGGAGGAGATGAAAGCATGTGGACATACCTGGAGCGGGGTGAAAACGTTGGCAGAAAACAGAAGGCAATGGATTGGCGCAGCTGAAGCCCTATGTTCCTCTAGAAATAAAAGGATAAAATAAGTAATAATAAATCATAATCTATTTGTGGAGGTGGCTGTAAATCATGGCACTTTTGACACTATTGGTATGCTTGATTCTTTTCTTCTAACTTCCTTTTAATCCTTCGATTTAATTCATGCGGATATGTGTTTTTGGATCCACAAGGTCATAGGTAAATCTGACACCATTGCGTGTGCATTCTAAAGATGGCAGTCAGTAATAACCCTTCCCTTCTCTGTGTGCACTTTCCTTCCTGACAAGAACTAGCTCCGCATGACTGGTACAATTGCAGGGGCATTTCTATCCTGTATTATATCCTTAAAAACTTCACGAAGTGAAGTGTCGTACATTTACAGCATCCACAGTTGATTTACCCTTCTAGCTCACCTGTTGTACTTCTTTACGAGGACAGTTTCATCAGTGTGAGCAACTACTCCTACTCCTCCAGGAAAACAAGCAATCTCCTCCACTTTCTATAACGCTGGGTTTCTACAATGCTGATGCCATTCCACTGAAGAGACCAGGCAACTTTCCGTCCTAGCCACTGCTGCCTTTACAGAAAACTGAGAAATCAAACACTTCACCAGCCATAGGATATCCCACTAAGACAGTTTAGGCTTGGAGAAAAGGCTACCTGTGGAATAAGTTAAACACTCCGCCTACCCTCATGAAACGATTTTCTCTGATGGTATAATAACATCTGTGTCAGTATTTATCTGCCACAAGGCTGTATGGCTTTATTTTCATAGTCAGTCAATACACATACACGTCTTCGTCACTCGAGATAATCCCTTATTGACACACTGGTTACATCCTCGATTTGCATGGAACTGACTAACTAAATCCGTAGACGTCCTCATAATTTCTATTTAAGAAGACTTTCTGAAACGTCCCATAAATCTGATTGCTGCTTTGAGGTCAGCTTTGACAGAACACGACTTTGACTATGATACTTTAAATACGATCCTATAAAGAACTTCTCGGAACAGTTTCGCAGGTCACGATCGATTTCAAAAGTTTTCAATTTTATGAGCAGTCTTCTGTGAAGCAATTTATTTAAAGCTGGAGTTAACTAAACTAGGGGAAGTGTTCGGTTGAAACTGTGCAGTCTAACGTCGTATGATGAGTTGGTCGTACAAAGAATCGTACGTGCTGCATTGCTCTGAAACCTTTCTAGAAAACATGAGTCTCCCTTAAGATAAAACACTACTTCCTGGTCAAAGATTTCCAAAAGTAACCCAATCATGATCTCGTCAGAAATGTGTATAAAGAGGTGAACATATCTGTGGTGCTTCTATTGAACATTTTGAATACTGCTCAAAATTTATCTTGACCAAAGAGTTTCCGCTAATTAACAGTGTGCTGAGCTGACATTTGCATGTCCTATGCCCGTGGTTGCGTATATCTCTGACTTAATGTTAATAGTGTTCTTTTGCATTCCAAGTGGAATATAGGGCTTCAACACCACGTCTCCTTTTTTGCCTATTTTACGCAGTTGTGTTAAGCTGGCCTCACTGTTGTCCAAAGTCTCTAGTCTCTGACTCGGACTATCTAATTCATGTCCCCTTAGACCCATATCCAAGTAATTGTTCCCCACTGGTATTCGGCAAGAGAATAAGCTTGGTGCGCGTTGTCAATAGCGCGTTTTCTCCGTGTGTGACCGATCCATCAGCATTTTCTAAGATATAAATTTGGAGAGGGTGTTCTTGGCTGCTGCACTCTCAGATCGTCTGTTTGATAAGTACTTCCAGTGGACCAATCGATCTTCATTATACAGCAAAGGTAGTTGTTAATAAAAGTTTGCGATCTGTCAAAAATGGATTTCTTGACCAACAGTGCACGTTTATGACACGCATACACAGAAGAACTGGCTTAGGAGTGGTGTTTAAAATTCGAAATTTGTCCTGTATGTCGATTGCAGAAGAAATTTTGAACACATTTCAGAGTGATGAAGGTTTATCCTGCATTTCCGATTTCGGCTGACTTCGAAATACTCATCAGTTCCACTTGTAGTTGAAACGATGCTCCCTAGATGGTGAAAGAAAATGCCCCCCTCAAATTGCTCCCATTACAGAGAAGATTAAAAGAAGCCCTGAAAACAACAAATACTGTTTAGCATAAGGACATGCATGTGTGATAATTATTGCATGGAATAGTAGGTGTATAGTACAGTGAGAACAATAATTTATATCACAAAGAAATATCAAGGATTATAAAAGTAGGTGGTCACAAAGTCTGTCGCATGTTGGCTGTGTGTCAGCAGATGTGTATGTTTGACGCAGCTCACGCCTTTATCACAACACAACACAAACTATCTGACACTCCACATTCTTCAGCTGAACTCTACCACATTACAGACAATCAGGCAGACAGGTCGCCACACTCACTGTCATCAGTATGCTAGTGGACACCTGAAATGTGGAGGACATTTACGCATGGATATTTATCAGTCGAAAGGGTACCCTCTACGACATCTTCTAGAATGCTTATTTCTTTCAAGAGAGAGATGTAAATCAGGTGGTCAATCGCAATCACTGATTTCAATTCCAGGTGTAAGTGACTTCATCTTTCCAATAGTCACAATGTACTTCGTCATTCACATATCCAGCTTCAATCGTTATATCTAGAGGCGAAATTCTTCACAGTCCATTGATACCTGCTTGTCCTCATCTGACTTTGACTGTTTTGACTATCGATCGGATTCAATGACTCGATGATCAACGGTCTTAGCGAATCAACACCTCACTGACTGATCGGTGTCGCCTGTTCTTCGGCCGTTGAATTAGTGTGATTTCTGGTGACACAGAGTGAGTGAATTATGTGTCCTTGTGGGACAACTGATCGCAGGTTTGACACAGAAAAGTGGTGCTTTGACTGAGATAGATTGTTTGATTAGTTTTCTGAATGCCAGTTTTCAACATAGTCTGGCATAGCTATCATGGAAACCGCTTTCTTTCTTCACAGTAATCTATAGTGTCAAGTGATCAGGAAGACGTCATACGACGTCATACAAAATGGTTACGTCGCTAGTCGAGCAGTCATAAGTCAACAGTAATTCTTCCAGAAATTTCTTACATTGTCCACATTAAATGACATTGACATGTGTGTAATTTTAACATCTTTTGCAGGAAGCATGATTTTATTGAATACAGGTCACGTTCCATTTCATATTACTTTATTTCTTTCTAGTTGTGTGATTTAGAAGAAGCCTGTCAATAACGATCTTTTTCACAGGCCATTGGAGGCAATTGTATGGTATACGGACTTTTTGAATTGATACCACCTGCTCTATCCGATGGATATTAGAGAGTTTCAATAAATACAGCAGACAGTACCAGCATGATTTCATGAAAGTTCAATGATATATATATACGTTTGAACTCGTCGCCTTCCCTATCCCTTACATTTTGCAGATAGAAGCATCAAGACAAGTTTTCTGATAGAAGTGAATCAAACAGAAAGGCGGTTTAAGAGAATAATGACACCGATAATACGTATTTGAATCAAGCAAGAACATTAGTGAGTTGTGTAGATTATATATAACATGGTACCATCATTTATTTCGTCGGTTTCTCATCAGTTCCTATTCTGCAGCCTACATAAATCATTACTAAGTTTATGTAGAGCAATTTTTAAACATACTTTCAAACTTTTAATGATATCCTGTGGTGATTGACTATTTCTATCTTTGTATTGTTTAAATACTTACTGTTGATTGTTAATATTTCATATATGAATTGCATAATAATTCCGCTAAATACAAATTCCTGAGTTCTGCCCTCTCTGTGTTTTGTTTGGATTCGTGTAATTCGGTCATCTCGAAATACTAATACTACGACTACAATAAATTACTACAAATTGGCGTCGCGATGGAACTAAATAACCTGGGAAAATTACCTATAAATGCTACTCCGCGGGAGATTGCTGATTATTTGGAATGCTTCGATGCGTGGTGCATTTCCAAGAATGTTCGGGATGACAAAATACCAGCACATTTCATCACTGCTATTGGGCTAGATGCGTATAGCCTAGTAAAGACTCTGTCATTTCCAGATAAACCAATTTCTCTGCCATATGCTAAGCTCCGTGAACTTCTTATAGATCACTTCCATATAACTACTTTTGAGACGCGAGAGAGGGCTCACTTCAACAAACTGGTTCGTGCTCCCAACCAGAAGATTCGAGAGTTCATTCTTCAACTTCAGATTCAAGCTTCAAAGTGTAACTTTGGAGATCAGCTGCATACTCAACTACGTGATCGTCTAATTGCTGGAATCAATATTCCTAAGTTAGAGAAAGAGTTAATTCAGATTCCTTCTTGTACTTTTCAAACTGCTAAAGATTTATGTATTACATATGAAGATGTCGACAATGAATACTCTGCTCCCACTACGTCAGTGTCTGATGTTATGCTTTCTAAAGTCGAAAATACAAGTGTTCATGGAAAGCAATCCAAACTGTCGTCCACAGGTAATAGAATGCAGCGAGAGATCAAAAACATTAAACCGTGTTTATCCTGTGGAAAGTTACATCTACGAAGCACTTGCCGTTTTCGGGGTGCTAAGTGCCATAAATGTGGTAAAGTTGGACACATCAAGACTGTTTGCAGAAGTTCGAATACTTATGTTGCTCAACATTCTTATAATTCTCCCAATCTGTCTAGTAAAATGGAGTCAATGTGTCTTTCAACCTTTCAAAATACTCAAGCTAATCCAATGAAAACCTCCACTACAAGTTCGGCAACTCAAGTGTCAACTGTTTTCAAAAATGTGGTAGCCGAGTTACAATGTGAACTGTCGAAAACACGAAAAGACCTGAATGAGATGAGAGAGCAACTGATTAAAATTGGGGAATTACTGCATATGCATAGACTGCGTCTGTCGAATGCAGAGCATACAAGTACCCGTGAAAGTCCTGCAAAACTTTTCAAATCTCGAATTCTCAAAAAGCATCTGATGTCCACGACTTCTAATGTACATTATTACAAAGGTAATGACTATAGACCTTCTGTTGGAATTATACTACAAAAAATGGGAAATCGAGTGGTGAAGATATTAGACATCAAAGATCACTCAGTTCATAACGGACACCTGGACAAAGTGACAATAAATGAAGTAGGTCGTTCCAATTATAATATTATTGATTCCGCTAATAATCCTGATTTTGTAGATAATTCAGAAATAGGTCCAGATAATACTGATGAAAATAATATCACAGAATCAGTTAGGTCGAAGCTACTTGCAAGCAAACCGAGACATCGTTATAAATACGCAAGGAGATATTCGAGGTGTGGCGGATGTGGTGATTGACAATTTCTATCTCTGTATTGTTTAAATACTTACTGTTGATTGTTAATATTTCATATATGAATTGCATAATAATTCCGCTAAATACAAATTCCTGAGTTCTGCCCTCTCTGTGTTTTGTTTGTATTCTTGTAATTCGGTCATCTTGAAATACTAATATTCCAAGTGCAATAAATTACTACATGTCCGTTGACAGAAAACTCCGCAAAAAGTGAACAGTGCTCAAAATTTTGCGCTTATATAGCTTTTACACAGGTAGTTCAAATTTAAACGAAGTAAATGCGTGCATACAATGGTAAAGGAGTTGTTTATTAAAGACTAGAGTTGTGTTAGAAGCTGGGTGACTAGTGAAATAGGCGACAATGCACCGAGTTCTAGTGAAATCACAGAAACAAAATTACAAATTATAAAGGGGGGGTTGAGGTCGAAGATTACGTAATTAAATGAAAGAGAGAATAAAGTCATCCAGTTATCAGGTTGGCAAGGTAAGACTAATAACTGCTTCTTTCTGAAAACAGAGATCTGTTTTCAAAAAATTAACAGAAATTGCTTTGACAAATCTGAGGAGAATCAAGCTCTTTTGTTTATTGATAATCTTAAAGAATTACGCTATTTCCAACTCATAACCTGTATCGATGAGATGTCTGATAATAGAGCTACTATAAGAGTTTGTTCCCTAGAGACATAGGCTTTTCGGCATATATTCAGAAAATCCGAGATTGACTCCTCTTGCTGATCTCCCAATGGAACCTTTCTCCAAGATACATGTAAATTTGTGTACACAGTTGGAGTTAACATGAGAAGGGTATCTGTCGACTTTCGACTGCAGTAAAGAGCATGTTGTTCAGTGGGAGAAAACCGAATTCGCTGCAGGACAGGCTCTAGGTAGTGACGTACTAAGTCTTATCCTGAACACTGCTGCAATGTTTTCATCTTTAAACTCAAGTTGAATCAAGACAGGCTTTTTTTCCACTGTGATTTGTTTTATAATTGGGCATTCACATCTTCCGTACTTGTAAATATACCATTGAGTGCAACCGTTGTTTTCCAATATCTTTTCAAGAAACACAAATTATTCCTCTGATTTCTCTACAAAGCATATTCTCCTCGTTCTAAGGTGCAGAGTCTTGGCCAGTGCTCATTTGATGCTATTTGAGTTAAAACTATTAAAATGTAGGTATTTGTCCATTCCAAGTAGGCTTCCGGTAAATTGACCTCTGGAGACTGACTGCCACCTTCACAGCCTTGCGAGATAATGTCAAGGAAATGGAACTTTCCATCATTTTCATGTTCCATTGTAAATTCAGTATTCGTATGTCCACCGTTGAATAATCCAACTAGGTAGGAATTATCACTTTCATTGTTCAACACTCCAAATATACCATCGACATATCAACATTAGGAAGTTGTTTAGTCGACTGATTTGTTTTCTCAAGGTTTGACATGATGATATCTGCTGAAACAGGGCTAAGTGGACTGCACACCATCTATTTTTCGGGGAAGAGTGATGTCAAACTGGAATTGTACACCCATGGTACACATTAGCAGTAGGCGTTTGAATTTCGATTCTGGTAGTGGAAGAAGATCAAACTCGTGATAAATGATCTCAAAGGTTTCAATCATTGGGAGCATCTTAAACAAGGCGGTTGCATCAAATGACGCCATTAACTTATTTGAAACGGATTACAGGGTTACAACTGTCGAGGGTGAGCAGTAAACCCACCCGACCACAAAGAGTGAGCAAGTGTGTCTCCTGAAATTATTTGAGATATTATATCATTAAAACGACGAATGCAGTGAAGAAAATCTACCAGTAATCATCTAGACAGCTGTACATTCGTGTTATTCTAGAAAACGTGTGTGCTAAAGTTTCAGAATTATCTCCGGTAAAAGACGAAATTAATAAAACTACACCGTTTGATAACCAGGGAATGATCAGGTAGAAAAGACATAGTAAGCTCATAATTACTGAAAAACTTGACTGTTTGTGCAATCACAAGTTAAGGATGAAGCACTTACACAATAGATAAAATGTTCAGGTGAGCAAAACAATTCTAGTAATGCAGATAGGGATTAAAAATACGAGCGTAACAGGAATAAACATGGCGGTTGGATAAGAAAGGTCATTAGTTATTCATTATTGATGAAAGTGACTTCTCATGAAGATTATGGTAGTGACAACAGTTGGAAGTATTTCTTTTGAATACATAACGTGGATTTCTAGTGACTCAGCTATGCTCAGATGCCTTGATTTCTCTCCCTTCGATAAGTTTGAGAGTATATATTGTCTTCTCGAACATACTCACATCTGGAAGATTGGATCAGATATATCGATGATGCTTTCGTTGTGCTGAAACGACACCTACACAGTTCATTCTTGAAGGAACTGAACATTTAGTCTTCCAGAATTCGGTTTATTTTGGAAGTAGTAACAGACTTCCGTGAATTATATTTTCTAGAAATAATAATAATAATCAATATAACAGCTTTACTCCAGACAGTCCTTTTACTACAAATATGAAATTTTCAGCATGTGGTAGAGTGACACATCCAGCATTCTCATTACAAGGACAGTAATTAAAACAGGCCATTTACTACGATAACCTTTATCAACAATAAAATGAATTTTAAATTAAATTGAGTGAGAATATTCACGACAACATAACAATTAAAACCTAAAATAGGGCCTTCTCCAATAATTCGATCATATGCTGCCTTACACGTTTCCCAACACTTAAAATATGTCGCTGTCAAATAAGGTTATGTACAATTTTCATATTAGGCCATCTGATCATAAAGTCTTTCCTGGTTGATTCCAGTTCCACCCTACGAGATAAATGTAACGAGAGAGAGTTGTGTTTGGAGGGGATGCTCAGAGTTTGACAAGTTAATATTAACTAATTTCGTCTATCTGTCTATCTACGATACACCCCAATAATCCTGCTGACGGATTATAGTACGCTTCAAAATGCAAAATTCGATCTTTCCATGACGCCACCATTTTACGACACATATAAAAGCATTGTCTTAACATTTCCGTTGAAATTTCAAATTTTGATCTTTATGTTGTGGAGTGTAGATTTTCAAAACTATTTCAGATGGTTGAAGGTGTAAAATGCCTTCACGTTTTTGAATGACTTTAAAATAGTCATCTATTCTGACTGCCTGTGACTGAAACAAGACCAACCGGAGAAGTGGATGAAGTGACTAACCTCTTTCAAACTTCTTCGGTTCATACTGATTGGTGTTTCTTGTTGTTTACTGTTAGACACTGTGTATCTTAATGAACTCTGTCTCCTTTATGTTCACCTGGAAATCTGTCTTCGCCACCTGATTCCCCAATCATTTTGTTGGTTTTTTTTACCTGTGAGTCTTCGATTTTGTTTGAGATCAGACGTAGATCGTCTGCGAAATCCTGATTTTCTCGAATTTTCATTTTTTTCTTCTTGCCTTTAAAAAATGAAGGCTAGTCAATGGTTCCATGGTACTCCAATTTCAACGATGTTTAAATGGTCATGAGATGAGTAGTTGATTGTGTAGATTCTTCTAATATTTCATATAGACAGCCTAGCTTACCAACAAGGAAATGTTTAGTTAACTGACATTTGTGCTTTACGTTGTGCGTCAAAATTATTCGAATGAAGACTACATCTCGTAAACAACTTAACATGTTTGAATGTGACATTTGTACTGAGGTGAAGAGCTTGACACGATGATTTACAGTTAAAAAACTGGAAATTTCTTCCGAAAGAAATCCTAGACGATAATCAAACGATTATGAAAACCAAACATTGAGTGACGCGTAAAATCTGAAAATACAAGATGTCTACAATACGGTGCTATATAAAACAAAAATTTTAATATACACACCTCAACTGTGAGGTGTCTGTGGCTGAATGCTGTTTAAAATAGCGCAGTCAATTTTGCATGAATAAGTAAAAACAGCGGAGCCGTGTCAAAGGCGATCCACGTGTCATTAGAAACGGCGCGCCAATGCCTGACAGAAAATAAACAGATGGAAGGAAACAGTGTTCAACAGTAAAAGGTATATGAGTAAAGCATGTTCAGCGAGTAACGTTCGACTATAAGAAAATAATTATCATACATCTAATAGAATAATCATTCATCGGTTGAGTTGAACTCAAGAGGCACATGAAGATGTGGCTAAGATTTAATGAATACGTTCTTAACTACTCACTACTGATAGGTAGTGTAACTGTGAACACGAAAGAATGAATGACAAGGGAGAAATAGTAAAGGAATTAACACTATCTAACGCATTTACGTTACATATCTGTCAATCTAGTGGTATCAATCCTCTGTATGATCTTTATTACAGACGATTCATATCAAATATCGAATGAACGTGAAGACGAACAGGCAGAAAGGAACACACTGGCAGGAGAGGTAGAGAATATTCGAAATAAGGTGACCATAAAAAGGAAGAATGTAACGACGATATCTAACAAACAAACAATTAGCATGGGTCACTGTTAACGGTAGAAATCTGAAGACATTCAGCTCTCCAATTCATTCCAGCAGCATCGTTTCAACTAAGGGTGACAATAAAGAAGAAGATGGATGCTCCAGCCAGCCAGGGTTGGAACGTGAATAGAGAACTTCATCACTCTGAAATCAGTTTGCAAATATCCTGAACTCCATAAAATAAGAGAGGAGATTCTGATTTTTTTAACTCAAATGTCAAATGGGTTCTTCTGTATGGGTTAAAAACGTGACGCGTCAGTCATGAAAGTCACTTACAGCAGCCATCTGCAGATGTATATCAACATATTGCTTTATTGGTCTCGTAATGGATTTTAGATTGCTGATGAGAAACCAAAGGTCAGAAAGAACTCTGGCGACAGACTAACCTGGAATATATCATCCTACAAAGATAAAGGAATAAAATTGGATCTGTGATAAGTATAAGCTGGTGTGGGCTCAGACCACTATCTCGTACAAGGAACAATCCAAATCAAACTAAAAGCTTTCAGAGAAGGAGGAGCTGAAGACAGACCGCAAGCCAAGTCAACACTCAAAAACTGAAGGACCAGGCTACAAGGGACATCTTCATTGCAAGCATAAGGGACAAAGCCGAGACACAAATCAACACTAGCGAAGAGGTCGGCGTCAAAAAGCACCGGGACAACTTGAAAACGGTGTGGAGTAAAACCTGCATGGAAGTTCTGGGCAGGAAGATAAGGTATGACAAATAGTGGCTCACTAGGGACACTTGGAAACTAATAGAAGAGAGAAAGATGTTGAGACAAAAAAATTATCCAGTGCACCGACGAGCAACAAAAACAGGAGTTGAATGCAAGGTACAATATACTGAAGAAAAGAGTGAAGAAGAGTGCCAGGGAAGGCAAAAGAAAATATTATGAAGCTATGGCAAGTGAAGCAGAAGAAGCTGTAGTGCAGGCAAAGGAGACCTCGCCACACTCTACCAAACAACTAGAAACCTATCGGGAAAAGTTCAACACAGATTTAGCCAGTAAAGGATGACAATGGAAATTCAATCACCAAAGAGGTGGAACAAAGGATACACTGGGCTGAACACTTCAAAAGACTTCTAAATCGAAAGAAACCTACAACGCGCCTAACAATACCAACAACGGAAGCAGAACTACCAGTGATCATCAACCCTCCGACGAAATCAGAAGTCCTGAATAAAAACAGATGCCTAAATCTGGAAAAGCAGCAGGACCAGATGGGATCACAGAAGAAGCATTGAAAATGCACACAGAGATAACAGCGGACTGGATGACACCACTACTAGAGAAGGTGTGGAAAGAGGGCAAATTACCTGAGGATTGGAAAGAGGATACTTATTCAAACTACCAAAGAAAGTAGACTTGAGTCAATGCAAAAACTGGCGCGGAATTATGCTCCTGTTCATCCCAAGCAAAATACTAAGCCGCATCATCCTGGAGAGAACCAAACAAGCCTTGGATGCAAAACTCCGACCGGAACAAGCTGGATTCATGAGAAGCAAGTCATGTATTGATCGAATCGCCACACAACGGATCATAATTGAGCAAAGCTTGGAATGAAAATCACCCCTCTATCTCAAATTCATCGACTTTGGAAAGGCCTTCGACAGCGGAGATCGAGAGGTGATTTGGCAACTACTTCGCTACTACGGGGTGCCACCGACAATTATACATCTCATCCAACCGTTAAAAGACAGATATACAGAGAGACATGAAGACCGATAAGCGGATATATAGATGGATAGATAATGGATTGATAGAAAAGGCTGTCTATTATCACCAATGATCTTCCTGATTGCAGTAGACTGGATAATGCAACAGACAACGGCAACTAACGAGGGAACAGACATAAAATGGACTCACACAAAGAACTTGAATGATGTGGACTTCGCCAATGATGATGTGTGTCTGATTTCCCACAAACTGGAATATAAACAAGTGAAAATCAAGAAGCTGGCAGAAGAAGCGTCAAAGATAGGACTTCAGGTGAAAATAGATAAAACAGAGGTGATGAAGATTCCTGGCCAACACCAACACCAACAGCAACAACAACAACAAACGACAGTCAGGATAAATGGGAGGAACCTGAAAGAAACAACTTCCTTCACCCACCTGGGAAGCATCGTTTCAACTACAGGCGGAACTTACGAGGACATCAAAGCTAGAATCGGATAAGCAAGACAAGCTTTCATTACGCTTAAGTCTGTGTGGAGGTGAACATAACTCAGCATAAAAACGAATGTAAGATCCGGATTTTCAACTCCAATGTGAAGTCATTCAGTGCTACTATACGGATCAGAGACTTGGCGCGTCATAAAGAGCATCTCCAACAAACTCCAGACCTTCATTAACAGTTGTCTTCTCTCAATACTCAAGATTAGATGGCTAGCCAGAAATGATCAGCAACAGGGATCTCTGGCAATGAGCGAACCAACTAGGAAACGATTGTGAAACAAATAGGCAGGAAGAAATGGAGATGGATTGGCCATAGGCTGGGGAAATCATGAAGCGACGTCACTAGACAAACCATTGCTCGAGTGGAACCTGAAAGGTAAGCGACGAGTTGGTCGTCAGTGTGACGGTGACTTGGGGGAGGTCATGTGAGGAGGAGATGAAAGCATGTGGACATACCTGGAGCGGGGTGAAAACGTTGGCAGAAAACAGAAGGCAATGGATGGGCGCAGCTGAAGCCCTATGTTCCTCTAGAAATAAAAGGATAAAATAAGTAATAATAAATCATAATCTATTTGTGGAGGTGGCTGTAAATCATGGCACTTTTGACACTATTGGTATGCTTGATTCTTTTCTTCTAACTTCCTTTTAATCCTTCGATTTAATTCATGCGGATATGTGTTTTTGGATCCACAAGGTCATAGGTAAATCTGACACCATTGCGTGTACATTCTAAAGATGGCAGTCAGTAATATCCCTTCCCTTCTCCGGTGTGCACTTTCCTTCCTGACAAGAACTAGCTCCGCATGACTGGTACAATTGCAGGGGCATTTCTATCCTGTATTATATCCTTAAAGACTTCACGAAGTGAAGTGTCGTACATTTACAGCATCCACAGTTGATTTGCCCTTCTAGCTCACCTGTTGTACTTCTTTACGAGGACAGTTTCATCAGTGTGAGCAACTACTCCTACTTCTCCAGGAAAACAAGCAATCTCCTCCAACTTCTATAACGCTGGGTTTCTACAATGCTGATGCCATTCCACTGAAGAGACCAGGCAACTTTCCGTCCTAGCCACTGCTGCCTTTACAGAAAACTGAGAAATCAAACACTGCACCAGCCATAGGATATCCCACTAAGACAGTTTAGGCTTGGAGAAAAGGCTACCTGTGGAATAAGTTAAACACTCCGCCTACCCTCATGAAACGATTTTCTCTGATGGTATAATAACATCTGTGTCAGTATTTATCTGCCACAAGGCTGTATGGCTTTATTTTCATAGTCAGTCAATACACATACACGTCTTCGTCACTCGAGATAATCCCTTATTGACACACTGGTTACATCCTCGATTTGCATGGAACTGACTAACTAAATCCGTAGACGTCCTCATAATTTCTATTTAAGAAGACTTTCTGAAACGTCCCATAAATCTGATTGCTGCTTTGAGGTCAGCTTTGACAGAACACGACTTTGACTATGATACTTTAAATACGATCCTATAAAGAACTTCTCGGAACAGTTTCGCAGGTCACGATCGATTTCAAAAGTTTTCAATTTTATAAGCAGTCTTCTGTGAAGCAATTTATTTAAAGCTGGAGTTAACTAAACTAGGGGAAGTGTTCGGTTGAAACTGTGCAGTCTAACGTCGTATGATGAGTTGGTCGTACAAAGAATCGTACGTGCTGCATTGCTCTGAAACCTTTCTAGAAAACATGAGTCTCCCTTAAGATAAAACACTACTTCCTGGTCAAAGATTTCCAAAAGTAACCCAATCATGATCTCGTCAGAAATGTGTATAAAGAGGTGAACATATCTGTGGTGCTTCTATTGAACATTTTGAATACTGCTCAAAATTTATCTTGACCAAAGAGTTTCCGCTAATTAACAGTGTGCTGAGCTGACATTTGCATGTCCTATGCCCGTGGTTGCGTATATCTCTGACTTAATGTTAATAGTGTTCTTTTGCATTCCAAGTGGAATATAGGGCTTCAACACCACGTCTCCTTTTTTGCCTATTTTACGCAGTCGTCTTAAGCTGGCCTCACTGTTGTCCAAAGTCTCTAGTCTCTGACTCGGACTATCTAATTCATGTCCCCTTAGACCCATATCCAAGTAATTGTTCCCCACTGGTATTCGGCAAGAGAATTAGCTTGGTGCGCGTTGTCAATAGCGCGTTTTCTCCGTGTGTGACCGATCCATCAGCATTTTCTAAGATATAAATTTGGAGAGGGTGTTCTTGGCTGCTGCACTCTCAGATCGTCTGTTTGATAAGTACTTCCAGTGGACCAATCGATCTTCATTATACAGCAAAGGTAGTTGTTATAAAAGTTTGCGATCTGTCAAAAATGGATTTCTTGACCAGCAGTGCACGTTTATGACACGCATACACAGAAGAACTGGCTTAGGAGTGGTGTTTAAAATTCGAAATTTGTCCTGTATGTCGATTGCAGAAGAAATTTTGAACACATTTCAGAGTGATGAAGGTTTATCCTGCATTTCCGATTTCGGCTGACTTCGAAATACTCATCAGTTCCACTTGTAGTTGAAACGATGCTCCCTAGATGGTGAAAGAAAATGCCCCCCTCAAATTGCTCCCATTACAGAGAAGATTAAAAGAAGCCCTGAAAACAACAAATACTGTTTAGCATAAGGACATGCATGTGTGATAATTATTGCATGGAATAGTAGGTGTATAGTACAGTGAGAACAATAATTTATATCACAAAGAAATATCAAGGATTATAAAAGTAGGTGGTCACGAAGTCTGTCGCATGTTGGCTGTGTGTCAGCAGATGTGTATGTTTGACGCAGCTCACGCCTTTACCACAACACAACATAAACTATCTGACACTCCACATTCTTCAACTGAACTCTACCACATTACAGACAATCAGGCAGACAGGTCGCCACACTCACTGTCATCAGTATGCTTGTGGACACCTGAAATGTGGAGGACATTTACGCATGGATATTTATCAGTCGAAAGGGTACCCTCTACGACATCTTCTAGAATGCTTATTTCTTTCAAGAGAGAGATGTAAATCAGGTGGTCAATCGCAATCACTGATTTCAATTCCAGGTGTAAGTGACTTCATCTTTCCAATAGTCACAATGTACTTCGTCATTCACATATCCAGCTTCAATCGTTATATCTAGAGGCGAAATTCTTCACAGTCCATTGATACCTGCTTGTCCTCATCTGACTTTGACTGTTTTGACTATCGATCGGATTCAATGACTCGATGATCAACGGTCTTAGCGAATCAACACCTCACTGACTGATCGGTGTCGCCTGTTCTTCGGCCGTTGAATTAGTGTGATTTCTGGTGACACAGAGTGAGTGAATTATGTGTCCTTGTGGGACAACTGATCGCAGGTTTGACACAGAAAAGTGGTGCTTTGACTGAGATAGATTGTTTGATTAGTTTTCTGAATGCCAGTTTTCAACATAGTCTGGCATAGCTATCATGGAAACCGCTTCCTTTCTTCACAGTAATCTATAGTGTCAAGTGATCAGGAAGACGTCATACGACGTCATACAAAATGGTTACGTCGCTAGTCGAGCAGTCATAAGTCAACAGTAATTCTTCCAGAAATTTCTTACATTGTCCACATTAAATGACATTGACATGTGTGTAATTTTAACATCTTTTGCAGGAAGCATGATTTTATTGAATACAGGTCACGTTCCATTTCATATTACTTTATTTCTTTCTAGTTGTGTGATTTAGAAGAAGCCTGTCAATAACGATCTTTTTCACAGGCCATTGGAGGCAATTGTATGGTATACGGACTTTTTGAATTGATACCACCTGCTCTATCCGATGGATATTAGAGAGTTTCAATAAATACAGCAGACAGTACCAGCATGATTTCATGAAAGTTCAATGATATATATATACGTTTGAACTCGTCGCCTTCCCTATCCCTTACATTTTGCAGATAGAAGCATCAAGACAAGTTTTCTGATAGAAGTGAATCAAACAGAAAGGCGGTTTAAGAGAATAATGACACCGATAATACGTATTTGAATCAAGCAAGAACATTAGTGAGTTGTGTAGATTATATATAACATGGTACCATCATTTATTTCGTCGGTTTCTCATCAGTTCCTATTCTACAGCCTACATAAATCATTACTAAGTTTATGTAGAGCAATTTTTAAACATACTTTCCAATTTTTTATGATGTCCGTTGACAGAAAACTCCGCAAAAAGTGAACAGTGCTCAAAATATTGCGCTTATATAGCTTTTAAACAGGCAGTTCAAATTTAAACGAAGTAAATGCGTGCATACAATGGTAAAGGAGTTGTGTATTAAAGACTAGAGATGTGTTAGAAGCTGGGTGACTCGTAAAATAGGCGACAATGCACCGAGTTCAAGTGAAATCACAGAAACAAAATTACAAGTTATAAAGGGGAGGGTGAGGTCGAAGATTACGTAATTAAATGAAAGAGAGAATAAAGTCATCCAGTTACCAGGTTGGCAAGGTAAGACTAATAACTGCTTCTTTCTGAAAACATAGATCTGTTTTCAAAAAATTGACAGAAATTGCTTTGACAAATCTGAGGAGAATCAAGCTCTTTTGTTTATTGATAATCTTAGAGCATTACGCTATTTCCAACTCATGACCAGTATCGATGAGATGTCTGGTGATAGAGCTACCATAAGAGTTTGTTCCCTAGAGACATAGGCTTTTCGGCATATATTCAGAAAATCCGAGATTGACTCCTCTTGCTGATCTCCCAATGGAACCTTTCTCCAAGATACATGTAAATTTGTGTACACAGTTGGAGTTAACATGAGAAGGGTATCTGTCGACTTTCGACTGCAGTAAAGAGCATGTTGTTCAGTGGGAGAAAACCGAATTCGCTGCAGGACAGGCTCTAGGTAGTGACGTACTAAGTCTTATCCTGAACACTGCTGCAATGTTTTCATCTTTAAACTCAAGTTGAATCAAGACAGGCTTTTTTTCCACTGTTATTTGTTTTATAATTGGGCATTCACATCTTCCGTACTTGTAAATATACCATTGAGGGCAACCGTTGTTTTCCAATATCTTTTCAAGAAACACAAATTATTCCTCTGATTTCTCTACAAAGCATATTCTCCTCGTTCTAAGGTGCAGAGTCTTGGTCAGTGCTCATTTGATGCTATTTGAGTTAAAACTATTAAAATGTAGGTATTTGTCCATTCCAAGTAGGCTTCCGGTAAATTGACCTCTGGAGACTGACTGCCGCCTTCACAGCCTTGCGAGATAATGTCAAGGAAATGGAACTTTCCATCATTTTCATGTTCCATTGTAAATTCAGTATTTGTATGTTCACCATTGAATAATCCAACTAGGTAGGAAGTATGACTTTCATTGTTCAACACTCCAAATATACCATCGACATATCAACATTAGGAAGTTGTTTAGTCGACTGCATGCTTCTACTTTGTTTTCCCAAGGTTTGAAATGATGATATCTGCTTAAACAGGGCTAAGTGGACTGCCCATAGCTACACCATCTGTTTTTCGGGGGATAGTGTTGTCAAACTGGAATTGTACACCCATGGTACACATTAGCAGTAGGCGTTTGAATTTCGATTCTGGTAGTGGAAGAAGATCAAACTCGTGATAAGTGATCTCAAAGGTTTCAATCATTGGGACCATCTTAAACAAGGCGGTTGCATCAAATGACGCCATTAACTTATTTGAAACGGATTACAGGGTTACAATTTTCGAGGGTGAGCAGTAAACCCACCCGACCACAAAGAGTGAGCAAGTGTGTCTCCTGAAATTATTTGAGATATTATATCATTAAAAGGATGAATGCAGTGAAGAAAATCTACCAGTAATCATCTAGACAGCTGTACATTTGTGTTATTCTAGAAAAACCTGTAAGCTAAAGTTCCAGAGTTAATTCCGGTAAAAGACGAAATTAATAAAAATACACAGTCTGAAAACCAGGGAATAATCAGGTAGAAAAGACACAATGAGATCATAATTACAGAAAACTTGACTGTTTGTGCAATCACAAGTTAAGGATGAAGCACTAACACAATAGATAAAAAGTTCAGGTGAGCAAAACAATTCTAGTAATGCAGATAGGGATTAAAAATGCGAGAGTAACAGCAGTAAACAGGGCGGTTGGATAAGAAAGGTCATTAGATATTCATTATTGATGAGAGTGACTTCTCATGACGACCATAAAAGTGACAACAGTTGGAAGTATTTCTTTTGAATACATAACGTGGATTTCTAGTGACTCAGCTATGCTCAGATGCCTTGATTTCTCTCCCTTTTATAGGTTTGAGAATAGATATTGTCTACTCGAACATACTCACATCTGGAAGATTGGATCAGATATATCGATGATGCTTTCGTTGTGCTGAAACGACATCTACACAGTTCATTCTTGAAGGAACTGGACAATTAGTCATCCAGAATTCGGTTTATTTTGCAAGTAGAAACAGACTTCCGTGAATTATACTTTCTAATAATAATAATAATAATAATCAATATAATAGCTTTACTCCAGACAGTACTTTTACTACAAATATGAAATTTTCAGCATGTGGTAGAATGACGCCTCCAACATTCTCATTACAAGGATAGTAATTAAAACAGGTCATTCACTACGATAATCTTGATTGATATGAAAATCAATATTAAACCAAATTAAGTGAGAATACTGACGACAAAATAACCATGAAAAGTTAAAATGGAGCCTTCTGCAATCATTCGATCATGTGCTGCCTTACACGTTTCCCAACACATAAAATATGTCGCTGTCAACTAAGGTTATGTACAATTTCCATATTAAGCCATCTGATTATAAAGCCTTTTCCGGCTGATTCGAGTTCCACTCAATGAGATAAATGCAAGGAGAGAGTTGTGTTTGGAGAGAATGCTCAGAGTTTGACAAGTTGATATTTGCTAATTTCTTCTATCTGTCTATCTACAATAGTGTCACCAAGTTGGTTTGGCGATACCTCAATAACCCTACTGACGGATTTTAGTACGCTTCAAAATGCAAAATTTGATGTTTTCATAACGCTCCCAGTTTACGACACATATAAAAGCATTGTCTCAACATTTTTGTTGAAATTTCAAATTTTGATCTTTTGTGTTCTGGAGTGTAGATTTTCAAAGCTATTTCAGTTGGTTGGAGGTGTAAAATGCCTTCACGATTTTGACTGACTTTAAAATAGTCATCCATTCTGACTGCCTGTGACTGAAACAAGACCATCCGGAGAAGTGGAGGAAGTGACTAATCTCTTTTAAACTTCTCTAGTTCATACTGATTGGTGTTTCTTGTTGTTTACTGTTAGACACTGTGTATCTTAATGAACTCCGTCTTCTTTATGTTCACCTGGAATTCTGTCTTCACCACCTGATTCTTCAGTGATTTTGTCGATTTTCGCCTGCAAGTCTTCGATTTTCTTTGAGATCAGACGTAAATCATCTGTGAAATCCTGATTTTCTAGAATTTTCATTTCGTCTTCTTGCGCTAACAAAATGAAGGCTAGTCAACGGTTTCCAGGTACTCCAATGTTTAAATGCTCATGATATGAGTAATTGATTGTGCAAATTTTTCTAGCATTTCTTATAGACAGCCTAGCTTACCAACAACGGAATGTTTAGTTAACTAACATTTGTGCTTTACGTCGTGCGTCAAAGTTATTAGAATAAAAACTGCATCTCGAACACAACTTAACATGTTTGAATGTGACATTTGTACTGAGGTGAAGAGCTTGACACGATGATTTACAGTTAAAAAACTGGAAATTTCTTCCGAAAGAAATCCTAGACGATAATCAAACGATTATGAAAACCACAGATTGAGTGACGCGTAAAATCCGAAAACACAAGATGTCTACAATACGGTGCTATATAAAACAAAAATTTTAATATACACACCTCAACTGTGAGGTGTCTGTAGCTGAATGCTGTTTAAAATAGCGCAGTCAATTTTGCATGAATAAGTAAAAACAGCAGAGCTGTGCCAAAGGCAATCCACGTGTCATTAGAAACTGCGCGCAAATGACTGACAGAAAATAAACGGATGGGAAGAAACAGTGTTCAACAGTAAAAGGTACATGAGTAAAGCAAGTACAGCTAGTAAATTTTTTTTTTAGTAGTAATAATTTGCTTTATTCCAAATCAGAACTTGTGATACAGAATGGAATTCACAGCATTTTACTACAATATTGCATCCAGTTAGTACATTAACAATAAATATAGTTCTACATAGATTAAAGTTATCTCAGTCAGTTTTGACAACAACAACATATTAGCATGTTGGTAACAAAGCCAAAATTTAAACAGAGTGTTTGAAGGTGTTAGAAAAGTAGATACTACTAGCATATTTACTGGCGTAAGTGATAGCAAAATGGTCGAGATATACAGAGTTTGAAAGAACGAACAAGAATGTTTTAAGTAGAGTTTGCAGGAAGGAGAGAAACAAACCAGCGCATAACAATAATGAATACAGAATGAAAAAAAGTAGAGAGAAAATGTTGTACCTGTAAATGATGTGACTTGGAAAGACGAGATCCATTTGTTCTACTGACTATTTAATAAGTTAAAGGTTTCACGCCTAATGCTTTCTTTTTCGCACAGAACACGGGCTAGGTAGGGTATGGATGAGTTTTTGTACTTACTAGTGCGGGCATATAGGCTTTCTATACAGGCTTCTCGTTTTCCCTGAAGAGATACATGAGGAGAGTTGTGAATGTAGAGGGTGTTGTGAGTAAGATAAAATGATTTTCGCCCATTTTTCACATGAGTCCATGTGCCTTACTATAAGAAAATAATTATTATACATCTAATAGAATAATCATTCATCGGTTGAGTTGAACTCAAGAGGCACATAAAGATGTGGCTAAGACTTAACAAATACGTTCTTAACTATTCACTAATGGTAGGTAGTGTTACTGTAAACACGAAAGAATGAATGACAAGGGGGAAAATAGTAAAGGAATTAACACTAACTAACGCATTTACCTTACATATCTGTCAATCTAGTCGTATACATCCAATGTTTGATCTTTATCACAGATGATTCATATGAAATTTCGAGTGAGCGTGAAGAAGAAGAACAGGCAGAGAGGAACACGCTGGCAGGAGAGGTAAGGAATATTCAAATTGAGGTGACCATAAAAAAGAAAAATGTGACGACGATATCTAACAAACAAACAATTAGCATGGGTCACTGTTAACGGTAGAAATCTGAAGACATTCAGCTCTCCAATTCATTCCAGCAGCATCGTTTCAACTAAGGGTGACAATAAAGAAGAAGATAGATGCTCAAGCCAGCCAGGATTGGAACGTGAATAGAGAACTTCATCACTCTGAAATCAGTTTGCAAATATCCTGAACTCCATAAAATAAGAGAGGAGATTCGGATTTTAAACTCATATGTCAAATGGGTTCTTCTGTATGGGTTAAAAACTTGACGCGTCAGTCATGAAAGTCACTTACAGCAGCCATCTGCAGATGTATATCAACACATAGCTTTATTGGTTCCATAATGGATTTTAGATTGCTGATGAGAAACATTCTTATTATTCTCTTGGATTCTAAGTGGAGTATAAGGCTTCAGCAACACATCTGCGTTTCCTCCTGTTTCCTGTAGTCAACTCTAGCTGACTACATGATTACCTCTAAGCCTGTATCATCTCCATGTCACTCATCGAAACGTGCCTAAATCATCGCCTGATATTTAGGTTTCAGCTGACGACATGACTGGCGCAAGATGACACTCAATCATCACCCAGCTTATGCTCACTCCATATTCAATTTTATTCCCTTATCTTTATAGGATGATATATTCCAGGTTAGTTTGTAGCCAGAGTTCTTTCTTACCTTTGGTCGAGAATGGGTCGATATGACTAATTCACCTTATCGCAGTACCGCACAATGGCTAGTAAACATACTAGAACCAGTCAGAAAGCAAATCTCCCGCCACTCACTTCGAGACTCCTTCGATTTTGTCAATTCCATTGAAAACGTCAGCGTTTCCAATCAAACCATGTTCTCACTAGATGTGGTATCACTGTTTACAAACGTCCCACTAACCGAAACAATATGCTATATATGTGAATATATTGATTCAAAGGAGATGAACATTGGTATCCCCACTGACTATTTGAAGGAACTCCTATTAAGATGTACTCTAAACGTCCAATTCACTTTCAATAATGAAATATATAGACAAAAAGATGGTATAGCTATGGGCTCACCACTCGGCCCGCTGCTTGCAGATATTTTCATGTCAAAACTAGAAAATACACACCTAAAGAAGATAATAGATAACTTCGGATTCTACAAGAGATACGTGGACGATACTTTTATTATCGCCAATAATGAGGAAAATTTGGAGAACATATTGGACTTCTTCAACAGTTGCCATCCAGCAATCCAGTTCACACTAGAGAAGGAGTCCAACGCAACAATATCTTTTCTGGACGTGCAACTAGCAAGACGCGAACAAGATGGGACACTCAAAAGATCCATTCACAGAAAACCGACATGGAATGGACAACTCATCAGCTTTCACAGTTGGGTGCCTATATATACAAAACGAAATCTGATCCGCTCACTGACTCACAGAATCCACAACATTTGCAGTCCGGAAACTATAGAAGAAGAGCTGAAGACCCTGAAAAGAATCCTTCTTGAAAACGGTTACCCGGAACGTTTCATCACAAAAGCTATGAAGCCGAAAACACAAAAACCATCCATGCTTACTGCTCCCAAGAAACTTCTCTATTTGAATCTACAATTCAACGGAGATTCTTCAGCAGAAATACTGAGAAACCGCCTGTGCCGTTCACTGAAGAAAACCTTCTTCGCAGCGGAACTCAGACTAACTTTCTCTACGAAACCAATGATTCGCACGAACGTGAAGGATAAGCTTCCACTGGGGGCCTCATCAATGTGCATCTACCAATTCACCTGCTCATGTGGAGCTAGGTATGTCGGCCGTACCCAGCGTTTGCTATCCAAACGAATCAGCGAACACTTACCTTCATGGTTTTATAAAGGAGAAAGAAGATCCCCCCGCCACAGCTCTATCCTAGAACACTTGATCGAATCCGGACACCAAGCAAACCCACAAAACAACTTCTCAGTTATCTACACAATACGTGGAAATCTTGCCAAAAGAGTACGAATTAAACTTCTTCAAACTGCAGAAGCAATGGCAATTCACATATTGAATCCTGAACTCTGCATACAAAAGAAGTTTGTTCAGTCACTAAATCTACAATGGTCCTGATCTATCTTAACACCAAATACGTAATTTTGTCTTACCTCTTTCTTCTTTGTTTGTCTATTTCTTAATTGCATTATTTTCTACCCCCACCCTCTATTAAATCTCTACGCTCATGACGACTGTTGCTAACTCGATTTTCGTTTATTTTTAAGTGAATTCTACTCAGCTTATTAACTTAACTCTCATTCATTTTCAAGTGAATTCTACTCAGATTATTAACTTGACTCTCATTCATTTTTTCATTGAACCCTACCAATTAGATTACGTCACCCAACCTACTTTTGTAACTTTATTTTAGTTTCTAACCGATTAACGCCTTCAAAATTACGTAATTTGTTTGTCAAAAACTAACAATTGCATTAACACATCTTTGGAAATATTCCTTTTGTTGCCAAGACAAATTACTATAAATTTGCGATTTGTACAGCTTGAGAATGATATCGCCGAAAAGAGTAACTCTTTGCTGAACACTTTCTTTTCTAATTATGTGAATCACTCATTTTATCAGAGGTTTGTGTCGGTGTACAGATATTGACAAATGTACTGTGGGTCATAGTTAATTTTTGTATTATTATCAGACGATTATGTAGATGATTTCGAATTTGGAATTACTATTTTTACCAGACAATACTATGGCACAACGGCCGAAAACAATTGTATTGGTAAAGGACTTTTTTATTATCGAGAATAAACACATCATATTTATACATGTCTAGACAAACTTACGGTCGACTAGGTCAGTGGATATGAAAAAAAACAGTTCTGATTGGTTGTTGATCTTCTGAAGGTGAAAAATTGAGACAGCAGATCTCCAGCGAGGTGATCACCTGACCATAACATGATCTTAATCCATATGTCAGTAATGAACACTGTTGCTATAGACAGAAAATGCTATTTTCAATCTCGGATGCTCCATAATATCATTCTACCTCTATATAGTACTGATAAATCTTGTCAGTAGCGAACACTACAATAATATACTCGTCAGATATCTCCGAATGTACACAGCGTTCTTTTGAAAAGAGGTAATAGCCGATAATATAGTCCAGCTGATAGTTTGCAGAGTTTACTGCATATACGATGTCTGGTTTTTGACGCGTATCTTATAACGTGTGCGTGAGCACTATTCACTAATTGCTGAACCTTCTATCAAATGACAACATGAAAAATTTGCAAGTATGTTAAAACATTTCCGTACATAAACCTATTTATTTAGGCTGTAAGCAGCAGCTGATGAAAAGTAAACAAAATAAATGATGACACTGTATTATTCTGCACAAGCCACGTATTTTCAGTGTCATTATTCTGTTGAACTGTCTTATATTTGATTTGCTTCCAATCAGAAAACCTGTCTTGATGCAAAATATCGGGGATTTGGAAGGCGATAAGTTCAAACGTTAAACGTATATCAGTGAATTTTCATGGATTCGTGCTTGTATACTTACGTCTGTTTATTGAGACGCTCAAGTATTTACCGGATATAGCAGGTGGCGCCAGTTCGAAAAGTCGGTATACCATATAATCGACTCCTGTGGCCTATGAAAAAGATCAGTAATGACAAGCTTCTTATAACCAACACAGCTAATAAGGAATCAAATAATATCAAATGAAGTGATACACGCATTCAATGAATTCACGCTTCCTACAAAGAATGTTACAATTACACACATGTCAATTTCATTTCATGTGGACAATATCAGAAATTTCTGGAAGAATTACTTATGCTTAATCACTGCTTCACTGCCTACGTAACCATTTTGTATGACATCGTGGAATGCTGCATCGAATATGTCGTGTCGAGCGTATGTTCTAATAAGTCTTTGCTTTTTCTGCCTGGTCATTGCAGAATGTAGAATATTGTGGAGAAAGAAGCTTGCATGACGGCTATGCCGCATAACGTTGAAAACTGGCATTCAAAAAAGTATTCAAGTAATGTATGTCAGTCAGCGCACCATTTTCTGCGTCAAATCTCCGTCCAGTTGTCGTAAAAAAACACGTCATTCACTCACTCCGTGTCATCAGAAATCACGCTGATTCAACGTCAAAAGCGCAGGCGGCACCGACTGCTAGCAGTGTCAATCAGTGAGGCGTTGATTCACTTAGACCGTTGATCATCGAGTTGTTGAGTACAATCGATAATGAAAACAATCAAAGTCAGCTTAAGGCAAGCAAGTATCACTGGATTGCGAAGAATTTCGTGTCTAGATGTAACGAATAAAGTTGGATGTGTGAATGCTGGAGTGCATTATTACTCTTGAAAAAGCGACGCTACTAACAACCAGAAATGAAATCAGCGATTGCTACTGATGACCCGATTCCCATCTGTCACTGAAAATAAATAGGCAGTCTATAAGATGTCGAAGAGGACCCCATTTCGACTGGTAGATATCCATGCGTAAATTGCCCTCCACATTTCAATTGTCCACTGACACAGTGATGACAGTGAGTGTGGCAACCTGTCTGTCTGATTGTCTTTAATGTGGCGAAGTTAAGCTGAAGAATGTGGAGTGTCAGGTTGTTTGTGTTGTGTTGCGGTAAAAGAGTGAGCTGAGTCAAACGTCCACACCTGATTATATTTGCAGTCAACAGGCCACAGCTGTCGTGGCCAACTGCTCATAAAATCCTTGATATATCTTTGTCATCGATCGAGTCAGTCGCTATCATTGTTTTCAACGTTTAATACATCTACTCTTCCATGCATTCATAATCACTCGCCTTTTTTTGTGTAGCTGTTCACCTTACGCTTTACAGCATTTATTGTTTCCAAGGCTTTTTTAATCTTCCTTGTAATAGCAGGACTTTGAATGAGGAAATCTCTTTCGCTTTTCTAGGAAGCATTGTTTCAACTACAATTGGAAAGGAGAAAGATGTCGAATTCAGCCGGATTCGGAAATGCAAGACAAACCATCATCACTCTGAAATCACTTAGGAAATCTTCTGCACTCAACATACAGCACAAAATTTGAATTTTTAACACCACTGTTAAGCCATTTCTACTGTGTGGGTGCCAAACATGCATTGCACGTCAGAAAAACCATTTACGACAGATTGCAAACTTTTATTAACAACTACCTTTGCTCTATAATGAAGATCGATTGGTCCACTGGAAGTATTTATCAAACAGACGATCTGAGAGTGCAGCAGCCGAGAACACCCTCTCCAAATTTATATCTTAGAAAATGCTGATGGATTGGTCACACACGGAGAAGACGCGCTATTGACAACGCGCACCAAGCTTATTCTCTTGCCGAATACCAGTGGGGAACAATTACTTGGATATGGGTCTAAGGGGGACATGAATTAGATAGTCCGAGTCAGAGACTAGAGACTTTGGACAACAGTGAGGCCAGCTTAAGACGACCGCGTAAAATAGGCAAAAAAGGAGACGTGGTGTTGAAGCCCTATATTCCACTTGGAATGCAAAAGAACACTATTAACATTAAGTCAGAGATATACGCAACCACGGGCATAGGACATGCAAATGTCAGCTCAGCACACTGTTAATTAGCGGAAACTCTTTGGTCAAGATAAATTTTGAGCAGTATTCAAAATGTTCAATAGAAGCACCACAGATATGTTCACCTCTTTATACACATTTCTGGCGAGGTCATGATTGGGTTACTTTTGGAAATCTTTGACCAGAAAGTAGTGTTTTATCTTAAGGGAGACTCATGTTTTCTAGAAAGGTTTCAGAGGAATGCAGCACGTACGATTCTTCGTACGACTAACTTATCATACGACGTTAGACTGCACAGTTTCAACCGAACACTTCCCCTAGTTTAGTTAACTCCAGCTTTAAATAAATTGCTTCACAGAAGACTGCTCATAAAATTGAAAACTTTTGAAATCGATCGTGACCTGCGAAGCTGTTCCGAGAAGTTCCTTATAGGATCGTATTTAAAGTATCATAGTCAAAGTCGTGTTCTGTCAAAGCTGACCTCAAAGCAGCAATCAGATTTATGGGACGTTTCAGAAAGTCTTCTTAAATAGAAATTATGAGGACGTCTACGGATTTAGTTAGTCAGTTCCATGCAAATCGAGGATGTAACCAGTGTGTCAATAAGGGATTATCTCGAGTGACGAAGACGTGTATGTGTATTGACTGACTATGAAAATAAAGCCATACAACCTTGTGGCAGATAAATACTGACACAGATGTTATTATACCATCAGAGAAAATCGTTTCATGAGGGTAGGCGGAGTGTTTCACTTATTCCACAGGTAGCCTTTTCTCCAAGCCTAAACTGTCTTTGTGGGATACCCTATGGCTGGTGCAGTGTTTGATTTCTCAGTTTTCTGTAAAGGCTGCAGTGGCTAGGACGGAAAGTTGCCTGGTCTCTTCAGTGGAATGGCATCAGCATTGTAGAAACCCAGCGTTATAGAAAGTGGAGGAGATTGCTTGTTTTCCTGGAGGAGTAGGAGTAGTTGCTCACACTGATGAAACTGTCCTCGTAAAGAAGTACAACAGGCGAGCTAGAAGGGTAAATCAACTGTGGATGCTGTAAATGTACGACACTTCACTTCGTGAAGTTTTTAAGGATATAATACAGGACATAAATGCCCCTGCAATTGTACCAGTCATGCGGAGCTAGTTCTTGTCAGGAAGGAAAGTGCACACGGAGAAGGGAAGGGATATTACTGACTGCCATCATTCGATTGTACACACAATGGTGTCAGACTAACCTACGACCTTGTGTATCCAAACACATGTATCTGCATTAATTAAATCGAAAGATTACAAGGAAGTTTGAAGAAAAGAATCAAGCATACCAATATGTGTCAAAAGTGCCATGATTAACAGCCACCTCCACAAATAGATTATTATTTATTATTACTTATTTTATCCTTTCATTTCTAGAGGAACATAGGGCTTCAGCTGCGCCCATCCATTGCCTTCTGTTTTCTGACAACTTTTTCACCACGCTCCAGGTATGTCCACATGCTTTCATCTCCTCCTCACATGACCTCCCCCAAGTCACCCTTACACTGACGACCAACTCATCGCTTACCTTTCGGGTTCCACTCGAGCAATGGTTTGTCTAGTGATGTCACTTGATGGTTTCCTCAGCGTATGACCAATCCATCTCCATTTCTTCCTGCCTATTTGTTTCACAATCGGTTCCTGGTTGGTTCGCTCATTGCCAGAGATCCCTGTTGCTGATCATTTCTGGCTAGCCATCTAATCTTGAGTATTGAGAGAAGACAACTGTTAATGAAGGTCTGGAGTTTGTTGGAGATGCTCTTTATGACGCGCCAAGTCTCTGATCCGTATAGTAGCACTGAATGACTTCACATTGGAGTTGAAAATCCGGATCTTACATTCGTTTTTATGCTGAGTTATGTTCACCTCCACACAGACTTAAGCGTAATGAAAGCTTGTCTTGCTTATCCGATTCTAGCTTTGATGTCCTCGTAAGTTCCGCCTGTAGTTGAAACGATGCTTCCCAGGTGGGTGAAGGAAGTTGTTTCTTTCAGGTTCCTCCCATTTATCCTGACTGTCGTTTGTTGTTGTTGTTGCTGTTGGTGTTGGTGTTGGCCAGGAATCTTCATCACCTCTGTTTTATCTATTTTCACCTGAAGTCCTATCTTTGACGCTTCTTCTGCCAGCTTGTTGATTTTCACTTGTTTATATTCCAGTTTGTGGGAAATCAGACACACATCATCATTGGCGAAGTCCACATCATTCAAGTTCTTTGTGTGAGTCCATTTCATGCCTGTTTCCCCATTGCCCGTTGTCTGTCGCATTATCCACTCAAATGCAATGTCGTTTAACGGTTGGATGAGATGTATAATTGTCGGTGGCACCCCGTAGTAGCGAAGTAGTTGCCAAATCACCTCTCGATCTCCGCTGTCGAAGGCCTTTCCAAAGTCGATGAAGTTGAGATAGAGAGATGATTTTCATTCCAAGCTTTGCTCAATGATGATCCGTTGTGTGGCAATTTGATCAATACATGACTTGTTTCTCATGAATCCAGCTTGTTCCGGTCGGAGTTTTGCATCCAAGGCTTGTTTGATTCTCTTTAGGATGATGCGGCTTAGTATTTTGCTTGGGATGAACAGGAGCATAATTCCGCGCCAGTTTTTGCATTGACTCAAGTCTACTTTCTTTGGTAGTTTGAATAAGTATCCTCTTTCCAATCCTCAGGTAATTTGCCCTCTTTCCACACCTTCTCTAGTAGTGGTGTCATCCAGTCCGCTGTTATCTCTGTGTGCATTTTCAATGCTTCTTCTGTGATCCCATCTGGTCCTGCTGCTTTTCCAGATTTAGGCATCTGTTTTTATTCAGGACTTCTGATTTCGTTGGAGGGTTGATGATCACTGGTAGTTCTGCTTCCGTTGTTGGTATTGTTAGGCGCGTTGTAGGTTTCTTTCGATTTAGAAGTCTTTTGAAGTGTTCAGCCCAGTGTTTTCTTTGTTTCACCTCTTTGGTGATTGACTTTCCATTGTCATCCTTCACTGGCTTAATCTGTGTCGAACTTTTCCCGATAGGTGTCTAGTTGTTTGGTAGAGTGTGGCGAGGTCTCCTTTGCCTGCACTACAGCTTCTTCTGCTTCACTTGCCATAGCTTCATAATATTTTCTTTTGCCTTCCCTGGCACTCTTCTTCACTCTTTTCTTCAGTATATTGTACCTTGCATTCAGCTCCTGTTTTTGTTGCTCGTCGGTGCACTGGATAATTTTTTTGTCTCAACATCTTTCTCTCTTCTATTAGTTTCCAAGTGTCCCTAGTGAGCCACTGTTTGTCATGCCTCTTCTTCCTGCCCAGAACTTCCATGCAGGTTTTACTCCACACCGTTTTCAAGTTGTCCCAGTGCTTTTTGACGCTGACCTCTTCGCTAGTGTTGATTTGTGTCTCGGCTTTGTCCCTTATGCTTGCAATGAAGATGTCCTTTGTAGCCTGGTCCTTCAGTTTTTGAGAGTTGAACTTGGCTTGCGGTCTGTCTTCAGGTCCTCCTTCTCTGAAAGCCTTTAATTTGATTTGGATTGTTCCTTGTACGAGATAGTGGTCTGAGCCAACGTCTGCTCCTCTTCTTACTTTTGTGTCCAGCCGGCTGCGCCTCCACTTCTTTGAGGTTGAGATGAAGTCAGTTAGGCTTTTGGTTAGACCATCTGTTGACACTTATGTAGCCTAGTGGATATCTTTGTGTTTGTATACGTTGCCACCAATCATTAGTCAGTCGAAGGCGGAGAAGAGGGCGAAGAGTTCTCTATTTTTATTCATTTCTCCGAGAGCTTCTCTGCCCATGATGAGTTCTCCTCCTGTGTTGTCTGGTCCCATTTTAGCGTTTATGTCTCCAATTAGTATTTTAATGTCGCCAGCTGGAGTATTGTCCATTGATGTCTGTAGTTGTCTGTGGAATTCATATTTCTTTTCGAGGTCTGCGTGGTTTGTGGATGCATAACATTGTATAATTAACACTTACCTTCCTTTGGAGTTGAATCTGGCGGTCATTATCCTGGACGAGATCGCCTCCTATTGCATCAGGGCCTTTGTTGCCGTTGATGACATCATGATAGCCACGCCCTCGGTGTGTGTGTGGTTATCTTCTGGGTGACCGCAGTAGAACACTGACTCACCCGTTTATAATTTAGTGAGTCCATTTCCGTTCCACCTGCTTTCACATATTCGCAGTATTTGGATTCCGTATCTTTTCATCTCGTTTGTGATTTGGGCAGCTTTTTCTATCTCGTTTATTGTGCAGACGTTCTGTGGTCACACACAGACTTTTTCTTTTGGTGCAAAGAGATTCATCGTGCTAAAGTTTCTGTAGCAACTTTGTTTACAGGGTGGGGTTGCTAGCCTCACGTCTGAGAAAGGAATTGTTACATTAAGATAAAGTTTAGAGAGAAGCAACCTTTTGGGTTGTCCCCTTTAAATTGGAAAACAAGGGTTAAAACAATCAGAACAACACCAGCAAAATAAAAACAATTCACAGCAAATATATATTTTGGGGATATGGTGAGGTTTCATCACAACATTGTAACCACCTTAGACAAAGTGGCCAAGCATGTTCGTTGTACTTTCCTTGATTACACATCTGCTTTCGACTGTGTACCTAGAGGCCTTTTGTTAAACAAGCTTAGCCCTACACAATCTGAGTCCTGGGCTATCAAATGGCTGCACTTTTACTTCTCCAATAGGATGCAGTACACGGTATATAATGGCGTAGCTTCTTATCCTCTCCTTACTGAAGCTGAAGTTCCTCAGGGTGCTGTTCTCTCGCCGTTTCTCTTTTCCTTCTTCTTGCATGACTTACCTCTCTCAGACGAAATCAACTTCGTCAAATATGCAGATGACCTGACTGTTTCGCTTCCCGTTAAGTCTCAGTCAAACTGCTTCAAATTAAATAGCTTCCTGTCGGACATCAGTCAGTGGTCTAAACTAAATGGCCTCATGCTGAATCCCTCAAAATGCCAGACTATTGACTTCTCCTCTAGGTATAAACGAGATCTGCAAACACTAGTAAGCACTCGTGAAGCCTGTAGCACTGAAGGGACTAAATTGAAACTAAGTCTAATGAAAAATACTTCGGATTAATTATATCTTCCGACCTTACTTGGTCATCTCATATCCAAATGATTTCCAAGAAAGTGTTTCGTCCAACCTACTACATTAAGAAACTCAGACTAACTGGAGTGATTAAACCTCTGCTTTCACAATTTGTCAACTCTCATATCCTACCTAGTCTACTTTACTGCTCCCCTTTAGCCTTTCCTGGGTTACTGAAAAAGGACTATACCATCCTGATAAGGATGTTGAAGGTAGTTAGTTGGACCAGCGGTGTAAAACTCAGTCAGCTCGTCACTACATTAGTGGATAAGCATCTGAATACATGCGGAAAATGATCTAGAACCATATTCTCCGACCACCAACACCCCCTCTATTCCCAACTCTCTCCTTGCATCCCATCAGGTAGAACCAGAAATCAGTACAATATAATATATGCTCGTACAACCAAGTATAGGAACTCAACGATACCACATTTGGCCAGCCCGTGTTCTAAGTGACATAGACAATGTTTAGCGTGAAACCTATAACTTGCTCTGCTGTTAATAACATAATTTTGGCCCTTGTTATTTCCCCCTTACACTCTCTTATTTGTACTCTATAGTGAACAACCTTCTTAAACATACTTAGCTACTTAAAATTATTATCACTGGCTCACTTTTTTTCTTTATTCTATTCCTTTTTTTGTTTATCTACTGGTTCCAACTATATTATCACTATGATTATTACAAAATTGTCCTGTCATTAACCATTATGTAATATTAGTTTTGAGGTTGTTTTTTGTTCGGCACTATTCAACTGACAATCATGGTTGTGAACACCACTATCACCATCTTAAAAATTTTGTATTATGCATGATTACTCACACTACCACAACAAACACTGCATTAGTGCTGACAATAAAAAACAACAACCTGAAATGTTTATTTTATGATTGTTTAGTGTTGTTCAATCAAATTAAGTGATCATCTTAGCTATTAACATTCTTAAGAACATCTCATAATTTCTTGTATGATTATAGCTGTTACTGTTCACCATTCATACACATATCATGGCTTCCACTACCCAATACTGAAATATTTTTCATTATCGGTGTTTATCTTCCTTTCTACTTGGCATTTTATTTCTATTATTTTGTTATTTTGTGTGTTTCTTTGTGGGTTTTTTTATATTTATTTTTTTTGTAATACTTCTTTTAAATGCAAGATGAAATTAGATGCAATATTGTAGATATGTGCTGAAAATTCCACACTGTACCACAAGTACTGTTTCTGGAATAAAAGTGAAATTATTATTATTATTTCTTTACGCATTATCCTTTGAGGAAATTGAGAGATATTTCCACAGTGCATTGGAGATTATTACTTAGTTTAATATCATGTTTGCAACGTATTTAATACATTTTTAAACGATTCAACAACATTTCAAGCATCTGAATTCTAACTGGTTGATCCAAGTGTCTGAGATTTTGTATGTCATAGTTTAAGTTTGCCCTTGTACTTACAGGGGCATCCCAACAAACTGGTTTATTGGTTCAAATAACAAATGTTCTCTGTCAACTTAGCCAAATGCTCAGCCATAGGCATTGAATGTGACAATGCCAGGTTATTCGAACCAGAGGGAAAAACACTCCCTTCAGTTCAGACTCATATAAACGTGGACATTATTATTATTATTGTATCTTTTAGTTCCTAGAGGAACATAGGGCTTCAGCTGCGCACCTCCATTGCCTTCGGTTTTCTGACAACTTTTTCACCTTGCTCCAGGTCTGTCCACATGCTTTCATCTCCTCCTCACATGACCTCCCCCAAGTCACCCTCACACTGACGACCAACTCATCGCTTACCTTTCGGGTTCCACTCGAGCAATGGTTTGTCTAGTGATGTCACTTGATGGTTTCCTCAGCGTATGGCCAGTCCATCTCAATTTCTTCCTGCCTATTTGTTTCACAATCGGTTCCTGATTGGTTCGCTCATTGCCAGAGATCCCTGTTGCTGATCATTTCTGGCTAGCCATCTGATCTTGAGTATTGAGAGAAGACAACTGTTAATGAAGGTACGCAGTTTGTTTGAGATGCTCTTTATGACGCGCCAAGTCTCTGATCCGTATAGTAGCACTGAGTGACTTCACATTGGAGTTGAAAATCCGGATCTTACATTCGTTTTTAGGCTGAGTTATGTTCACCTCCACACAGACTTAAGCGTAATGAAAGCTTGTCTTGCTTATCCGATTCTAGCTTTGATGTCCTCGTAAGTTCCGCCTGTAGTTGAAACGATGCTTCCCAGGTGGGTGAAGGAAGTTGTTTCTTTCAGGTTCCTCCCATTTATCCTGACTGTCGTTTGTTGTTGTTGTTGCTGTTGGTGTTGGTGTTGGCCAGGAATCTTCATCACCTCTGTTTTATCTATTTTCACCTGAAGTCCTATCTTTGACGCTTCTTCTACCAGCTTGTTGATTTTCACTTGCATATCTTCCAGTTTGTGGGAAATCAGACATACATCATCATCGGCGAAATCTAGATCCTTCAAGTCGTTTTTTGTGTGAGTCCATTTCATGCCTGTTTCCTCATTGCTCGTTGTCTGTCGCACTATCCAGTCTACTGCAATCAGGAAGATCATTGGTGATAATAGACAGCCTTGTCTTTCAATCCATTTATCTATCCATCTATATATCAGCTTATCTGTCTTCATTTATCTCTGTATATCTGTTTATCTCTGTGATGCTTATGAATATAATGCATCTGTTTGTCATGCTCTTCTTTTCTTCTACGATTTGTCCTCACCTGAATGTTCGTCGCATTTCGATGACTATATTCTCAAACTATCCATGTAATTCTGTAGCATAGCGGTCTGAATTTCTACCAAATTAGCAACCAATTTAAACGCAATTTATAATGAAATACTAGCGAATAGATTCTCACCCAGCTTATTTTCACATCCACTAATCTAACGAAGCCACGATCACTGATGAGAATGATAATTGTATTGGCAGAACTAAGCAAATTTATTTTGGATTTATCGAATTGTACAAACGAAAGCAGAGTAATTACACCATATGTTTACAGAAATCTCAGAATATGTAAGATGATAATTATCAGAGAGATTGAGATGACGAGAACCAATCCGACAATGCCTGGGAGGAAGAAAGGCAGACACAGACAGAAAACGTATTTAGAAGTGGATTCTGTGAACATTAGGCGGAAATTGATAGTAGTGAATACGTATACCTCGAAAACAATCTACGCATCACTGTAGACATTTAATGCACCTTCTACTTTAGTGTGTTTGTTTCCCGTGGGCAGACTTAAGTGGATTGTTCATGTCTCAGGTTATAAGCTGCACATTTCAACTGGAGATCCTTGATCCTACTCAGTTAACCAGGTTCAATTAGTTGAACGAGCTGATCTCTAACCCAGTATACTTTTTCTTACAATTGAAGTTCTCACACTGGTGCCTTACTCCACGGTTTATTCCCTGATCTCCTTGTTTTAGTGACAGCCGGTAAGCATCTAGTCCATTAAAAGTAATTTTCTATTGAATGTTCTTTTAAAAACATCCCTTATTACGTAAAGATTTCATCAAAGTGTTGAGTAGTCTTTCCTAGTCGTGAATACTAATCGTGGAATGGTGTTTCTTCACAATATTGTATATTGTCGAATGATCAACGCAAATGATGAAGGATGCAATAAAGCATAAGCTTAATAGGACACAGTCAATGTGTCATATCTACATGTCATATCGGATCCTGAAATCTGCGGAAGCACACCTGTCACAATCAAGCCTTCTCACACTGATAATATAAATCAGAAATCGAATGAGTCATTCACGACTTCTACTACTCGACTTGAAAACTGACTTGACTGAGAAAACCATCTGAGGAATACCACACGAAATAAAAGTCACCGGAAAGTGAATAAATGTTGTAGTTGGCGAATATTGACACGTGATGATAGAATCACTTACATATTATAACTAAATGTCTAAACTGAGGTGAATTCCATTCTAAAAATGTTACAATAAAAAAACAGTGACATTTACGTTAAGGAAAAGTGAAGCATATCACAATGGATGAAATTATGCACGTATGGTGGAAATGCGTTGAACAGTACTGCTTCGTGGTAAGAATTGTGAAGAAGAATTAGACTATTTCTGCGAACAACGTTTATATTACCATCTGGCTGAGGTCGAGTTTCAAACACAGTCTTCTTTAATCTGGAGATATATCCGAGCATGTGCGCATCACTATATCTCTCAACAAGGGGCAACCTGCATAGACCACAGGATTTGATAGGTGAATCTCTGAATCTGATGTTGGGAATACCGTTTACACTAATCTACATAGTAATCAGACAGCCTACGATGGCTGATTCATCAACTATTTAGTAATAGTTTCCTGTGTCTGTGAATCGGACTGAATATAATTGCGAATGTTCACAGAAAATAAAATCTGGAAGTGACGTTATCTCGAAGAATAAATGTAGGCGCAGAAGCTGGAAAAGTAATCTTGGAGGTGTGCAAGCCTCCATACAATATGAAGAAGTATTCCTCACAGATAATCAATAACTATAAGATTAGGAAACGAAAATTATCCAAGTCTAAAATATGGACAATGCTGAAGAAAGCGGTGGAATCGAAGCTACTGAAAGTTCGCTGCAAGGAGAAGAGGCTATTGTAAGTGAAGCATAATAACACGAAGGGGATATGTAGTGGCGCATAAAAAGGAACCAGCTGGCATTGTGAGGTAGATGAAAAAGCAAACCAGTCAGATTGTGTGACGGAAGCGCAGCTGTGAGCGAACATAATGCAAGGAGATTGGTTGATATCAGTATTTGGTTGAGCGAGAAGATTTAGAGATTCAGCTACCAGTGAAGCAATGAAGAAACTCTCAGTTGGATCGTTATGAACAATATACTTGTGAACTCATAAACATTATAAAAATGAAACTATTCTGAGAGCAAAATAAATGAAGCGCATGTGGACATGAAAACGAAGAAAAGATGGTAACATTGACCCACCTAGGAGGCTAGAACCTGTCTGCGTAGCGCTTGTCGTGGATATGCCCTCTGGAAAAAATGACTAAATAAACAAACAAAACGGTGAAATTGAAAACCTGTTATTCAGGGATATGGCATGGGAAAAATCAAACGAAAGAGAGAAATTTTGACAATGATTCCTAACACAAAATAAGAAGGAATAATCAAGAGACACTTAGCTACTGGACAAACGCTACCAAGGCAGCGTTAGACTGATACATACACGGAAATTGTGACTTAAATATGTAGGCAGAAACAGGAGAGAAGCTATGGTATTCGTGATACTGAGTCGGAGAATACGTCCAAATTTAGACGACTAGATGGTGATTTGACGCATGCAGTGGCATTCAGTGATCGTGTGAGAGTATGATTGAATGGCAGAGCAATGCGTTGTTGGAATACAAAATTAAACAAGAAACGCACTAATAAAGAAAGTTAAAAGATCACAAACTTAAATATGCGAAATATTCACCAAGAGCAATACAAGAAATCAAGGTATTCACCTGTCGAAATGGAAGCCTCATATCCATTTTCCTGAATGTTTGATATCCTAAAAGAGAAATAGACCAGTTTGTCAGGATTAATCATTGGTTTGAGTGAGATTAGAGTGATGTTAGTGGCTTCATATCGTCTCTCAATATCCACATTACACTCTGTCATACAGGTATTCATGTGATAGCCGCCTTTCACCGAGATGCAAAATCCTGCACAATTGACATATATCTATCACCTGATGCGAATTTTAGTGTCTCAAACATCGATCGGATTGAACTGCATACTGAGTGACAAATGAATAGTTTGACAATCTGGACAATGCTTGTTGACTGTGCTATATCCCATATTCGTCTGTGTGAAGACTATCCAGTGTGATTGATTTATGCCTCCTGGAAATCGGCTTTCTACAGGCAAACGGACATACTGTTGTGTGTTTGTGTTGGGATATAATAATCAATTTATTTGACTTTTTACAGTGTGTTGCAGTAGAGTGTAGAAATGTCTTGGCTTAATCAATGGAGAACTGAAGCAGTGAATAGCGAGTTAACTGCATCTGAACTCTATCACGTGAAAACCAGACAGCGAGATAGAAACACGGGCACACTACTAGCCACACTCAAATCTCCTTCCACTAGCGATTACGCAACTAACCAGAAGAAAACAAGAAATGCATAGAGAGTCAAACAACCAACATGTCACTGGGCTACCCGAATTTTCATCGAGACAATGTATCTCGTTTACTTCAGATCTCGTTATTATCATCATTCGCTTATGCACGTTGTTCGTCGAATGTTCTCATGCACACTTTTACTTCTGGCTCGCATCCTACTGCTGCTCAATTCTGAGGGACCGAAGATGAATCACAAAAAAGGATTATTTTATTCCTCAGATATACCACCACTACGTCACAGGATTTACTGCAGTTGGTTGTTTTACTTGAAACTTTACTTGATGGACAGAAAATATCATGCAATGATCTGAGCTGAAAATTATGTATAATAAAACTGTTATTATAATGAAAATGGCATACTGACATTCTGCAGCCTGTTTAATTCTGTTCAGGGTTCAGGACTGATAGGATCCCACATATTTTGGTATTGACTGTTTAAACTTGCATTTATGGTATGTTATCATTCTCACGCATTTTGGTAGTGACTGCTAGTTTTGTATATTATCATTCTCACGCACTTTGGTAGTGACTGCTAATTTTGTATATATGGTATATCATTCCCACACATTTTGTTACTGACTGTCAATGTCGCACATATGGCATATTATGATTTCTCACACACTTTGTTATTGGCTATTAAGGTCAATTATTTCAAATGCTGTAGCTGTCCATATTGTTGTAAAATGTATAAATACCATGGCTTTCTTTATCGTTGTTGCACTTCAATACACAGTCACAGTCCAGCCTTTGTCTTTTGATATTTGCGTGCTTTACTAAGTCGGAAGGTACGACGAGCAGATAGACAGACTAGTTCAGGCGCAGACAGAGCAAGATATAACAAATTGGCGACGGGGTTTTACCTTAATTCAGAGCAAGATATAACAAGGACAGACATAGATGCTCACCTGTTGTACTGGAATCCTCATCCACATTTTGGTTTTTAACTGTGTCTTCTGAAAGAGAGACAGAAATTGGATCATCAACAAAGGTCAGTAATAATATACTTTCGAGAAGGGCTATCTCAGTCACTTCAATTAGTCAGCGATGAGAACGCAGAGAGTTCAGGCTTGTTTTGCACATGACATTAAAGACACTGCTGAAACCAAAGTTTTTACCCGTCTCTATAATGTGCTTCTCTATAGCTGATGATGGACATCTATTTCAGGGATCATCCGTGTCCAGCGAAGGTATTTGTTGTTGAAGCCAGTGTGTAATATATACTGTAGCCTCAAAGGGAATAGACTCTTTAGTTCTCCACATGCACCTCTGTCCACAGATGCATGAAAACCTCAGAAAACAATAAGATTTGACACTATACGTCACATACTGTGAGCACCATCACGACAGAGTAACCCACGTTATCTTAAGGGTAACAAAATAATATTAACAAAGATTTCAGTAGTAATGATTCAGGGACTGAAGCCGGAAAAGCCAGTGTAGTATGGGGGAGGAAAGCATAAGAGAGGTCAAATTGTGTTCTCCAAATAAACTCAAAGGAGGTCTGTTAAAAATGGTGATATCGATTGAGTGTATGATGTGTTTTCGTAGGTCGACTGGATGGAGATGTGACGCAGTGAGTTGAGTGACAACTGTGTGTCATGAGGAGTGAAATTGTGACTGTAATTTGATTGGTGGGTCCGTCGGTCTGTTGGTCGGTCACCAGCGACACATGCTCACTGAGACGGCAATTTCCTTCACCTAGACCCTACCACATGACTACCAGTTGGAGAGAGGACAGACAAACACAGTGAGTTACAGATAGACAGAAAGACTGCCGTCCGACACACCGACGTTCACACTCAGAGACGCAAATGCAGCTACACAGACATATTGAATCGCTGCCAGCCAGCAAGCCAGCTACTCATCCACATACACGCACACCTAACCACAATGACCCTCCTCAGTCGCCTGGGCAACAGAATTGTGGACGCCGACTATGTAGAGACATTCACTCACCTGTCGAACTGGAAGCCTCTTCTCCAACCGCTTCACTGCTCATCACTTCTGAAAGGGAGAAAAGCCGATCACCTCGTTAACAATCATTCATTAATTTCACTTCACTCAACCTCTTATTCTTGTCCCTATCCATCTGAATCTGCAAACATCCACACATACATTCACAACCGTCACACTATCCTCAAAATTCTTCACAATCCTGTCACACTGGCTTCTTCTCACGTGAATTCCACTGTCTCCATCATCCATCGGATTCAATGACTCGAGACTCGACTGGTTGGCTGGCTCACTGAATCAACGACTCACTCGCTGATTGTCATTGCTATTATTCCTTATAGAATATTTTTTTATCATTTTAATCTTTACTTATTGTTTGTGATTTTATTTTTATTTTCTTACTTTGATGGCTTTTTTTGTAAATTTTTCGTGTGCTTTTTTGTGTTATTATCTTTAGTCTGTCATATTTCTTTGTGGTGAATATTCTGCTCACCCTTCCAAATGGTTTTGCTTTTGGAGCAGGAACCTGTACACTATTTTTCTACGGAATCTTTAGTACTTCGAATCTCGTTAGATTTATCCGAATCGTCTCTATGGGTGATTATGTCTTCCGCACCATGTATGACTCTTGCAAATCTGCCCAGACTGCTAGAGAAATGGAAGGATATGTTACGCTCATCCTGGGAAGAGGCGAAGTCGGATGGAATTGACGTCGACTCATGACATTTTCAACGGGAGACTTTGTTATCTACGAGCACACTGAGAGTCTGACTCTCATCGTGTTAACAATGGCAACGAAATCTCTAATACAACGGGGGCGATCTCGCTCAGAATAATCTCCGCCAGATTCAACTGAAAAAGAAGGAAAATAACAACTATGCTATGTTATGCTATGCACACACTAACAACGCAGATCTCGAAAATAAGAAGAGTTCCACAGACAACTTCAGGCAGTTATGGACAATATTCCAATCGGTGATATCAAAATTTTAATACGAGACATGAACCCCAAACTGTGATTGGACAACACGGGAAGAGATCATATGAGGCGTAGAAAAGCTCTGATAGAGAGAAATGTAAACAGATATTTCTTAGCTGACATCTGCGCGTTCAATGAACTAGTGATTGGTGGCAGCGTATACAAGCACAAGGATTTCCACGAGGCTACATGGGTGTCACCAGACGGACGAATCAAAACCAAATTGCATTCATCGCAATGTTGCTCAAGGAAGTGGAGACGCAGCTCACTAGACACAAAAGTAAGAGGAGAAGCAGACGTGGACTCAGACCACTATCTCATACAAATAACACTAAGTCAAATTGACAGCATCAAAGAAACAGGAGCTGCAGATAGACCACAAGCCAATTTCAATAATCGAAAACTGAATGATTAGGCTACAAAGAACATCTTCACTGAAATCATAAGGAAACAGACTGAGATATAAACTAACACCAGCGAAGCGTCCAGCGTTTTTAAGCACTGGGACAGACTGAAAGCGCTGTAGAGTCATACCTGCATTGAAATTCTAGGCAGAAAAAAGACACAGGACAAACAGTGGCCCACTACGGGCACGGGTAGACCAATAGAAGAGAGAAGGATTTTGAGACAGTGCATCTGCGAGCAACGAAACAGGAGTTGAATGCGATCTACAATTTACTGAACAAAAGAGTAGAGAAGAGTGCCAACGACGACAAAAGAAAATACTATGAATATATGGCAAGTGAAACCGAACAAGCTGCAGTGCAGGCAAAAGAGACCTCGCAACACTCTACCAAACAACTAGGTTACTGTCGGGAAACAGATGAACACAAATTAAGCCAGTGAGTGATAACAATGTAAATTCAATCAACGAAGAGGTGGAGCAAAGGAAAGACTTGGCCGAATACTTGAAAAGGCTTCCTTATCGACCGCCACCTACCACACGCCTTATAATATCAACAGCGGAAGCAGAACTACCAGTGGGCATCAACCCACCGACGAGAACAGAAGTCCTGAGGGCAATTATGATGCTACAACCTGGAAACGCAGCAGTATCAGATGGAATTCCCTCAGAGTAATTGGAAATACACCCCGAGGAGACATAAGCGGACTTGATAACGCAACCACTGGAGAAGGTGTGGAGAGAGGGCAAAGTACCTGTGGACTGGAAGAAAGGCTGTTTTTTGAATTTACTAAAGAAACGGGACTTAAGTCAATGCAAGAAATGGCGCGGCACTATTCTCCTGTACATCACAAATTAAATACCAAGTCACATCATCTTTCGAGAGAAAATCAGGCACGCCAACCTGGATGAAAAACATCGACCATGAAAGGCTATATTCGGGAGGCGCCATCATGCATCGATCAAATCGCAACACTACGGATGGAATAGAAGTCACCTCTCTACCTCACTCAACTTCATTGGTTGGTGTTGGAGATTCCTGGTTAACAGCAACAAAAACAGACAACGATCAGCGTTAACAGGAGGAACATCAGCAACAAGGATTTCTGGCAACAAACGAACCAGCCCAACAGTAACCGATTGTACAACAAATATGCAGGAAGAAATGGAGGTGGACTGGCCACACTTTGAGAAAACAAACCATCATGCCTATGTTCCTCTAGGGATTAAAGGAAACAAAAATAATAATGTGATAAGCGTATGATGTCACACGTCTGTGACGCTTCAGTAAAATGATTGCCAGTCATGCGTGTAGTCTGTGTACGATCCATGGCTGACGCATGCATAAAACCAGTTGAGTCTGCGCTCAGGTTGGTGAAGAGGGAAGGAAGTATGTACATCGGGGTAGCACCTTCACTTCCTCAGAATACACAACACTGTCATTGCTACTTTGAAGCTCAGCTGAGCCTCCTATGTTCCAGTACGAACGTGAAGGAATGAAATAAAACATTGAGAATAAGGAGAGGAGCACTCCGATGCACATTTGACACAGTCAGTGGTGTGTCGACTGTGTGGTATTGTAACAACGGAAGACAAGGGCCAGGCAACAGATCGTTTTATTACGAAAATCAACACGTATTTATACATATTTCACATACATTATTATAGCCTAGTCAAGTAGACAAACGCAGGCTTCTGATTGGTTGTTTCGGGATTCCTCGAAAAATAGAGTTCTCTATCTGCGAATCATATTTTGCTACGTTAAGTCTACTGTGATTGGCTGTTGAATAAGCCTTATACATATTTTCTCACGGCCTGCTCTCAACACAGTATCAGGTGCGTAGTTTTGATGCTCACGATCGTCGCTTGATACACGAACCTCGAGATTCTTTAACAGGAGTCTACTGCCCAAAAACCGGACACCAAAACAGTCAGCAACACACTAACAGTCTCTCGTCTCCATTACAAAGGCGAGAGATATTGACACTCACCTGTCGAAACGGAATCCCCTTCACCAACATCTTCAGTGATTATGTGTTCTGCAAGGGAAACATAATTCAAGTCGTCAACAGTGACTCTTGCATTCTTTCGAAGAGAGCGAGTTCCGGTTCTGCTCCTTATTATCATCTAATCTTTCTTGTTTTCTGTCTTATCCGTTCCGTGTGTGGAATTCGTTCTGCTGTACATTTGACTCTCGCTTTCATACCTATTTCTCGTTGTTCCTCTAGAGTTGTGTTTCTAAGAAATACTCCTTCGCTTACAGGATCTCATCACCCCAACTGACTTCGGTCAGAGAACCTTTGAAAAAGCGACAGGGAGTACTGAACATCCGTCTGTTGCGTCCTCGTTGTACGGGACTAATCTGTAATACGCCCTAACCACCAGTGTTCGAATCCGAGACCTACCGGTTACGAGATGGTCTAGGTCGACCACCAGGCCACTGCGTTGCCTTCCAGGGGTTCAGGAATACCAGCTCGATGGTGAAATCCTGTAACCGATCGAATCCCAGCAAACCAACATATCACATTTTCATTTCTTCTCATCACGTACGAAATCATATTCAAGTATTGATTATTATTATTATATGTGTAAATCTTGGGCACTGTGATAGTAAGTGAATCCATATTAGTTTGTTTATTGCATGTATCATACAGTGAAACAGTATTACTCACTGGATGACATTTCGATTACACTGTCACCTTCAATGATTCATATTATTGTTGTGAATATTTTAGATAATACTCTATATAATAATATTACGTGTTGGTAACTTACCCAACTTCGGTAGAGAGAATCTGTTTCTATGTGAGATTGTAAAGATCAATTGATTTTCTACTTTACTTCTCAGGGAATACTTCTTCTCATCACCCTGAACGATGATCATTTCAAGCGGTTTATTCTCTTGTCCACCGAAGATAACTGTAAAGTCATGTTTACTGCAGAAGGCGGACTCTTGTTCCCATGTCACATTGCGAATCTTTCCAGACTGCAATTGGACGTTCTCGATCCTTGGAACTGGTGAAACAATTGAAGAGGTATAAAATTGATGACCGTTCGACCAATACATTGCTGCAAAATATGATTCCATGGGAGTTGGTAATGGAGGTGATAACAAGATTTCAGAGTTCTCCCTATTCCTTTTCGAAGTGGTAACACGGACGAATTCATCTCTCAAAAATAACTAGACTCTACCGCGTTAATCAGTCCATCAATAGAGATTTCTTTAAATCATTAGTTTCTCGATTACTCGGGTAGTCAGCCAGCGAGCCAGGGATCAGGTGTTCTCAACCCCTTCTACTTCCTGAGCTGAGTCATACGGAGCTCACAGGTGATTAGGTCGAACTGAGACGCGTAAATCTTCCGTCTGGTGTTTGGATCACTTCGATTTGTCTGGCTATCAAACACTACCGGTGGTGCTCGTGGCTTGGGTGGTATAAACTGAGCATCTTCACAGAGAAGCCTTTTATAGCTGAAAGCACCTCTTTCTGTATGAAGCAGTCATTCTGTTTCATTGAAGTCAACCAGGAAGACAGATAAGTCGGTTGCGATCACACGCCAAGAACCTGACGGAGTGGAAATCGACTGAAAAGCAATGGATTACATCTTGGAACACTTCAGAACTCTTCATTACTGACGAATACATCCAAGGTTGGAATCAGCTGTCTCGCTGTTTCAGTAAGATTTGGCTTAGTGCACGACAGAGTGTTTAAGTGACTTCCAAATTCTTTTCAGTCAACGGTGTCCTGTCGAAGGTGCTTCCGAAGTCAAGGATTTTTTAAAACTGAGGTGGCTGTCCAACTGGCATTCTATGATTTGTTCAAAATGACGCAAATCTATTTTCCATGAAACATTGTAGATAATTTGACAAATCGAATTACAGATACTGAATGAAATGTGTACAGTATCCATGTGTGTGTGTGTGCAATTGATGGGAGGTTAGAGTGACTTACTCTATTTTACTCTGCATTCATCTCTCTTGACTTACTTCTTTTATAATAAACTGAACGTGTTCCTGTCGTACGTGAAATCCGTCCGCCTGTTATCCCTATAATACTAAATTCTAAATATCCACATGCGTCCCAATGTCTTCAAATGGAGCTAACGTTGCATTCACACTAAGTGTGATGCGAAACTGTGTAAAGATATCGATATTTAATTGCAGCTCTAATTCTTTGATACCCGAAGGACTAAATGGAATCCATGAAAAGCTTAAATATTCATCGCTTTCTGAAGTAGCCAAAATTTTAGTTCATCTGTAATTGGTAAATTAAAATAAACAGAATAACAATTGAAATATTCATGATAAGGTGTAAGTGAAAATTAAAAGTGAAGTGAGTGAAGTGATGAGAAAAGTACACATTGCAGGTTTCATGATCAGTTGACATGAGTTAGCGAAGCGTTGGAAGGTAATGGGGATAACTGCACAGCCAGTTGTTTCATCCGCGTTCTTGTTTCAGAGTATTCAGAATTGCGCACGCGTCACCATTTATTGACGTGAGACTAGACCCTTCAGTCGCCGGAATCCCATCTAAGATATTGAAGAGGTCGGCTATTCGCTGGATTCACTGGCATGCCGAAAACGCTCGAACGACGAAGACTGGCAGTTAGCTGTCCAACACGCCTTGCCTCTTTCCAGTGATTCTCCATTTGATATCAATACATCCTCAAACCTGTAACCAAAGAATCCTTGTCATCTCACAATTTATAAATAAATACCACGGGCAGAACGCTTCACAATCTACAACTGTATAACACTTGGTCACTGTGGTGGTATGTGATTCCACATAATTTTGTTTGTTGGACACATACACACACAAAGAAGTACAATGAGCAGTATTATCTTTTGGATGACAGAGTTTACAGCACACTCTGTTACTGGATATGATTATATAAATTAGGACTACACAGATTCGCGAATTCCGTTTTCGAGTTTGCTTTGATTCTTTGGAAATCGTACATGGTGTCCTCAAAAAGGCGAGAATAAAAGTGTCACTGCACACACCCTACCCCCACAGTCACACACCAATAAGGTTACTTGGAAACAAATTATAATGGTCACAGGGACATAGAAGGGGCCCACCAGACAGAGAACAATTCAGTTCACCCAATGGCCTGAAATGATTTACAGGTGAAATTTGTAGGTCAAATTATTGGATCGAGGTCGGCCAGACTAGGGGAGCACGAAAGCTTGACAAAATCTAGATAAGTTGATGCTGATAAGACGAGAAATCTAGAGAATAGCCAGCTTTGACAAACACTACATACAATTTCACACAGTTATACAGTACAGGATACGACGAGATGACAGTCTAAAAATCTAAAATAGCAAGGTGATGGGCAAGAATCATAGCTGCAACTTTATTTGTCGCATCAACTGGAAATACGTTTGACATAATTGAATGATTGAACACCAGTTAGACTCGGACATTGGGAGAATCCTACTTATTTGAACCCACTACTCTGTGGCCAAACGGATACTGAAGGCCTTAGAAAATGGGAGCTTCTATAAAATTCATATATTCAACAGAACCATGTGATCAATCAATCACTTCATTGACTCAATTTCTATCAAACATGCACAAACGCATTCAAGTAGACGACAATGATATTGTAACATTCATTATTCTCACAGGATTATACGCTTCAACTGGTCTGAAAATGTCGACAATTAAAGCTATGCAGCGATTCCTTTGTGGCGATGAATGCGCAAAATCGTAATGTTCAAATTCGATGGAACTCGTCAACTTATGTAGTTTAACATATTCTCAATTCAACAATGAGATATACGAAGAGACATCGAGAAAATCGATGGGATCTCACATATCAAGACTAATAGATGAGGTCGTTATGCAAAGATTAGAATTTGATAGCTCTATCAGTAATCAAAACTGATTTTGATGGTACATTCGTGATAACAAGCACAAGAGATGGTTTGGAATACACCCACAAATTAATTGACACCAAAGTTGAAGACGTCAAAATTCACACACGAAGAAGAGTCGGACAACGAAACCATTTTTATGTCGATGTCCTAATCAACAGAACAAATACAGAAAATTCGGAAACACACATATGCAGAATGGCAATACACCCACCTAAAAAGAGACACGCACTCACGCATGCACGCGGGCACACACAGAACAAATAATCATCTACAGCAGCGATGATCCAACGGCTCACAATATAAACTGCATGCAGTCATTGTTTATAAGAGTTAAAATACACTGCAGCACTCCAGTGCTGAAGAGAACACATGAGATTACCTACTGACTGCCTTCAAGAGGATGAATACTCGTGCTTTTCCGTCAAGACATTTCTAGACTCAAACCGAAATTCCAGCAGAAAACCACCACAAGTAATTTCAACCTAATTCATATTGAAGTTCTTCTGAAATGGCGGCTAGATTACTAAAACTATGTGAGATAGAATTAACACAAAATCGAAGTCAATATTAGTCATGCAGTACTGTGCACATGAGAAGACCAACACAATAGCAGTAGAAGACAAACTCGACACGGAGTGGTTAAGACTCTCGACGACCATGCACATGGTCCGAGGTTCTATCCCCTGCCGACGCACACCTAGTAACTAAGATCGGCCTGCGAAATTTGGGCTAAAGATATCCATGCAGAAAATTCCATACTTGTACCCAAAACACAGTGTGAATCAAGCTGTAATCAAAAATATAATAAAAAAATAAAAAATTATACAAACTGTGATGAACACCATATTGACCGAGGTGTGCACCCCTTTCGACTCATAATCGAAGAAGAAATTATGCCTGTGAAAAGACGGGATAAATAATCTTTCATTTCTTTGCATGTCGACAATTATGCAAACCAGTTGAACTTGGAAAGTCGAGAACTCTTAGAGAGTGGAAACACTGTAGAAATGTCATGGAATGTGCATGAAAGACACATAAATAATACGAATCAAATCAATCAACCAATAAAGACAAAGGAAACAAAATTACGAAAACGATGACTTTGGAGGCGAATTAACAATCAATCATGATGTAAGTCGCCGTGAGAAACAGTTATATTGTCACTCATGGAGAATGGCAATAAGTACACATTTCATATACTGGCTTTCACTGAGGCGATCTTGTTGTCTGGAAGGCGGACAACGAAAACTTCGCAGTTTAATCAACAAACCAGCTCAAGAAACACAGCCAAATGAGACAGGCTGGCTGTGTAGTTTCATAGAATCAAGACGAATAGAGCACATCAACAATAATGCATTGTCTGTCGACATTCATATGCGCAGAGAAACTTGTATAGCCCATAGGAAGCTGCTACTTGGTCGCCAGTGGTAAGGCAAAGCTGTACAATCACACCTATATACAAACTCTTCTCCAAAAAAGAAGAGGATACTAGAGAAGAGTGATGGGTTGTCATGATCATAGTTGTTAATCAGTGTTACTCAGTGTATAAAAGGAGGAGAAGAAGTGTACAAGAGTTCGGTTATGAGAGAAAAAATTTAAAAAGTGACATGTAATAAGAGGCATATAGAAAAGAAGAAAATCAAAGAGAAGCTAAAGAAATCAAAGAATATAAAAAAAATCGAAAAACGAAAACAGTAAAGACAGTGATAAAAAAATAAATAAAAAAAAAGAGACAATCACATACATGTCGAACTGGAAGCCTCTTCTCCAACCGCTTCACTGCAAGCCAGCTACTCATCCACACACACGCACACCTAACCACAATGACCCTCCTCAGTCGCCTGGGAAACAGAATTGTGGACGCCGACTATGTAGAGACATTCACTCACCTGTCGAACTGGAAGCCTCTTCTCCAACCGCTTCACTGCTCATCACTTCTGAAAGGGAGAAAAGCCGATCACCTCGTTAACAATCATTCATTCATTACTTTCACTTCACTCAACCTCTTCTCCTTGTCCCTATCCGTCTGAATCTGCAAACATCCACACATACATTCACAACAATCACAATATTCTCAAAATTACTATGCAATGCTGTCATACTGGCTTGTCCTCACGTGAATTCCACTGTCTCCATCATCCATCGGATTCAATGACTCGAGACTCGACTGGCTGGCTGGCTCACTGAATCGACGACTCACTCGCTGATTGGCATTGCTAGCATTCGGTGTCGACTGTGAGTCGTACGGTGAAAGGATTCCAGCTGAAGATGCGTGTGTGTTTGTGTGTTTGTAGGTGACGACTTCTTGTGGGAAATGGTGAGGTGGACGCCTGTAGGCTGATTTGTGTATGATTGTTGTATGTTTGAGCGTTCGTGAGGGTGAATAAACCAATGGGGACAGTCATATGCAAGTGTGTTATTTGTGGTGATATCGATTGAGTGTATGATGTGTTTTCGTAGGTCGACTGGATGGAGATGTGAGGCAGTGAGTTGAGTGGCGACTGTGTGTGATGAGGAGTGAAATTGTGACTGTATTTTGGTTCGTGTGTCCGTCGGTCTGTTGGTCGGTCGCCAACGACACATGCTCACTGAGACGGCAATTTCCTTCACCTAGACCCTACCACATGACTACCAGTTGGAGAGAGGACAGACAAACACAGTGAGTTACAGATAGACAGACAGACGGACGGACAGACAGACAGACAGACAGACAGACAGACAGACAGAAAGACTGCCGTCCGACACACCGACGTTCACACTCAGAGACGCAAATGCAGGTACACAGACATATTGAATCGCTGCCAGCCAGCAAGCCAGCTACTCATCCACACACACGCACACCTAACCACAATGACCCTCCTCAGTCGCCTGGGAAACAGAATTGTGGACGCCGACTATGTAGAGACATTCACTCACCTGTCGAACTGGAAGCCTCTTCTCCAACCGCTTCACTGCTCATCACTTCTGAAAGGGAGAAAAGCCGATCACCTCGTTAACAATCATTCATTCATTACTTTCACTTCACTCAACCTCTTCTCCTTGTCCCTATCCGTCTGAATCTGCAAACATCCACACATACATTCACAACAATCACAATATTCTCAAAATTACTATGCAATGCTGTCATACTGGCTTGTCCTCACGTGAATTCCACTGTCTCCATCATCCATCGGATTCAATGACTCGAGACTCGACTGGCTGGCTGGCTCACTGAATCGACGACTCACTCGCTGATTGGCATTGCTAGCATTCGGTGTCGACTGTGAGTCGTACGGTGAAAGGATTCCAGCTGAAGATGCGTGTGTGTTTGTGTGTTTGTAGGTGACGACTTCTTGTGGGAAATGGTGAGGTGGACGCCTGTAGGCTGATTTGTGTATGATTGTTGTATGTTTGAGCGTTCGTGAGGGTGAATAAACCAATGGGGACAGTCATATGCAAGTGTGTTATTTGTGGTGATATCGATTGAGTGTATGATGTGTTTTCGTAGGTCGACTGGATGGAGATGTGAGGCAGTGAGTTGAGTGGCGACTGTGTGTCATGAGGAGTGAAATTGTGACTGTATTTTGGTTCGTGTGTCCGTCGGTCTGTTGGTCAGTCGCCAACGACACATGCTCACTGAGACGGCAATTTCCTTCACCTAGACCCTACCACATGACTACCAGTTGGAGAGAGGACAGACAAACACAGTGAGTTACAGATAGACAGACAGACGGACGGACGGACAGACAGACAGACAGAAAGACTGCCGTCCGACACACCGACGTTCACACTCAGAGACGCAAATGCAGGTACACAGACATATTGAATCGCTGCCAGCCAGCAAGCCAGCTACTCATCCACATACACGCACACCTAACCACAATGACCCTCCTCAGTCGCCTGGGAAACAGAATTGTGGACGCCGACTATGTAGAGACATTCACTCACCTGTCGAACTGGAAGCCTCTTCTCCAACCGCTTCACTGCTCATCACTTCTGAAAGGGAGAAAAGCCGATCACCTCGTTAACAATCATTCATTCATTAATTTCACTTCACCCAACCTCTTCTCCTTGTCCCTATCCGTCTGAATCTGCAAACATCCACACATACATTCACAACAATCACAATATTCTCAAAATTACTATGCAATGCTGTCATACTGGCTTGTCCTCACGTGAATTCCACTGTCTCCATCATCCATCGGATTCAATGTCTCGAGACTCGACTGGCTGGCTGGCTCACTGAATCAACGACTCACTCGCTGATTGGCATTGCTAGCATTCGGTGTCGACTGTGAGTCGTACGGTGAAAGGATTCCAGCTGAAGATGCGTGTGTGTTTGTGTGTTTGTAGGTGACGACTTCTTGTGGGAAATGGTGAGGTGGACGCCTGTAGGCTGATTTGTGTATGATTGTTGTATGTTTGAGCGTTCGTGAGGGTGAATAAACCAATGGGGACAGTCATATGCAAGTGTGTTATTTGTGGTGATATCGATTGAGTGTATGATGTGTTTTCGTAGGTCGACTGGATGGAGATGTGAGGCAGTGAGTTGAGTGGCGACTGTGTGTCATGAGGAGTGAAATTGTGACTGTATTTTGGTTCGTGTGTCCGTCGGTCTGTTGGTCGGTCGCCAACGACACATGCTCACTGAGACGGCAATTTCCTTCACCTAGACCCTACCACATGACTACCAGTTGGAGAGAGGACAGACAAACACAGTGAGTTACAGATAGACAGACAGACGGACGGACAGACAGACAGACAGAAAGACTGCCGTCCGACACACCGACGTTCACACTCAGAGACGCAAATGCAGCTACACAGACATATTGAATCGCTGCCAGCCAGCAAGCCAGCTACTCATCCACAAACACGCACACCTAACCACAATGACCCTCCTCAGTCGCCTGGGCAACAGAATTGTGGACGCCGACTATGTAGAGACATTCACTCACCTGTCGAACTGGAAGCCTCTTCTCCAACCGCTTCACTGCTCATCACTTCTGAAAGGGAGAAAAGCCGATCACCTCGTTAACAATCATTCATTCATTACTTTCACTTCACTCAACCTCTTCTTCTTGTCCCTATCCGTCTGAGTCTGCAAACATCCACACATACATCCACAACAATCACAATATTCTCAAAATTACTATGCAACGCTGTCATACTGGCTTGTCCTCACGTGAATTCCACTGTCTCCATCATCCATCGGATTCAATGTCTCGAGACTCGACTGGCTGGCTGGCTCACTGAATCGACGACTCACTCGCTGATTGGCATTGCTAGCATTCGGTGTCGACTGTGAGTCGTACGGTGAAAGGATTCCAGCTGAAGATGCGTGTGTGTTTGTGTGTTTGTAGGTGACGACTTCTTGTGGGAAATGGTGAGGTGGACGCCTGTAGGCTGATTTGTGTATGATTGTTGTATGTTTGAGCGTTCGTGAGGGTGAACAAACCAATGGGGACAGTCATATGCAAGTGTGTTATTTGTGGTGATATCGATTGAGTGTATGATGTGTTTTCGTAGGTCGACTGGATGGAGATGTGAGGCAGTGAGTTGAGTGGCGACTGTGTGTCATGAGGAGTGAAATTGTGACTGTATTTTGGTTCGTGTGTCCGTCGGTCTGTTGGTCGGTCGCCAACGACACATGCTCACTGAGACGGCAATTTCCTTCACCTAGACCCTACCACATGACTACCAGTTGGAGAGAGGACAGACAAACACAGTGAGTTACAGATAGACAGACAGACAGACGGACAGACAGAATGAAAGACAGACAGAAAGACTGCCGTCCGACACACCGACGTTCACACTCAGAGACGCAAATGCAGCTACACAGACATATTGAATCGCTGCCAGCCAGCAAGCCAGCTACTCATCCACAAACACGCACACCTAACCACAATGACCCTCCTCAGTCGCCTGGGCAACAGAATTGTGGACGCCGACTATGTAGAGACATTCACTCACCTGTCGAACTGGAAGCCTCTTCTCCAACCGCTTCACTGCTCATCACTTCTGAAAGGGAGAAAAGCCGATCACCTCGTTAACAATCATTCATTCATTACTTTCACTTCACTCAACCTCTTCTTCTTGTCCCTATCCGTCTGAATCTGCAAACATCCACACATACATCCACAACAATCACAATATTCTCAAAATTACTATGCAATGCTGTCATACTGGCTTGTCCTCACGTGAATTCCACTGTCTCCATCATCCATCGGATTCAATGACTCGAGACTCGACTGGCTGGCTGGCTCACTGAATCGACGACTCACTCGCTGATTGGCATTGCTAGCATTCGGTGTCGACTGTGAGTCGTACGGTGAAAGGATTCCAGCTGAAGATGCGTGTGTGTTTGTGTGTTTGTAGGTGACGACTTCTTGTGGGAAATGGTGAGGTGGACGCCTGTAGGCTGATTTGTGTATGATTGTTGTATGTTTGAGCGTTCGTGAGGGTGAATAAACCAATGGGGACAGTCATATGCAAGTGTGTTATTTGTGGTGATATCGATTGAGTGTATGATGTGTTTTCGTAGGTCGACTGGATGGAGATGTGAGGCAGTGAGTTGAGTGGCGACTGTGTGTCATGAGGAGTGAAATTGTGACTGTATTTTGGTTCGTGTGTCCGTCGGTCTGTTGGTCGGTCGCCAACGACACATGCTCACTGAGACGGCAATTTCCTTCACCTAGACCCTACCACATGACTACCAGTTGGAGAGAGGACAGACAAACACAGTGAGTTACAGATAGACAGACAGACAGACGGACAGACAGAATGAAAGACAGACAGAAAGACTGCCGTCCGACACACCGACGTTCACACTCAGAGACGCAAATGCAGCTACACAGACATATTGAATCGCTGCCAGCCAGCAAGCCAGCCTCTCATCCTCATACACGCACACCTAACCACAATGACCCTCCTCAGTCGCCTGGGAAACAGAATTGTGGACGCCGACTATGTAGAGACATTCACTCACCTGTCGAACTGGAAGCCTCTTCTCCAACCGCTTCACTGCTCATCACTTCTGAAAGGGAGAAAAGCCGATCACCTCGTTAACAATCATTCATTCATTAATTTCACTTCACTCAACCTCTTCTTCTTGTCCCTATCCGTCTGAGTCTGCAAACATCCACACATACATTCACAACAATCACAATATTCTCAAAATTACTATGCAATGCTGTCATACTGGCTTGTCCTCACGTGAATTCCACTGTCTCCATCATCCATCGGATTCAATGACTCGAGACTCGACTGGCTGGCTGGCTCACTGAATCGACGACTCACTCGCTGATTGGCATTGCTAGCATTCGGTGTCGACTGTGAGTCGTACGGTGAAAGGATTCCAGCTGAAGATGCGTGTGTGTTTGTGTGTTTGTAGGTGACGACTTCTTGTGGGAAATGGTGAGGTGGACGCCTGTAGGCTGATTTGTGTATGATTGTTGTATGTTTGAGCGTTCGTGAGGGTGAATAAACCAATGGGGACAGTCATATGCAAGTGTGTTATTTGTGGTGATATCGATTGAGTGTATGATGTGTTTTCGTAGGTCGACTGGATGGAGATGTGAGGCAGTGAGTTGAGTGGCGACTGTGTGTGATGAGGAGTGAAATTGTGACTGTATTTTGGTTCGTGTGTCCGTCGGTCTGTTGGTCGGTCGCCAACGACACATGCTCACTGAGACGGCAATTTCCTTCACCTAGACCCTACCACATGACTACCAGTTGGAGAGAGGACAGACAAACACAGTGAGTTACAGATAGACAGACAGACGGACGGACGGACAGACAGACAGACAGACAGAAAGACTGCCGTCCGACACACCGACGTTCACACTCAGAGACGCAAATGCAGCTACACAGACATATTGAATCGCTGCCAGCCAGCAAGCCAGCTACTCATCCACATACACGCACACCTAACCACAATGACCCTCCTCAGTCGCCTGGGAAACAGAATTGTGGACGCCGACTATGTAGAGACATTCACTCACCTGTCGAACTGGAAGCCTCTTCTCCAACCGCTTCACTGCTCATCACTTCTGAAAGGGAGAAAAGCCGATCACCTCGTTAACAATCATTCATTCATTACTTTCACTTCACTCAACCTCTTCTTCTTGTCCCTATCCGTCTGAGTCTGCAAACATCCACACATACATTCACAACAATCACAATATTCTCAAAATTACTATGCAATGCTGTCATACTGGCTTGTCCTCACGTGAATTCCACTGTCTCCATCATCCATCGGATTCAATGACTCGAGACTCGACTGGCTGGCTGGCTCACTGAATCGACGACTCACTCGCTGATTGGCATTGCTAGCATTCGGTGTCGACTGTGAGTCGTACGGTGAAAGGATTCCAGCTGAAGATGCGTGTGTGTTTGTGTGTTTGTAGGTGACGACTTCTTGTGGGAAATGGTGAGGTGGACGCCTGTAGGCTGATTTGTGTATGATTGTTGTATGTTTGAGCGTTCGTGAGGGTGAATAAACCAACGGGGACAGTCATATGCAAGTGTGTTATTTGTGGTGATATCGATTGAGTGTATGATGTGTTTTCGTAGGTTGACTGGATGGAGATGTGAGGCAGTGAGTTGAGTGGCGACTGTGTGTCATGAGGAGTGAAATTGTGACTGTATTTTGGTTCGTGTGTCCGTCGGTCTGTTGGTCGGTCGCCAACGACACATGCTCACTGAGACGGCAATTTCCTTCACCTAGACCCTACCACATGACTACCAGTTGGAGAGAGGACAGACAAACACAGTGAGTTACACATAGACAGACAGACGGACGGACGAACAGACAGACAGACAGAAAGACTGCCGTCCGACACACTGACGTTCACACTCAGAGACGCAAATGCAGCTACACAGACATATTGAATCGCTGCCAGCCAGCAAGCCAGCTACTCATCCACATACACGCACACCTAACCACAATGACCCTCCTCAGTCGCCTGGGAAACAGAATTGTGGACACCGACTATGTAGAGACATTCACTCACCTGTCGAACTGGAAGCCTCTTCTCCAACCGCTTCACTGCTCATCACTTCTGAAAGGGAGAAAAGCCGATCACCTCGTTAACAATCATTCATTCATTACTTTCACTTCACTCAACCTCTTCTTCTTGTCCCTATCCGTCTGAGTCTGCAAACATCCACACATACATTCACAACAATCACAATATTCTCAAAATTACTATGCAATGCTGTCATACTGGCTTGTCCTCACGTGAATTCCACTGTCTCCATCATCCATCGGATTCAATGACTCGAGACTCGACTGGCTGGCTGGCTCACTGAATCGACGACTCACTCGCTGATTGGCATTGCTAGCATTCGGTGTCGACTGTGAGTCGTACGGTGAAAGGATTCCAGCTGAAGATGCGTGTGTGTTTGTGTGTTTGTAGGTGACGACTTCTTGTGGGAAATGGTGAGGTGGACGCCTGTAGGCTGATTTGTGTATGATTGTTGTATGTTTGAGCGTTCGTGAGGGTGAATAAACCAACGGGGACAGTCATATGCAAGTGTGTTATTTGTGGTGATATCGATTGAGTGTATGATGTGTTTTCGTAGGTCGACTGGATGGAGATGTGAGGCAGTGAGTTGAGTAGCGACTGTGTGTGATGAGGAGTGAAATTGTGACTGTATTTTGGTTCGTGTGTCCGTCGGTCTGTTGGTCGGTCGCCAACGACACATGCTCACTGAGACGGCAATTTCCTTCACCTAGACCCTACCACATGACTACCAGTTGGAGAGAGGACAGACAAACACAGTGAGTTACAGATAGACAGACAGACGGACGGACGGACAGACAGACAGACAGACAGAAAGACTGCCGTCCGACACACCGACGTTCACACTCAGAGACGCAAATGCAGCTACACAGACATATTGAATCGCTGCCAGCCAGCAAGCCAGCTACTCATCCACATACACGCACACCTAACCACAATGACCCTCCTCAGTCGCCTGGGAAACAGAATTGTGGACGCCGACTATGTAGAGACATTCACTCACCTGTCGAACTGGAAGCCTCTTCTCCAACCGCTTCACTGCTCATCACTTCTGAAAGGGAGAAAAGCCGATCACCTCGTTAACAATCATTCATTCATTACTTTCACTTCACTCAACCTCTTCTTCTTGTCCCTATCCGTCTGAGTCTGCAAACATCCACACATACATTCACAACAATCACAATATTCTCAAAATTACTATGCAATGCTGTCATACTGGCTTGTCCTCACGTGAATTCCACTGTCTCCATCATCCATCGGATTCAATGACTCGAGACTCGACTGGCTGGCTGGCTCACTGAATCGACGACTCACTCGCTGATTGGCATTGCTAGCATTCGGTGTCGACTGTGAGTCGTACGGTGAAAGGATTCCAGCTGAAGATGCGTGTGTGTTTGTGTGTTTGTAGGTGACGACTTCTTGTGGGAAATGGTGAGGTGGACGCCTGTAGGCTGATTTGTGTATGATTGTTGTATGTTTGAGCGTTCGTGAGGGTGAATAAACCAATGGGGACAGTCATATGCAAGTGTGTTATTTGTGGTGATATCGATTGAGTGTATGATGTGTTTTCGTAGGTCGACTGGATGGAGATGTGAGGCAGTGAGTTGAGTGGCGACTGTGTGTCATGAGGAGTGAAATTGTGACTGTATTTTGGTTCGTGTGTCCGTCGGTCTGTTGGTCAGTCGCCAACGACACATGCTCACTGAGACGGCAATTTCCTTCACCTAGACCCTACCACATGACTACCAGTTGGAGAGAGGACAGACAAACACAGTGAGTTACAGATAGACAGACAGACGGACCGACAGACAGACAGAAAGACTGCCGTCCGACACACCGACGTTCACACTCAGAGACGCAAATGCAGGTACACAGACATATTGAATCGCTGCCAGCCAGCAAGCCAGCTACTCATCCACACACACGCACACCTAACCACAATGACCCTCCTCAGTCGCCTGGGAAACAGAATTGTGGACACCGACTATGCAGAGACATTCACTCACCTGTCGAACTGGAAGCCTCTTCTCCAACCGCTTCACTGCTCATCACTTCTGAAAGGGAGAAAAGCCGATCACCTCGTTAACAATCATTCATTCATTACTTTCACTTCACTCAACCTCTTCTTCTTGTCCCTATCCGTCTGAATCTGCAAACATCCACACATACATTCACAACAATCACAATATTCTCAAAATTACTATGCAATGCTGTCATACTGGCTTGTCCTCACGTGAATTCCACTGTCTCCATCATCCATCGGATTCAATGACTCGAGACTCGACTGGCTGGCTGGCTCACTGAATCGACGACTCACTCGCTGATTGGCATTGCTAGCATTCGGTGTCGACTGTGAGTCGTACGGTGAAAGGATTCCAGCTGAAGATGCGTGTGTGTTTGTGTGTTTGTAGGTGACGACTTCTTGTGGGAAATGGTGAGGTGGACGCCTGTAGGCTGATTTGTGTATGATTGTTGTATGTTTGAGCGTTCGTGAGGGTGAATAAACCAATGGGGACAGTCATATGCAAGTGTGTTATTTGTGGTGATATCGATTGAGTGTATGATGTGTTTTCGTAGGTCGACTGGATGGAGATGTGAGGCAGTGAGTTGAGTGGCGACTGTGTGTCATGAGGAGTGAAATTGTGACTGTATTTTGGTTCGTGTGTCCGTCGGTCTGTTGGTCAGTCGCCAACGACACATGCTCACTGAGACGGCAATTTCCTTCACCTAGACCCTACCACATGACTACCAGTTGGAGAGAGGACAGACAAACACAGTGAGTTACAGATAGACAGACAGACAGACGGACAGACAGACAGAAAGACTGCCGTCCGACACACCGACGTTCACACTCAGAGACGCAAATGCAGGTACACAGACATATTGAATCGCTGCCAGCCAGCAAGCCAGCTACTCATCCACAAACACGCACACCTAACCACAATGACCCTCCTCAGTCGCCTGGGAAACAGAATTGTGGACACCGACTATGCAGAGACATTCACTCACCTGTCGAACTGGAAGCCTCTTCTCCAACCGCTTCACTGCTCATCACTTCTGAAAGGGAGAAAAGCCGATCACCTCGTTAACAATCATTCATTCATTACTTTCACTTCACTCAACCTCTTCTTCTTGTCCCTATCCGTCTGAGTCTGCAAACATCCACACATACATTCACAACAATCACAATATTCTCAAAATTACTATGCAATGCTGTCATACTGGCTTGTCCTCACGTGAATTCCACTGTCTCCATCATCCATCGGATTCAATGACTCGAGACTCGACTGGCTGGCTGGCTCACTGAATCGACGACTCACTCGCTGATTGGCATTGCTAGCATTCGGTGTCGACTGTGAGTCGTACGGTGAAAGGATTCCAGCTGAAGATGCGTGTGTGTTTGTGTGTTTGTAGGTGACGACTTCTTGTGGGAAATGGTGAGGTGGACGCCTGTAGGCTGATTTGTGTATGATTGTTGTATGTTTGAGCGTTCGTGAGGGTGAATAAACCAATGGGGACAGTCATATGCAAGTGTGTTATTTGTGGTGATATCGATTGAGTGTATGATGTGTTTTCGTAGGTCGACTGGATGGAGATGTGAGGCAGTGAGTTGAGTGGCGACTGTGTGTGATGAGGAGTGAAATTGTGACTGTATTTTGGTTCGTGTGTCCGTCGGTCTGTTGGTCAGTCGCCAACGACACATGCTCACTGAGACGGCAATTTCCTTCACCTAGACCCTACCACATGACTACCAGTTGGAGAGAGGACAGACAAACACAGTGAGTTACAGATAGACAGACAGACAGACGGACAGACAGACAGAAAGACTGCCGTCCGACACACCGACGTTCACACTCAGAGACGCAAATGCAGGTACACAGACATATTGAATCGCTGCCAGCCAGCAAGCCAGCTACTCATCCACACACACGCACACCTAACCACAATGACCCTCCTCAGTCGCCTGGGAAACAGAATTGTGGACACCGACTATGCAGAGACATTCACTCACCTGTCGAACTGGAAGCCTCTTCTCCAACCGCTTCACTGCTCATCACTTCTGAAAGGGAGAAAAGCCGATCACCTCGTTAACAATCATTCATTCATTACTTTCACTTCACTCAACCTCTTCTTCTTGTCCCTATCCGTCTGAGTCTGCAAACATCCACACATACATTCACAACAATCACAATATTCTCAAAATTACTATGCAACGCTGTCATACTGGCTTGTCCTCACGTGAATTCCACTGTCTCCATCATCCATCGGATTCAATGACTCGAGACTCGACTGGCTGGCTGGCTCACTGAATCGACGACTCACTCGCTGATTGGCATTGCTAGCATTCGGTGTCGACTGTGAGTCGTACGGTGAAAGGATTCCAGCTGAAGATGCGTGTGTGTTTGTGTGTTTGTAGGTGACGACTTCTTGTGGGAAATGGTGAGGTGGACGCCTGTAGGCTGATTTGTGTATGATTGTTGTATGTTTGAGCGTTCGTGAGGGTGAATAAACCAATGGGGACAGTCATATGCAAGTGTGTTATTTGTGGTGATATCGATTGAGTGTATGATGTGTTTTCGTAGGTCGACTGGATGGAGATGTGAGGCAGTGAGTTGAGTGGCGACTGTGTGTGATGAGGAGTGAAATTGTGACTGTATTTTGGTTCGTGTGTCCGTCGGTCTGTTGGTCGGTCGCCAACGACACATGCTCACTGAGACGGCAATTTCCTTCACCTAGACCCTACCACATGACTACCAGTTGGAGGGAGGACAGACAAACACAGTGAGTTACAGATACACAGACAGACGGACGGACGGACAGACAGACAGACAGACAGACAGACAGACAGAAAGACTGCCGTCCGACACACTGACGTTCACACTCAGAGACGCAAATGCAGCTACACAGACATATTGAATCGCTGCCAGCCAGCAAGCCAGCTACTCATCCACATACACGCACACCTAACCACAATGACCCTCCTCAGTCGCCTGGGAAACAGAATTGTGGACGCCGACTATGTAGAGACATTCACTCACCTGTCGAACTGGAAGCCTCTTCTCCAACCGCTTCACTGCTCATCACTTCTGAAAGGGAGAAAAGCCGATCACCTCGTTAACAATCATTCATTCATTACTTTCACTTCACTCAACCTCTTCTTCTTGTCCCTATCCGTCTGAGTCTGCAAACATCCACACATACATTCACAACAATCACAATATTCTCAAAATTACTATGCAATGCTGTCATACTGGCTTGTCCTCACGTGAATTCCACTGTCTCCATCATCCATCGGATTCAATGACTCGAGACTCGACTGGCTGGCTGGCTCACTGAATCGACGACTCACTCGCTGATTGGCATTGCTAGCATTCGGTGTCGACTGTGAGTCGTACGGTGAAAGGATTCCAGCTGAAGATGCGTGTGTGTTTGTGTGTTTGTAGGTGACGACTTCTTGTGGGAAATGGTGAGGTGGACGCCTGTAGGCTGATTTGTGTATGATTGTTGTATGTTTGAGCGTTCGTGAGGGTGAATAAACCAATGGGGACAGTCATATGCAAGTGTGTTATTTGTGGTGATATCGATTGAGTGTATGATGTGTTTTCGTAGGTCGACTGGATGGAGATGTGAGGCAGTGAGTTGAGTGGCGACTGTGTGTCATGAGGAGTGAAATTGTGACTGTATTTTGGTTCGTGTGTCCGTCGGTCTGTTGGTCAGTCGCCAACGACACATGCTCACTGAGACGGCAATTTCCTTCACCTAGACCCTACCACATGACTACCAGTTGGAGAGAGGACAGACAAACACAGTGAGTTACAGATAGACAGACAGACAGACGGACAGACAGACAGAAAGACTGCCGTCCGACACACCGACGTTCACACTCAGAGACGCAAATGCAGGTACACAGACATATTGAATCGCTGCCAGCCAGCAAGCCAGCTACTCATCCACACACACGCACACCTAACCACAATGACCCTCCTCAGTCGCCTGGGAAACAGAATTGTGGACACCGACTATGCAGAGACATTCACTCACCTGTCAAACTGGAAGCCTCTTCTCCAACCGCTTCACTGCTCATCACTTCTGAAAGGGAGAAAAGCCGATCACCTCGTTAACAATCATTCATTCATTACTTTCACTTCACTCAACCTCTTCTCCTTGTCCCTATCCGTCTGAATCTGCAAACATCCACACATACATTCACAACAATCACAATATTCTCAAAATTACTATGCAATGCTGTCATACTGGCTTGTCCTCACGTGAATTCCACTGTCTCCATCATCCATCGGATTCAATGACTCGAGACTCGACTGGCTGGCTGGCTCACTGAATCGACGACTCACTCGCTGATTGGCATTGCTAGCATTCGGTGTCGACTGTGAGTCGTACGGTGAAAGGATTCCAGCTGAAGATGCGTGTGTGTTTGTGTGTTTGTAGGTGACGACTTCTTGTGGGAAATGGTGAGGTGGACGCCTGTAGGCTGATTTGTGTATGATTGTTGTATGTTTGAGCGTTCGTGAGGGTGAATAAACCAATGGGGACAGTCATATGCAAGTGTGTTATTTGTGGTGATATCGATTGAGTGTATGATGTGTTTTCGTAGGTCGACTGGATGGAGATGTGAGGCAGTGAGTTGAGTGGCGACTGTGTGTCATGAGGAGTGAAATTGTGACTGTATTTTGGTTCGTGTGTCCGTCGGTCTGTTGGTCGGTCGCCAACGACACATGCTCACTGAGACGGCAATTTCCTTCACCTAGACCCTACCACATGACTACCAGTTGGAGAGAGGACAGACAAACACAGTGAGTTACAGATAGACAGACAGACGGACGGACGGACAGACAGACAGACAGACAGAAAGACTGCCGTCCGACACACCGACGTTCACACTCAGAGACGCAAATGCAGCTACACAGACATATTGAATCGCTGCCAGCCAGCAAGCCAGCTACTCATCCACATACACGCACACCTAACCACAATGACCCTCCTCAGTCGCCTGGGAAACAGAATTGTGGACGCCGACTATGTAGAGACATTCACTCACCTGTCGAACTGGAAGCCTCTTCTCCAACCGCTTCACTGCTCATCACTTCTGAAAGGGAGAAAAGCCGATCACCTCGTTAACAATCATTCATTCATTACTTTCACTTCACTCAACCTCTTCTTCTTGTCCCTATCCGTCTGAGTCTGCAAACATCCACACATACATTCACAACAATCACAATATTCTCAAAATTACTATGCAATGCTGTCATACTGGCTTGTCCTCACGTGAATTCCACTGTCTCCATCATCCATCGGATTCAATGACTCGAGACTCGACTGGCTGGCTGGCTCACTGAATCGACGACTCACTCGCTGATTGGCATTGCTAGCATTCGGTGTCGACTGTGAGTCGTACGGTGAAAGGATTCCAGCTGAAGATGCGTGTGTGTTTGTGTGTTTGTAGGTGACGACTTCTTGTGGGAAATGGTGAGGTGGACGCCTGTAGGCTGATTTGTGTATGATTGTTGTATGTTTGAGCGTTCGTGAGGGTGAATAAACCAATGGGGACAGTCATATGCAAGTGTGTTATTTGTGGTGATATCGATTGAGTGTATGATGTGTTTTCGTAGGTCGACTGGATGGAGATGTGAGGCAGTGAGTTGAGTGGCGACTGTGTGTGATGAGGAGTGAAATTGTGACTGTATTTTGGTTCGTGTGTCCGTCGGTCTGTTGGTCGGTCGCCAACGACACATGCTCACTGAGACGGCAATTTCCTTCACCTAGACCCTACCACATGACTACCAGTTGGAGAGAGGACAGACAAACACAGTGAGTTACAGATAGACAGACAGACGGACGGACGACAGACAGACAGACAGACAGACAGACAGAAAGACTGCCGTCCGACACACCGACGTTCACACTCAGAGACGCAAATGCAGCTACACAGACATATTGAATCGCTGCCAGCCAGCAAGCCAGCTACTCATCCACATACACGCACACCTAACCACAATGACCCTCCTCAGTCGCCTGGGAAACAGAATTGTGGACGCCGACTATGTAGAGACATTCACTCACCTGTCGAACTGGAAGCCTCTTCTCCAACCGCTTCACTGCTCATCACTTCTGAAAGGGAGAAAAGCCGATCACCTCGTTAACAATCATTCATTCATTACTTTCACTTCACTCAACCTCTTCTTCTTGTCCCTATCCGTCTGAGTCTGCAAACATCCACACATACATTCACAACAATCACAATATTCTCAAAATTACTATGCAATGCTGTCATACTGGCTTGTCCTCACGTGAATTCCACTGTCTCCATCATCCATCGGATTCAATGACTCGAGACTCGACTGGCTGGCTGGCTCACTGAATCGACGACTCACTCGCTGATTGGCATTGCTAGCATTCGGTGTCGACTGTGAGTCGTACGGTGAAAGGATTCCAGCTGAAGATGCGTGTGTGTTTGTGTGTTTGTAGGTGACGACTTCTTGTGGGAAATGGTGAGGTGGACGCCTGTAGGCTGATTTGTGTATGATTGTTGTATGTTTGAGCGTTCGTGAGGGTGAATAAACCAATGGGGACAGTCATATGCAAGTGTGTTATTTGTGGTGATATCGATTGAGTGTATGATGTGTTTTCGTAGGTCGACTGGATGGAGATGTGAGGCAGTGAGTTGAGTGGCGACTGTGTGTGATGAGGAGTGAAATTGTGACTGTATTTTGGTTCGTGTGTCCGTCGGTCTGTTGGTCGGTCGCCAACGACACATGCTCACTGAGACGGCAATTTCCTTCACCTAGACCCTACCACATGACTACCAGTTGGAGAGAGGACAGACAAACACAGTGAGTTACACATAGACAGACAGACGGACGGACGAACAGACAGACAGACAGACAGAAAGACTGCCGTCCGACACACTGACGTTCACACTCAGAGACGCAAATGCAGCTACACAGACATATTGAATCGCTGCCAGCCAGCAAGCCAGCTACTCATCCACAAACACGCACACCTAACCACAATGACCCTCCTCAGTCGCCTGGGAAACAGAATTGTGGACGCCGACTATGTAGAGACATTCACTCACCTGTCGAACTGGAAGCCTCTTCTCCAACCGCTTCACTGCTCATCACTTCTGAAAGGGAGAAAAGCCGATCACCTCGTTAACAATCATTCATTCATTACTTTCACTTCACTCAACCTCTTCTTCTTGTCCCTATCCGTCTGAGTCTGCAAACATCCACACATACATTCACAACAATCACAATATTCTCAAAATTACTATGCAATGCTGTCATACTGGCTTGTCCTCACGTGAATTCCACTGTCTCCATCATCCATCGGATTCAATGACTCGAGACTCGACTGGCTGGCTGGCTCACTGAATCAACGACTCACTCGCTGATTGGCATTGCTAGCATTCGGTGTCGACTGTGAGTCGTACGGTGAAAGGATTCCAGCTGAAGATGCGTGTGTGTTTGTGTGTTTGTAGGTGACGACTTCTTGTGGGAAATGGTGAGGTGGACGCCTGTAGGCTGATTTGTGTATGATTGTTGTATGTTTGAGCGTTCGTGAGGGTGAATAAACCAATGGGGACAGTCATATGCAAGTGTGTTATTTGTGGTGATATCGATTGAGTGTATGATGTGTTTTCGTAGGTCGACTGGATGGAGATGTGAGGCAGTGAGTTGAGTGGCGACTGTGTGTGATGAGGAGTGAAATTGTGACTGTATTTTGGTTCGTGTGTCCGTCGGTCTGTTGGTCGGTCGCCAACGACACATGCTCACTGAGACGGCAATTTCCTTCACCTAGACCCTACCACATGACTACCAGTTGGAGAGAGGACAGACAAACACTGTGAGTTACGGAATTACAGAGAGTTTTACTGTCCAACCGGCAAACCGGCGTTCATGTTTGGACATTCTGGAATTTCTTATGCATTGTGCGCTCAAATTTTTTATTTATTCTTTTTTCTTTCATCATGTTATATGTTTTTATTTTTGATTTCTTTCTTTAATTGCTTTAATTCTAAATTTGTTTGTTTTTGTTTATTCTGTCAGGTTTTTTGGTGTTGAGTATTTTGATTATTCTTCCATATGGCTTTACTTTTGATGCAGCAAAGTCGTATGGAATTGACGTCGACTCATGACATTTTCAACGGGAGACTTTTTTTATCTACGAGCACACTGAGAGTTTGACTATCATCATGTTAACAATGGCAACGAAGTCTCTGATTCAACAGGGCGATCTCACTCAGAATAATCTCCGCCAGATTCAACTGAAAAAGAAGGAAAATAACAACTATGCTATGTTATGCTATGCACACACTAACAACGCAGATCTCGAAAATAAGAAGAGTTCCACAGACAACTTCAGGCAGTTATGGACAATATTCCAATCGGTGATATCAAAATTTTAATACGAGACATGAACCCCAAACTGTGATTGGACAACACGGGAAGAGATCATATGAGGCGTAGAAAAGCTCTGATAGAGAGAAATGTAAACAGATATTTCTTAGCTGACATCTGCGCGTTCAATGAACTAGTGATTGGTGGCAGCGTATACAAGCACAAGGATTTCCACGAGGCTACATGGGTGTCACCAGACGGACGAATCAAAACCAAATTGCATTCATCGCAATGTTGCTCAAGGAAGTGGAGACGCAGCTCACTAGACACAAAAGTAAGAGGAGAAGCAGACGTGGACTCAGACCACTATCTCATACAAATAACACTAAGTCAAATTGACAGCATCAAAGAAACAGGAGCTGCAGATAGACCACAAGCCAATTTCAATAATCGAAAACTGAATGATTAGGCTACAAAGAACATCTTCACTGAAATCATAAGGAAACAGACTGAGATATAAACTAACACCAGCGAAGCGTCCAGCGTTTTTAAGCACTGGGACAGACTGAAAGCGCTGTAGAGTCATACCTGCATTGAAATTCTAGGCAGAAAAAAGACACAGGACAAACAGTGGCCCACTACGGGCACGGGTAGACCAATAGAAGAGAGAAGGATTTTGAGACAGTGCATCTGCGAGCAACGAAACAGGAGTTGAATGCGATCTACAATTTACTGAACAAAAGAGTAGAGAAGAGTGCCAACGACGACAAAAGAAAATACTATGAATATATGGCAAGTGAAACCGAACAAGCTGCAGTGCAGGCAAAAGAGACCTCGCAACACTCTACCAAACAACTAGGTTACTGTCGGGAAACAGATGAACACAAATTAAGCCAGTGAGTGATAACAATGTAAATTCAATCAACGAAGAGGTGGAGCAAAGGAAAGACTTGGCCGAATACTTGAAAAGGCTTCCTTATCGACCGCCACCTACCACACGCCTTATAATATCAACAGCGGAAGCAGAACTACCAGTGGGCATCAACCCACCGACGAGAACAGAAGTCCTGAGGGCAATTATGATGCTACAACCTGGAAACGCAGCAGTATCAGATGGAATTCCCTCAGAGTAATTGGAAATACACCCCGAGGAGACATAAGCGGACTTGATAACGCAACCACTGGAGAAGGTGTGGAGAGAGGGCAAAGTACCTGTGGACTGGAAGAAAGGCTGTTTTTTGAATTTACTAAAGAAACGGGACTTAAGTCAATGCAAGAAATGGCGCGGCACTATTCTCCTGTACATCACAAATTAAATACCAAGTCACATCATCTTTCGAGAGAAAATCAGGCACGCCAACCTGGATGAAAAACATCGACCATGAAAGGCTATATTCGGGAGGCGCCATCATGCATCGATCAAATCGCAACACTACGGATGGAATAGAAGTCACCTCTCTACCTCACTCAACTTCATTGGTTGGTGTTGGAGATTCCTGGTTAACAGCAACAAAAACAGACAACGATCAGCGTTAACAGGAGGAACATCAGCAACAAGGATTTCTGGCAACAAACGAACCAGCCCAACAGTAACCGATTGTACAACAAATATGCAGGAAGAAATGGAGGTGGACTGGCCACACTTTGAGAAAACAAACCATCATGCCTATGTTCCTCTAGGGATTAAAGGAAACAAAAATAATAATGTGATAAGCGTATGATGTCACACGTCTGTGACGCTTCAGTAAAATGATTGCCAGTCATGCGTGTAGTCTGTGTACGATCCATGGCTGACGCATGCATAAAACCAGTTGAGTCTGCGCTCAGGTTGGTGAAGAGGGAAGGAAGTATGTACATCGGGGTAGCACCTTCACTTCCTCAGAATACACAACACTGTCATTGCTACTTTGAAGCTCAGCTGAGCCTCCTATGTTCCAGTACGAACGTGAAGGAATGAAATAAAACATTGAGAATAAGGAGAGGAGCACTCCGATGCACATTTGACACAGTCAGTGGTGTGTCGACTGTGTGGTATTGTAACAACGGAAGACAAGGGCCAGGCAACAGATCGTTTTATTACGAAAATCAACACGTATTTATACATATTTCACATACATTATTATAGCCTAGTCAAGTAGACAAACGCAGGCTTCTGATTGGTTGTTTCGGGATTCCTCGAAAAATAGAGTTCTCTATCTGCGAATCATATTTTGCTACGTTAAGTCTACTGTGATTGGCTGTTGAATAAGCCTTATACATATTTTCTCACGGCCTGCTCTCAACACAGTATCAGGTGCGTAGTTTTGATGCTCACGATCGTCGCTTGATACACGAACCTCGAGATTCTTTAACAGGAGTCTACTGCCCAAAAACCGGACACCAAAACAGTCAGCAACACACTAACAGTCTCTCGTCTCCATTACAAAGGCGAGAGATATTGACACTCACCTGTCGAAACGGAATCCCCTTCACCAACATCTTCAGTGATTATGTGTTCTGCAAGGGAAACATAATTCAAGTCGTCAACAGTGACTCTTGCATTCTTTCGAAGAGAGCGAGTTCCGGTTCTGCTCCTTATTATCATCTAATCTTTCTTGTTTTCTGTCTTATCCGTTCCGTGTGTGGAATTCGTTCTGCTGTACATTTGACTCTCGCTTTCATACCTATTTCTCGTTGTTCCTCTAGAGTTGTGTTTCTAAGAAATACTCCTTCGCTTACAGGATCTCATCACCCCAACTGACTTCGGTCAGAGAACCTTTGAAAAAGCGACAGGGAGTACTGAACATCCGTCTGTTGCGTCCTCGTTGTACGGGACTAATCTGTAATACGCCCTAACCACCAGTGTTCGAATCCGAGACCTACCGGTTACGAGATGGTCTAGGTCGACCACCAGGCCACTGCGTTGCCTTCCAGGGGTTCAGGAATACCAGCTCGATGGTGAAATCCTGTAACCGATCGAATCCCAGCAAACCAACATATCACATTTTCATTTCTTCTCATCACGTACGAACTCATATTCAAGTATTGATTATTATTATTATATGTGTAAATCTTGGGCACTGTGATAGTAAGTGAATCCATATTAGTTTGTTTATTGCATGTATCATACAGTGAAACAGTATTACTCACTGGATGACATTTCGATTACACTGCACCTTCAATGATTCATATTATTATTGTGAATATTTTAGATAATACTCCATATAATAATATTACGTGTTGGTAACTTACCCAACTTCGGTAGAGAGAATCTGTTTCTATGTGAGATTGTAAAGATCAATTGATTTTCTACATTACTTCTCAGGGAATACTTCTTCTCATCACCCTGAACGATGATCATTTCAAGCGGTTTATTCTCTTGTCCACTGAAGATAACTGTAAAGTCATGTTTACTGCAGAAGGCGGACTCTTGTTCCCATGTCACATTGCGAATCTTTCCAGACTGCAGTTGGACGTTTCTGATCCTTGGAACTGGTGAAACAATTGAAGAGGTATAAAATTGACGATCAATACATTGCTGCAAAATATGATTCCATGGGAGTTGGTAATGGAGGTGATAACAAGATTTCAGAGTTCTCCCTATTCCTTTTCGAAGTGGTAACACGGACGAATTCATCTCTCAAAAATAACTAGACTCTACCGCGTTAATCAGTCCATCAATAGAGATTTCTTTAAATCATTAGTTTCTCGATTACTCGGGTAGTCAGCCAGCGAGCCAGGGATCAGGTGTTCTCAACCCCTTCTACTTCCTGAGCTGAGTCATACGGAGCTCACAGGTGATTAGGTCGAACTGAGACGCGTAAATCTTCCGTCTGGTGTTTGGATCACTTCGATTTGTCTGGCTATCAAACACTACCGGTGGTGCTCGTGGCTTGGGTGGTATAAACTGAGCATCTTCACAGAGAAGCCTTTTATAGCTGAAAGCACCTCTTTCTGTATGAAGCAGTCATTCTGTTTCATTGAAGTCAACCAGGAAGACAGATAAGTCGGTTGCGATCACACGCCAAGAACCTGACGGAGTGGAAATCGACTGAAAAGCAATGGATTATATCTTGGAACACTTCAGAACTCTTCATTACTGACGACTACATCCAATGTTGGAATCAGCTGTCTCGCTGTTTCAGTAAGATTTGGCTTAGTGCACGCCAGAGTGTTTAAGTGACTTCCAAATTCTTTTCAGTCAACGGTGCCCTGTCGAAGGCGCTTCCGAAAACAAGGATTTTTTAAAACTGAGGTGGCTGTCCAACTGGCATTCTATGATTCGTTCAAAATGACGCAAATCTATTTTCCATGAAACATTGTAGATAATTTGACAAATCGAATTACAGATACTGAATGAAATGTGTACAGTATCCATGTGTGTGTGTGTGCAATTGATGGGAGGTTAGAGTGACTTACTCTATTTTAGTCTGCATTCATCTCTCTTGACTTACTTCTTTTATAATAAACTGAACGTGTTCCTGTCGTACGTGAAATCCGTCCGCCTGTTATCCCTATAATACTAAATCTAAATATCCACATGCGTCTCCAATGTCTTCAAATGAAGCTAACGTTGTATTCACACTAAGTGTAATGCGAAGCTGTGTAAACAGATCGACATATAATTGCAGTTCTAATTCTTTGATATCCGAAGGACTAAATGGAATCCATGAAAAGCCTAAATATTTGTCGCTTTCTTGAAGTAGCCAAAATGTTCTTTTATCTGTATTTTGTAAATTAAAATAAACAGAATAACAATTGAAATATTCATGATAAGGTGTAAGTGAAAATTAAAAGTGAAGTGAGTGAAGTGATGAGAAAAGGAAACATTGCGGGTTTGATGATCAGTGGACATGAGTTAGAGAAGCGTTGGAAGGTAATGGGGATAACTGCACAGCCAGTTGTTTCATCCGTGTTCTTGTTTCAGAGTATTCAGCATTGCGCACGCGTCATCATTTATTGACGCGAGACTAGACCCTTCACTCACCGGAATCCCATCTAAGATATTGAAGAGGTCGGCTATTCGCTGGATTCACTGGCATGCCGAAAACGCTCGAACGAGGAAGACGTGGCAGTTAGCTGTCCAACACGCCTTGCCTCTTTCCAGTGATTCCCATTTGATATCAATACATCCTCAAACCTGTAACCAAAAGAATCCTTGTCATCCAACAATTTATAAATAAATACCACGGGCAGAATGCTTCAAAATCTTCAACTGTATAACACTCGGTCACTGTGGTGGTATGTGATTCCACATAATTTTTGTTTGTTGGACACATACACACACAAAGACGTACAATGAGCAGTATTATCTTTTGGATGACAGAGTTTACAGCACACTCTGTTACTGGATATGATTATATAAATGACGACTACAGAGATTCGCGAATTCCGTTTTCGAGTTTGCTTTGATTCTTTGGAAATCGTACATGGTGTCCTCAAAAAGGCGAGAATAAAAGTGTCACTGCACGCACCCTACCCCCACAGTCACACACCAATAAGGTTACTTGGAAACAAATTATAATGATCACAGGGACATAGAAGGGGCCCACCAGACAGAGAACAATTCAGTTCACCCAATGGCCTGAAATGATTTACAGGTGAAATTTGTAGGTCAAATTATTGGATCGAGGTCGGCCAGACTAGGGGAGCACGAAAGCTTGACAAAATCTAGATAAGTTGATGCTGATAAGACGAGAAATCTAGAGAATAGCCCAGCTATGACAAACACTACATACAATTTCACACAGTTATACAGTACAGGATACGACGAGATGACAGTCTAAAAATCTAAAATAGCAAGGTGATGGGCAAGAATCATAGCTGCAACTTTATTTGTCGCATCAACTGGAAATACGTTTGACATAATTGAATGATTGAACACCAGTTAGACTCGGACATTGGGAGAATCCTACTTATTTGAACCCACTACTCTGTGGCCAAACGGATACTGAAGGCCTTAGAAAATGGGAGCTTCTATAAAATTCATATATTCAACAGAACCATGTGATCAATCAATCACTTCATTGACTCAATTTCTATCAAACATGCACAAACGCATTCAAGTAGACGACAATGATATTGTAACATTCATTATTCTCACAGGATTATACGCTTCAACTGGTCTGAAAATGTCGACAATTAAAGCTATGCAGCGATTCCTTTGTGGCGATGAATGCGCAAAATCGTAATGTTCAAATTCGATGGAACTCGTCAACTTATGTAGTTTAACATATTCTCAATTCAACAATGAGATATACGAAGAGACATCGAGAAAATCGATGGGATCTCACATATCAAGACTAATAGATGAGGTCGTTATGCAAAGATTAGAATTTGATAGCTCTATCAGTAATCAAAACTGATTTTGATGGTACATTCGTGATAACAAGCACAAGAGATGGTTTGGAATACACCCACAAATTAATTGACACCAAAGTTGAAGACGTCAAAATTCACAGGCGAAGAAGAATCGGACAACGAAACCATTTTTATGTCGATGTCCTAATCAACAGAACAAATACAGAAAATTCGGAAACACACATATGCAGAATGGCAATACACCCACCTAAAAAGAGACACGCACTCACGCATGCACGCGGGCACACACAGAACAAATAATCATCTACAGCAGCGATGATCCAACGGCTCACAATATAAACTGCATGCAGTCATTGTTTATAAGAGTTGAAATACACTGCAGCACTCCAGTGCTGAAGAGAACACATGAGATTCACCTACTGACTGCCTTCAAGAAGGATGAATACTCGTGCTTTTCCGTCAAGACATTTCTAGACTCAAACCGAAATTCCAGCAAGAAACCATCCTCGACTATCACAAGTAATTTCAACCCAATTCATATTGAAGTTCTTCTGAAATGGCGGCTAGATTACTAAAACTATGTGAGATAGAATTAACACAAAATCGAAGTCAATCTTAGTCATGCAGTACTGTGCACATGAGAAGACCAACACAATAGCAGTAGAAGACAAACTCGACACGGAGTGGTTAAGACTCTCGACGACCATGCACATGGTCCGAGGTTCTATCCCCTGCCGACGCACACCTAGTAACTAAGATCGGCCTGCGAAATTTGGGCTAACGATATCCATGCAGAAAATTCCATACTTGTACCCAAAACACAGTGTGGAATCAAGCTGTAATCAAAAATATAATAAAAAAATAAAAAATTATACAAACTGTGATGAACACCATATTGACCGAGGTGTGCACCCCTTTCGACTCCTAATCGAAGAAGAAATTATGCCTGTGAAAAGACGGGATAAATAATCTTTCATTTCTTTGCATGTCGACAATTATGCAAACCAGTTGAACTTGGAAAGTCGAGAACTCTTAGAGAGTGGAAACACTGTAAAAATGTCATGGAATGTACATGAGTCGTGTGCTTAGACGAATCAGCTATTGAAAGGCACATAAATAATACGAATCAAATCAATCAACCAATAAAGACAAAGGAGACAAAATTACGAAAACGATGACTTCGGAGGCGAATTAACAATCAATCATGATGTAAGTCGCCGTGAGAAACAGTTATATTGTCATTCATGGAGAATGGCAATAAGTGCACATTTCATATACCGGCTTTCACTGAGGCGATGAGAAACTTGGATAGCACAAAGGAAGCTGCTACTCTGTGGCCAGTGGTAATGCAAAGCTGTACAATCACACCTATATACAATCTCTTCTCCAAAAAAGAAGAGGACACGTGATGGGTTGTCATGATAATAGTTGTTAATCAGTGATAGTCAGAATATAAGAGGAGGTGAATTAGTGTATTAGAGTAATGTGATGAGATGAACAATTTAATGAGTGACTTGTAATCAAGAGGCATATGAAAACGAAGGAAATCATTTGAGAATTCTAAAGAAATACAAGAGTTGTAAGGTGTCATAAAAAGAAAATAGCCACTATCAAGCTGGTAGAGGACAGCAACGAAGTTTTTACCATGATAGTAGAAGTGGTTGAATAAATTTCTTCTCTATGCATGGGCATGGTGTCTCTAACCGGAGGGCTGAAGCATGGCCAGTGAGACACGGATGAGAAACTACTATATTTCGCAGGTTGTTACTTGCTTTGTAGGTAGATAACTTTTGAAGGAGACGTCTGTTGAGATGGAATGATGAATGATGACAAGGTGTTCGATTGTCTCACTAGTTGCAGAATCACACTTTTTTCCATAAAATCATGCTGTGAGATAGTATTCTTTGACCCTTCCATCTAAGACAAGATAAGCGTGAAACGACCAATGTACGTGTCTCCACTGCAACAACCGAACTCATATATGCACACGGAAGGGGTCATATGTGAGATTTTATCTTTCAGGCTTCTACAGGCGTTGCTCAGAGGATTGTTCGCAGGTATGATAAAATTCTCCCCTGAATAATATCTCACGTTGTCTCCTTTGAAATTATTTTTCCTTTACTTGCCCAGTGAAACAGAGGGCTTCAAGCTATTGGCTTGAATTTTCTGTAGCAGTGTTTATTTTTACAGGATGGAGTTGCTGACCTCATGCCCAAAGTTTCCTCATCTTCCAGCACTATTTCTGACTTAGTGAGGTAAGGGAGTGCGTCGGCTGGGGAGCGAACCTCGGACCATGTGCATGGTGGCGAACGTCCTAACCGCTGTGCCACTGACGCACCCTTTGAAATGTAAGCTCACGTAAATTGAAGTTCGTCTTTGATATTGCTGTGATATTCTGGTCAATCGATATTGGTGAGTTTCCATTTTGGATGAAGGCTTTCAGACGATCTAGTTCTGCTTAATACGCATCAGGACTTCAGATGCCTCGGATTCCATTGGCAAGAGATTGACCTCGATTTCATTTTTATTCAACAGTCACACAACTATAGAATCTCGTCATTTCGAAAAGATTCAGACTTTTGTCAACACCTACTTTCACTGGCTTCATCGTGAAGACCGGATGACCTGCTGAGGAGGATTACCAATGTGCAACTCGTACAGGCATCGGACCAGCTAAGGACCTACTGCCTGAAAAATATGCAGATGATAATGAAGATAAAGATCAATAAAGATAATAATCCCCACACTCTGAGGGATAGTTTATTCATAGTTGGGCTTCATTTTGAGGATGACTAAATACGACTGCATATAACAAGATAAAACAGAATGGAGTGTGCTATTGAAAACCGATGTTCCACTCGGAAACCGAGGGAATGATAACAATTTTGATAATCATGATACTCCACCATAAACAGTCAGAAGGACAAAGAAAAGACAAAAGTCAGAATGTTAGAAATCAAGAGAGAGAGTTTCTCAGAGTTTGCAGTAATTGACTCAGATGTCGGTTGACTTGTGTGAAAACATTCAGCGAAGAGTCAAAACTAACAAAAATGTGGGTAGAATGAATATCAGGATGGAACGAGTGTCTCTGCCTTACAGTCCGACCAAATCAGTATGAGAGTTTGAAGATACACAAAGGCAAATAGCATCACCAGGAGAGATAAGTAATAAACTCATGGCAGAATGTAAATGCTCATTTCACAAAATGAAGTGTGAAATGAAGATGTAGCCTAGTACGGTGACGAAACCTGCACCAGTACACCTTCCAGCTGAGGCAACACAACTACACGAAAATAAGTGAATTTTATCGAAATAATAACATTTTGTGATTCGGACATCAGTGGCTTGGCGCCAGAATGCTTGCCAACCACGCAAGTGGTGTGGGTTCAGATGCCCACCTGATGCACACGGAAGACTCGTTTAGTAAGCTATACGGCCCATAGAGGATGAAGGTTGGAGGTGAGTATAGCAACTCACTTTGGTCAGAATGAAACCACTTGAACGGAAACTTTGAAAGATCAAACGTGGAGCCATTAAAACAAAACAATTTAGTTTATCTACCGTTTCTAGGTGAGTCTAAATGGTTTAATTTAATGCCAGAAACTAATAACCACAGTAGGATGTATGTTGTTGTTAAAATTCATAAGTCAGGATACCCTATTAGGCCTATAGTTGATTTTAGAAATTCACCTACCTATGAATTATCTAAATATTTAGCCATCGTATTGAATCCGTTAAAATTCCATTCGAAAACTAGACTAACTAATTCTTATGAACTAAAACACAGATTAGATAATTTAAAATTAGATAATGAATAAAAAATGGTTAGTTTTGACATTGTCAGTTTATATACACGTATACCAATAAATATGGCTATAGAGGCGATCAGAAACGAACTGATTTCTGACCAAAAACTCGAACTTGGGACAAAAGTGCCACTTGAGGACATAATGCTGGGAGTGCAGCTTTGCCCAACTTCTACAGTATTTAAATTTCCAAGGGAAAATATACAAACAAACTGAGGGAGTTGCCATGGGATCACCAATATCCCCAATTGTAGCAGATATATTCATGAATAGGTGGGAAAAGATAGCGATTGAAACGTTCAACTCCGCCCACCACAAAAGTATGGTGGAGGTATGTAGATGACACATTCAATGTACTTAGAACACAAGATATAGATAGATTTTTCTGATACATCAACTCGAAGGTGGAGGCAATTTAATTCACTTATGAATTGGAAAGTCAGGAAGGGGAACTTCCAATGTTAGATTGAAAAGTAAAACGGAAAGAAGATGGGAAGCTAAACACTAGCGTTTACAGAAAACCCACACATTCAAAAAGATATTTGGATTTCCGATCATCCCATCCCATGTCAGTAAAAACAGGATTAGTGAAATGCTTAAATGACAGAGCACAAAAACTAAGTAGTACTAAGGAAAATCTAAGACAGGAAGTGATACACATAAAAGAAGCCTTGAAACTTGATAATTACCCGGATAAATTAGTCAAGAAATATGTAAGTAAATGTAAAAATAAAATAAATAATGATAATAGTGATAGTAATGATAATAATAATAATAATGACAATAATATGATAATAACAATGGTAATAATAATAGTGATAATAATAATATTAATGACGGCACCAACAATAAGGAATCTAAATCATCAACAGTAATTCCATACAAGGAAGAAACCTCGGAAGCCTTACGCAGAATACTTAACAAGGCAGGAATAAAAGTGGCTGGTATTCAAACGCACAAACTCAATTAGAAACAAGCTTTGTCGGTTAAAGGATCCTGTAGAGCCATTAAAACAAAACAATTTAGTTTATCTAAGACCCTGCAATGATTGTGAGGTCAAATACATAGATAAAACTAGTAGAACAGGGGCAGTCAGACTAGCCGAACATAAAAACCTGCAGCAAAATCTAGATTGGTTGACCCAAATAAGATAAGAAATCTAGAGAAAAGTTCAGCTATAGCACTACATGCAGTTACACACAACCATATAATAGGATGGGATAGGATGACAGTTTTAAAATCTAATGTCACTGGGTATAGGGAGAGATTGATAACAGAAGCTTTGTTTATCGAATCAACTGCAAATACATGTAATAGAAACGATTCAACACCTGTCCCAGATATATGGAAAATTCTACTGCCCATACGACAAATAGGAGAAAACAAAGAAAACTATAAAACTCAAATCTCAAAGTCGTGTGACCACAATTGATATGATTATGAACAATAAATTGTGTTCTAAACGTCATCCAGTATACAATACTGTTTCACTGTGTGATACATCTAACAAACAAACTAATATGGAATTGCTTATTGCCACAGTGCCCAAATTTTACACATATATTAACAAACGTGGAGTTCTACATTTCCCTTGGAATGTGAAGAAATAAAATTACAATAAAAACGTTTAACGACCTACTGTTTCATAGTTTATGAATACTTTTTAACAAATATAGCTATTGTAGCTATATGCATTCTGAGCGCCTGGATGTTATTCAGTGTTCGCAATCAAAATATGCGTACGGCATTCTTTCACTTGACATCACGTATTTATCTCAGTCCTGACAAGCTAACACTGCATCGAATGAATTATTCTGCAATTCAGTATCCTCACGAGTCAACTGAGTTGAATTTATACCATCGAAGATAAACAGAATTAAACACTTATCTGATGGATGATGGTCAGCAGTGGAATGTAAATTGCGCCTTCACGCATGCCAGAGACTGGTGGTTGCACATCAACTGCGAAATGAAACATTTCAGTTCAATAAAAGTATCCAACGAATATGAATTTGTGGAAAAAGCAAATCAATAAAATATTCTGATACCATGAACAACTTACTATCATCTTCATTTTTAATCAAATAGCCCTCTTCATATTCTCCGTAAATTCCTTGTGGCAAGACTGTTACTACGATGAATAAGAGAAACAATTAAGACAGATATACTTTGAGTGCGTACATGGCACTATTCAGGAAACTGAAATTAGGGCGACATCTACACGAATCAAGCAATTCACCAACCAAGCAACCGAAAAACTACAGGAATAATCCAGAGATAAACTCTGTCAGCCCAAATACTCTACGGACCAAATGATGGATCTACAAAACAATCAGGTGAATACAAATGAGATCCATTACACAGGTTGAACAAGTGGATCAGGATCAGTTAAATTATCAGAAGATATGAGTTCAAGATTAGAGTTACAATGATTGACCCCACTAAGTCAAATATTCTGAATAAATCTAGTCCGGTGTGGGCTATCGATAAGATTCACCAGTAGTATATAAAGAGACGTCCATCAGCGTAAAAAATATCAAATAACAAGGCGACAAGTTTGACATCGAAGAAAGAAAATGATTCAGCGTTGGGAAGGTACATTGCAGATATGAGAGCAACACAACGAAATACAATATGAAGTCGAGAATTAGCACAATACTGAAGATCTGTGCAAGTGGTAGTTTGAAGATAAGGTGTTCACAATTCCCCTGCATAGTGATAACACATTCCTAATAAGCATTCCTCCACCAAGTCGCTTGTCTTCAACACCGGAATACATTCACTCATATCTAATCACACAATGAGTTAGGATATGATAAAAGTACTAGTAAATATTAATATTAATATAAATGAGATTATTGAGTGAAGGGAGAGTGAGAGACATAGAGAGGTTAATCACACTGAATCTTTCTTAATTGATTCGACGCCAAAACAACGAGCAGTACAGATGATTCGACACCTGTTCCGGACAAATGGTAAACTGTAGTAAGAAACAGGAGTCAGTAAGACTATAGAAAGCAGATTATCAAATTGTGCGAATTTATTGCAATTTTATTCGGAGCAGCAACAATCTGTCCTCGGGACGCCGTTATTCAAATTTCAGACCTGTATTGCATTTAACAAGCACCCTCAATTCTGCTTTCACATAAACAACTATTATTTGTATGGAAGAAGAGACCAGTTGAACACTAGATGACAACCGGAGTTTCGACAGAATAAACATGAGTATAGCTCAACAAGAATCGCCTATTCGAAGTAATGCAGCTTCAGTCTCATTCCGCTTCATTCATCGATAACCAAACTAAGCTTCAAATGCTATAACACTGACGACAACAACAGTTCGATGAGTGGTATTTTCTGCCCTTCCCAGTGTACACGGATAGCCTTCACTGAACATGCATGTTAGACTGGCTGATAAAACACCTAACCTGCTTGTACACATTGTTACAGCACTTCACCTTCCAACAATCTTTTTGATCACCCCTACACCTACTGAATTAAGGTTTATGTGTACTGAGAAAGTTAACCAATTGTCAAGCTGAGTTTAATTCCGATAACTCGAAAAAGATTATCAGAATAACATCGTATACTGATGACTATTCACAGTAGTAATTACAGCTCAGAACGCCTTTCTCTCTTACCACACTATATTATGCGATCCGTCACATTTGCCTCAAACACACTTATCATCCAGTTAGGCTGAGAAAAGGAAACAGTGCAGATTGGTCTCATGAAGTAAAGTCGCCCAATTTCCTCCTTCTCTTAAAGACATGCCAATTAACTAATTAGCTTTGACAATGGGATACTCAATGACGTGAATTTCGTGAGGATGGTAGTTACATGGAGTTGTACACTGTCACTTATGATAATATTATTTGTGGTGAACTGGATTATGAAGACGAATTTGGAGAGTTAAAAGACATGTATAAGTTGAACCGATAAAAAGACTCTAAGAAACTTGGACTCAATGAAAGATTTATGTCTAAAGTTAAGCAAAATCGAAGTGGTACATGAAAACTAACAAGTTGGCAGAAGAGGCAGGCAGAGAATACAAGACTTCAAATAGAATTATAGAAGATGCAGATGATGAAGACAACTAACCAACATTTAAAAAAAAACAACTACCAATCACTGTCAACATAATAAGTTCCAAATTGGCAGTCGCTTCACTCACTTTGGCAGAATCGTTTCCACGACAGATGAAACTGATGAAGATGTATATCGAAGCAAAGCTGGGTCCAATAAGCAAGAAAAGCCCTCATCATCATTCTGAAATCAGTTCTGAAATATCCGGTGCACTCAGAATAGCAAAATCAAAACTTGGATTTTCAAAACCAATGTCATGTGAGTCATTCTCTGTAGAGATGAGAGACATGGTGTGTCTCTAACATCATTTCACTGCAGGCTATCAAAAGATGCCTCTCACTGGATCCGTACTGAAGATCAGATGAATGACCAGAAATAATTCTCAACAAGAAACTTTTGGGACAAACCAATCAAGAACCTATTGCTCAACAAATATCCCCAAGAAAACAGAGGTCGATTGGACACACACTGAGGAGGCTGCTGAACAACACCATTAAGGGGAACTAGAAAAGTGAACAAACATTTTGGGCAGTACTCCTGGAGCAACACAGAAGAGATAGTTTTTTCGAAGGAGATGAAAGTTAACAGGCATTTGTGGAGCAAGCCAAAGAAGACTCCACTGAACAGGACAAGAGTGGAGATGTCATGTTTCAATCCCTTCTCTTGCTCACAACTTTAGGTTACAAAATGTTAATAATAATAATAATAATAATAATAATAAAATAACCAGCAAGCTGGTGATCAGAGAATTTATATATTAAAAAAGTTATTTCGAACTTACACAGTAAGAATATCAAAATTATGATTCCATCAAAACTGAACGTCAGCATGGTCGCTAAGCCACTGTAGAATTTCTCAAAAACCGCAAGTATATATGTACATTTATATTCTTTGCTAATAGAACATCGTACGATAAATCACGATCATTAACAATGCCAGTGCGTTCACCAGTCTAACGAACAAAATACTACTCCATCCATTCTACGATTGGCCTATAAAGTACACAAGAAACGCTTTACCTGTGAGTCTGTGTCACACTGAAACTGTGTGCCAGTGACTCCTTCTTGTTCGCCTTCTACCGTTTTAAGGATTCCTAGTGTAAATGTAAAGTCGATAATACAAAGTATGAATCTGTGACAGATAATTAACTTCTTCAAGGTCACACATTCACAAACAGAGCATCAATTGTTTAAAGTAATTATCTTCTTTTCAGTTTGAACAAGGTCAATCATTCAGCAGGATGTGAGCATTTGGAAAAGTTTTCTCGAACGATGCCTGTGGTCACAATAACTATTATGGTTTCATTATCACCATTTTTATTATATGAGATGTGTAGTATTGTGAAGATTGGTGAGCTTGGAATGATCGCTCAAAGGAAGCCTCTAAAACTACATGAACAATTCATCCTATTCAAAAGGAAGAGGCGTTGAGGGAAAAATAAAAATAATACACACGATGCCTTTATTTAAAAGAAAAGAGACATCTGAGTATAACTTTCAGATTTTCATTGTACTGCTCGGCTTTAACACGAGATGGTAGAATATTTGAGCGGCTGGAATCCGATCCGATAGTCCATGAAATACCTGTATTGGAATTCCTGTGGATGTTCAATGATGGACAGTCTCGACATCCGATGAAACAGCTCTCCAATGGTTTTCGAAATGACACCAGTCCGTGATCAGACCTGTAACCAACTTAATTCCTGCTGGCCAAACGACGATTGAAATTATCATGTGCTCGCCAGCGAACGGTTGTATGCAGGTTTCAGGAAGTCAGACAAAAAATCAACTACTCGTTGATGAAATTGGTTGGCAGTTGTGCAATATATATCGCGAATAGGCAGAAGCTGGAATCCATTTATTAGCTATTCGAACAGTTACTAGCGGCTAAAAGGTATACCAGCTCTCCCCGTAACCAGGTAACCCCTCAGTGCGCACCCCGTCGGTGCATACAGTCTCAATGTTTCAAAGTAAGAGGAAGCAAGCGTCTAATACTCCCTGGTTTTCTTCAGAATGATGGCTGGTCAAGACCGTAATCTAGATCTAAGCTTAGGCATTGGTTTTTTAGGCTAGTGTCAGGAAAGCGAAAGTTGAGTCACTTCATTATTAGGTTAGATTTAGACTCTGTTGACTAAAGTCTGCAGTGTCCTATTGGAGGAGCATTCGTCAAGTCACCAATTTACATATTCATATAAAAGAATCACCGTAACACTGGTGTGGAAATTCAAAATCTCGTTGTTTTTTGCTGACTACAGGAGATTTCCAGACTAATATGAGAGTGATGAAGGTGAGTCATGTCTTCCCCATCTCAGCTTCCCTTGATAATCCTAATCTGTGTCGCGTGTAGTAGAAACGACGCCACCAAGCAAGATAAGTGAGTGAAGTGACATCATTTACATTTCTTGGTGGTGCTGATGTCGTCATGTCTGTTGAGCGCCTTCATCACCTCTGTCTTCTCTGTGAGCACTTAAAGTCCTCACTGCCTCCATCTTCTGCCAACTGCGTGTGAATGTATTGCAAAGTTCGTAAACAATATTTGAGAGACACTCAAGAGAAGGCGAAGTGATATCAGTAAATATCAATATGAAGGCACCTGATGACAATCCACACTTAGTTTGGTGGCAGTCAATGTAATCTGACTCTGATTACGCTCCAACAGTCTGATATCAAAATAATTTATTAAAGTTTGCAAAATAACTGAGATCTCATTTCTCATGTGGCGAAACGGTCTTTCTCTCTCTCTCTCTCTCTGGAGATTCAGTCGCCTCCTTATCCACGTCCGTCTCAATAGGCGGTTTTCACTTCACTTTAAATCGGAAGAGTTCAATAAAATGACCACAACCTACCATTTCCCAACACAAACTTTCAGATAATCCTCAATCTGACATTCGAATATGTGGAACCTACATACTACTGATTGATTGAGATGAGTAGTTGCATGCCATTCATACCAACCAGCGAGTAAGATCCAAGCGATCTACAAACCAGAATAACACTTCTCTCGTTTGAGTCGGAGCTCATCAAAGGGTTACCTAGACGGTTTTATTCAACTCAGTCATCCGAATCAGTTCAAATCATCGGACATAAAACATTCGGCAGTGAATTTCATCCCTGTCCCCTACCTTGAGCGGTATTTATGCGATCAAGCAGATCACATATATTCATCTTCCTAATATCACTGTATCTGTTTTTGTTTGAATCGGCAGATAATGATTGAGTACTGTCGCTTCTCGTATTTACTTTAAACAAGCCTATATAGGAAACTATATGCCCGCACTAGTAAGTACAAAAACTCATCCATATCCTACTTAGCTCGTGTTCTGTGCGATAAAGAAGAAAGCATTAGGCGTGAAACCTTTAACTTATTAAATAGTCAATAGAACAAATGGATCTCGTCTTTCTAACTCACATTATTTACAGGTACAACGTTTTCTCTCTACCTTTTTTTTCTTTCTGTATTTATTTTTGTTATGTGATGTTTTGTTTCTCTCTTCCTTACAAACTCTACTTAAAACATTCTTGTTCGTTCTTTCACACTCTGTATACCTCGACCACTTTGCTATTACTTACGCCAGTAAATATGCTAGTAGTATCTACTTTTCTAACACCTTCAAACACTCTGTTTAAATTTTGGCTTTGCTACCGACTGAGATAACTTTATTCTATGTAGAACTTTATTTATTGTTAATGTACTAACTGGATGCAATATTGTAGTAAAATACTGAGAATTCCATTCGGTATCACAAGTACTGTTTTGGAATAAAGCTATTCTCTTATCTTATCTTAAGAGAAGCTTGTTCTATATTTGTCTCTGTCTGTCTCTTGACCTGAGTAAATTGTAGTTGGAACCCACGCACCCTTTTCTGCTTTCCTTTCTCTTCGTACTTATATGATGTTTATGCGTTTCAGTTCTGATTATCTGTCTGCTTCACCTTTAATACTACGGAACTTTTAGGATTTGATTCTGTTGATTTATTGATATGTCTATATATACACAAATTACCAACTTTGTTATTCTGGTCGTCTGACCTTCAAAACACTTAACACATAATAATAATAATAATAATTATTGTTATTGTTATCATTATTAATTGATCCACAGACTTACCGACATTGGCTAAGGCTTCATATATATCTGGTTATATCTATCTACTATTTCTCCGAACATCTAGCAGTTCAAAGGATTTAAGACAAATATCTCTCTTTCATTACCATCCAATCCACTAACATGAAACCGTTTTCTTCATCTACCACATGAAGTGTAGATTTCCCTGGCGGTGGAATTGAACCATAAAATGATGGAACGACATCTCGAAACATCAGAGCTTCCAGCGAAAATGTGAGGTGCGACATGAATTACTCATGAGTCATTCAGTTCACTACACAGGGCATAAAATGAGACGACGTACATTCTTCAATCAACTCTGATTTCCTGAGCCAACAAACGATTAATCGAAAGATCATCACTACCCAATTTTGTGTTGTTTTTTTCGATATTTCGAAATTTAACACTATTTTATATATAAAGCATCGGCTATTCATCCCACAAAAGCTGTTGTTCATTCTTTACTTCCTTCCTTCTTTATATATCCTTGTCTTCAACCTTTGTTGTCTTCCACCATGTACTACTGATCACTAGTGAGTAGTGTGAGCATACATATATTTACCCTGTTGCTATTCTGTATCCATAACTGTCTTGTGTCTTTACTTTACTCCCTGTTTCAGTTTTATTATTCTAATGGCTTTATTCTTTACTTGGACACTGACGCGCTGCTTAGTCTGTCCGAGGATCGCTTTTGACATAACTTTGCTGCTTTTATGTAGGGAAGCTCAGTGACAGTGCATTTGACAGACCTCAGCCGAAGACACCTCACAATGTAAGATTTGCATATTGTATTCATTATTTGATGTATAGTACCAAAATCTAGATGAATCCATTGTGTTGAGATTGTACACGTCACTTAGACGTTCGATAAACTGATTGACCTCAGTCACTGTTTCAGATTTTTCAGAAGAAATCCACAATTATGTAGTGCGGAATTTCAGGAAGATTTGGTAAACACGAACTTCAGGAATTGGTTGTTGTACTGAGTCTGCACTATCAACAGCGTTTACAGGTGACTTTGAGGAGTTTCATGCTGTTTCCGAGGTTGATAGCTGCAAATAGAGGTTAGTGGAATTCAACGAATCCAGGACTGGTGTTCGTACACATGGGAAATCTACAAAACAGTAGCACCTAATCGTCAATAACTGTCTAAAATAATTCAGCTTGTTCACTGGAATAATTAATGAGGCCGTAGTGTTTCTGTATATATAATTCACCTGTTAGCTGGTCAACATATAATGAGCAGGAGTAACAGCGAGATGAACAGCCTGGTGATGAAACTCACGCCAAAGTGCTGCTGATCAACACTTCACCGTTACTTCCTGTTGATAGATACCTCGTAATATCTCTGCAATTGGAAATTTCGAATCGTTTGTGGTTATCGAAATCAGATGAAGGAGAACAACCTACAAGTTATTTGTCAGTAAGTTTATTCAATGATGAATCCACTTCGTCAATCAAAAACATCAAGACATACTGGGGAAGAATATTGCTGTAATTTACATCTTCTTCAGGCTCTACTCGTATAAATCATTTAACCAATGTATTTGAGTGTGTGGACAAAATAATGATAATAATAATTGTAGATTCTTACTTTCACCGACTATCATTCGAATGAAGGCCGGGGAGTACTGGACACTTGTTTCCTCTTACTTTGGAAAACTCCAGTAGTAGTATGTATCGATTAATTTCCGAACCTGGCTCCACCTGTTTAAGTGACGAGCTTCCAGAACTTTCAGCTACTGGAATCTGATCCAGTGATCAGCCAATGAATTTCATCTTCAGACAATTCGCAATGTATACTGCGCAACCGCCACCCAATTTCATCAAGGAGTATATGATTTCCAGTCGTTAGAGAGAATCAAATCATTTTTAAAGTGTTGTTTCGCCAGCAATGTTTCATTCGTTACATGTCTGATCACGAACTGGAGTTAGTTAGGGAACCAGTGAAGAGTTGTCTCGTCAGGTTTTGAGACTGTCCATCATTACGCACTCACAGGAATTGAAACACAATTTTTAATGCATAATTAGATTAAATCTCACTCACTGAAATGCTCTTACCGTTCGTCTTGAAACCGGAAAGGTTCAAAAACAGCCTGAGATATATTCTCATAGGTCTCTTCTTTTAAATAAAGTCATCCTGTATATCTTTTCTTCAACGTCACTTCCTTGTGAATGTAGTGCTTTGTTCACCTAGTCCCAGCGCCTTACTTTAATTGATCGTTTCAAGCTCACTCAATCTTCAGAATAAAAGAGACGTTTCTACTATTAGCAATAACCATGACGATGATTAAACTGAAATAGTTATTTTGACTAGACGCATAATTTGTTAAACTGTTTCAGAAGTACTGAATACTGACAACCTGCGACGTTGATACCGAAAAGAAGAGAGTCACTCTGCACAATAGATGTTCTGCCTGTGAATGCGAGACCTTGAAACAGTTAATTATCTGTTACAGAGTCATACTTCGTGTTATCAACTTTACACCCACACAAGGAATCAATAAATCGATAGAAGAAGGCGAAGAAGAAGTAGAGAAGAGAGAACAACCTAAATGAGACACAGTTTTCGTGTGCTATAACACGCACACAAAGACAAAAACACACAAGTATCGCGTTGTTTGTGTACTTTATAGGCCAATCGTGGAATGGATAGTTTTGTTTTGTTTGGTAGACTGGTGAACTCAGTGGCCTTGTCTATGATCTTAATTTATCGGACAATGTTCTATTAGCATGGAATATATATGTATATATATACTGCGGTTATTGAGAAATTCAACAGTGTTGTAACAACCATGCTGACTTTCAGTGTTGACGGAATCATAATTTTGGTATTTTTACAGAGTAAGTTCAAAATAATTCTTTATTATTTTAATTCACTGATCACTAGCTTGCTGGTTATCTAATTATTATTACGATTTTACACCTTAAGGTTCTGAGTAAAAGAAGGGGCTGGAAGAAGACATATCCACTCTTGTCCTGTTCAGTGTAGTCTTCTTTCGCTTAGTCTACGAATGCCTGGTAACTTTATTCTCCTTCTTTTACGGTCGTCTATATGTTACTCCTTGAGCTATTCCCAAACGGTTTGTTTACCTTACCGTTCCTTGCACGTTTTGAAGCGTGGTGTCATTCAACAGCCTCCTCGGTAAGTTTTCGATCAGTCTTCGCTTCCTTCAGCATATTTGTTGAGCAACGCGTTCTTGACTGCCTTGTCGTTAAAGTTTCTTGTTGATAATTATTTCTGGTAAGCCATCTGACCTTCAATCCAGAGTCAGTAAAAAGCATATGTTGGTAAGATTCCGCGATGGTCTGTAGTGAAATGCTGTCTGAGATACACCAAGTCTCTCAGCCATATAGAACAACTAGTATGACATTGCTTTTGGAAATCCAAATTTGGTTTCCCTAAGCTAAGTGGACGGGATATTTGAAAACTGATTTCGGGGTGATGACGAATCTTTGTCTTGCTTGTCCAACCTAGCTTGGCATTCATTCCTTCTACCTGAATGAAGCGAGTGCCTAATTTCAAACTTAATTCCTTTGATAGTGACTAGCACTTGTTGTTGTCGATTTCAGTTGGTTATCTTCATTACCACAGTCTTCTCCAATTGCATTTCATTTCCTGTCTTGGCTGGATACCGCCTCTGCCAAATTGCTGATTTTCTTGAACAGCTTTTCGAGTTAGACACAAATACTCCCCAAAGTTCAAATCTCATAGAGACTCTTTGTCAGTTGAACTTATTCATGTTTTTTACTCTGCAAACTCTTCTTCATAATGCATTCCACCAAAAATTAGGGTTATTTTCACTGAAACTGTAAAGCCCTATGTTTCTCTTATCTTCACTACAAACACTTCAGTGATTTTTCCATTGTCAATACTTGTAAGATCAATTCTGTTCCCATCCTTGAATCAAGTCAACATGGCTCGGATCAGCCTAGCGTTGTTGCAACCCAATTATCCATGACTAACGTGTCTATCCCTGCTTGTTTAATGAACTGTGTGTATGTGTTTTTACCTCGATTCGTTTTTTAGTCAGACAGTTGAACTCATGACCCAATCAAAGTATTTTGTGAACTGTTATTTTTTGCTGACCCATGTCTAACTTTGTACTATTCTGTCGAGTTTATCTTATTTATTGATTTTCATCTGTATTTTCCTACCTGGTTAAGTAGCCAATTAAATTCTATCTTTGTGCCTATGCTCTGTCTATCTCTCTACATCGCTCTCTGTTTTATGCCATGCTTTACTTGGGTTCATTCTTCTACTGACTGCTTACCTGAACGGTCATGTCTGATTCCGGCTAGTTCGCAATTTTGGCTTTAACGTTATTCCGCTCTGATAGCGGTGCCTTGCTTTCTGTTAAGCATTGTGCTTTGTACTCTTGAAACCGTTAAGGTTTGTTGTATGCATAATTATTCATTTGTTTATTAATAGTACCGTAGAAACAAAGACCGGTTTCTTGTTTGTTCTGGACCGGGATAGCCTTTATCATCTACGTGTGACTTAATTTTAAGCGATATTGCGCTTACAATAGTTGTTAGCTAAATGAGATGGCCATATGACATCGTGGAAATGGTGTGATTTTTCTTCATGACACCAATCTGCTCTGTTTCCTCTTCTCAACTAAAATGAACGATAAGTGTGTCTGAGGCAAGTGTGACGGATTGCACAATATTATGTAGTGAGGGATAAAGGCGTTCTGGACTGTAATTACTATTATGAATAGTCATCAGTATGCTATATGTTATTCTTATAAGCTGTTTCAGGTTATCAGAATGATACTCGGTTTGAAAATTGACTTACTTTATGAGTACTCGCAAACTTTGTTGTATTATGCGGGGTGATCACAGAGGTTGTTGAAAAGTGAAGTGCTGTAACACAATGTGAACAAACAAGAGTAAGGTGTTTCATCAGTCAATGTAACATGCATATTCAGTGAAGGCTATCCGTGTACACTACAAAGGTCTGAATGAAGCACTCATCAAACTGGTGTTATCGCCAAATACGTAACATTTAGAGCTCAGTTTGATTATTCATGAATGGAATGGAATGAGATTGAAGCCTCATTGCTTCAAATAGGCGATTCCTGTTGAGCTATTCTCATGTTTATTCTGTCCTAACATCGATTGCTATCAAGTGCTCAGCCATCTTATTCTTACATATATAAATATTAGTTGTTAATGTGAAAGTAAAATTTATGCGTTGTGGTAGAATGCAATTTTAAATCAGATTACTTTATTTGACATCATCCACAGTGATACGAGGTTGATAACTGAATGACAGCGTCTGGAGCACAAATTATTGCTGCTCATAATCACATCACAGAGTATTCACGTGATTTACACTGTATAGTCTTACTGACTCCTGTTTCTTACTACAATTTACCATTTGTCCGGGACAATTGTTGAATAATTTCTACTGCATGTTGTTTCAGTGTTGAATCGATGAATAAGGATTCTGTGAACAAACTCACTCTGTCTTTGGCTCGCCCTTTTATCAATAATATCATTTACTAACACTTCTATCTTATCCTACCCTATTTTGTGATTAGATGTGAATGAATATATTAAAGCGTAGAAGGTGTGTGATTTAGTGAAGGAATGTTTCTTAGGAATTCAATTATTGCCAGATAGGGGAATTATGTACATCTCATCTTTAAACCACCAGTTGCACAGATCTTCCGTGTTGTGCTAATTCTTGCCTTCATATTGTATTCCCTTGTGTTCCTTTCACGCATCGCATGTATTCACGCAACGCTGAATCATTTTCTTTCTTCGATGTCAAACTTGTCTCCTTGTTATTTGATATATTTACGCTGATGGACGTCTCTTTATATACTACTGGTGAATCTTATCGATAGCCCACACCGGACTAGATTTATTCAGAATATTTGACTTAGTGGGGTCCATCATTGTAACTCTAATCTTGAACTCATGTCGCCTGATAATTTAACTGATCTCATCAACCACGTTGACCTGCGTCAGCCATCTTCACTCCATTATTGTAGGGATCTATTTGATTGGATCTGTTGGGTCTTCAGGCTGACAGAGTTCATTTCTGGTGTATTTCGTTAGTTGGTCTGTTGTTTGTTTGGTTAATTGGTAGATTCAAGCAGATGTCATCTGTACTCCAGTTTCATTAAGTATCTTAATTACGCATTCAACATATACCTGTATTAATTGATTCTCTTATTGATTTTAGTAACTGTTTTGTCACAAAGAATTTCTGGAGAATAATGAACTGGCATATTTAGCTGAAGATGACGGTGAATGTAGGTTGTTCATGGTATGTGAATATTTTATTGATTTGATATTTTCCCACACATTCATATTCGTTGAATGAGTTTATTAAAATGGAATGTTTCATTTCGTGGTTAATATGCTACAACCAGTCACTGGCATTTATGCAGGCGCCATTCTGATTCCGCTGTTGGCCATCATCCACTAAAGAGTCATCTTATTCTGTTTTTTTGTCCAATAATATGAAGTTATTTTTAATCTTTACCAGTCAGAAGACTCAACAGTGGGGGTAGACAAATTGACACCATCTACAAGATAAATTGCATTGACTGTGAGATAATTACATTGGCTAATGTGAATTATCTCTCTTCGTCTTCGCATCCATGAGCATAAATTTAGCGTGAGTAGACACGATATCCACTGTCTCATGTCAATGCTTACAGACATCCATGGACACCCAATTTGATTGCGCCTATAATGTGTTTAATCTTCTTTAGACAGGGGAAACATAAAAATGACTAGAGAAATTCTGGAGACATGTTATTCAGGTATTCATGTGTTAACGCAATCAACAGACATTTTGACATAGACAGGATTTACCAATGCATAATAAAGGAAATCACATTGAACAAAGATCAAATTTCAGATAAAATAAACAATCAATACGAATACAAGTGTACTAGAGGGTACGAGAAAGTATGAAGGCCGTCAACCTAGTTCAAGGTTATGAGGGGAGATGACTAATGATCTCGTGGAGAATTTCGAACCTCACATCAAATTAAAGTATACGTTGAGGAGGTTGTCTGATAAGACAATGCACCCAGCTGAGAGAACACAACGACAGAAAAATCATCCAGCTGGGCATAAAATATCCACGTATACATTCACCTGTAAAATAAGCACAGTGATCGTGGATAGTTTCACTCACTACATGCTATGCAAATATACTTCAAAGGTTATTCTTATCGTTGATTGTCAAGCTTCCTATTATCACGAAGATCGATTGTCTACTCTGACATCGACATTTCACAGTGACTGCCAAATTGTAATTAGAATCATTCGGTCAACATTTCAAGCAGTGATTTGACTCATAATCTTGTTATTTTCGACCGTTCATTCAGTGCCCAGTCTGCATAGTTTCAGGAATATTCTTCACGTGTATTTCTCAGCTATGTATTTCGATTTGAGTTCAGATATCTCTCGATGGAATTTCATGAGTATTGACTCTTCTTGAAGATAGTCAGTAGGTATTCAATTTTCTGATCTCTCTTCATAACTGGAGTACTGCAGTGTGTTTTGAACTATTTTAAACAATGTCTGTAGGCCGTTTCTTTTGTGAGTAATTGCATTACTGATATTGTAGTAGCGTTTTCGATCACTGTGTGGGTGTGTCGAGTATCATCATATTGGTGTATTCAAATTTCTTGCATTTTCTCTCTGGATAGGCTGACCTATTCTCTGGATTTTCGTCTTATCACGGACAACTAATCTGGATTGTTTCAGGCTTTCATACTCCGTTAGTCTAACTGATGCCGTTCCACTAATCCGACCTGTGTTTTTGACGTGGAAATCATGACAGGTTATTAGGTAAACTAAATCACCTTGTTTAAAGGGCCATATAGGCCCTTAGGACTGTGAACGACATCATTTGTTTTTAGGTGAGTTTTCGGGTTTGAGGTGGGGAAGAGTTCGACGAACACTTTCATTCCTGCCTTGTTAAGAGCCCCAAGTAAGATTTCTGAAAGATCGGAGCAAAGAATGGAACTAAAGCATCGAATTTGTGTAGTCCCGATTTATATGATCCTGATTTATCCCAGATTGTGTTGTGAAATCTGTCATCAGGCTAGCAAAAGTTTTTCACTGTGTGTGTGTGGAGTATATCCAATGAACAAATAATTATGGAATCACATAATACCACAGTTATCCTGTTGTAAGCAAAGGCATAATTGTAAGATTTCTCCAATTGATGTTCATTCATAAGGTGTTGGGTGGCATGGATTTTAATCGGTTACATGTTTGGTGATGAATTGACATCATTAACAGAACCACTGGAAATCATCATCAGCAAGCCGTTTCGTCCTTGCTGTTTGCAACTCTTCAGCAGTACGCACCTATCACTAGTATTCGATAACCACATCTCCAACATACAAGAAAAGTTATCTTGTAGACTGTTCAGCAACTGGGATACTATCCATCATACAGAGCTCATAATCTCTAACTTCTCTCGGTGTGTAATGCACATGGCACAACCGCCAGCCAGTGTCATCAGCGAGTAAGCGATCTCGTACTTGACTTGGTGTAGGCACTCATCCTGCAGCCGGAAATTCCTTTGATTCAAACCCTGATGATGGGATGCGTACTGCCAAAATGTCTCAAACAACGAGGACGAGACAACTGGCTGTACAGCACTCCCCGTCGCTTTCCAATGGTTCTCTTAATCATGTCCACTCTTCATCAAACCTGCAATGTTCACTCTTCTAATCAGTTCACTAACTTCACTTCAAATTTTCATTTGCACCTTATTATGAATATTTCCATTGTTATTCTGTCCATTTTAATTTACCAAATACAGATGGAATAGAATTTTGGTTACTTCAAGAAAGTAATGAATATTTAAGCTTTTCTTGAATTCCATCTAGTCCTTCGGGTATCAAAGATTTAATACTGCAATCACCTATCATACTTGGTGTGAATACAACGTCTGCTTCATTGAATGCCATCAGAGGAGCATGTGAGTGAGAATAAAGCATATTTTGTCTTAGGAAGAACAGGCAGACAGTGGTCATATACGTCAGAGACACATGGACTTTATTACACAAGAAGTGAGTCAGTAGAGACGTATGCTTGTTTTACAGAGTAAAAAAGATGAAGTCACTTCTATTCCTTCATTAACTGCACAGATGCACACACTCATACACATGAATACTGTGCACGTTTCACTGAGTATATGTAATCTGATTTATTAATTAAGCTTGCATTTTCATGAAAAGCTGATAAGCCATATTTCGAAAGAGGAAAAGAATAACAGTGAAAAATCCACGTCCACCCCTAACTGAACAACTTCACTCACTTCTGACAGGCCTTTGACAGCGCATCATTGACCTAGAGGCAATTTGGGAACTACTTCAACACTATGGCGTGCATTGCCACAAATGTTTATCAGCCTCAGTCAACAGTTGGCTATATGACGATGCCACGTGTCGGCTGATACACAACAGGAAACTCAAGGAAGCCCACATTCGAAGTGAATACAGGAGTGAGAGAAGGCTATCCGCCTTTCATCACCCATGGTAACCCTATTAGTGGTGGACTAGGTTGCTCATCAGATTGTGGGCGGTGAGAAGAGAGAAGAACACTAGATCAGTAAGAGGAGTGACGTATAGATGATTTGTGTTTAATGTCACACACAGTGAAACTCTAAGATCTGCAGATAACAACCAACAAACTGGCTGAAGAGTCAGGTCGTGAAGACAGAACTACAGGTGGACATAGAGAAGACGAAGGTGATAGAGATGCCAAGTGATCAACAGCAACAACGGCAAAAGCAACATGAAGAAGCACCAATCAGTATGAACAGGAGGAACTTGAAAGTAGTCATTGGCTTCCACCACTTATCTAGGTGGCCTTCTTTCAACCAGAGGCAGTTGGAACAGGCAAAGATGTCAAAGTCAGTTAGAACCGGAAAGGCGAGATACACCATTGTCAGTCTGAAATCAATTGGGAAATCTTCTGCACTCTACAACAAAACAATCCCATTCAGGATTTTCATACATATGTTAGTCCAGCCACCTCTTCTATATGAGTGACAGACTCGACATTGGAGTCACGAATAGCATTTCCAACAGCCTGTTGCAGATGCTTTTCGACAACTGCCTTACCCGCTCCCATATTAAAGATCCTATGATCATCTAGTCAGAAAGAACCAGTCACAAGAAAATCTGAAAAGCAGACCAACCGAGAATTCATCGTTCAACAAATTTGCAGAAGAACATGCATATAGGTTGGGCACACGATAAGAAGACGGTTGAATGACATCACGCGCAATGCAGGCCATCGCTCGAGTGGACGTGTGGTTAGTCGGCGCAAGGGTGACATAGAGGAGATCGTGCCAGTTGGAAGAGATGTGCGTCGGTGGCACAGTGGTTAAGACTCTCGGCGACCATGCACATGGTCCCGGGTTCGAGCCCTCGCCGACGCACACCTGATATCTATGGTTGGCCTGCGAATTTTGGGCTACCAATATCCACGCTGTAAATTCCATGCTAGTACCAAAGATACGGTGTGGAATCAAGCTGTAATAAATAAACAAATAAAATAAAATAAGCAATTTTGGGCCAACCTAGAGAAGAGAGGACAACAGAGAATAGGATAATGTGGATACGTGTTGTTCAAGCAGTATGTTCAACTCGGAATTCAAGGGAACAAAAAAAAGTACAAACAACAGAAAATGTGCGTCACATAGTTGATTATGTGTATTCCTTTCTTGAGTGAGTTTCGTTTCGTAAACTTGATTGTTGGTAGGTCACCGATAACGTGAATGTAGATTTCGGTTGCAAACTGACAGAGTCGGTGAAATGCGAACAACACAGGACAACTAGCTATATCATCACTTAGCGAGTCTGTTGAAAACGTCTTACACTCTGATGTCTTCTCCTCAGGGTAGTGTCACACTCCGCGTACTGAGAGCGGTTAGAATTTCAGTGATATGGTTGACAGATAAAGGCTATAAGCTCGTTACTTGGAATTCCTGATTAGGAGCACCAACTGTTATCCATTTATTGAGACTCTATCAGACCATGTGTTTTATGTCAAATCAATTAATCTAATGACTAATAATACTTCATCAAAGTGCCAGATTCTACTCGAAACTGAGATAGCTGATTCCAGACTTGGATGTAGTTGTCAGCGCTGAATTGTCTCAAGTTATAATCCATCGCTTCCTGCTAGGTTTCAACTCAGCAACATTCATGGCGTGTGATCACGATTTATCCGTCTTCCTATTTGAAATCAGTGAAAATGAAATGCTGCTTTGTACAGATAGAGGGGCTTTCAGCTACTTGATACTTCCTTGTTTAGGATACTGATATGTACCCACATGACGTGTGTTTTGTTTTTGACAGTCTATTATATTTTGCTATGTGTATATGGATCGATATTCCATTATAATTGACATTATGATTTGTCTGTCCACTAACTAAATAAACAATGTGTGACCTTGTTGTCACATGACATTACAACCAATCATGGTAAGACGTTATCTTATTGGTTCATATGTATTAGCCATTTTCATATATACTTTTGTATTAGACGTTTTTATAGTTTCTTGTTCACACACATTTCGCACACTTGTACCATTTCACTCACACTCTTGTGTGACATTTATTTTCCTTATCTGGAAAATATAGGTATCATCGTAAACCTGGTGGACTTCTGATATCCCTCTTTCCGCGTCAGGACTATTAATTACTCGACGAGTACATAACATAATTGGCGACGGGGAAAACTCTAATAACTCACTCAGCAGCAGTACATAACATATGCGGCGACGGGGAAAATTATGGATTCTTCTAAATTGGAATTTTTATTTGAACGACAAAGGAAATTGATGGAATTGCTCATCAACCAACAGACTGGTTCAACTTCACCTTAAAGCAATCTGAATCATACCATGCTACCATCTGTCAGCGGAATTGTGAATAGTATTTAACAGTTCAATTATAATCCAGATGCTAATGTCACTTTTGATACATGGTATCAACGATATGAGGATGTATTCACTGTTGATCTCGCCTCAAAAGACGATGCTTGGAAGGTGCGAGTTTTGCTACGTAAATTGGGTCCCGCAAAATATGAACGGAACTGCAACCTAATTTTACCCCAAAAACCAGGTGACAAGTGTTTCGATGATACAATAAAGCTGCTGCGTGAACATTTCGGAGACCACTCCTCATTATTCAGCATACGATATCGTTGCTTCAAGCTGACAATGAATGAAAATGATGATTTTCTTACTCATGTTGGCACAGTCAACCGAGAATGTGAGAGATTTCGACTCAGGTCCTTAACAGATGATCAATTCAAAGCCTTGATTCTCATATGCAGTCTCCAATCTCCTCGTTTCACAGATATCCGAACTCAACTGCTCAATCAGCCAGAGAGAAATCCTGAATTGACTTTACATGACATAGCTGATGAATATCAATGGCTGATTAATTTTCAGAAAGACACACACCCCTGGTCGAATCAACACCTTCGAGAAGCTCTGATATTCATGCATTACGAAAGAGCAAAAATCTCTCATCATGCGGTCCTGACCCACCTTCTAATGTTTCATGAAAGCCTACGCATACTAGTCCAACATCACAAAATACCGCAAAGAAGACCCCACTATCACCATGCTGGCATTGTGGCGCGTGGCATTTTGTAAAGTCCTGTCCATACAAAAATCATCGTTGCAGCAAGTGCAAAATCATCGGTCATAAAAATGGCTTTTGTCAGCCACGCAAACACAGATGTCATAATCCAGCGAGAGGTCGACCAACTGTTGGTCCTAAATCCCCAAAAAGGTCAATGAGTCTACTCGCAACCTGTCAAGCTACAACACCAGGTATGCGGAAATATCTTGATCTTCAGATGAACGGTCCTGATGCACGTCTGCAGCTAGATACCGCCTCTGATATTACTGTTATATCAGAGAAACTTTGGAATGAAATTGGCAGACCACCTATCTCGAATACTTCCCAGACTCTTTTCAGTGCCTGTGGTGGGCAGCTCAAACTAATTGGTGAACTCAAATGTTCTGTTTCCTTCCGCAATACCAAATTCAAGGGAATTTGTAACGTCACCAAGAGTGATTTAAATCTTTTGGGACTTGATTGGTTCGATCGTTTGCATCTGGCTGATGTCCCACTAAATTCTCTATGCAATGCAGCCAAGAAACATAAAATGTCAGACAAACTCTAATAACTCACTCATCAGCAGTACATAACAGATACTCAGTTGTATAACACTCACATCACCAGGAGTGCTTTCTAGCCAACCAAATTGAAATGATCCAAACACCAGGCAGCTGAATTTTGTGTCTGAGTTCGAGCTAATCAGCAGTGTACTTGGTGTGACTCAGCTCAGGAAGTAGAATGAGTTGAGAACGCCTGACTCCTGACTGGATATCTGGCTGTCTGGCTAGCTATGTAGCTTGCTTCTTGGGAGAATTGGTGATTTATTGTAACAGCTAGTGATCTCCTACCTTACACGCTTATGTCTAGTGGCTGATTTGATTGTTAGCGGTCACGAAGTGCACAGAAATATTTCTTTCAAATTTATCTATCACATTCCATCGAGCGTTTCGAACGGAACTGGAATCCGTCTTTTACACACAGCCGAAGCTATGGGAATTTGAGAGAAGTCTGATCTCCCCCTTAGGCTAGGTGAATTCTATTCAAAACCCTCCCACTCTTTCTTATTTTACGTCTCCTTCGTATCTTTATGATATTTATTTAAAGTCTGATTATCCGTCCACTTCACCTTTAGTATAACGTGACTTATAAGATTTGACCTTATTTATTTATTGAATTCTAGACATATACACATATTCCTAGCTTTTTTTATTATTATTAATATTATTTCTATTTGATCAACTAAATCATCGTCACTGGTTAAAAAAAATTTAATATAGAAGTCTATGTAAATTAGACTAAAGCTTGAAATAAATCCAATTGAAAACAACAATATTTTTTGCTTATATGTCTTGTTCTAATATGTCTAGTGTGCTTAGAGAGTGATGAATTCGTCTAAGGGATCACTTCGAAAAGCAATAGGAAGACCTCTGAAATCTTTTTATTATCTTCACTCTCAACTGTTATTGTGTTCATATTATGTAAGAATTTATGAGTGGAAATACTAAATCATCAATTTCATATCTCTCCAATATTTTCACCAGTTCCGAGGATCAAAACCATCCTATTGTAGTCAGGAAAGCTTCGAAATATGACATGGGAACAAGAGTCCGCCTTCTGCAGTAAACATGAAGTCACAGTTATCTTCAGTGGACAAGACGATCAACGACTTGAAATGGTTATCGTGCAGGGTGATCAGAGGAAGTATTCCCTGAGAAGTGAGGCAGAAAATCAGTTGATCTTTGCTATCTCACATGGAAACAGATTCTCTCTGCCGAAGTTTGGTAAGCTACTCACAAGTATTATATAGAGTGTCATTTAAATGATTCGTAATAATAAGAATCTTGAAGGCAATATTTTAATCAATACTTGAATATGAAGTCGTAAGCGATGAAAAGAAATGAAAATATGAAGTATTGTTTAGGAAGGATGTGATCCATGAGAGGATTTCATTATCGAGTGGGCATTCATGAGCCACTGGAAGGCGTCCCTACGGTTGGATTTTCTACAAGAATGTCTAGTAACCGCAAGGTCTTAGGTTTGAACACTGGTGACTCGGGCGTACCGCAGGTTAGTTCGAACAACAAGATTGTAACTGCTGGCTGTTCAGTGCTTAATGTTGGTTTACCGATGGCTCTCTGACGGAAATCACTTGAGACGATGAGAACATGTAACCGAACGAAAACATCTTAGAAACACCACTCGAGAGGAAGAGATATTATTAAAGAAATAGTTATGAAGGCGAGAGTAAAATGAGCGGCAGAATGAATTCCACACACGGAATAGGTAAACCAGAAATTACGAAAGATGACAGGAGAATGAGGACCGGAATATGACAGTGGCGATAAATCGCACTTCAAGCGAAACGTTTTGAGATGGATTACTGAATTGCTGAGAGTATTGTGACTGGCAGGTTGCTATAAAGACAAACCTCGCTCTCCTCGAAATATAAATCGATCACTGTTAATGACTTGAACTCTGTCTCCCTTTCAGAAGAAATAATCGGTGAAGATGTTGGTGAAGAGGATTCCAGTTCGACAGATGAGTCAGTGTCAGTATCTCTCCTGAACATTGTTTTCGTAATGCAGACGAGAGACTGTTGGTATGTTTCTGGCTGTCTTGGTGTCCAATTTTTATGCAGTAGACTCTTGAAGATCAATCTCGAATGTGTCGTGAAGGAAGCGACAATTGTGAGACTGAAGTGTTGTGTCGTACATGGCGAGCATCCACAGTTGATTTTCCGTTCTCGATCACCTGTTGTGCTTCTTTATGAGGACAAGTTCATTAGTGTGTGCATCTACTCATACTAATCCAACAAAACAAGTAATTCCCTCCAACTTCTAAGACGCGACGTCTCTACAGTGCTGGTACCATTGCATTGTAGAATCCAGGCTATTTTTCGTCTAAGTCGCTGCTGCCATTACAGTCCGTTACAAAATCTAAAACTACAATAGCCATAAGAAATACCCCAAAGAGGGTTGGAGAAAAGGCTACCTGTGGAATAAGTGAAACACTTCGCCTGTCCTCACGAACCGATTTTCTCTTATGTTACGAATAGTATCTATGGCAGCATTTATCTCCCAAAAAATTGCATATACAGACAACTCTTCGTCATTCCAGATTATCCCTAAATGACGCACTTCTTAAATACCAGGTTAGCACATAACTGACTAACCAAATACATAAACTCCCTCATTATTTTAATTTGGGAAGACTTTCTGTGACGTCCTTTAACTCTGATTGGTACTTCGAGATCAGGCTTGGCAGACAAGACTAGTAATTTTCTCTGATCGACCGAAAGATTTATGAAGAAATCAATTAAGGGCACTGACACGTATTTTGTGTGGGAGTCGGTTAGATGAGTTTATGACTCGTTGTGAGAATCAGCAGTCGAAAGCGACTCAGTTCCTCTCTCACAGTCAAACACGTCTGCTATGCTCTCTCCTGTGTCGTGAACTGATAGGAAGGAAAAGATTAAATAGGTTAGGCCTGTAGTCATTATTTAAAATTTTAAATATTTTAATAAGATATGCTGTCTGCCTACTGTGGGATGACGAAAGGAGATTAAAACTGTGCAGCCTATCGTCGTATGATGAGTTGATCGAACCAAGAATCATACGTCCTGACTTCCTCTGAATCCTGTCTAGGACACACGAATCTCCCTTGACACAAGAACTGGCATCCTGGTTCAAATTTTACAGTCTTGACCTTACCAAAGACGTGAATAAGGAGGTGTATATATCTCGGGTGGTTCTATTGAAGGTTCTGCCTACCGCGCATTATGATCATAATCTATACACTGACAATACGCAACTGTGCGCTGAGCTGAAACTTACATGTCCTGAGCCCAACGTTGCGGATTATCTCTGTACTGAAATTATTTATGTTGTTTTGCATTCCAAGTGGAATATAGGGCTTCAACAGCGTTTCTCCTCTTCGTCGAATTTTGTGCGGTAAGTTTTAGCTGGCTTCACGGTTGCCCATAGTCTCCGAACTCCGACCCTCACGATCTAATCCATGTCACTCTCACACCCACACCCGACTCGTCATTTCCCACCCGAGTTTCACCCGAAGGTTGGCCTGGCGCGCGATGCCATTAAGCAGTCTCCTTCACGTGTGACCGATGCATCTGCATTCTCTCATGTATATTTCTGAGCAGTGAGTTCTTGGCTGGTTCGCGTTTAGATCTTTTGTTTGATAATTCCATCTGGTTTACCATTCGATCTTCATTCTGGAGCATAGAAGTTGTTGATAAGAGTGTGCAACCTGTCGGAAGTGGTTTTGTTGACGCGCAGTGCACGTTTCCGACCCACACAGAAGAACTCGCCTAACAATGGTGTTGGAAATTTGAATTTCGTTCTGTATGTCACCGATTTCAGGGTGACGAATGTTGGTCTTGTCTTTCCGCCTCCAGCTGGCATTGAGATCATCATCCGTCCCTACTGTGGTCTAAACAATGCTTCCTACACAAGTGAAGGAGGTGTCTTCTTTCAAATTCCTCCTAATACAGGGAAGGGTACAGAAGACTTGAAAACAACAAATGTTTTAAGGCGTAAGGAGGACCATAACGTATGGACATTTATCTGGCGAAATGAGATCCTCTTCGACATTTCCTAGATCACTCATTTATTCTCAAAGAGAGATAATAATCAGGTCGTCAGTTACAGTCACTGATTTCAATTCTGGATGTTGGTGGCCTCACTTTTCCAATAATCACAATGCACTCGGGCATTCACATAATAACTCTAATCGTTACATCTAAGCACAAAATTCGTCACAATCCTGTCACACTTGCTCATCCTCACGTGATTTCCGCTGTTTCCATCATCGATCAGATTTAATGACTCGGTGGTCGACGGGGTTAATGAATCAACGACTCACTCGCTGATTGGCATTGCCAGCATTCTATGTCGCCTGTGATTTGCATGTTGAATCAGTGTGATTTGTGGTGACAATGAAAGAGTGACGGAGGTTTGAAGTATGAAATGGCGCGTTGACTGAGGTCAGTTGTTTGATTTCTCTTTTAACAGCAGGTTTTAAACATAATATGGCATATCCATCTTGGAAATTTATTTCTCTACAATGTTCTATATTCTTCCATGATCAGGCAGAATAAGCAAAGACGTATTGAAACATATGCTCAACATGATATATTCCATGTAGCATTCCACGACGTCATACCAAAAAAGTATGGTAACGTCGTGTGTCAAGCAGTGATAAAGCAAAAGTAATTCTTCTGGAAATTTCTGATATTGTCCACATGAAATGGCATTGTAATTTGTGTGTTATTGTAATATTCCTTGCAAGGAGCGTGATTTCGTTGAATGCGTGTATCACTTCACTTGATATTATTTCATTTTTTATTAACTGTGTTATTCAGAAGAAACTGGTCAATAATGATGTTTTCATAGGCCACAGGAGGCGATTATATGGCATACCGACTTTTCCAACTGGTGCCACCTCCTTTATCCGGTGGATACTACAGCGTCTGAAAAAACAGACTAGAATATATATATATATATATCAGTATGAATCCATGAACATTCAGTGAAATAGGTTTTATTTTTGAATTCGCTTCTTCCTGCATCCCTCACATTTCGCAGATATGAATATCAAACCAAAGTTTCTGATAGAATTGAATCAAATGTAGGGCGGTTAAAGAGAATAATGGCACCGATAATACATACGTCAGCAAATATTTTCAATCCAAAATTCCACCTCAGAAGCCTTCAAACATTATCTTGTCATTAAGCAACTAAAGCACCGGACCATGGCGCCACAATATCTGGGTGTGTGCAGTGAAGTGACTCGGCCACAAGGAGTGAGCCAGTGGGTCTCCTGATATTATGTACGCAATTTTATTATCAAAAAGACGGATTTAGTGATGAAAATGTTTCTACCGACTAAATCATCAACTAGACAGCTGTACTTTCGTGTATTTCTAGGAAATGTGTGTGTGTGTGGTAGAGTTCCAGAATTATCTCCGGTAAAATAAGAACTGAATAAACCCACAAAGTGCAGTAATCAGGGATGATCAGGTAGAGAAACTTGACTGTTTATTCAATTACGATTCATGATGTAGTCCTCTCTAAATAGGTGAAAGGTTAGGATAAGCAAAACAAATACGGTAATTCAGATAGTGATTAAAAACGTGCGACTAACAGCGATAAACAGGGAGGTTGGATAACTTTCATGTGATACTGGGGTAATAATAAAAATAGGGCACTTACTTCGATAATAGTGTTCAACAAGCAAAATGAATATAAAATTGAATTAAATGAAAATATTAACAACAATAAAACAAAGAAAAAACTAAAATGGGGCCGTTTACTTAGAATTCAGTAATAAGTTGATAATTCCCTCACTTATACATTTCCCATCATCACATGAAATGCCAAATGAGATATTGTGGAATTTTTATACATAGCCGTCAGAGTGTAAAGTCTTCTTGGTTGCTTCCAGTTCTACCGCACGAGATAAATGTTGGGAGAGAGTTGTGTGTGTGTGTGTGTGTGTGTGTGGAGAGGATGCTGAGAATCTGAGAAGATATTATTTGCTAATTTCTTGCAGAAGTCCATGTATCTATCTAAAATAGTATTAACGAGTTTGTTTAATGACAGCCCACTCACCATACCGATAGCTTTTAGTGCCATTTACAGGATAACTGTGTCTTTCTTAAGTAGCCCAGGAGAGATTAGGCGGTATGGAGCAGTTAACAAGTATAAGCAGAATGCAAGAATTAACAAACAGGGAAGATGGTGTCAGACCAGATTGTCTCAACTTCCTTACGTAGAATGCTAAATGAAACATCCATCTCGTCACTAACATGATGTGTGAAGACCAGGAAAAAAATTATCAGAGGAAATAAGCAGTCTAATGTACACAACATTCGATTTGGTTTGAACGTCATTAGCATCTATGATACTGGAACCATGTGAGAAATATAGTTCACGTAAGTGTAACGCGCTTCCACCTGACTGATATTTGGAAGGATTAGGCTGAAGGCCACTTGACAAGGGCCACTGACTAGATTTTCATCATAGAGGAAAGATAACGGGTATTTAGAAATGCTTATATTCAGGAAAGTAACAAACGAACTCCCATCAGCTAAAACGCACCAGTCATCTAAATTCTCCTTAGGCGAGAACACGCTTTCGATAATGTATGAGACAAGGAAAAGTAAGAAGAAATATCAAGTATTATTACTATTAAAACAATTAGTCCCTTTGATAAATTTGAATAAGGCATTAAGGATAGACCACTTCTTGAAAAGACAGCTTCTGTAACAAAGAAAGCCATCTTTATTAATCTACCATTCAAGGGCTACCAGATTATGCCGTTGACAGCTCAATGACTTCGGTCAGCCACCAAACGCACATTCTACGCCGCATCTCTTTTTCTCACTTTCCGAACATTTTCGATCCCTGTGCCTACCTACGACTAAAGGAAGAAATTCTGTGGACTCTACTTCAAACTGTATCTACAAGTTCACCTGCAGCTGCGGTGACACCTTTATAGGTAGAACTAACAGAATGTTTCAATGTCGTCGAAAAGAACATGTTCCAAAATGGCTAGTAAATCATATCGAAAATCCTAACGCAATTAATCTTAGTAGAAATCCAGCATCATCCATTGCAGTACACTTATTAATGTCTGGTCACAAAATCAATATTAATGCCTGTTTCACAATTATTTCACACACCTCTAATTCAAGGTTATTGAAGGTGATGGGAGCACTTTGGATTAATCAGGTACAGCCTAAACTGTGTGTACAAAAATCAATAGACTTCAATTTTCCCCTAACCTGAACTGCTTGACCTATCTTAATATGATTGGTCATTAGTATGTACTTTTGTTTTTATTTAACTGAGTAATTTTCATGAACTTTATTTTATCATTCTTAACCATGTTAGTTGTAAAGCGGATGAAAAGAAACTACGAAATGATATAATCTAAGGAAATTTGTCTTCTTAATGCCTTATTCATATTACTAATATTATCAACAAAAGTAACCACTCAAAGAACTTCATCAACTCAATCAACACAGAAAATCATTACGGTCGAAAAGACATTCCGAAGACATGGACCTCAGTAGTTGCTACTCCATACTGACTAGAAACATCAGACGATATCAGTAGAAAAATACTAAATATAGACGACACCAGAGTTTCCTTTGAAACATCTAATATACTAATGAGCAAGCTTGTGGATGTGAAAGATCAAATTCCAAAGGATTCACAATTAAACTGTGCCTATAAATTAAAATGCTTGGAATATGATGCTATATACATCGAACAAACCTGACCAGTGAGAAATCAAGATCAGAAGAAATGAACTCCGTGGAGCCCCTTCTATTCGACCACCAAGTATTCTAGTTGATCTATAGAAGCTAAAATATCATCAGCAATAGGTATGTCTGTACGCCCATAATCTGTGTCAGCCTCATTCAGCAGTCGGCTGTATGACAATGTCAAGTGTCAGGTGTTTCACAAGAGAAAACTCAATGAAGCCTTTGAAGGGGAAAGAGCGGTAAGACCAGTATGTTCATCGTTTATCACCAATGATACTGCTGGGAGTTGTGGACTGCATTATGCATTCGAATATCAGTAGTGAGAAGACAGGAATACGCTGGACCAATGATAAGACTGTAGAAGGTCTTGATTTTTCGGACGGTTTATTTCAAATGTTATACAAAGAAACTCGAATACTTGCAGGCGGTAACCAACAAACTGGCTGAACAAGCATGTGGTGAAGACAGAACTCCAGACGATGGAAGCACCTCAACAGTACATCTACACTTCGTTCTGTCCTGTGAATTCCTCCCTAACTGGCCCCATCACTGATCACATTCTTTTATCTCTTGCTTACACGATGTCCTCTATGCCATGCTCAGACACCTCACTCGTCATTTCCCATTCAGGTTCTACGCATGGGGGTCCTTGGAACGCAGTCTCTTCAGTTTATGCCGAATCCATCTCCATTTTATTCGGCATATTTTTGCCATTGGTTTGATCTGAGAGTTTCCGGGTGCAAATTCATTCTAGCCAGCCATGCGATCTTCACTACGGATACCGTAAAGTCAGTTGTTTATAAAAGCCTGCAGCTGGCTGTTGAAAATGCTTTCCATGATGCGCTCACTTCATGAGGTATAAAGGAGAAGTGACTGACTTCACATTTGTGTTGAAATTCCGAATCTTGTTGCTTGTGTTGCAGAGCTCGGAAGATTTCCCACCTGATGTCAGAGTGATGAAGGTCTGTCTTGCTTTACAAATCCTATCTGGCTTTGACATCTTCACCTGTAGTTGACCCCAGCTGTAGTTGAAATGATGCTTCCCATGGCAGTGAAGGATGTTACCTTTTTCAATTTCTTCCTCCCGTTCACACTGGATATTGTTTGTTGTGGTTTTCCTGATGCGCTTGCTGCTGCGGATCACTGCGTATCTCAATCACCTCCAACTTCTCCTTGTCCACCTGGAGTTCCATATTCAGACATGCTTCTTCAGTCAGTTTGTTGGTTTTCTCCTGCAATTTTCCAACTTTCTGAGTATGAAGTTTGGTATAATTCGTCTGCAAAATCCAGATTTTCTACAATTTTCATTACGCCTCTGTGATCTGACAAAGCAAAGGCTTCTCATCGATTTCCAAGCACTCCAAATTCAACGATGCTTCAATGCTCATGATATGAGTATTTGAATAGTTAGTTTCTTGTACTATTTATAATAAGTACTCTACCTTCCACACAATGGAATACATAGTTAACTGATATTTGTGCTAAATGTAGTGCGTCAAATTTATTAGAATGAAGATTGTATCTCGTACGCAATTTAGCATAGTTAACATCCTTTGGAATTTACGAACATTGGAACATAGATATACATATATATATACATATATGTATATGTTTTCTGGAATGTAACATCTGAACTGAAGTGAAGAGCTTCACACGCCAATTTACAGTCACAAACTGTGAATGTCTTCCAAAAGAAACCCTAGACGACAATTGAACGATTATTAAAACCGCTTGTATGGTGAGGCGTAAATTCCGAAAACACAGGATCTGTCTACAAGACGACAATATATATTAAACATATATTATGATGTACAAACCTCAATTGTGAGGTGTCTGTAGCTGAAGGCTGTTTAAAATAGCACAGTCAATTTACTTCAAACATCAGACCTGCATGAAAGGTGATCCACATTTAATTTAAACAGCGCGTGAATGTCGGACACTGGATAGAGTGATACAATTAAACAATGCTCAACAGTCAAAGGTACATGAGTATAGCATGCATACAGCAAATAATGTTCGATTATAAGAAAATAACTATTTTACATCTAATAGATTGGTCATACATACAATGAGTGAGTGAGTGAGTGAGTGAGTGAGTTAAACTTCAAAGGCATATAAGAACATTGATATAAGTATAAAACTTGGGCACTGTGGTAGAGTATAATTCCATTATAGATAAGATTTTATTTTGATAAATCGCACAGTGTTTATGAGCAATAAATTGTGCTCGAAACGTCATCAGTAAACATTACTGTAAACACTGTGCGATTTATCAAAATAAAATCTTACATATAAGAACATGACTAAGATTTAACAAATCCATCTCACACTACTTATAAGTGGCAAGTAGCGTGACTGTAGACACAAATGAAGGAATGAGATAAGCTGGAAATAGTAGAGGAAACAACAAAAACTAACGCATTCACTTTACAAATCTGTCAGTCTAACCGTAATGATCCACTGTGTCATTGCCTTCACACATGATTCATATCGAGTGAAGGTCGAAAGGGAAAAAGGAACACGTTGATAACAGAGGTAATGCATACTGGAATTCAGGGGGATGATCAAAAGAAAGACAAGATGTGATGACGATACTCTCAACCAACAACAAGAATTAGGAATATTATTAATCTTTAAAAGTAGAAATCTGAAGGAATTCACTTCTTCGCTGCCAACATCATTTCAACTAAGGTTGACATTAAGGAGTAGGAGGATGTCTAAGCCAGCCAGGACTTTAAAAAATGTGAAGACTGACTGACCTTCATCACTCTGAAATCACTTTAGAAGTCTCTTGAACTCCACAACATGAGCGACGGATTCGGATTGTCATCACAGATGTGAAGTGAGTTCATCTGCATGGGTCAGAAACTTGACGCATCAGTCATGAAGGACATTTCCAATAACCAACTGTAGACTTTTATCCACAAGTTGCTTCGCCGTCTCCATACCAGATATCAGATGGTTGTTCGGAAAGGACAGGCAAGAAAGAAAGAACTCTAACGACTAACTAAACGGGGATATATCACCCTTAAAAGATATAGCAGGAGGAGGAGAAGGGGAGATGGAATGAGCGCGAACTGGGAGGGGTCGAAATGGAATGTCATCATGCGCCAGTCAGCTCGTCAACTAAAAGCCAAATAGAAAGCGATGAGTTAGGTGCGTGTCCAAGAGTCAAATAGAGAAGATTCAGGCTTATAGTAAGTCGCGTCATCGGGAAGAGAGGATTGTTGAAAACAGGATCTAAGGGGGCGGGTGGGTAGAATTATATTCAACTTTGAATCCAAAGGAATAATAACAGTTTTGGAAATAATTATATGAATCATTCATTTTATCTGTGATCTGTGTCGCAGTTGTCCTTTGGGCTCTGCAGTCACGTAACATTAATACTCTTCCTGTTATAGGTACCCCAAGTGAAACTCGATTTCTTCACGAAGAAACAACAGCCCCCACACACTGATTAAAATACACAAACTCTAGTCAGCTCATCATCCAAGCCTAAATGCTTCACTAACCAAATCACCTAATTGTCTCCATTTCTGCAGCATGTTACTATGGCTTAATCAGTCAGGAGCTGTTCAAATCATTTCACCTGAATTGACGCTGTCCATGATCTGACCAATTAAACAGGGAAGAGGATATTTTGACTGAATAAACTGAAGATTTTGAGTTTCACGCAAGAAAAATGAACAGTCAAATAAATTTCCATTTACAATGGAATTTATGGTCGAAAGTTAGAGTTTTGAATTTTCGCCAGCAATGGCTTATTATTCGCTGTGGTTCTTAGTCTCACTCCACCTCAACGTTCCCTGTTTACAGGGGTATCTATCAGACGGAAGAGCTTTAGCAGTGTACTGACTGGGAATCCAACCCAAGACTTCCATGTGGCTGACACGCATTCGACCGCTGAATCAACAACACAAAACGAAGAGGTGACTCATGCTCCAGTTGTAATTAAAATGATATGTGAGATGTATCATGAATTCCGAGTATTGTTGGTTGAGAGTATCGTCATCACATCTTGTCTTTCTTTTGATCATCCCCCTGAATTCCAGTATGCATTACCTCTGTTATCAACGTGTTCCTTTTTGCCTGTCGTCCTTCGCGTTTATGTGAAACGTGATATGAATCATGTGTGAAGGCAATGACACAGTGGATCATTACGGTTAGACTGACAGATTTGTAAAGTGAATGCGTTAGTTTTTGTTGTTTCCTCTACTATTTCCAGCTTATCTCATTCCTTCATTTGTGTCTACAGTCACGCTACTTGCCACTTATAAGTAGTGTGAGATGGATTTGTTAAATCTTAGTCATGTTCTTATATGTAAGATTTTATTTTGATAAATCGCACAGTGTTTACAGTAATGTTTACTGATGACGTTTCGAGCACAATTTATTGCTCATAAACACTGTGCGATTTATCAAAATAAAATCTTATCTATAATGGAATTATACTCTACCACAGTGCCCAAGTTTTATACTTATATCAATGTTCTTATATGCCTTTGAAGTTTAACTCACTCACTCACTCACTCATTGTATGTATGACCAATCTATTAGATGTAAAATAGTTATTTTCTTATAATCGAACATTATTTGCTGTATGCATGCTATACTCATGTACCTTTGACTGTTGAGCATTGTTTAATTGTATCACTCTATCCAGTGTCCGACATTCACGCGCTGTTTAAATTAAATGTGGATCACCTTTCATGCAGGTCTGATGTTTGAAGTAAATTGACTGTGCTATTTTAAACAGCCTTCAGCTACAGACACCTCACAATTGAGGTTTGTACATCATAATATATGTTTAATATATATTGTCGTCTTGTAGACAGATCCTGTGTTTTCGGAATTTACGCCTCACCATACAAGCGGTTTTAATAATCGTTCAATTGTCGTCTAGGGTTTCTTTTGGAAGACATTCACAGTTTGTGACTGTAAATTGGCGTGTGAAGCTCTTCACTTCAGTTCAGATGTTACATTCCAGAAAACATATACATATATGTATATATATATGTATATCTATGTTCCAATGTTCGTAAATTCCAAAGGATGTTAACTATGCTAAATTGCATACGAGATACAATCGTCATTCTAATAAATTTGACGCACTACATTTAGCACAAATATCAGTTAACTATGTATTCCATTGTGTGGAAGGTAGAGTACTTATTATAAATAGTACAAGAAACTAACTATTCAAATACTCATATCATGAGCATTGAAGCATCGTTGAATTTGGAGTGCTTGGAAATCGATGAGAAGCCTTTGCTTTGTCAGATCACAGAGGCGTAATGAAAATTGTAGAAAATCTGGATTTTGCAGACGAATTATGCCGAATTTCATACTCAGAAAGTTGGAAAATTGCAGGAGAAAACCAACAAACTGACTGAAGAAGCATGTCTGAATATGGAACTCCAGGTGGACAAGGAGAAGTTGGAGGTGATTGAGATACGCAGTGATCCGCAGCAGCAAGCGCATCAGGAAAACCACAACAAACAATATCCAGTGTGAACGGGAGGAAGAAATTGAAAAAGGTAACATCCTTCACTGCCATGGGAAGCATCATTTCAACTACAGCTGGGGTCAACTACAGGTGAAGATGTCAAAGCCAGATAGGATTTGTAAAGCAAGACAGACCTTCATCACTCTGACATCAGGTGGGAAATCTTCCGAGCTCTGCAACACAAGCAACAAGATTCGGAATTTCAACACAAATGTGAAGTCAGTCACTTCTCCTTTATACCTCATGAAGTGAGCGCATCATGGAAAGCATTTTCAACAGCCAGCTGCAGGCTTTTATAAACAACTGACTTTACGGTATCCGTAGTGAAGATCGCATGGCTGGCTAGAATGAATTTGCACCCGGAAACTCTCAGATCAAACCAATGGCAAAAATATGCCGAATAAAATGGAGATGGATTCGGCATAAACTGAAGAGACTGCGTTCCAAGGACCCCCATGCGTAGAACCTGAATGGGAAATGACGAGTGAGGTGTCTGAGCATGGCATAGAGGACATCGTGTAAGCAAGAGATAAAAGAATGTGATCAGTGATGGGGCCAGTTAGGGAGGAATTCACAGGACAGAACGAAGTGTAGATGTACTGTTGAGGTGCTTCCATCGTCTGGAGTTCTGTCTTCACCACATGCTTGTTCAGCCAGTTTGTTGGTTACCGCCTGCAAGTATTCGAGTTTCTTTGTATAACATTTGAAATAAACCGTCCGAAAAATCAAGACCTTCTACAGTCTTATCATTGGTCCAGCGTATTCCTGTCTTCTCACTACTGATATTCGAATGCATAATGCAGTCCACAACTCCCAGCAGTATCATTGGTGATAAACGATGAACATACTGGTCTTACCGCTCTTTCCCCTTCAAAGGCTTCATTGAGTTTTCTCTTGTGAAACACCTGACACTTGACATTGTCATACAGCCGACTGCTGAATGAGGCTGACACAGATTATGGGCGTACAGACATACCTATTGCTGATGATATTTTAGCTTCTATAGATCAACTAGAATACTTGGTGGTCGAATAGAATGGGCTCCACGGAGTTCATTTCTTCTGATCTTGATTTCTCACTGGTCAGGTTTGTTCGATGTATATGGCATCATATTTCAAGCATATTTATTTATAGGCACAGTTTAATTGTGAATCCTTTGGAATTTGATCTTTCACATCCACAAGCTTGCTCTTTAGTATATTAGATGTTTCAAAGGAAACTCTGGTGTCGTCTATACTGACTATTTGTCTACTGATATCGTCTGATGTTTCTAGTCAGTATGGAGTAGCAACTACTGAGGTCCATGTCTTCGGAATGTCTTTTCGACCGTAATGATTTTCTGTGTTGATTGAGTTGATGAAGTTCTTTGAGTGGTTAGTTTTCTTGACAGTATTAGTAATACTGGATATTCCTTCTTATTTTTCCTTGTCTCATACATTATCGAATGCATGTGCTCGCCTAAGGAGAATTTAGATGACTGGTGCGTTTTAGCTGATGGGAGTTCGTTTGTTACTTTCCTGAATATAAGCATTTCTAAATACCCGTTATCTTTCCTCTATGATGAAAATCTAGTCAGTGGTCCTTGTCAAGTGGCCTTCAGCCTAATCCTTCCAAATATCAGTCAGGTGGAAGCGCGTTGCACTTACGTGAACTATATTTCTCACATGGTTCCTGTATCATAGATGCTAATGACGTTCAAACCAAATCGAATGTTGTGTACTTTAGACTGCGTATTTCCTCTGATAATTTTTTTCCTGGTCTTCACACATCATGTTAGTGACGAGATGGATGTTTCATTTAGCATTCTACGTAAGGAAGTTGAGACAATCTGGTCTGACACCATCTTCCCTGTTCGTTAATTCTTGCATTCTGCTTATACTTGTTAACTGCTCCATACCGCCTAATCTCTCCTGGGCTACTTAAGAAAGACACAGTTATCCTGTAAATGGCACTAAAAGCTATCGGTATGGTGAGTGGGCTGTCATTAAACAAACTTGTTAATACTATTTTAGATAGACACATGGACTTCTGCAAGAAATTAGCAAATAATATCTTCTCAGATTCTCAGCATCCTCTCCACACAAACACACACACACACACACAACTCTCTCCCAACATTTATCTCGTGCGGTAGAACTGGAAGCAACCAAGAAGACTTTACACTCTGACGGCTATGTATAAAAATTCTACAATATCTCATTTGGCATTTCATGTGATGATGGGAAATGTATAAGTGAGGGAATTATCAACTTATTACTGAATTCTAAGTAAACGGCCCCATTTTAGTTTTTTCTTTGTTTTATTGTTGTTAATATTTTCATTTAATTCAATTTTATATTCATTTTGCTTGTTGAACACTATTATCGAAGTAAGTGCCCTATTTTTATTATTACCCCAGTATCACATGAAAGTTATCCAACCTCCCTGTTTATCGCTGTTAGTCGCACGTTTTTAATCACTATCTGAATTACCGTATTTGGTTTGCTTATCCTAACCTTTCACCTATTTTGAGAGGACTACATCATGAATCGTAATTGAATAAACAGTCAAGTTTCTCTACCTGATCATCCCTGATTATTGCACTTTGTGGGTTTATTCAGTTCTTATTTTACCGGAGATAATTCTGGAACTCTACCACACACACACACATTTCCTAGAAATACACGAAAGTACAGCTGTCTAGTTGATGATTTAGTCGGTAGAAACATTTTCATCACTAAATCCGTCTTTTTGATAATAAAATTGCGTACATAATATCAGGAGACCCACTGGCTCACTCCTTGTGGCCGAGTCGCTTCACTGCACACACCCAGATATTGTGGCGCCATGGTCCGTTGCTTTAGTTGCTTAATGACAAGATAATTTTTGAAGGCTTCTGAGGTGGAATTTTGGATTGAAAATATTTGCTGACGTATGTATTATCGGTGCCATTATTCTCTTCAACCGCCCTACATTTGATTCAATTCTATCAGAAACTTTGGTTTGATATTCATATCTGCGAAATGTGAGGGATGCAGGAAGCAGCGAATTCAAAAATAAAACGTATTTCACTGAATGTTCATGGATTCATACTGATATATATATATATATATATTCTAGTCTGTTTTTTCAGACGCTGTAGTATCCACCGGATAAAGGAGGTGGCACCAGTTGGAAAAGTCGGTATGCCATATAATCGCCTCCTGTGGCCTATGAAAACATCATTATTGACCAGTTTCTTCTGAATAACACAGTTAATAAAAATTGAAATAATATCAAGTGAAGTGATACACGCATTCAACGAAATCACGCTCCTTGCAAAGATTATTACAATAACACACAAATTACAATGCCATTTCATGTGGACAATATCACAAATTTCCAGAAGAATTACTTTTGCTTTATCACTGCTTGACACACGACGTTACCATACTTTTTTGGTATGACGTCGTGGAATGCTACATGGAATATATCATGTTGAGCATATGTTTCAATACGTCTTTGCTTATTCTGCCTGATCATGGAAGAATATAGAACATTGTAGAGAAATAAATTTCCAAGATGGATATGCCATATTATGTTTAAAACCTGCTGTCAAAAGAGAAATCAAACAACTGACCTCAGTCAACGCGCCATTTCATACTTCAAACCTCCGTCACTCTTTCATTGTCACCACAAATCACACTGATTCAACATGCAAATCACAGGCGACATAGAATGCTGGCAATGCCAATCAGAGAGTGAGTCGTTGATTCATTAACCCCGTCGACCACCGAGTCATTAAATCTGATCGGTGATGGAAACAGCGGAAATCACGTGAGGATGAGCAAGTGTGACAGGATTGTGACGAATTTTGTGCTTAGATGTAACGATTAGAGTTATTATGTGAATGCCCGAGTGCATTGTGATTATTGGAAAAGTGAGGCCACCAACATCCAGAATTGATATCAGTGACTGTAATTGACGACCTGATTATTATCTCTCTTTGAGAATAAATGAGTGATCTAGGAAATGTCGAAGAAGATCTCATTTCGCCAGATAAATGTCCATATGTTATGGTCCTCCTTACGCCTTAAAACATTTGTTGTTTTCAAGTCTTCTGTACCCTTCCCTGTATTAGGAGGAATTTGAAAGAAGACACCTCCTTCACTTGTGTAGGAAGCATTGTTTAGACCACAGTAGGGACGGATGATGATCTCAATGCCAGCTGGAGGCGGAAAGACAAGACCAACATTCGTCACCCTGAAATCGGTGACATACAGAACGAAATTCAAATTTCCAACACCATTGTTAGGCGAGTTCTTCTGTGTGGGTCGGAAACGTGCACTGCGCGTCATCAAAACCACTTCCGACAGGTTGCACACTCTTATCAACAACTTCTTTGCCCCAGGATGAAGATCGAACGGTAAACCAGATGGAATTATCAAATAAAAGATCGAAACGCGAACCAGCCAAGAACACACTGCTCAGAAATATACATGAGAGAATGCAGATGCATTGGTAACACGCTAAGGAGACTGCTTAATGGCATCGCGCGCCAGGCCAACCTTCGGGTGAAACTCGGGTGGGAAATGACGAGTCGGGTGTGGGTGTGAGAGTGACATGGATTAGATCGTGAGGGTCGGAGTTCGGAGACTATGGGCAACCGTGAAGCCAGCTAAAACTTACCGCAGAAAATTCGACGAAGAGGAGAAACGCTGTTGAAGCCCTATATTCCACTTGGAATGCAAAACAACATAAATAATTTCAGTACAGAGATAATCCGCAACGTTGGGCTCAGGACATGTAAGTTTCAGCTCAGCGCACAGTTGCGTATTGTCAGTGTATAGATTATGATCATAATGCGCTGTTGGCGGAACCTTCAATAGAACCACCCGAGATATATACACCTCCTTATTCACGTCTCTGGTAAGGTCAAGACTGGAAAATTTGAACCAGGATGCCAGTTCTTGTGTCAAGGGAGATTCTTGTGCCCTAGACAGGATTCAGAGGAAGTCAGCACGTATGATTCTTGGTTCGATCAACTCATCATACGACGATAGGCTGCACAGTTTTAATCTCCTTTCGTCATCACACAGTAGGCAGACAGCATATCTTATTAAAATATATAAAATTTTAAATAATGACTACAGACCTAACCTATTTAATCTTTTCCTTCCTATCAGTTCACGACACCCAGAGCACATAGCCGGGGAATTCAGGTGTCAGGGAAGAGCAAACTCGCTGTCGACTACTCATTTTCAAAATCCTTGATGAAAGCTTATATCTGACTACCAGAAGGATTGATGTCAGTGCTCTCAACTTATTTATTCATAAAGAGTTTGAACGAACAGAGAAAATTACCAGAAAGCGAATAATGTAGACGTCAAACCTTCTATTATCAACCATTTAATTTGAGTCTGAAATCTGAATGTTTGAAACCTGTTTTCTTTTCAGTAACACATTTTTGTGAAAGTTTCCGAACCAACTGCATTTTCCCTTCACCATAAATTTGAATAAAAAACATTACAGTTTATAACATTATGTAGCGAAGCGCGCTGTCATAAACCAAGCACTTTCCTAGTTTGGTAATCTCCACCTTTCAATAAATTGTTTCGTAGAAGACTGCTCATGAAGTTGAAAACGTTTTGAATCGATGACGAACTGCAAAAAAGTATCACAACATTCCCTATTGAAGCTAATTAAAAGTATTATATCCAAAGTCATGTTCTGTCAAAGCTGACGTTGAAGGATCAATTAGATTTATGGGACGTTTTAGAAGGTCTTCTTTAATACAAATGATGAGGACGTCTATGGATTTAGTTAGTCAGTTCCATAGCAATCGAGTATTTAACCAGTGTATCAATAAGGAATTATCTTGAGTGACGAAAACTTATCTATGTATGGAGCGACTAGAAAAATAAAGCAACACAACTTTGTGGTAGATAAATACTGCAACAGAGGTTGTTCACACCACAAAAGGAAATCGGCTCGTGAGGTCAGGTAGAGTGTTTTACTTATTCCAAAGGTATTCTTTCTCCAATGCTAAACTTTGTCTTTGTGGGATTTCTTGTGGCTGATTTAGAGTTGGATTTTGCAAAGACCTGTAATGGTAGCAGCGAGTGAGATGGAAAATAGGCTGGTCTTTACAGTGCATTGGTGTCAGCATTACAGAGACATCGTGTCATAGAATTTGGAAGGTATTACTTGTTTTCTTGGAGGAGTAAGAGTAACTGCTGTGTCATACTGATGAAACTGTCCTCTTTAAGAAGCACAATAAGCAAGCGAGAACAGAAAATCAACTGTGGGTGCTTGCGATACACGGCACTTCACTTCGCGAAGGTTTTGTGCAAATAATACTGAGTAGAAGTACCCTATTAACTATTCCAGTCATTCGGAGCTTGACATTGTCAGGGACGACAATACAGACCGGCGAATGGATGGGATATAACTGATTGCCATCTTTGGATTGTACTCACCATGGTGGCAAACACTCCGATCTTGTAGCCTCTACCACACGGGCACCCACATTATTTCTATCAAAGGGTTTTAATGAAGGTTGAGGAAAAGGACTAAGAACGTCAATGGATGTTAATGTATCATGATTCACAGCCACCTGGATTATTACATGCATTGGTTATGGTGCGGTTTCTCCTCACATTGTCCTTAAATAAACTTAGAGTAATCTCCTGTTTAATATCGTGTTTTCAACTTTTTAACACATTTTTCAACGGTGACGCGACTTTTGTAGCATCTGAATTCTGATTGGTTCCTAAATGTCTCTGAGATTTAGGAAGTGATAATTTTACCTCACCATTTTTGCTACATCATAGAGAGTCAGAATCAACTCAAAAACTCCTATCTTACCAACTGGTACATGGCAGTGCACCACAAGATACCGTAGTCGCCATCCTCGTACTTGTTCCGCATGTCAACGAAGTACCTGGTATCAACAGTTTGTTTGCAATAGTCTACGTAAGAGACAAAAAATATGGAAGGAACTAAAGGATGTCAGTCACACACTTCCATCACAAGGAGATCTCAAAAAACGGCTCGATTCGTTCAAACAATGGATGCTCACTATCAACGTAGTCATATGCGTAGCCATAGGCATTAGACATACAAGTGTCAGACTACACGAACCAGTGGGAATAACACTCCAATGAGTTCAGACTCATATAAAACTAGACGTCATAATTAGTCATGAATCAAAAACGACAGTTCACTATCGCATGTTGGCACCTCGTGGTTTAAGATCGTTATGGGTGATACACAGAGGGTATACTAGAATCACCTGAGATATACTAAATTCATTATATCACATCTCTGGTGACATCAAAATTGAAAAACTACACACAGACAGCCAGCCCTTGTCTTAAATGGCAATTATATCTAAAAAGCTACCGAACGTGTACTTCATACTGTGAACAATTTGTCGCATGAGAAATGACTTGAAGGTTTATCTCTCTTCTCCTCGCCATACAAGAGCCATAGAGAGGATCACACTGCGATGTTCACAATTCTAACTTTTTTTTCATTTACACCAGTTTGGACCAACTTAGAGGACTTAGCAGATGAGTGTGAAAGCCATGAAGAGATTATGTCTCTGTTGAGTAATTTTTCTCCCACACTGAATCTTTAACTCTTGGAATCAGCTCCAAGAAAATAAGTGGTGTCTGCACCCACAGTATAATCGTTCAAGAAGAGATCAGAAGACCTTCAAATTTTGTTTGGAGGGGATTAATACAGTCTAGAAAAGCCGTCCATCTCAAAATTTGATTCTAAAAATTTCGTTTCATTTCATCTACAGCATAAGTAAATTTGCTTAGATACAAAAGTGCCGAAAATTCAAATCTAGATCGTAAAAGGCGTCTTGAATCAAGGAGAATTGTATTAATATCATTTTTAATGAATAATGGGTGTGATGAATCACATTGCGTACCACACAACTAAAGTTAAACAGAAAAAACCTTCTGTCAATCTGCCTAACCATATAACTATTTATCTAACTAACCAACCAACAAGCTACCTATCAATCCATTAATCAACCCATCTATGCACCTATCTGTCTATCTATCTTTATTTCTCTTGTTCCTCAACTGCAATTTATGATTGCAAAGTAGCGAATAGATTTCCACCCAGCTTAATTTCACATTAACTAACTCGAGGAAAGCACAGTTAGTAATGAGGACGATAAATTTATTAACAAAAATAAAACAAATTTATGTAGAATTATAGAATTCTACAAATGAAAGCAGAGTAATTACATCATAAGATTACAGATTTCTCCGAATAAGTAAGAAGATAATTATCAGGCAGATTAAGATGACTACAACCAATGCGACAGCGCCTAAAATAAAGAAGTAGTAAGAGACAGAGAGGAACAGCATTTAGAAGTGGAGGGTATGAAAATTAGGCGAAAATCGGCAGCGGTGAATACGTCCACCACTCAAAATATCTAATCACTAATATACACCTTTTTTATTGGTGTGTTCACTTAAAGGGAATAAGGTGGAGTAGACCCTTCATGCAGCAAGCTACGAGCTGCGCATTTTCTCTAGTGACTGATGACAATACTCAGTCAACTAGGTTGAATTAGGTGAACGAGTGGTTCTCGAATCCAGGATGTATATTTTCTATAATTCGAGTTCTCAGACCGATGACCTAGTCTACAGTTTATTCATTGAGCTCCTTCTTTCAGCCACAGCTTGTGAACATGTAGTTCAGTAATGGTAGTTCTTAATAGTTTGCTCGTATTAAGACATTCCTTGCTATGCAAATATTTTAGCATAGTGCTGAGTAGTCTCTCCTAGTCACGAATTCTAATACTAGAATGCTGTTTCTCCACATTACTGTATATTGTTGAGCAATCGAAACGAATGAGAAAGGATGGCTATAACACATAAGCTTAACAGGACACAGTCGATGTGTCATTTCAACTTGTCATACGGTTGTACTGATTGTACTCCTTCTAGAAAGTCTAGATATTGTGTACATGAAATAACGTTGGCATATGTGAAACAGTAGTACGTTTTGGATGGCATATAACTTCAATGAATGATTGACTCAAATCATTTCATTATTATTATTATTATTGTATCCTTTAGTTCCTAGAGGAACATAGGGCTTCAGCTGCGCACCTCCATTGACTTCGGTTTTCTGACAACTTTTTCACCCTGCTCCAGGTCTATCCACATGCTTTCATCTCCTCCTCGCATGACCTCCTCCAAGTCACCCTTGGATGACCAACTCGCCGCCTCCCTTTCGGGTTCCACTTGAGCGATGGCTTGTCTAGTGATGTCACTTGATGGTTTCCTCAGCGTATGGCCAATCCATCTCCATTTCTTTCTGCCTATTTGTTTCACAATCGGTTCCTGATTGGTTCGCTCCCAGAGATCCCTGTTGCTGATCTTTTCTGGCCATCTGATCTTGAGTATTGAGCGGAAACAGTTGTTAATGAAGGTTTGAAGTTTGTTTGAGATGCTCTTTATGACTCGCCAAGTCTCTGATTCGTATAGCAGCACTGACTTCACATTGGAGTTGAAAATCCGGATCTTATTTTTGATGCTGAGCAGTGCTGTTGACCTCCACACAGATTTGAGAGTAATGAAAGCTTGTCTTGCTTTTCCGATTCTGACTTTGATGTCCTCGTCAGTTCCGCCTGTAGTTGAGACGATGCTTCCCAGGTAGGTGAAGGAGGTTGTTTCTTTCAGGTTCTTCCCATTTATGCTTATTGTTGTCTGTTGTTGTTGTTGCTGTTGATGTTGGCTAGGAATCTTCATTATCTCTGTTTTATCTATGTTCACGTGAAGTCCTATCATTTCATGGTGCTATGAATTTTGTTGAATGTCTTAGTCACAAAAACTTCATTTTCACCAGTGTACTGTGTTAGAAAGCCTAACATTATTACCATAAAGGATGAATATTTGTGATCACTGAATACTGATCCAATACCTACTATTCAGCCCACCAACGCTGAATATCTTGATCTCACATGGAAACTTGTGTGATTGAGAGTTCTGCTACAGTCTAAATAAACTCACAGCACTGATATTCCCTTGAGAGTCATCAAACTATGGTCAGATTGAGTTTGTCAAATGAATTCGGTTCTTTCTCGTGTTACTTTTAGTTATCAACAGGAATCTCATATCATCCGGGCACTCATCTTCACTTAACAAAATTGGCATCTAACTTTCTTCAATTCAACACATACTCCCTGCTGGTGTCGTTACTATTTTTGACGGACAATCTCGAGAAAATCTCACGTCAGTTATCCCTATCTTGGATATTCACATATTTAAATAATTGACTGAATCTGTTAGACTGAACGGAGTCTGTCGCTATGATATTTCTCTTGTGAATATTGTGGTGTTCTCTGTGTTACTGACAGATCAGCTGACACAGTTCCTCACTGTAGCTACCTCATCTTTTTCCGACTTACCACAAAGATGTGAGAGCACATCTGTCACAATCCACCCTTCTTACACTGATTATATAAATCAGAAATCGAATGAGTCATTCACGAGTACTACAGGGCGACTTGAAAAATGACTTCACTGAGAAATCCTACACGAAACAAAAGTTTTCTACAAGTGATTAAAATTCAGAGTTGGAGAATATTAACAAATGATCAAGGAATGACTTACATATTGTAATTAAAAGTTTAGACTGAGGTGACTTCCATTCTAAAAATGTTAAAATTAAAATACAGTGGCATTTAGGTTAAAGAAAAATGTAGCATATTGGAATGAGTGAAATTATACACGTATGATGGAAATGCGTTGAACAGTACTACTTCATGGTGAGAATGATGAGGTAGAATAAGACTCTCCTTCCGTAAATCACGTTTAAGTTACTTTGTAAGTTGGATTGTATCTCACAGTCTCACTGAAATCCAGTTTCAAACACAGTCTGCTTTAATCTGAAGATATAACCAACTATGCGGACACCACTTCTTCAAAGAACCAGAAGCAACCTGCATAGGCCACAGGATTTGATAGGTGTGTCTTCGAATTTGACCTCGGAAATACCATTTTATACTACACTACGTAGTAATTAGACAGTTTAAGATGGCTGATTCATCTAACACTCAGGAATAACATCCTCCCTCTGTGAATCAAACTGAATATAAGCGCAGATGTTAACAGAAAATACAGTCTGTAAGTAACGGAATCTCAAAGAATACATTTAGGCACAGAAGCTGGAATAGTCATAGTAGAAGTGTGCAAGTCTCCATTCAATATGAAGAAGTATTCCTCACAGATGATCACTAACTGGGAGATTATGAAACAAAAAATATCTAAGACTAAACTGTGGTCACCACTGAAAAAAGCGGCAGAATCGAAGCCATCGGAAAAAGACTGCAAGGACAACAGAGACGTGGAAGTGTAACGTAATTACACAAAAGGAGGAAAGAGCGGCACATAAAAAATATGAACTAGCTGGTAGTGTGAAGTACATAAAAATGCAAACCAGTCAGATTGTGTGAAGGAAAAGCAAATGTGAGCGACTTCATTCCAGAGGGAGCGAATAATATCACTATTTGGTTGAATGAGAAGATCTAGAGATTCAGCTACCACTGAAGCAATGAAAAAAAGAGCTCAGTTGGATCGATATGAACAAGTTAATTGTAAACTCATAATCACCATGAAAAAGAAACTACCCTCAGAGGAAAACAAATGAAGCGTATATGGGCAGCAAAACGTTGACCCACCTAGGAGGCTAGAACCTGCCTGCATAGTTTCTGCTGTGGCCATCCCCTCTGAAAAAATAAACAAAATAAACAAACAAAGTGGTAAAATTAAAAACCGCTTATTCAGGAATATGGCATGGCAACAAATAAGAGAAAAGAGAGCAACTCTGATGATGGTTCTTAACACGAAATTATAAGGAATAATCAAGATATGCTGAGCTACTGGACAAATGCTACCAAGGAAGCGTAAAACTGGTACATACACGGAAATTGTAACTTAAATATGTAGGCAGAAACAGGAGAGAAGCCATAGTATTTGTGATACTGAGTCAGGGAATACGCTAAACTTTAGAAGACTAGATGGAGATTTGATGCATTCAGTGATATGCTGATCGTGTGAGGGGATGATTGAATGACTCATCAACGCTTTGTGGGAATACAATGCAATGTATGAATCCACATTATTCAGATGGACAAAATTAAGCCAGGAACGCACAAATAAAGAAAGTGAAAACATCAGAAACTTAAATATGCGAAATATTCACCAAGAGCAATATAAGAAATCAAGATATTAACCTGTCGAAATGGAAGCCTTAGATCCATTTTCTTGAATGATTGGGTATCCTGAAGGAGAGAGAGAGAGAAATAATAATAATAATAATAATTGCTTTATTCCAAGAACAGTACTCATGATACAGCAAGGAATTTTCAGCATTCAGTACAATATTGCATCTAATTTACCCAAAAACGACAACAACAAAAAAATTTAAAAATACACAATACATAATAGTAATAAAACGATTGTTGTAGCAGGTGCGTAGCAAAATACTGTGTGCCATACGGAGAAAAATATGTATAAAGTACAAAATTGTAGTAATAATAGTAATACCAACTAATATAAAATAGCAGAGTAACGATTTAAACGATAGAAAGTGTAACACCATAAAATACAGAAAGATGAAACGATAAAAGGGTAGATTCACTGTGCTAATTACATAGTAACTTGTAAGTTTCACGTCTAACAGAGTCTTCGTCACATAAAGTACGCGCTAAATAGGGTATTGTAGAATTTCTATACTTAGTAGTACGAGCATATATCTTTTTATATTGACTTCTCGTCCTACCTGATGAGATACAAAGGGACAGGTGTGAATAAAGGGGGTGCAGAGGGTCTGACATTATAGCCTTTGCCCATTTCGTACAGGAATTTATATGCCTCTCGACTATAGTATTAGCGAGCTCATGCAGTGGCAGACCACAAGCTCTACTCACAGCATTTAATACTCTTCGTAATATGATATAATCTTTTTTGAGCAGCCCAGGAAAGATTAATGGAGAGCAGTAGAGTACAATAGGTAAAATACAGGAGTTTAAAAATTGCAAAACTAAAGGTTGGTTGATACCTGATTGTCTTAACTTTTTAATGTAGAAGGTAAGACGAAACATTTTCTTAGAGATAGATAAGATATGGGATGACCATGAAAGGTCAGAGGAAAGAACTAATCCAAGGTATTTAATACTTGATTTGGTTTCAATTTCCGTGCCATCTATGCTACAGGGATCATGCGAGTTAACTAGTTCAAGTAAGTCACGTCGATGCTTGAAAGTAAAGTCAAGCACCTGACATTTGGAAGGATTTAACATAAGACCATTTGACTTGGACCAGTTGTTGATGTCTAACAGAAAGCTATTAAGTTTGGAGCTGTCAGACTCGGAAGTGATAGGCAGTGATACAGTCAGATCATCTGCATATTTAACAAAGTTAGTTTCGTTTGAAAGAGACCAGTTTGTCAGGAGGAATCATCAGTTCGATTGAGATCAGAGTGATACTAATGACTTCACATTGTCTCTCCATATCCACATTACATTCTGTCATTCAAACATCTACGACATAGACACGTTTCATGAGGACACAGCATTCTGTACACTCGACAGATATCTATCACCTGAGGTAAATTTTAGTGTCTTCATCTCGGATTGCATTGAATTATATACTAAGTGACATGTTGATGGTTGGAGAGTCGAGCAGGTATTGTTGACTGTGTTAAGGAGAATGTATGCCTGTGGGAACACAAGTTGGTGGGATCCTTTTTGAAAATAGGCTTCTAACAGGAAAAGGAATATACGCATGCATGTGTTCGCCAAAATTTGTTACCATAAATGGTCAATTGTTGTGGATTCCCTCAGTTGAGAGTAAGTGGGTCGGCGTGTCAGTTGGTTGCAAGATATATTCACTTTGATTCTACCAAACGACAACTAGATAGTGACAGACACGCAGAGAGTCAGAGACAAACAGACTGGAAGACAGTCAAAGGGGGAAAGAAGTCAGACAGTAAAGCATACAGCCAGGCAGTCAGGTAGCCAAACAGGCATTCCGGAGCTCCTCAGCCTGATGAACAACAGAAATGTGAAGGAAAACTATGTGTAGATACTCACTCACCTGTCGAACTCCATATCTCTTCTCCAACCGCTTCACTGCTCATCACTTCTGAAAAAGAGAAAGAGCAATCACCCGGTTAGGAACCATAAATTTGTTTTCCTTGATCTCATGCTTTTCCTTTTGAATTTATTAGCATTCACTTGCATATCCACCCGCAACCGTCACACCATGATCAACATTCTTCATAATCCAGTGGTACTTGCTCATCCTCACGTGAATTCCACTGTCTCCACCATCCATCCGAGTCAATGACTCCATGCTCGACGGGCTGGCTTACTGAATCAACGACTCCGTCGCTGATTGGCATCGCCACGATTCGGTGTCCGCTGTGCGTTGTATGGTGGAGGATTCTATCTGAAGATGCGTGTAAATGTGTGAGTGTGTGTGTGTGCTGGTGACGAATTCTTGTGGGAAATGGTGAGGTTGACGCCTGAACTGTGACTGATGTCTGTGCGGTTGAATGTGTGAGTGTGTGCTCGTGTGCGTATGCCAACGAATGTGGATAGTCTAATGCAAGTGTGTCATTTGTGGTGATATCGACTGAGTGTATGATATGTTTTCGTAGGTCGACAGGATGGAGATGTGATGCAGTGAGTTTTTCATGGGGAATAAAAGTATGAATGTCATTTGGCCGTTCGGTCATCGGATCAGTCGACTGACAGATTTTCAACCTGACATCCACACAGAAATAATCGGAGGGAGGTCTTTGTTTCTACTGGCATGTAGACTGATGCACTGACTCTCAGTCCTCAGGCATACAAGTTCACGGTCTTATTGTAATACAGAACAGTTATGTGGAGCAAAACAATGTATAGACACTCATCTGTTGAACTAATTGCCTCAGTCCCGAACTCTTGACTGCTAATATTTTATTAATCATAGAATGTACTAAAGACATCTAGATGTTCAATTTTCTCATCTCATGGAAAGCGTTTTGATCCATATGAAAAGAGCAGTGTCAGTAGTTGAGGAAATTATTCAGATATGCGCCGATTATCAAAAGTTTCACGGTCCTTCAATTTCCACACATTCCACTTCCTAGATAATCTACGGTGGAAATAGAATAGTTTGACAATCCCTCCGATGTTTGAATGACTTTGTGATGGTCATTTTGATTCAATCAATCAATAGGTTGCTGTTGATAAGTTTTGACGCGTGATTTCTCTAGCTCAATGGTGCTTCATTTGATGTTATATGACTAGATGAATGTGTGTTGAATGAAAATGCTTAGAAGTACTCCTAGGCAAACGACGATATGTGTGCGCATGTTTATGTATAGATCAGTGTTTACTGATGTGTGAATCTGTGTGGTGTTTGATTATATTGAGTGATTGAATTGCGTTTTTGTTTCGATTATCATACACGTCTGTAGTGTATGTTATACACGTAAAGTCCCTATCCGACGCACATAAAACGAAAGGAAGTTTGGGCGTGGACGTAGAACATTCACTACTACAAAATACACAACACTCTTATTGCAACCTCGAAGTTCCAGCTGAGAACCCTATGTTTGAGTGGATACATGGGGGAATCTTATGAAACATAAAGAAGAAGAAGAAGACCAATTCGATGCAGAAAAATCAGCAATTGAAACAAACACGATTACTGCTAATCAAATGTATCAATCAATAAAGACGAAGGAAACAAAACTACGAAAACGATGACTACGGAAGTCAAATTGACAATCAGTCGTGACCTAAGTTGCCACGACAAAAACATTTATGCCATCATTCATTGAGAATTGAAATAAGTTCATATTTCATAGAATGGTTTTCAATTAGGCGATGTTGTTGTCTAGAAGACGGACAACGAAAGGATCTCAGTTAAATCAACAAACCAGCTCAAGGAATACAACCAAATGAGAGAGGCTGGCTGTGTTGTTTCATTGATTCAGGATGAATAGAGCACACCAACAATAATGCATTGTCTGTCGACATTGATATACGCAGAGAAACTTGGATAGCCCATAGGAATGTGCTACTAGGTGGACAGTCGGATCGCGAAGCTGTACAATCACACCTATACGCAATCTCTTCTCCAAAAATAAAGAGGACAGCATAAAGAAGATGTGAGTCATCCTAATAGAGGATGTTAATCAGTGTTAGTCAGTGTATAAGAGGAGGTGAATTAATGTATTAGAGTAATGTAATGGGATGAACAATTTTATGAGTGACTTCTAATCAGGCGGTATATGGAAATGAAGGAAATCGTGTGAGAATCCTAAAGAAATAGGAGTGTTGTAAAGAGTCACGGAAAGAAAATAGTCACTATCAAGTTGGTAGAGAACAGCAACGAAGTTGTTACCGTGGTTGAATAAATTTCTTTTCTATACATAGGCATGGTTTTTCTAACCAAATGGCTGAAGCATGGCTATTGAGACAGAGATGAGAAAGTATTATTTTTGACAGCTTTGTAGGCAGATAACTCTGAAGGACACGTTTGTTGAAACGGAATGACCACTGTTGACAAGTTATTCGATTGTCTCACTCGTTACAGAGTCACTAGTATTTCCATGAAATCATGATGTGACGTAGTGTTCTTTGAACCCTCCATCTTAGACAAGACAAGCGTGAAACGACCAATGTACCTGTCTACACAGCAACAACCAAACTCATATATGCACACGGAAGTGGTCAGATGGGAGATCTTGTCTTTCAGGCTTCTACAAGTCAGTGGACGTTTGCAAACCACCGTGCCGAGCGCTACTCAGAAACGAGGAAATTCTCCTCTTAAAGATATATCACGTTGTCTCTTTTGAAATTTAGTTTCACATAAATTTAGCCTCGTCTTTCACTTATGTGAAGTCATTCAACTAGCAGGCCAGAGTAACACGCGTATGGGTCAAATGAATAGCAGAATTGAACGCGTATCTTTGTCTTACAATTTGACCAATTAAGTATAAAGTATAGATGTCAGTGTAGACAGTTGACAGTTGATCGTTTGGTTGGCGTGGAGACAAGTGACTCAGCAATGGAAAGAGAAAAGACCAATATCATCTACAAGGTAAACTGCAATGACTGTGGAAAACAGTATATTATATTGACAACGTTGACACTTTCTACCCCGCCTTCATCGTCACATCCATGAACACAAAACTGGTTGTCAGAAGACCTGGTAACCATTCCTCCATAACACTCACTGCATTCAAACAACCACGAACATCATATCGATTAGAATGACGCCGAAATGTTAGACATACAGAATATTAAGGACTCCTGGAGGCCTAGTATTCAAGTGAATCGATAATCAGCAGAAACACTGACATAAGGAATATTTTATAATGCATAAGAAGGAGAACTTATTCATGAAACGTTTACCTTCAGGTCAAGGAGACAATCGAAACCAAACCAACTAGTCCAGATGGTGTGAAAACACACAAAGACAACCAGGGACATCGGGAGAGACAAATAATAAACTCGTGGAGAAGTCGAAATTTTCACTTCACAAACTCAAGTATGCGCTGAAGATGTCGCCTAGAAGGGTAAAGAAAGCCTCCTCAAGTCAACCGTCTATCTCAGGGAACACAACTACACCAAAACAGGTTAATTTTATCGAAATAATAATATTTCGGGAGAGAGACATCAGTAGCTTAGCGCTAGAATTCTTGCAACCACTTAGGTGGTCTAGGTTCGAATCCCCATCCGGCGTAGTCCAAAGATTCGTGAAGCCAGAAACCCAAATCGGTCAAAATGAAGCCATTGCTACGCAAACTTCAAAAGCTCAAACCTGAAACCATACATTCCATTCGGAGTGTGATGAAATCAAACTACGATAAAAACATTTCGTGGGCTGCCGTTCCATAACTTTTGAATACTTTCTAATGAATCTCACTCTTATATGCGTTATTTAGTTATTTGGTCTTCCCTATTAAAACTGACAGGCGGTGTTCTTTCACTGGATTTCGCATGTTTATCTCAATACTGACGAGGTAATTTTGCTTAGAATGAATAATTCCACGATTCAGTCTCCCCACGAGCCAATACAAATAACTTTATACCATCGGAATAAGATGCTTATTAGGTAGATTATGTTGAACAGTGGAATCGTAATTGCGCCTCTGTGAATCTCAGTGACTAGTTGTAGCGCATCAAACACGAAATGAAACATTTCAGTTCAACAAAAGCACCCAACAAATATGAATGTGTGGAAAAAGCAAATCAATAAAATATTCAGTTTCCATGAACAACTTACTGCCATCTTTAGCTAAATAGGCCATTTCGTATCGTTGAGAAATTCCTTGTAGCAGTGCTGTTGCTACAATGGATAAGGGAAACAACTAACACACGTATATTTTGAGTGCATACATATCACTCCTAAGGAGACTGGAATCCACGCGGCATCTAAACGAATCTACCAATCGACCGACGAAACAACCAAGCAACTATCGAAATTTTTCAGAGACAAATACCTTCAACATAAACACCTGATAGACCGAATTACGTGAACTAATGAAATTTATCAAATGTCACGTAATGATAACGACTAAGATTGATTACACATTTCAAACGAGTTGATCGGGATCGGTTAAATTATTAGAAGATTTGAAATGAGGGTTAGGGTTTGAATGATTGACTCGACTGAATCACATACTCTGCAGTAGTGCTCAGTCATTGGAGTACATCGTCTAACGTATAGTCGCACAATAAGGTGAGATAAGATAAAAGCACTAACAGCCTAACTAATCTGGACACATAACCAACTAAGTGTACATCATCCCTTCTGTCAACAAGGGGCAGGTAGCATTCGCCACAGGATTCGGCAGATCCATCTCCTAATTTGACGCCAGAAAAATCATTCCGCCTCATGTAGTAATCAGACGCCAAACGATGGCCGATTATTCAAACACTGAGGAATTGTATCCTGTGTCTGTGAATCGGTCTGAACATGAGCAAGGAAATCGACATAAAATTAAGTCTGCCAGTGACGAAATCCCAAAATATACATGTAGGCGCAGAAGCTAAAGTGATGCTTTCTGGAGATTGGCTTTTCACAGGCAGAACCGTCTCACGTCTGTGTGTGCGATTAGCTGAGTATATCTGTGCGTTTGTCTGCGTAAGCGTACGCAGACATCATTGTAACAATATTCAGGTAGAGGTTGATACGCATTTGGATGTCGTTCGATTTGGATTTGACAAAATGGTCCCAGTTCCGGCTGTTTGTCCTCAGCTACGAATGTTTGCCACTGTCTGCATAATTATGCCGAAGCTCTGGCATTCCACATACCCCACCTAGTCAACCAGCTAGCCAACCTGACATTCTTTAATGTGTCAAACGATCAAAATATTCAAAACAGATTCAAGTGCTCACTTGTCTGATTGGAATCTTCATCTACACTTCCTTGGCTGCCTGTTTCTTCTGAAAGCAGACAGAAATGAAGTTGTAAAAATGATTGATTAATTTGACGGAGGAAATAGCGATGTTGTTGATTTCACTTGACCATTATTCACAGTGTACTCAATTATTCAGATATCCGCCCACCCCCACCCCCAGCCAATCATCATGAAATACGATTCTGCGAAATCTGTTCCTATAACTCGAGGTAAATTTCATTATCCAGAAAATCGTTTTGAATGGCTGGTTGAATGACAGTCTGAATCAAAATTCACTGTGTCTTTCCCTGTGTCTGTTTGCCTTTGTGTCTCTCATCTTCTGACTCACTCGTTGAAAGTTTTATCAGAGTGTATGGGCTGTGCATCCTATTTTAAAAGGATGTGTTTCTTACCTCTTGTATATGCGTGGATGATTGTGTCGTTAAATCATCATCTGGTCTGCAGAAAGAAGAACTGACAGTCAGTGAGCAGCAGAATAAGCATGTGAAGAAGTAAGCGCAATGCGGATACTGACTGAGTGAATGCTCTGTGTGTGTTTGTGTGTTTGTCGTTCCCAAAAAAATACGATGAGGGAGATTGCCGATAGAGTAGGAGCGAAGATGCAGCTATCTCTACAAACTATAAACGAGTTCAAACTACAACAATATAGCAGATATGATCACCCGGTAAGAGAATAAGTGACAAACCGACTCAGATACAGACAAATTGAGTCACAAGAAGTCAGCAAGAGAGCTAATGAGGTAACCACTGAGCCAGACGACTAGCCATGTTGATTCTGCTGCTAATTTCCAGTATGATGAACAAGAGATAAGTGAAGGACAACAATGTGGATACTCTCAGTCATCTGTCGAATTGGAATTCACTTCTCGACCGCTTCATTGCTTATGTCTTCTGAAAGTGAGATAGTAATCAACTAGTTAACTATCATTAGTTCAATCTATGTGAACTTGTGGTCATCCGTCTGAATTTGCAAGCATTCACTCACATGTCATTCTCAACCGTCACACTATACTCAAAAGGCCTCACAATCCCGTCATACAGGCAGATACACTGACTGGGAGCTAACTAGTCAGTCAGCCAGCCACGCTGTCACTCTTCAGTCTGATACACAACAGAAATGTCGACGACAAATATGCACAGACACTCACTCACCTGTCGAACTAAAAGTCTCTTCTCCAATCGCATCACTGTTTATGTATTCTGAAAGGCAGATAGTAAACACGTCCTTAACAATGACTAATTTTATTTCCGTGAACTTGTGGTTATCCGTCTGAATTTGCAAGTATTGACTCACATATCCATTCGCAATCGTCACGCTATACTCCTCCTCAAAATTCTTCACAATCCAGTGAGTCCTGTTTGTCTTCAAGTGAATTCCACTGTTTCCACCATCCATTAGATTCAATAGCTCAATGATAAACGGCCTTACTGAATCAACGACTCACTCGCTGATTGGCACTGCTAGCATTCAGTGTTGACTGTGATTTTTTTATTTTCAAAGGATACTTTCTCAAGATTTGCGTTTGTGTGATTTTCTATTCGAACTTTTGCAGTAACATGCATTTGTGTAAGTTGTGGATGTGAATTCGTAGGTGGATTGGTTAGAGATGTGGTGTAGTGACTGATGTGTCAACCTTTTCTTTGGGAATGGGAATGTTAGTGTCAGCTGTTCATTCGATAAGCTGGTCATTCCCCAGCACCACATGACTACCGGACAGACAGACAGACAGACGTTGAGACAGATAGAAATCCAGATAGAAGGTGAGACAAAGAGATAAACAGAGAGACTGGTATACAGAGAATCATTTGCATTGTGTTATGACATTCAGCATTCGACCTGGCTGCCCTGTCATTGCTAATTCTTGATGACTTCATATATATACGGAACATCTTGTGATTTTGGAATTCCATTCTTAATGTTGTTTTCATTTTTTCACTGTTTTAAAACTTGACATTTTTTGATGTTACATTTATTTTAGTCATCTATTAATCATGATCGGTTTTTTGGCGAGACTGTGTTTTTATCCCTATCAAATCATCACTTTTTTTTCGTCGCATTTATAAGTGCAGCTATGTATGGACTCTCAAATATTGACGCTATCGACATTTGTAGATTTATTGATTTCCGGCAGTAAAATGGCGTGTTTCCACCAACCATCTGACTGAATGTTTGAATGATTGATAGTTGATGTAAATTGTTCGTGTTATCAGCCTTATGGAACGTCGTAGGATGTTGTCTGGTCAGATAAATGTGAGTTGGATGATTCACAGCTGCAAATGCTTAATACGAATCCTAGTTGGACAAGGATATGTGTGTGCACGTGTTTGTGTATGTTCCAGTGTATACTGATGTGTGAATGTGTGTGATGTTTGATGGTATTAATGGAGTGAATTGAATTTTTGTCTGGAGTATCTCTCACGTCTGTGTTGTGACATTAGAATGCTTGCCAATCATGCGTGTACTCTGGGTACGATCGCTGATGCGTCGGTGGCACAGTGGTTAAGACTCTCACAGACCATGCACATGGTCCGAGGTTCGATCTCCTGCCGACGCACACCTGATATCAATGGTCGGCCAGCAAAATTTGGGCTACCGATATCCATGCTGAAAATTCCATACTTGTACCCAAAACACAGTGTGGAATCAAGTTGTAATCAAAAATTTAAAAAAATAAAACATAAAACTCGCTAAGTTAGAGTTCAGATCAGTGAAGAGAGAGGGAAGTTTGAGCATGGCCGTAGCACCTTCAATTCTTTAAAATACAAAACAGTGCTATCGCAACTCCAAATCCCCAGCTGAGAACCCTATGTTCCAGGAGTAACGTGAAGGAATCAAATTAAACATAAAGAAGAAGAAGACCACCTCGATGGAGATTTGTAACAGTTGGTGGTGCATCGACTGTCTGGCATCACGCAAGCATATTTGATGCTCACATTTGTCACTTGATCCACTGCACTACATATTCTGCTTCAAGAGTCTACTGCATGAACTATGGACACCCAGACAGCCAGAAACACACTAACACTCTCTCGGCTGCATTACATAAACAATGTTTAGAAGAGATATTGACACTCACCTGTTGAGGTGGAATCCTCTTCACCAACATCACTGATTATGTGTTCTGAAAGGGAGACAGAATTCAAGTCGTCAATAATGATTCAGTTATATTTCGAGGATAGCGAGGTCCATCACCTCAGTATCCTGCCAGTCACAATATTGTCAGTAATTCAGAAATCCAACTCCAAGCTTTTGCTAAAGGTGAGATAATTCGGCATTGTCATTATCTCGTCTTTATATACCTGTCATTTTCCTTGTTTTCTGTTTCACCTGCTCCGTGTGTGGAATTTGTTCTGCTGTACATTTTACTCTCGCTTTCATACCTATTTCTCGACTAATCTTTGTTCATCTACAGTGGTTTTTCAAAGAAACACTCGTTCGGTTACAGTATCTCATCGTCTCAACTGACTTAGATCAGAGAACCATTGGAAATGCAACAGGGAGTACTGAACACCAGCTGATGTGTCCTCATTGTTTCGGCTAAATCTGAAGTACGTTCAATCCGCCAGTGTACGAATCCGAAACCTTTTGGTTACGAGACGGTATTGTAGACAATCAAGCCACTGAGACGGATTCCACTGGCTCATGAATTCCAACTCAATGATGAAATCCTGTCACCAATCAAATCCCTGAAAACCAACATATCACGATTTCATTACTTTTCACGGCGTATACCTTCATATTCAAGTACTGATTGCACTGCTACCCTTAATAATTCGTGTTCTCATTAATATCTTAGATAATATTCTATATAATAATAATACGTGTAGGTAACTTACCCAACTTCGGTAGAGAGAATCTGTTTCCATGTGAGATTGTAAAGATCAAGCGATTCACCCCCTCATTTCTCAGGGAATACTTCCTCTCATCACTTTTCACGATGATCATTTCAAGTGGTTGATTCTCTTCTCCACTGAAGATAACTGTAACATCATCTTTATTACAGAAGGTGGACTCTTGTTCCCATGTCACATTTCGAATCTTTCTAGACTGCAATTGGACGTTTTTGATCCTCGGAACTGGTGAAACAATTGAAGAGAAATGAAATTGACGATATTCTATTTCGGCTCATAAATTCCCACATAATATGTTGGCATGAGAGTCAGCAGTGGAGATGATAAGGCGATTACAGAGGTCTCCCTATTCTTTTTCGAAGTGGTCTTTTAGACCAAATCACCTCTTCAAATACACTAGCCATGAACGCGTAAATAAGGCCATCACTAGATATTTATTGAAATCACCAGCAAGCTGGCTAGCCATCCAGCCAGCCATGAATGAGGTGTTCTCAACTCAGTCGACTTCATGAGCTGAGTCTAACCAAGTTCACCGATGATAACCTCAAACTCAGACGCGTGATTCAGCTGTCTGGTGTTTGAACCATTTTGATTCGCCTGGTTAGCAAGCAATATTTCTGTATAAAACAGCCTTTCAGTTTCACCGATGTCAACTAGGAAGACAGATAAGTCGGTCGCCGTCACATAAAAAGCAGGTCGTCGACTGGTACCCCAGTGACACGCTGAGGGTTATATCTTGGGACAGTTCAACACTCTTCATCATTGATGACTACATCGAAGGGTGCAACCAGCCATCTCAGTATTTCAGTGAGATTCGCCACTGTAGAGGAATAGTATTTCATATCAGATTGGTTGATTTGACATGAAACATATCATATGATAAAGTCCCAATAACCGGATAACTGTAAGTTCTCACAATCATGACTTTCAAGTAAGGAGTTAATCACTTTTATCAGTCAGTCATCCCAATGAAATTCTACCAACTATTAGTGTCAGAATATGAGACTACCATGGGGAAAAGCGTACGCTCAGTCTGTGATGACACACCAACCTGTCCATTGGCCTTCGCGTTTCGATTCCCTCAGTTTGCAACCAAAATCTACATTTTGGTCATCATCAACACCCCATAAACATCAAGTCCACGAAGGGATATTCATTCATACTGGGAATACTCGTAATCAACTAAATGACGCTCATTATTTACTATTTATATCATTGTTGTTCCCTTGGATTCCGAGTCCAAAAGACGCCTTGAACAACACGTCTCTACTTCGTCCTATTCTCTGTCGCCCACTTTGGATGGGTCCACAATAGCTCAAAATCTCTCATCTCCACCTCCGCACGCGATCTTCGTCATGTCATCCACTCGCCATTTCCAACTTGAGTTCCACTCGAGCGATGGCCTGCACTGGGCGCGATGTCATTCCCCATATCCTCATTGAATGCTAATCCATCTCCATTTTCACCAACATATTTGCGGAATAAAATGTTTTTGATCAGGAGAGATCGCCAGCGTTTCCTGTTATCGATTCCTTGTAGTTGAGAATTGGATCTTCTATATGCAGGCAGCGAAGGCAGCTAGCGAAAAGCGTCTGCAATAGGATGTTGGAAATGCAATTCGTGACGCCAGTGTCACGAATCCCACTCACACACGAGAAGTGACTGACCTGCGATTTGTGTGGATATTCCGAATACTGTTGTTTATATTGTGCAGATTACTAGCTTGCTAGGCTACTAGCCTGATAGTTTTGTAGCCGGTTCCAATCCCGGATAAAGAGGAAGGGTTGGGGCGTGGTGCTAGCAACTCCACCCCCATAAAACAACCAAATCGCTACAGAAACTTCAACGAATAAATATATTAAAAATTCTAAAAACATAAGCAATAGCCTTACTTTTCGCTGGAATCGGGGAAGTGAAATGACGCAGGCTGGTGAAAGCCTTCGGGAAGCCAGTCAGCCGATGTGCCTTCTTTCGATGAAAGCAAAAGTAAGGATGGGTACCTGGAATGTTCGTACAATGTACGAAACTGGAAAGGCTGCCCAGATAGCCGCTGAAATGAGAAGGTACAGAATAGAAGTGTTGGGAATCTGCGAAAGCAGATGGAACGGAACTGGAAGGTGCCAACTACCTACTGGAGAGACAGTAATCTATTCCGGCCACCTAGAGGACAACCATGAGCACACCGAGGGAGTGGCCATCATGATGTCACCAACAGCAACCAAAGCTCTCATGCAGTGGGAACCAATCTCCTCCAGGATAATGACAGCCAGGTTCAACTCAAAAGGAAGGAAAGTTACAGTCATTCAATGTTATGCGCCTACAAACGTCTCAGAACAAGAGAAGAAGGAGGCGTTCTACAGACAACTACAAGCAATAATGGACAACGTCCCAAATGGCGATATCAAAATCCTGATGGGCGACATGAATGCGAAGCTGGGAGGAGACAACACAGGAAGAGAACTCACCATGGGTCGTGAGGCCCTCGGTGAAATGAACGACAATGGTGAACTCTTCTCAGACTTCTGCGCCTTCAATGATTTGGTGATTGGCGGTAGTGTGTTCAAACACAAGGATATACACAAGACGACATGGATTTCACCAGATGGAAACACCAAGAATCAAATAGACTTCATCTCAATTTCAAGAAAGTGGAGACGGAGCCTACTGGACACAAGGTCAAGGAGAGGAGCAGATGTGGGTTCAGACCACTATCTAGTAGAAGGGACTTTCAAGGTGAAACTAAAAGCCTCGAGGATAGCTGGGGATAGGCCACAATGCAAGTTCAACACTCAATTACTGAAGGACACAACCACAAAAGACACCTTCACTGCAACTGTCAGAGCAAAGCAGGAAACACTACGCGACATCACTGAAGAATCATGCGTGGAAGAACATTGGAAGTCTCTGAAGGCGATTCTCAACGAAACGTGTTCAACGGTTCTAGGAAGAAAGAAGAGACAAGACAAGGAATGGCTCTCAACGGACACTTGGAAATTAATAGAAGAGAGGAGAATGGTGAAAGAGAAAATGATTCAATGCAAGGACGGACAGGAGAAGGAGACGATGAGCTCAACTTACAAAGCATTGGACAAAGAAGTGAAGAAAGTGCTAGGAAGGACAAAAGACGATTCTACGACAATCTAGCTACTGAAGCTGAAAAGGCAGCAGGCAAAAGGGACCTGAGGACACTATATCAGATAACCAAATCTCTATCCGGGAAGAGATCAACACAAGCGAAACCTATAAAAGACAGCCAAGGGAAGCCCATTACCAAGGAAGAAAAACAGATTAAACAATGGGCGGATCACTTCAAAGGACTCTTGAACCGACCACCACCTGCAACCCGTCCAGAAATACCAACAACAGCGCGCACACAACTGCAAGTTGACACCAATCCTCCAACGAAAGCTGAAGTCTTGAATGCAATCAAACTTCTGAAAGCTGGAAAAGCAGCCGGACCAGATGGAATACCCCCTGAAGCACTGAAAGCGGACCCAGAGACTACAGCAGACATGCTGACTCCATTATTGCAAAAGGTCTGGAAGGAGGGAAAGGTGCCTACTGACTGGAGGAAAGGTTACCTCGTGAAACTACCAAAGAAGGGCGACTTACGCCTCACTCTGCAAGAACTGGCGAGGAATCATGCTCCTATCGACGCCAAGTAAAATCCTGAGTCGCATCATCCTGGAGAGATTAAAGGACGCACTGGAGACAGAACTCCGACCAGAACAAGCTGGATTCAGGAAAGGCAAATCATGTACTGACCAAATTGCAACTCTACGCATCATCATCGAACAAAGCATGGAATGGCAATCAAACCTCTACCTCAACTTTATAGACTTTGAGAAGGCCTTCGACAGCGGACTGACCACGAAGTAATTTGGAAATTACTCGAGTACTACGGCGTACCCCAAATATTCATCAACCTTATTCAACAGCTGTACGACAACGGCACATGTCAAGTGATCCACAACGGAAAACTCAGCGAGGCGTTTGGAGTAAACACAGGAGTCAGACAAGGGTGCTTTTATCACCAATGATATTCCTAATTGTGGTGGACTGGATTATGCGTCAGACAGTGGGAAACGAGAAGACAGGAATATCCTGGACCGACGTGAAGAACCTAGAAGACCTGGATTTCGCGCGTGGATGATTTATGTTTGATGTCACACAAAATCGAAGACTTACAAGCGAAAACCGACAAACTGGTCGAAGAAGCAGCCGGCGAAGACAGGACTCCAAGTGAACATAGACAAGACGGAGGTTATGAAAATAACCAACCAACAACAACAACACAACATCCATTACCAATCACCATCAACGGGAGGGATTTGAAAGAGGTTACTTCATTCACTTATCTAGGGAGCATTGTCTCAACTACAGAAGGAACGGACGAGGATGTCAAATCCAGCGAGAATCGGGAAGGCGAGAAACACATTCATCAACCTGAAATCAATCTGGAAATCTTCGTTACTCAGCGTCATTAACAAAATTCGGATTTTCAATACAAACGTAAAGTCAATTCTTCTATACGGATCAGAAACTTGGAGGGTCACAAAGAATATTTCCAAAATGTTGCAGACCCTTATTAACAACTGCCTTCGCTCTATACTGAAGATCAGATGGCTGGGCCGGAAAGAATCACCAACAAGGAATTATGGGAACAAACAATGCAAGAACCAAACGCCCAACAAATATGCAGGAGAAAGTGGAGATGGATCGGACACTCGCTGAGGAGACCGCTGGGCGACATCGCGCGTCAATACTTCGAGTGGAACCCGAAAGGGAAGCGGCGTATGGGACGTCCAAGGGTGACATGGAGAAGATCGTGTGAAGAGGATTTGAAAGAGCATGGACTAACATGGATGCAGGCGAAAAGTACAGCAGAAGACAGAAGCAAGTGGAGACGTGCAGTTGAAGACCTATGTTCCCCTAGGAACCCAAGGGAGCACTAAAAACAAATAATAATGTTGTGCAGTGCAGGAAATTTCCAAACTGATTTCAAACTGACAATATTGTTCGTCGCCATTCCATTTCTGACTTGCTTTGAAGTATTCGCCGTTCCAACTGGCTGTGGCTGAAACAAAGCCACCTGGATAAGTGGAGGAAGAGACTAACCTATTTTGAAATTCCTCCCGTTTCTACTGATTGGTGCTTCTTTTCCTTGTCACTGCTGTTGCTGATGTTGCTCACCGAGTACCTCCATCACCTACTTCTTCTCCATGTTCTGTCTTCACCACCTGATTATTCAGCCAGTTTGCTGGTTGTCACCTGCAAGTCTTCGAGTTTCACTGTGTGTGAAATCAAACATAAATCAACCACACGCGAAATCCAGATCTTCGAGGTTTCTCTTATTGGTTTAGCCTTCTCCATTGCTTATCATTACCCACAATCTGATGAACAATCCAGTCCACCACCAGCCTTCTCTAACTTCCATCTACTCTTAAAAGTCAGGCCTCGATGAGTTTCGCATTGTGGATCACCCAACACGTGTCTTTGTCATATACCCAACTGTTGAATGAGGTCGGTGAAGATTTAAGACACTGCACGCCATATTGTTGAAGCAGTTTCCAGATTACTTCTCGGTCATTGATGCACTGTCGAAGGCGACTCCTGAGTGGAGGTGGAGGTGGAGGTTTGACTGCCCTCTTGTGCCTCGTTCGAAATGATGCACATCTGCATTCCACGAAACATCACATAATCCATACTCAGTGAAATGTTTACAGTACTCATGTATGAATGTGTGTGCATATGTGCAGTTGGTGAAGTGGTAGGCGTGACGTCTCCTGTTTTACTCTACAAAACAGACATCCAAGTCTACTGACTTACCTCTTTTGTAATTTAGTGCATGTTCTCCTAACGTAGGTGACCACCATTTGCCTGTTCTCCCTGAGACATAATATTCGGAATCCCCACATGCTTCTCCGATAGCATTCAATGAAGCAGACGTTGTATTCACACTGAGTATATTAGAAGTCCTTGAAAAGACATTGATATATAATTGCAGTTCTAATTCTTTGATACCCGAAGGACTGAATGGAATCCAAGAAAAGCTCAAAAATTTATCGCTCTCTTGAAGTAGCCAAAATTTTCTTTCATCTGTATTCGGTAAAGTAAAATAGACAAAATGAAAATGGAAATATTCACGATAAGTTGTAAGTGAAAATTTGAAGGGAAGTTAGTGAAGTGATGAGAAAAGTAAACACTGCAGGTTTGATGATGAGTTGACATCAATCAATAAGAGAAGCGTTGGAAAGCAACAGGGAGTACTGTGCAACCAGTTGTCTCGTCTTCGTTGTTGGAGACTATTTGGCTCATAAACGGAAGTTGCGGGGATCAGATACTAGAGGTGGGCGCGTAAGGCTGAAGAGTCGCAAACAACGAGGATGAAACAGCTGGCTGTTCAATACTCGCTGTTGATTTCCAGTGATTCTGTAGTTGATGTCATTTCATCATCAAACCTGTAACTAATCAAATCCCTGCCACCCAACACTTTGTGAATGAACATTATTTGGAGAATTCTCAAAAATCTGCCATTTTATACGATTGGATAACTGCGGAATCATGTGATCCCATATTTAATAGTTCATTGGATATACTCCACACACACACAGTGAAACACTAATGCTAGCTGGATGACAGAGGTTACAACACAATCACTGATTAATCACGATCAAATCTGTTAGGATCACACAAATTCGAAACTTTAGTTGTATTCTTCGCTCTGATCCTTCGGAAATCTTACATGTGGCTCTCATACAACGCAGGAATAAAAGTGTCATTCGAACCCTTCCCCACATCACACCCGGAAACTCACTTAGAAACCAATGAGCCCTCCAGGCAAGGTGGTTCAGTTCACCTAATGGTCCGACATGGTTTTCATGTCAAATACATTGGTGGCATTAGTGGAACGGTGTCAATCAGACTAGCAGACTATGAAAGCCTGAAATGATCTAGATTAGTTGACCGTGATACGACAAGAATCTGGAGAATAGCTAAGGCCATTCAAAGAGCAAATACAGGAAAGCTGTATTCACCAATACGCTGAATATCAACGCACCCACACAGTGATCAAACACGCAACTACAACAATAATAATCCAACGACTCACAAAAGAAACTGTATTCTGTCATTGTTCATTAGATTTCAACCACACGCCACACTCCAGTGGTGAGGAAAGAGTGGGAAAGAAATACCTACTGACTGTCTTCAAGAAGAATGAGCGCTCATACAATTTCATCGAGATATGTCTAGACTCTAATTGAAAAACATTACTGCGAAATACACATGAAGAATACTCCGGAAACACTGCAGGATAAACACTGAAGGAACACTGGAAAATGACTGGATCATGAGTCAATTCAACAGCTTGAATTCTCGACCTAATCATTCGAATCTTACTTGGGAAATTGGTGTCAAATATCGACGTCAATGAGGATAATTGATCTTCCTGACAACAAGAAGCTTGACAATCATCTGGAAGAGTAACCTTTGAAGTATACCTGCATAGAATACGGTGATTGAATGCATATTTGATCACTGTGCTTATTTAACCCATGAATGGAAACGTGGAGAACTTTAATTCAGCTGGATGGTTTTGCTGTAATTCTGTTCTCTGAGCTGGATGCTTTGTCTTATTAGATAACCTCGTTAACGCATGCTTTAATTTGAAGTGAGGTTAGAAATTCTCCATGAGACCATTAGTCATCCCTCCTCGTAACCTTGAACGAGATTAACCGTCTTCGTGCAATTTCGTACCCTCTAGTTCACTTGTGATCGTACTTGTTATTCTTTTCATCTGCAATTTTATCTTTGTTCCATGTAATTTGCTTCTTTATGTTCAGCAGTGGAATCGAAATTGCACCTGCATGAATCCCAGTGACTAGTTGTAGCACATCAAACACTAAATGAAACATTTCAATTCAACAAAGACATCCAACGAATATGAATATGTGAAAACAACAAATCAATAAAATATTCAGATACCATGAACCATGACTTACTCTCATCGTCATCTTTAGCTAAATAGGCCAGTTCATATTCTCCAGAGATTCCTTGTGGCAATCCTGTTACTACAATGAATAAGAGAAACAATTTACACAGGTATATGTGGAATGCGTACGTAGAACTCCTCATGAAACTGGAACACAGACGGCATTTCCACGAAACTGCCAATCAACCAATGAAACAGCCAGTCAACGAAATTAATCATCCACAAACTCTGTCAGCCAGAAGATCCGATAGATCTAAATACGTGAACTAATAGAATTTATCAAATATCATTGTAGTCACGACGATTGAGATCAATTACACAAATCAAACCAGTTGATCGGTATCAGTTAAATTATCAGAATTTAGTTTAGTCATAATTAGTTTCTCTTCCGGGGTGCTGCATAATCCATGGACATCGGTGGCGTATCCTAGGTATCCGAGCAGTTGCTGACCACAACGTTAGCCGCAATAGAGTCATCGAAATTCGCGGAACTGCCAATGATTGCCAGGAATGACCAATGCTTTGAGTGTGGCAAATCACGACATTAGAGCAGCTACCAAATGTGACTAGAATTATTGAGGGATATTTAGGAGGGGACCATGCATTTCAAGTTACAAGTGAACACTGATGAAGTAGTACGTCTAGTAGATGCAGTGATGGCAGTTTCACTAATAGATAACAGTCTATGTCAGACCGTGTTCATTGACAATTCAAACGGTAGATACCACACTATTAAGCATCACAGGCATGTTAAAATGTGGCGGTTATATTGGCAATCGCGAAATAACAATCCCGTTTACCGTTGTGCTCGAGTGACGGTGAATAATACTGTGCAATGATCACCTGCGCGAGGTTGGTAGGATGATTAACATGAAGGAGAGATCAGTGATCAGGAAGAGCGGACCTGTCAGCATGTATGAGACGAGAGAGAATGCAGTCGTGATTTCGCCGAAAACACAGAATATGACAGTGCTAATAAAAGAATACGATCATCTGCTCACTGAAGATGATGACTCCTACGGCTTTCGTGAAGAGGTGAGGCATGAAATTACACTGATTTTTCGGAAGCTGGCGCCATTCACACTGCATTGAGTCCCGTGTCATTTAGGTGGTGAGGTCGAGTGACGATTGAAGGGTATGTAAGAGGATGGTATTATTGAAGAAGCTGACAGTTGTTATCATTCTTCAGCTATCCTAGTGAAGAAAGCAAGTGGTGAGTGCAGACTCTGTGCCGACGTCCGACAGCCAAACAGCATGTCACTGCTGAGACTGTGTGCCATGAAAACTGGATTTGACACCTCGGATCGTCTACAAAGCGCGACGTTGTTTACAGTGGTCGACTCCTGGTCAGAGTACGGGCAGATACCGACAAACTGAAGTGACAGAGATAAGACGGCGCCTGTGGTGGGTCGCAGTAGATATTCGACAGCATTAAACAGCCCCTAAACCACCAGAAAATGACGCTGCCACTCCCTTTACCCGGATAACAGTTCACAGTGTGCGCAGATGCATGTGACTGCTGTATTGACGCAGTACTCCGACACGGCGAAGGAGTTGTTGAATACCACAGTCATGTATCAACGCACACAGAGCAGAAGTACTCAACGATAGAGAAAGCATTTCTAGCAATAGTATGGACAGTAGGCAAGTAGAAATCGTATTAACTCGGCCGACGGTTACACATCAACAATCATCGATAGCCGCGATAGTTTCTTAGGACGGAAAGAGATCCACATGGGAGATTCTCGCAATGGATATCGCCCCTGCAGCAGTTGACTTGAAGATTGCACACGTTCCCGGAAGAGAAAATGTTTTACAGGCTTTTACCGGAAGACGAAGCTGAGCTACAGGAGATTGTTTACGGGGTGCATACATTGGAACAAGACCCACTGAGACTTTCCAGCGGTCAGAAATCAGACGCTTTCCCGAAAACAGTAATACATGTGATCACAAACGGAATAGAAGTGAATCAGCCTACTACGAGTAAGCAGCTGAGGACACTGATGAGACAGAAAGATAGATGAGCAATGAACACTAACAGAACTCTGAAGCGTTGAGAGAATGACGGAATCTGGTTGAAGGTAATATCTCAGTCAATACGCCATGGGATGTCGTTAGAATGTCACCAGGCAGCACATACAGGAGTTCAATGTGTGGCGAAATATACAAACGAATGACCGAAGTTCCAGCTGGTGAGAGTCAATCAATGCATAAGATAATTTAGAGGAAATCACAGTTACCTAAGTAGTCGAAAAATCGTCATTCGATGTGATCCCAACGCAAGAGATAAGAACGACAGAAACAGAGAAGAAAAAAACCACAAATTAAAATTAACATTGATACCGAGAAAGACAGGCACATATGAAAAGAGAGAGACACAATGATTCAAGGAGAGCCAGGAAGCCAACCATACACACCGACCCTCTTCAGTATCATGGACAACAGAAATGTGCAGGACAACTATGTAGAGACACTCACTCACTCACTCACCTGTCGAACTCGAAGCCTCTTCTCCAACCGCTTGACTGCTCATCACTCCTGAAAGGGAGAAACAAATCACCTCGTCAACAGTCATTTATGAATTCCAGTTCGCTCAACCTCTTCTTCTTATACTTTCTCCTCCACTTCTCATTATTCTCCCCTTCGTCGTATCCGTCTCCATCTACAAACATTCACATATCCATTCACAACCGTCACACCATACACAAGACGCCTGACAAGCCTGTCATACTTGCTCGTCCTCACGTGAATTCCACTGTCGCCACCATCCATCCGATTCAATGACTCCATGATCGACGGACTTGCTGAATCAACGACTCTCTCGCTGATTGTCATCGCCAGGATTCGGTGTCGATTGTGCGTTGTATGGTGGAAGGATTCTATCTGAAGATGCGTGTGCATGTGTGAGTGTGTGCGTGTTTGTTGGTGACGAATTCGCGTGTGAAGTGGTGAGGTTGACGCCTGAACTGTGACTGATGTGTGTGCGTGTGTGTGTGTGTGTGGTTGTATTTGTTAGTATGTGTGCGTGACTGTGTGTGGGTGTTGTCCTGGGTGTTGGTGTGCGTGTTGGTGTGCGTATGTCAACGAATGTGGATAGTCTTATGCAAATGTGTCTTCCGTGGGGATATTGATTGAGTGGATGATGTGTTTTCGTAGGTCGACAGGATGGAGATGTGACGCAGTGAGTTGAGAGGCGACTGTGTGTCACGAGGATGAGGAATTAAATGATGACTATCATTTGGTTGATGAGTCCGTCCGTCTGTCGGTCGATCGCAGACAACATATGCTCACTGAAACTGCAATTTATTCACCTAGATTCCACCTCGTGACAACCAGTCAGACAATGGAACGACAGACAGACAGGCCGACCGATCGACTCTCAGACAGACAGACAGACACAATGACTCACTGACACCTGGCTCGCTAGACAACCAATTGGTCAGTCAGCCAGCCAGCCACACACACCGACCCTCTTCAGTATCATGGACAACAGAAATGTGCATGACAACTATGTAGAGACACTCACTCACTCACTCACCTGTCGAACTCGAAGCCTCTTCTCCAACCGCTTGACTGCTCATCACTCCTGAAAGGGAGAAACAAATCACCTCGTCAACAGTCATTTATGAATTCCAGTTCGCTCAACCTCTTCTTCTTATACTTTCTCCTCCACTTCTCATTATTCTCCCCCTTCGTCGTATCCGTCTCCATCTACAAACATTCACATATCCATTCACAACCGTCACACCATACACAAGACGCCTGACAAGCCTGTCATACTTGCTCGTCCTCACGTGAATTCCACTGTCTCCACCATCCATCCGATTCAATGACTCCATGATCGACGGACTTGCTGAATCAACGACTCTCTCGCTGATTGTCATCGCCAGGATTCGGTGTCGATTGTGCGTTGTATGGTGGAAGGATTCTATCTGAAGATGCGTGTGCATGTGTGAGTGTGTGCGTGTTTGTTGGTGACGAATTCGCGTGTGAAGTGGTGAGGTTGACGCCTGAACTGTGACTGATGTGTGTGCGTGTGTGTGTGTGTGTGGTTGTATTTGTTAGTATGTGTGCGTGACTGTGTGTGGGTGTTGTCCTGGGTGTTGGTGTGCGTGTTGGTGTGCGTATGTCAACGAATGTGGATAGTCTTATGCAAATGTGTCTTCCGTGGGGATATTGATTGAGTGGATGATGTGTTTTCGTAGGTCGACAGGATGGAGATGTGACGCAGTGAGTTGAGAGGCGACTGTGTGTCACGAGGATGAGGAATTAAATGATGACTATCATTTGGTTGATGAGTCCGTCCGTCTGTCGGTCGATCGCAGACAACATATGCTCACTGAAACTGCAATTTATTCACCTAGATTCCACCTCGTGACAACCAGTCAGACAATGGAACGACAGACAGACAGGCCGACCGATCGACTCTCAGACAGACAGACAGACACAATGACTCACTGACACCTGGCTCGCTAGACAACCAATTGGTCAGTCAGCCAGCCAGCCACACACACCGACCCTCTTCAGTATCATGGACAACAGAAATGTGCAGGACAACTATGTAGAGACACTCACTCACTCACTCACCTGTCGAACTCGAAGCCTCTTCTCCAACCGCTTGACTGCTCATCACTCCTGAAAGGGAGAAACAAATCACCTCGTCAACAGTCATTTATGAATTCCAGTTCGCTCAACCTCTTCTTCTTATACTTTCTCCTCCACTTCTCATTATTCTCCCTCTTCGTCGTATCCGTCTCCATCTACAAACATTCACATATCCATTCACAACCGTCACACCATACACAAGACGCCTGACAAGCCTGTCATACTTGCTCGTCCTCACGTGAATTCCACTGTCTCCACCATCCATCCGATTCAATGACTCCATGATCGACGGACTTGCTGAATCAACGACTCTCTCGCTGATTGTCATCGCCAGGATTCGGTGTCGATTGTGCGTTGTATGGTGGAAGGATTCTATCTGAAGATGCGTGTGCATGTGTGAGTGTGTGCGTGTTTGTTGGTGACGAATTCGCGTGTGAAGTGGTGAGGTTGACGCCTGAACTGTGACTGATGTGTGTGCGTGTGTGTGTGTGTGTGGTTGTATTTGTTAGTATGTGTGCGTGACTGTGTGTGGGTGTTGTCCTGGGTGTTGGTGTGCGTGTTGGTGTGCGTATGTCAACGAATGTGGATAGTCTTATGCAAATGTGTCTTCCGTGGGGATATTGATTGAGTGGATGATGTGTTTTCGTAGGTCGACAGGATGGAGATGTGACGCAGTGAGTTGAGAGGCGACTGTGTGTCACGAGGATGAGGAATTAAATGATGACTATCATTTGGTTGATGAGTCCGTCCGTCTGTCGGTCGATCGCAGACAACATATGCTCACTGAAACTGCAATTTATTCACCTAGATTCCACCTCGTGACAACCAGTCAGACAATGGAACGACAGACAGACAGGCCGACCGATCGACTCTCAGACAGACAGACAGACACAATGACTCACTGACACCTGGCTCGCTAGACAACCAATTGGTCAGTCAGCCAGCCAGCCACACACACCGACCCTCTTCAGTATCATGGACAACAGAAATGTGCAGGACAACTATGTAGAGACACTCACTCACTCACTCACTCACCTGTCGAACTCGAAGCCTCTTCTCCAACCGCTTGACTGCTCATCACTCCTGAAAGGGAGAAACAAATCACCTCGTCAACAGTCATTTATGAATTCCAGTTCGCTCAACCTCTTCTTCTTATACTTTCTCCTCCACTTCTCATTATTCTCCCCCTTCGTCGTATCCGTCTCCATCTACAAACATTCACATATCCATTCACAACCGTCACACCATACACAAGACGCCTGACAAGCCTGTCATACTTGCTCGTCCTCACGTGAATTCCACTGTCTCCACCATCCATCCGATTCAATGACTCCATGATCGACGGACTTGCTGAATCAACGACTCTCTCGCTGATTGTCATCGCCAGGATTCGGTGTCGATTGTGCGTTGTATGGTGGAAGGATTCTATCTGAAGATGCGTGTGCATGTGTGAGTGTGTGCGTGTTTGTTGGTGACGAATTCGCGTGTGAAGTGGTGAGGTTGACGCCTGAACTGTGACTGATGTGTGTGCGTGTGTGTGTGTGTGTGGTTGTATTTGTTAGTATGTGTGCGTGACTGTGTGTGGGTGTTGTCCTGGGTGTTGGTGTGCGTGTTGGTGTGCGTATGTCAACGAATGTGGATAGTCTTATGCAAATGTGTCTTCCGTGGGGATATTGATTGAGTGGATGATGTGTTTTCGTAGGTCGACAGGATGGAGATGTGACGCAGTGAGTTGAGAGGCGACTGTGTGTCACGAGGATGAGGAATTAAATGATGACTATCATTTGGTTGATGAGTCCGTCCGTCTGTCGGTCGATCGCAGACAACATATGCTCACTGAAACTGCAATTTATTCACCTAGATTCCACCTCGTGACAACCAGTCAGACAATGGAACGACAGACAGACAGGCCGACCGATCGACTCTCAGACAGACAGACAGACACAATGACTCACTGACACCTGGCTCGCTAGACAACCAATTGGTCAGTCAGCCAGCCAGCCACACACACCGACCCTCTTCAGTATCATGGACAACAGAAATGTGCAGGACAACTATGTAGAGACACTCACTCACTCACTCACTCACCTGTCGAACTCGAAGCCTCTTCTCCAACCGCTTGACTGCTCATCACTCCTGAAAGGGAGAAACAAATCACCTCGTCAACAGTCATTTATGAATTCCAGTTCGCTCAACCTCTTCTTCTTATACTTTCTCCTCCACTTCTCATTATTCTCCCCTTCGTCGTATCCGTCTCCATCTACAAACATTCACATATCCATTCACAACCGTCACACCATACACAAGACGCCTGACAAGCCTGTCATACTTGCTCGTCCTCACGTGAATTCCACTGTCTCCACCATCCATCCGATTCAATGACTCCATGATCGACGGACTTGCTGAATCAACGACTCTCTCGCTGATTGTCATCGCCAGGATTCGGTGTCGATTGTGCGTTGTATGGTGGAAGGATTCTATCTGAAGATGCGTGTGCATGTGTGAGTGTGTGCGTGTTTGTTGGTGACGAATTCGCGTGTGAAGTGGTGAGGTTGACGCCTGAACTGTGACTGATGTGTGTGCGTGTGTGTGTGTGTGTGGTTGTATTTGTTAGTATGTGTGCGTGACTGTGTGTGGGTGTTGTCCTGGGTGTTGGTGTGCGTGTTGGTGTGCGTATGTCAACGAATGTGGATAGTCTTATGCAAATGTGTCTTCCGTGGGGATATTGATTGAGTGGATGATGTGTTTTCGTAGGTCGACAGGATGGAGATGTGACGCAGTGAGTTGAGAGGCGACTGTGTGTCACGAGGATGAGGAATTAAATGATGACTATCATTTGGTTGATGAGTCCGTCCGTCTGTCGGTCGATCGCAGACAACATATGCTCACTGAAACTGCAATTTATTCACCTAGATTCCACCTCGTGACAACCAGTCAGACAATGGAACGACAGACAGACAGGCCGACCGATCGACTCTCAGACAGACAGACAGACACAATGACTCACTGACACCTGGCTCGCTAGACAACCAATTGGTCAGTCAGCCAGCCAGCCACACACACCGACCCTCTTCAGTATCATGGACAACAGAAATGTGCAGGACAACTATGTAGAGACACTCACTCACTCACTCACTCACCTGTCGAACTCGAAGCCTCTTCTCCAACCGCTTGACTGCTCATCACTCCTGAAAGGGAGAAACAAATCACCTCGTCAACAGTCATTTATGAATTCCAGTTCGCTCAACCTCTTCTTCTTATACTTTCTCCTCCACTTCTCATTATTCTCCCCCTTCGTCGTATCCGTCTCCATCTACAAACATTCACATTTCCATTCACAACCGTCACACCATACACAAGACGCCTGACAAGCCTGTCATACTTGCTCGTCCTCACGTGAATTCCACTGTCTCCACCATCCATCCGATTCAATGACTCCATGATCGACGGACTTGCTGAATCAACGACTCTCTCGCTGATTGTCATCGCCAGGATTCGGTGTCGATTGTGCGTTGTATGGTGGAAGGATTCTATCTGAAGATGCGTGTGCATGTGTGAGTGTGTGCGTGTTTGTTGGTGACGAATTCGCGTGTGAAGTGGTGAGGTTGACGCCTGAACTGTGACTGATGTGTGTGCGTGTGTGTGTGTGTGTGTGGTTGTATTTGTTAGTATGTGTGCGTGACTGTGTGTGGGTGTTGTCCTGGGTGTTGGTGTGCGTGTTGGTGTGCGTATGTCAACGAATGTGGATAGTCTTATGCAAATGTGTCTTCCGTGGGGATATTGATTGAGTGGATGATGTGTTTTCGTAGGTCGACAGGATGGAGATGTGACGCAGTGAGTTGAGAGGCGACTGTGTGTCACGAGGATGAGGAATTAAATGATGACTATCATTTGGTTGATGAGTCCGTCCGTCTGTCGGTCGATCGCAGACAACATATGCTCACTGAAACTGCAATTTATTCACCTAGATTCCACCTCGTGACAACCAGTCAGACAATGGAACGACAGACAGACAGGCCGACCGATCGACTCTCAGACAGACAGACAGACACAATGACTCACTGACACCTGGCTCGCTAGACAACCAATTGGTCAGTCAGCCAGCCAGCCACACACACCGACCCTCTTCAGTATCATGGACAACAGAAATGTGCATGACAACTATGTAGAGACACTCACTCACTCACTCACTCACCTGTCGAACTCGAAGCCTCTTCTCCAACCGCTTGACTGCTCATCACTCCTGAAAGGGAGAAACAAATCACCTCGTCAACAGTCATTTATGAATTCCAGTTCGCTCAACCTCTTCTTCTTATACTTTCTCCTCCACTTCTCATTATTCTCCCTCTTCGTCGTATCCGTCTCCATCTACAAACATTCACATATCCATTCACAACCGTCACACCATACACAAGACGCCTGACAAGCCTGTCATACTTGCTCGTCCTCACGTGAATTCCACTGTCTCCACCATCCATCCGATTCAATTTCTGTGTTTTACACTGTCTTGTTTGCTCAGTGTCTCTTTTTCTTTTTGTTGTCTTTGATATATAATTTGGGCTTTTTTATATTTTACTACTTTTATATCTTTATTATATTTTTTGAATATTTTATGCCGTAACATTCTGGAATTTCTTGTTTTCAATCATGGCTGAATCAAATCGCAACATTAGGCATCATCATATTACCTGGATTGGCTGTACTCACTCTTCCTCAGTCAACTTCATTGATTTTGATTAAGCTTTCAACATACAGCGTCGAATGATTGGTGATTTGGCGACCAATGTGTCGCGCCTGCAAATATACTCCTCATCCAAATTTAAACGACAGTGCTGCATGTTAAATAATCCACAATGTATCTCTCACGGAATCCTCCAAATTGAAGACGGGATTGAGACAAGGCTAACTGGCTGCCTACTATCTCCAATGATTTTTCCGATTGCGGGCGTTTGAGCGGATAATGTGACAGACAGCAGCAAGCAGCGAGGAAGCAGTCAAAAACAAAAACATCTTGGATGATCTGGACTTCGCCGATGATATATGTCTGATTTCCCACAAACTGGAAGATACCTCATTGAAAAGCAACAAGTTGGCGATAGAGGAAGAATCAAAGATAGGACTTCAGGTCAGGTGAATATAGAAAAAGCAGAGATGATGAAGATTCCTGGCCAACAGCGACAACAACAGACATCAATCAGCATAAAAAGGAGAAATCTGAAAGAAGCAACCTTCTTCACCTACCTACCTACCTATCTATCTATCTGGAAAGCATCGTTTCAACTACAGGTGGATGGAACTGATGAGGATATCAAAATGCGAGCATCGGGAAAGCAAAAGAAGCTTTCATCATTCTCAAGTCCATGTGGAGATGATCGGAACTACTGAGCACGAAAACTAAGTCCAGATTTTCAACCCCTGTGTGAAGTCAGTGCTACTGGCTTTATGGACTAGAGAAATGGGGCCGGTCCGCGCCGCGTCACATAGGGCATTCCGAACAAACTACAGACCTTCATCAACAACTGTCTTCGCTCAATACTAGTGAATATCAAATGGTCGGATAGAAAACATCACCACCTGGAATCTCTCACAACAAACGAACCAACCCATCAGGAACCGATTGTGCGACAAATACGCAGAAAGAAATGAATGTGGAGTGGAAATACTCTGAGAAAACAAACCACCGAGAGAAATCACACGCAAGGCCATTGATCGAGTGCGCCCGACCGAACGACAAGCAGCGATTTAGTTGGTCACCAGTGAGAAGGTGACATGAAGAATGGTGATGTGAAGAAGAGATGAAAGCATGTGGAAAGACGTGGAGCCAGTTGTAAACGCTGGCAGAGAACCGAACGCAGTGGAGATGTGCTCCTTAGGCCCTATATTCCTCTAGGAACTAAAAGAAACAATAACAATGATTCGTCGAGTGTATGATGTGGATTTGTAAGTGGATTAGATGCATATGTGACGCAGTGAGTGGCGCGTCGACTGTGTGTCGTGGAGAATAAAATTATGAATGTGATTTGGCTGTTTGGTTGTCGGATCAGTTGATGGACAGATTTTCAGCCCCACATGCATACAGAATTATTCGGAGAAACGTCTTTGTTTCTACTGGCTTGTAGAGTGATGCACATACTCTCAGTCCTCAGGCATTCATGTCTGTCTTCTGTCTTATAGTAATACAGAACAGTTGTGTAGAGCATAACAATGTATAGACACTCATCTGTCGAACTAATTGTCTCAGTCCCGAACCCTTGATTGCTAATATTTTATAAATCTGAGAATGTACTAAAGACATCTAAGGAAATTAATTTCCTCATCTCAAGGAAACCGCGTTGATCCATATGAAAGGAGTAGTGTCAACAGTTGAGGCAATTATTCAGATATGCGTCGATTATCAAAAGTCTCATGTTCTCCCAATTTCCACATATTCCACTTCCTAGGTTATGTTTTTTGGATATAGCATAGTTTTCTCAACCCCTTGGTGATTGAATGATATCGCAAAAGTCATTTTGATTCAATCTATCAATGAGTTGCTGTTGATAAGTGGTTTAGTCAGCTCAATTGCTCTTAATAGGGTGTTGTGTGTCCACATGAATGTTTGTTGGATTAATACCTCCTGCAAATGCATAGAAATACTCTTTATTGGATAACGATGTGTGTGTGCGTGTCTGTGAATTGTCCAGAGTTTACTGTTGCGTGGGTGCGATCCCCGGTGGACGCAAACATAAACCTCAAGATGGGTGAGAATACAAGGAAGTTCGGAGAGCAGCGTACCACCTGCCCTCCCTCCAAATACACACCTCTACTATCACAACTTCGAAGCTCCAGCTGAAAGCCCTATGCTTCAGTAGAAACATGAACGAATCAAACAAAATATAAAGGGGAAGAGGGCCACTTCGATGCAGATTTGGAACAATTGGTGGTGCGTCGACTGTGCACGTTCACCTATTTATTTTTGATGCTTACAATCGTCGCTTGATTCACGACACTACAGATTCTGCTTCAAGAGTCAACTGCATGAAAACTGGGCACCGAAACAGCCAGAAACACACTAACAGTTTCTCGTCTGCATTACAAAAACAATCTTTAGGAGAGATATTGACACTCACCTGTTGAGGTGGAATCCTCTTCACCAACATCTTCACTGATTATGTGTTCTGAAAGAGAGACAGAATTCAAGTCGTCAACAGTGATTCAGTTATATTTCGAGGAGAGCAAAGTCCGTCGTCTCGTCATCCTGCCAATCATAATACTGTCAGTAATCTGCATGTCCATCACAATGCGTTTCTGCTGAGGTGAAATTTGATGCCACTGTCATTTTCACTTCTTTATTATCCTGTCATCTTTCGTGTTTTCTGTTTCAATTGTTCTGTGTGTGGAATTCGTTCTGCTCTACATATCATGCCCGCTTTCATAACTATTGCTCTACTAATCTTTGTTCCTCTACAGTGGTGATTCTAAGAAACACTCGTTCGGCTACAGGATCTCATCGTCTCAAATGACTTCGGTCAGAGGACCTTTGAAAATGCAACAAGGAGTACTGAATAGCCATATGTTGCGTCCTCGTTCTCTGAGCTTAATCTGCAGTCCAAACATACCACCAGTGTTTGAACACGAGACCTTCCGGTTACGAGGAAGTCTTGTGGACAAACAAGCCACTGAGATGCATTCCAGTGGCTCATGAATTCCAACTTGATGGTGAAATCCAGTCACTAATCAAATCCCTGAAAACCAAAATTTCACGATTTCATTACTTTTCACAGCGTATACCTTCATATTCAAGTACTGATTACAATGCTGCCTTCAATAATTCGTGTTCTCATTATTATCTTAGATAATACCCTACATAAAAAACACTTGTAGGTAACTCACCTAACTTTGGTAGAGAGAATCTGTTTCCATGTGAGATTGTAAAGATCAAACGATTTTCTGCCTCATTTCTCAGGGAATACTTCTTCTCATCACCCTGTACGATGATCATTTCAAGTGGTTGATTCTCCTGTCCACTGAAGATAACCGTAACGTCATCTCTTTTACAGAAGGCGGACTCTTGTTCCCATGTCACATTTCGAAGCTTTCCAGACTGTAGTTGGACGTTTTTGATCCTCGGAACTGGTGAACCAATTGAAGAGAAATTAAATTGCCGATTTCGGATTTTGGCTCATAAATTCTTATATAATATGGTGACATGACCGTTGGAAGTACAGATAATAACGCCATTACAGTCGTCTCCCTATTCCTTTTCGTAGTGGTCCTTCAGAACAAATCATCTCTCGTAATACACTAGCCATTAACGCGTAAATGAAGCCATAACCAGATATTTCTTTCAGTCACCAGCCAGCCAGCCAGCTACGAATGACGTGTTCTCAACTCAGTCGACTTCCTGAGCTGAATCTAACCAAGTTCACCGATGATAAGCTCGAACTCAGGAGCGTGTTTCGGCTGTCTGGTGTTTGAACCATTTGAATTCAGCCGGTCAGCAAGCACTACCGATGGTGTGAGTGATGTGAGTGGAATAAAGTGAGGATCCTCACAAAGAAGTATTATATACATGAAATCACGTCTTTCCATATAAAACAGCTTTCAGTTTCACCGATATATCCACATGATGTGTGTTTTGTTTTTGACAGTCTATTATATTTTCCTATGTGTATATGGATGGATATTTCATTATAACTGACAATATGCTTTTGTCTGTCCACTAACTAAATAAACATCTATGACCTTGTTGTCACATGACATTACAACCAATCATGTTAAGACTGTCTATTTATTGGTTCATGTGTATTAATCATTTTCATATATACTTTTGTACTGTATACTTGTTCACACTTGTTCCCACATTTCGTACATTACGTACCACTCACTCACACTCTTGTGTGACATTTATTTTCCTTGTCTGGAAAATACAAGTATCATCGTGAACCTGGTAGTCTTCTGATTTCCCTCCTTCCGCGTACGGACTATTAACTACCCGACGAGTACATAACATAATTGGTGACACGGAAAACTCTAATAACCCACACAGCAGCAGTACATAATAGTACCCAAGTGGAATGCTATGGGTTATATCTTGAGATACTTCATCACTATTCATCACTGACGACTACATCGAAAGTTGCAATCAGCCATCTCAGTATTTCAGTGGAATTTGCCACTGTAGAGGAATAGTATTTCATATCAGATTGGTTGATTTGACATGAAACACATCGTATGATAAAGTCTCAATAACTGGATAACACTTGGTCCTCATAATCAGGACTTTCAGGTTACGGGGTTATCAGATTTTTCAGTCGGTCATCCCACTGAAATTCTACCACATCTTAGGATGCAAAATATGAGACCACCGTGAAGAAAAGGGTAAGCCGTTATCTAAATGTTCAGTGTGTGATGAGACAGCAAGCCCTCCATTGGCATTCGCGTTTCGACGACTCCCTCAGTTTGCAACCGAAATCCGCATTTTGGTCATCATCAACACTCCACAAACATCAAGTCCACGAAGGGATATTCATTCATACTGGGAATACTCGTAATCAACTAAATGACGCTCATTATTTACTATTTATATCATTGTTGTTCCCTTGGATTCCGAGTCCAAAAGACGCCTTGAACAACACGTCTCTACTTCGCCCTATTCTCTGTCCCCATTTAGGTTGGGTCCACGATGGATCAAAATCTCTCATCTCCACCTCCGCACACGATCTTCGTCATGTCATCTACTCGCCATTTCCAATTCGAGTTCCACTCGAGCGATGGCCTGCACTGGGCGCGATGTCATTCGCCCATCTCCTCATTGAATGCTAATCCACCTCCATTTTCACCAAAATTTTGCGGTTTCATAAGTTTTAGGTCAGTGGATGGCCAGGGTCTCTTGTTACCGATTCCTTCTAGTTGAGCATTGGATCTTCTATATGCAGGCAGCAAAGGCAGCTAGCGAAAAGCGTCTGCAATAGGCTGTTGGAAATGCAATTCGTGACGTCAGTGTCACGAATCTCACTCACACACGAGAAGTGACTGACCTGCCATTTGTGTGGATATTCCGAATCCGGTTGTTTATATTGTGCAGTACAGGAAATTTCTAAACTGATTTCAGATTGACAATAGTGTACATCCCCTTTCAATTTCTGACTTAGTTTGACATCTTTGCCCGCTCTGATCTCCCATGGTTGAAACAAAGCCACCTGGATAAGTGGAGGAAGAGACTAACCTATTTTGAAATTCCTCCCGTTTCTACTGATTGGTGCTTCTTTTCCTTGTCACTGCTGTTGCTGATGTTGCTCACCGAGTACCTCCATCACCTACTTCTTCTCCATGTTCTGTCTTCACCACCTGATTATTCAGCCAGTTTGTTGGTTGTCACCTGCAAGTCTTCGAGTTTCACTGTGTGTGAAATCAAACATAAATCAACCACACGCGAAATCCAGATCTTCGAGGTTTCTCTTATTGGTTTAGCCTTCTCCATTGCTTATCATTACCCACAATCTGATGAACAATCCAGTCCACCACCAGCCTTCTCTAACTTCCATCTACTCTTAAAAGTCAGGCCTCGATGAGTTTCGCATTGTGGATCACCCAACACGTGTCTTTGTCATATACCCAACTGTTGAATGAGGTCGGTGAATATTTAAGACACTGCACGCCATATTGTTGAAGCAGTTTCCAGATTACTTCTCGGTCATTGATGCACTGTCGAAGGCGACTCCTGAGTGGAGGTGGAGGTGGAGGTTTGACTGCCCTCTCTGTGCCTCGTTCGAAATGATGCACATCTGCATTCCACGAAACATCACATAATCCATACTCAGTGAAATGTTTACAGTACTCATGTATGAATGTGTGTGCATATGTGCAGTTGGTGAAGTGGTAGGCGTGACGCCTCCTGTTTTACTCTACAAAACAGACATCCAAGTCTACTGACTTACCTCTTTTGTAATTTAGTGCATGTTCTCCTAACGTAGGTGACCACCATTTGCCTGTTCTCCCTGAGACATAATATTCGGAATCCCCACATGCTTCTCCGATAGCATTCAATGAAGCAGACGTTGTATTCACACTGAGTATATTAGAAGTCTTTGAAAAGACATTGATATATAATTGCAGTTCTAATTCTTTGATACCCGAAGGACTGAATGGAATCCAAGAAAAGCTCAAAAATTTATCGCTCTCCTGAAGTAGCCAAAATTTTCTTTCATCTGTATTCGGTAAAGTAAAATAGACAAAATGAAAATGGAAATATTCACGATAAGTCGTAAGTGAAAACTTGAAGGGAAGTTAGTGAAGTGATGAGAAAAGCAAACATTGCAGGTTTGATGATGAGTTGACATCAATCAGTAAGAGAAGCGTTGGAAAGCACCAGGGAGTACTGTGCAACCAGTTGTCTCGTCTTCGTTGTTTGAGACAATTCGGTAATACGCACCCATCACCAGGGTTTGAATCAAAGAAATTTCCGGCTGCAAGATGGGCGCCTACAGCAAGTCGGGTACGAGGTTAGTTACTCGCTGATGACACTGCCGGCGGTTGTGCTATAAGCATCGCACATTGGTAGACGTTAGAGATCATGAGATTAAGACGATGGATTTAATCTCAGTTGCTGAACGGTGTGCGAGATCACTAGTTTGTTGTTTCCATATCTCAAGATGACTTCCAACCGAATAATCGCAATCCAATTATTGTCCATGCTTCTCTGTATGTGGTGACATGAGGCAGTGGATATCCTGTCCATTTACGGCCATTTTTTGCTCATGGATGCGAAGAAGAAGTGGGTGTCGTTTACATTGTCTAATGCGATTTTCTCACAGTCACTGCAATTTTTTTGTAGATGGTATCAGTGTGTCTCCTCTCGTTGTTGAGTCTTTTGTTTGGAATAGAGCAGATATGATGTAAGATCAATTCAATTCCCATCCTTGAATCAAGTCAACCTGTCCCGGATCAGCCTAGAGTTGTTGCAACCCAATTATCCATGACTAAAGTGTCTATCCCCTCTTGTTTAATGAACTGTGTGTATGTGTTTTTACCTCGATCCGTTTGGTCAGACAGTTGAACTCTTGACCCAATCAGAGTATTTTGTGAACTGTTATGTTTGCTGACCCATGTCTTACTTTGTACTATTCTGTCGAGGATATCTTATTTATTGATCGTCATCTGTATCTTCCTACCTGGTTAAGTAGCCAATTAAATTCCATCTTTGTGCCTATGCTCTGTCTATCTGTAAACCTGCCTTACTTGGGTTCATTCTTCTACTAACTGCTTACCTGAACGGTCGTGTCTGGTTCCGGCTAGTTCGCAATTTTGGCTTTAACGTTATTCCGCTCTGATAGCGGTACCTTGCTTTCTGTTAAGCGTTGTGCTTTGTACTCTTGAAACCGTTAAGGTTTGTTGTGTATATAATTATTGATTTGTTTATTAATAGTACAGTAGAAACAGTGACCGGCTTCTTGTTTGTTCTGGACCGGGATAGCCTTTATTACCTCGTGACTTAATTTCAAGCGATATTTCGCTTACATATGACTTTATAACATCGGATAGAGCAAAAGTAAGATGCCTACGTATTAAATAACGTCCGATAGTGCAATCTAAATTGTACCCTCTAGTTCACTTGTGATCGTACTTGTTATTCTTTTCATCTGCAATTTTATCTTTGTTCCATGTAATTTGCTTCTTTATGTTCAGCAGTGGAATCAAAATCGCACCTGCATGAATCCCAGTGACTAGTTGCTGCACATCAAACACGAAAGGAAACATTTCAATTGAACAAAGACATCCAATGAATATGAATGTGCAGAAACAGCAAATCAATAAAATATTCAGATGCCATGAACCATGACTTACTCTCATCGTCATCTTTAGCTAAATAGGCCAGTTCATATATTCCAGAGATTCCTTGTGGCAATCCTGTTACTACAATGAATAAGAGAAACAATTTACACAGGTATATGTGGAATGCGTACGTAGAACTCTTTATGAAACTGGAACACAGACGGCATTTTCACAAATCTACAAATCAACCAACGAAACAGCCAATTAACAAAATTGATCAACCACAAACTCTGTCAGCCAGAAGATCCGATAGATCCAAATACGTGAACTAATAGAATTTATCAAATATCATTGTAGTCACGACGATTGAGATCAATTACACAAATCAAAACAGTTGATCGGTATCAGTTAAATTATCAGAATTTATGAATTTCAGGTGAAAGTGAAGATGATTGAACCCACTGAGTTAAATTATCTGAAGAAAGTTGGTGAGGCTTTTGCAATCGATTAGACCTATCAGTAGTATAGCAAGGGACGTTCATCTGAATAACAATATCGACAGATTGGAAGTCAGTGAAAGAAATTGTTTCAGCGTTGTGGAGATACATGAGAGACGTGAAAGGAACACAAAGCAATAGAGTGTGAAGTTCAGAAATAGCACAACACTAAAGATCTCTGCAAGTGTCCGTTTTATGATAAGGTGTACATAATTCCCTTATACAGCGATACCGAATTCCAAATGAACATCCATTGGACAAGGCGCCTATCATTTATTGTCATAGTTAGTTTCGCTGCCAGGGTGCTGCATAATCCATGGACATCGGTGGCGTATCCTAGGTATCCGAGCAGTTGCTGACCACAACGTTAGCCGCAATAGAGTCATCGAAATTCGCGGAACTGCCAATGATTGCCAGGAATGACCAATGCTTTGAGTGTGGCAAATCACGACATTAGAGCAGCTACCAAATGTGACTAGAATTATTGAGGGATACTTAGGAGGGGACCATGCATTTCAAGTTACAAGTGAACACTGATGAAGTAGTACGTCTAGTAGATGCAGTGATGGCAGTTTCACTAATAGATAACAGTCTATGTCAGACCGTGTCCATTGACAATTCAAACGGTAGATACCACACTATTAAGCATCACAGGCATGTTAAAATGTGGCGGTTATATTGGCAATCGCGAAATAACAATCCCGTTTACCGTTGTGCTCGAGTGACGGTGAACAATACTGTGCAATGATCACCTGCGCGAGGTTGGTAGGATGATTAACATGAAGGAGAGATCAGTGATCAGGAAGAGCGGACCTGTCAGCATGTATGAGACGAGAGAGAATGCAGTCGTGATTTCTCCGAAAGCACAGAATATGACAGTGCTAATAAAAGAATACGATCATCTGCTCACTGAAGATGATGACTCCTACGGCTTTCGTGAAGAGGTGAGGCATGAAATTACACTGATTTTTCGGAAGCTGGCGCCATTCACACTGCATTGAGTCCCGTTTCATTTAGGTGGTGAGGTCGAGTGACGATTGAAGGGTATGTAAGAGTACGGTATTATTGAAGAAGCTGACAGTTGTTATCATTCTTCAGCTATCCTAGTGAAGAAAGCAAGTGGTGAGTGCAGACTCTGTGCCGACGTCCGACAGCCAAACAGCATGTCACTGCTGAGACTGTGTGCCATGAAAACTGGATTTGACACCTCGGATCGTCTACAAAGCGTGACGTTGTTTACAGTGGTCGACTCCTGGTCAGAGTACGGGCAGATACCGACAAACTGAAGTGACAGAGATAAGACGGCGCCTGTGGTGGGTCGCAGTAGATATTCGACAGCATTAAACAGCCCCTAAACCACCAGAAAATGACGCTGCCACTCCCTTTACCCGGATAACAGTTCACAGTGTGCGCAGATGCATGTGACTGCTGTATTGACGCAGTACTCCGACACGGCGAAGGAGTTGTTGAATACCACAGTCATGTATCAACGCACACAGAGCAGAAGTACTCAACGATAGAGAAAGCATTTCTAGCAATAGTATGGACAGTAGGCAAGTAGAAATCGTATTAACTCGGCCGACGGTTACACATCAACAATCATCGATAGCCGCGATAGTTTCTTAGGACGGAAAGAGATCCACATGGGAGATTCTCGCAATGGATATCGCCCCTGCAGCAGTTGACTTCTAGATCGCACACGGCCCGGAAGAGAAAATGTTTTACAGGCTTTTACCGGAAGACGAAGCTGAGCTACAGGAGATTGTTTACGGGGTACATACATTGGAACAAGACCCACTGAGACTTTCCAGCGGTCAGAAATCAGACGCTTTCCCGAAAACAGTAATACATGTGATTACAAACGGAATAGAAGTGAATGGACCTATGGTGAGTAAAAAGCTGACCACACCAATCGGACAGAAATCTAGATGAAGAGTGAACGCATACGGGACTCTGACATGTTGAAAGAATGATGAAATCTGGTTGGAGGTAATATCTCAGTGCATACGCCATGAGATGTCATTAGAATGTCACCAGGCAGCACACGCAGGAGTAAGCTGTGTAATGAAATATACCAGTGAAACTAGAAAGTATTAGTAGAGTAAGGCATGTCCATACATATGACCAACTCTGACCTCAGTGAAGTTATGGAAATAGCTAAAATGTGGCCCTCAGATATCATGAGGCGACATATAATATTTGCTAAACCTCACGTGAATTCCACTGTCTCCACCATCCATCCGATTCAATCACTCCAGGATCGACGGACCTACTCAATCAACGAGTTTCTCACTAATTGACATCGCGAGGATTCGGTGTTCACTGTGTGTCGTATGGTGGAATGATTCTATCTGAAGATGCGTAATTATATGTAGGTAGCTGTGTGTTTTGGTGAGGATATTATCTCTAAAATGTTAGGGTTGACGCTTGGACAGTCAAAAGTGGGTGTGTGGTAGTATATATGAGTGAGGGTGCGTGAGTTTCTGAGCGACAGAATCAGCATAGTCGTATGAAGGTGTTTTAAGTGTGGCGATATCGATTGAGTAGATGTTGTGTTTTCGTAGGTCGTCTGGATGGAGATGACTACCAGAGAAACAAATCAAAGACGGGCAAAGAGATACACAGATATGCGGACCGAGAGACGCTCCGAAAGACAGAATCGCAAGAACAGAGACAGACACAGCAACCCACTGAGAGTAGGCCAGACAGAAAATGAGCCACCGAAACACGAAGTTAGCCAGTTACACACACCGACACTCTTCAGTATCATGGACAACAGAAATGTGCAGGACAACTATGTAGAGACACTCACTCACTCACTCACTCACCTGTCGAACTCGAAGTCTCTTCTCCAACCGATTCACTGCCAATCACTTCTGAAAGGGAGAAACAAATCACCTAGTTAACAGTCAATAATTAATTTCAGTTCTCTCAACTTCTTCTCCTTCTTCTACTATTCCTCTTGTTCGTATCCGTCTGAATCGACAAACATTCACATATCCATTCACAATCGTCACACTATACTCAAAATTCCTCACAATCCTGTCATACTAGCTTGTCCTCACGTGAATTCCACTATTCCCCTCCATTCAATGACTCGATGATCGACGGACTTGCTGAATCAACGACTCACTCGCTGATTGGCATTGGTAGGATTCGGTGTCGACTGTTCGTTGGATGGTGGAAGGATTCTATCTGAAGATGCGTATGTGTGTGTGAGTGTGTGTGCGTGTTTTGGTGTGGATGTTTGACTGTGTGTGCGTGTTCGTGTGCACATGTCAAAGAATGTGGATGGTCTTATTCAAATATGTCTTCTGTGTGGATATAGATTGAGTGGATTTTGTGTTTTCGTAGGTCGTCTGGATGGAGATGACTACCAGAGAAACAAATCAAAGACGGGCAAAGAGATACACAGATATGTGGACCGAGAGACGCTCCGAAAGACAGAATCGCAAGAACAGAGACAGACACAGCAACCCACTGAGAGTAGGCCAGACAGAAAATGAGCCACCGAAACACGAAGTTAGCCAGTTACACACACCGACACTCTTCAGTATCATGGACAACAGAAATGTGCAGGACAACTATGTAGAGACACTCACTCACTCACTCACTCACCTGTCGAACTCGAAGTCTCTTCTCCAACCGATTCACTGCCAATCACTTCTGAAAGGGAGAAACAAATCACCTAGTTAACAGTCAATAATTAATTTCAGTTCTCTCAACTTCTTCTCCTTCTTCTACTATTCCTCTTGTTCGTATCCGTCTGAATCGACAAACATTCACATATCCATTCACAATCGTCACACTATACTCAAAATTCCTCACAATCCTGTCATACTAGCTTGTCCTCACGTGAATTCCACTATTCCCCTCCATTCAATGACTCGATGATCGACGGACTTGCTGAATCAACGACTCACTCGCTGATTGGCATTGGTAGGATTCGGTGTCGACTGTTCGTTGGATGGTGATAGGACACAATCTGAAGATTCGTGTGTGAGTGTGTGTGTGTATGAGATAGTGTGATTGTTGTTGACGATTTGTTGTGGGAAATGGTGAGGTGGACGCCTGGACGGTGATTGGTGTATGTGTGGTTGTATGGGTGAGTGTGAGTGTGCGTGTTCGTGTTCGTGTGTCAACGAATGTGGATAGTCTTATGCAAGTGTGTCATTTGTGGTGATATCAGTTGAGTGGATGATGTGTTTTCGTAGGTCGACAGGATGGAGATGTGACGCAGTGAGTTGAGAGGCGACTGTGCGTCATGAGAATGAAGAATGAAATGGTGACTGTCAACTGGTTGGTGTGTCCGCCGGTCTGTTGGTCGATGGCAAACAACACACGCTCACTGAAATTGCAATTTATTCACCTAGATCCTATCACATGACTACCAGATAGACAGGGGAGAGGCATACACACATACAGACAGACAGACAGATAGAAAGACCAACAAATCCACTGACCAAAGATTGGACAGAGAGACACACATGCAGAGAGACAGACAAACTGACTCACTGTCAGCCAGCCAACAAGTCACTCACCTACACACACTCACCCTCTTCAGTATCATGGACAACAGAAATGTGCAGGACAACTATGTAGAGACACTCACTCACTCACTCACCTGTCGAACTCGAAGTCTCTTCTCCAACCGATTCACTGCCAATCACTTCTGAAAGGGAGAAACAAATCACCTAGTTAACAGTCAATAATTAATTTCAGTTCTCTCAACTTCTTCTCCTTCTTCTACTATTCCTCTTGTTCGTATCCGTCTGAATCGACAAACATTCACATATCCATTCACAATCGTCACACTATACTCAAAATTCCTCACAATCCTGTCATACTAGCTTGTCCTCACGTGAATTCCACTATTCCCCTCCATTCAATGACTCGATGATCGACGGACTTGCTGAATCAACGACTCACTCGCTGATTGGCATTGGTAGGATTCGGTGTCGACTGTTCGTTGGATGGTGATAGGACACAATCTGAAGATTCGTGTGTGAGTGTGTGTGTGTATGAGATAGTGTGATTGTTGTTGACGATTTGTTGTGGGAAATGGTGAGGTGGACGCCTGGACGGTGATTGGTGTATGTGTGGTTGTATGGGTGAGTGTGAGTGTGCGTGTTCGTGTTCGTGTGTCAACGAATGTGGATAGTCTTATGCAAGTGTGTCATTTGTGGTGATATCAGTTGAGTGGATGATGTGTTTTCGTAGGTCGACAGGATGGAGATGTGACGCAGTGAGTTGAGAGGCGACTGTGCGTCATGAGAATGAAGAATGAAATGGTGACTGTCAACTGGTTGGTGTGTCCGCCGGTCTGTTGGTCGATGGCAAACAACACACGCTCACTGAAATTGCAATTTATTCACCTAGATCCTATCACATGACTACCAGATAGACAGGGGAGAGGCATACACACATACAGACAGACAGACAGATAGAAAGACCAACAAATCCACTGACCAAAGATTGGACAGAGAGACACACATGCAGAGAGACAGACAAACTGACTCACTGTCAGCCAGCCAACAAGTCACTCACCTACACACACTCACCCTCTTCAGTATCATGGACAACAGAAATGTGCAGGACAACTATGTAGAGACACTCACTCACTCACTCACTCACCTGTCGAACTCGAAGTCTCTTCTCCAACCGATTCACTGCCAATCACTTCTGAAAGGGAGAAACAAATCACCTAGTTAACAGTCAATAATTAATTTCAGTTCTCTCAACTTCTTCTCCTTCTTCTACTATTCCTCTTGTTCGTATCCGTCTGAATCGACAAACATTCACATATCCATTCACAATCGTCACACTATACTCAAAATTCCTCACAATCCTGTCATACTAGCTTGTCCTCACGTGAATTCCACTATTCCCCTCCATTCAATGACTCGATGATCGACGGACTTGCTGAATCAACGACTCACTCGCTGATTGGCATTGGTAGGATTCGGTGTCGACTGTTCGTTGGATGGTGATAGGACACAATCTGAAGATTCGTGTGTGAGTGTGTGTGTGTATGAGATAGTGTGATTGTTGTTGACGATTTGTTGTGGGAAATGGTGAGGTGGACGCCTGGACGGTGATTGGTGTATGTGTGGTTGTATGGGTGAGTGTAAGTGTGCGTGTTCGTGTTCGTGTGTCAACGAATGTGGATAGTCTTATGCAAGTGTGTCATTTGTGGTGATATCAGTTGAGTGGATGATGTGTTTTCGTAGGTCGACAGGATGGAGATGTGACGCAGTGAGTTGAGAGGCGACTGTGCGTCATGAGAATGAAGAATGAAATGGTGACTGTCAACTGGTTGGTGTGTCCGCCGGTCTGTTGGTCGATGGCAAACAACACACGCTCACTGAAATTGCAATTTATTCACCTAGATCCTATCACATGACTACCAGATAGACAGGGGAGAGGCATACACACATACAGACAGACAGACAGATAGAAAGACCAACAAATCCACTGACCAAAGATTGGACAGAGAGACACACATGCAGAGAGACAGACAAACTGACTCACTGTCAGCCAGCCAACAAGTCACTCACCTACACACACTCACCCTCTTCAGTATCATGGACAACAGAAATGTGCAGGACAACTATGTAGAGACACTCACTCACTCACTCACTCACCTGTCGAACTCGAAGTCTCTTCTCCAACCGATTCACTGCCAATCACTTCTGAAAGGGAGAAACAAATCACCTAGTTAACAGTCAATAATTAATTTCAGTTCTCTCAACTTCTTCTCCTTCTTCTACTATTCCTCTTGTTCGTATCCGTCTGAATCGACAAACATTCACATATCCATTCACAATCGTCACACTATACTCAAAATTCCTCACAATCCTGTCATACCAGCTTGTCCTCACGTGAATTCCACTATTCCCCTCCATTCAATGACTCGATGATCGACGGACTTGCTGAATCAACGACTCACTCGCTGATTGGCATTGGTAGGATTCGGTGTCGACTGTTCGTTGGATGGTGATAGGACACAATCTGAAGATTCGTGTGTGAGTGTGTGTGTGTATGAGATAGTGTGATTGTTGTTGACGATTTGTTGTGGGAAATGGTGAGGTGGACGCCTGGACGGTGATTGGTGTATGTGTGGTTGTATGGGTGAGTGTAAGTGTGCGTGTTCGTGTTCGTGTGTCAACGAATGTGGATAGTCTTATGCAAGTGTGTCATTTGTGGTGATATCAGTTGAGTGGATGATGTGTTTTCGTAGGTCCACAGGATGGAGATGTGACGCAGTGAGTTGAGAGGCGACTGTGCGTCATGAGAATGAAGAATGAAATGGTGACTGTCAACTGGTTGGTGTGTCCGCCGGTCTGTTGGTCGATGGCAAACAACACACGCTCACTGAAATTGCAATTTATTCACCTAGATCCTACCACATGACTACCAGATAGACAGGGGAGAGGCATACACACATACAGACAGACAGACAGATGGAAAGACCGACAAATCCACTGACCAAAGATTGGACAGAGAGACACACATGCAGAGAGACAGACAAACTGACTCACTGTCAGCCAGCCAACAAGTCACTCACCCACACAAACTCACCCTCTTCAGTATCATGGACAACAGAAATGTGCAGGACAACTATGTAGAGACACTCACTCACTCACTCACTCACTCACCTGTCGAACTCGAAGTCTCTTCTCCAACCGATTCACTGCCAATCACTTCTGAAAGGGAGAAACAAATCACCTAGTTAACAGTCAATAATTAATTTCAGTTCTCTCAACTTCTTCCCCTTCTTCTACTCTTCCTCTTGTTCGTATCCGTCTGAATCGACAAACATTCACATATCCATTCACAATCGTCACACTATACTCAAAATTCCTCACAATCCTGTCATACTTCCTCGTTCTCACATGAATTCCACTGTCTTCATCATCTGTCCGATTCAATGACTCAATGATCGACGGACTTGCTGAATCAACGACTCACTCGCTGATTGTCATCGCCAGGATTCGGTGTCGATTGTGCGTTGTATGGTGGAAGGATTCTATCTGAAGATGCGTATGTGTGTGTGAGTGTGTGTGCGTGTTTTGGTGTGGATGTTTGACTGTGTGTGCGTGTTCGTGTGCACATGTCAAAGAATGTGGATGGTCTTATTCAAATATGTCTTCTGTGTGGATATAGATTGAGTGGATTTTGTGTTTTCGTAGGTCGTCTGGATGGAGATGACTACCAGAAAAACAAATCAAAGACGGGCAAAGAGATACACAGATATGTGGACCGAGAGACGCTCCGAAAGACAGAATCGCAAGAACAGAGACAGACACAGCAACCCACTGAGAGTAGGCCAGACAGAAAATGAGCCACCGAAACACGAAGTTAGCCAGTTACACACACCGACACTCTTCAGTATCATGGACAACAGAAATGTGCAGGACAACTATGTAGAGACACTCACTCACTCACTCACTCACCTGTCGAACTCGAAGTCTCTTCTCCAACCGATTCACTGCCAATCACTTCTGAAAGGGAGAAACAAATCACCTAGTTAACAGTCAATAATTAATTTCAGTTCTCTCAACTTCTTCCCCTTCATCTACTCTTCCTCTTGTTCGTATCCGTCTGAATCGACAAACATTCACATATCCATTCACAATCGTCACACTATACTCAAAATTCCTCACAATCCTGTCATACTTCCTCGTTCTCACATGAATTCCACTGTCTTCATCATCTGTCCGATTCAATGACTCAATGATCGACGGACTTGCTGAATCAACGACTCACTCGCTGATTGTCATCGCCAGGATTCGGTGTCGATTGTGCGTTGTATGGTGGAAGGATTCTATCTGAAGATGCGTATGTGTGTGTGAGTGTGTGTGCGTGTTTTGGTGTGGATGTTTGACTGTGTGTGCGTGTTCGTGTGCACATGTCAAAGAATGTGGATGGTCTTATTCAAATATGTCTTCTGTGTGGATATAGATTGAGTGGATTTTGTGTTTTCGTAGGTCGTCTGGATGGAGATGACTACCAGAGAAACAAATCAAAGACGGGCAAAGAGATACACAGATATGTGGACCGAGAGACGCTCCGAAAGACAGAATCGCAAGAACAGAGACAGACACAGCAACCCACTGAGAGTAGGCCAGACAGAAAATGAGCCACCGAAACACGAAGTTAGCCAGTTACACACACCGACACTCTTCAGTATCATGGACAACAGAAATGTGCAGGACAACTATGTAGAGACACTCACTCACTCACTCACTCACCTGTCGAACTCGAAGTCTCTTCTCCAACCGATTCACTGCCAATCACTTCTGAAAGGGAGAAACAAATCACCTAGTTAACAGTCAATAATTAATTTCAGTTCTCTCAACTTCTTCTCCTTCTTCTACTATTCCTCTTGTTCGTATCCGTCTGAATCGACAAACATTCACATATCCATTCACAATCGTCACACTATACTCAAAATTCCTCACAATCCTGTCATACTAGCTTGTCCTCACGTGAATTCCACTATTCCCCTCCATTCAATGACTCGATGATCGACGGACTTGCTGAATCAACGACTCACTCGCTGATTGGCATTGGTAGGATTCGGTGTCGACTGTTCGTTGGATGGTGATAGGACACAATCTGAAGATTCGTGTGTGAGTGTGTGTGTGTGTATGAGATAGTGTGATTGTTGTTGACGATTTGTTGTGGGAAATGGTGAGGTGGACGCCTGGACGGTGATTGGTGTAAGTGTGGTTGTATGGGTGAGTGTGAGTGTGCGTGTTCGTGTTCGTGTGTCAACGAATGTGGATAGTCTTATGCAAGTGTGTCATTTGTGGTGATATCAGTTGAGTGGATGATGTGTTTTCGTAGGTCGACAGGATGGAGATGTGACGCAGTGAGTTGAGAGGCGACTGTGCGTCATGAGAATGAAGAATGAAATGGTGACTGTCAACTGGTTGGTGTGTCCGCCGGTCTGTTGGTCGATGGCAAACAACACACGCTCACTGAAATTGCAATTTATTCACCTAGATCCTATTGTAACAACAGAAGACAAGGGCGAAGCAACAGATCCTTTTATTATGAAAATCAACACGTATTTATACATATTTCACATACATTATTATAGACAAGCGCAGTCATCTGACTGGTTGTTTATCAGAAGTTAGGCAGACAAACGCAGGCTTCTGATTGGTTGTTTCGGGATTCCTTGACAAATAGAGTTCTCTATCTGCGAATCATATTTTGCCACGTTAACTTTGCTGTGATTGGTTGTTGACTCAGCCTTGTTCATATTTTCTCACGGCCCATATTAACGTAGCTTAGTGTCAACCAATCGCCTAGCAGCCTGCTCTCACCACACTCGTCCCCCCGTCAAATACGTGCGACTGAAGTCGGCTTGATCTACTTGGTGCAGGCGTCATCGTTGGCTTGTCTTGCTGTATCCATTTCTGGAGCTCGCTGACGTTCACGCGCCTCTCATTGTTCGCCATTGCGACTGTGTCTGCGTAACCCCATCTCGAAGTGACCATATATGGTCCTTCCCACTTTGGAAACTGTTTGCCTGACCCTGTCGAACATTCGTCCATACTTTTGCTCACACTTTCATATGCTGCTTTCACCCGACCTCCCAGCAGCGTCCCAAGTAGCGGCTCCATCGCTGACAGATCTTGAACGCCACTCAACTGCGCAGAAGCCTTGAAGTCCTGCCCGAAGATCCATATGTCTCCATCGAAAACAGCAGGGCAGAGGCTTTCCTTTTTTCGGTAGGCAGCGACACCAAATGTAACAACAGAAGACAAGGGCCAGGCAACAGATCCTTTTATTATGAAAATCAACACGTATTTATACATATTTCACATACATTATTATAGACAAGCGCAGTCATCTGACTGGTTGTTTATCAGAAGTTAGGCAGACAAACGCAGGCTTCTGATTGGTTGTTTCGGGATTCCTTGACAAATAGAGTTCTCTATCTGCGAATCATATTTTGCCACGTTAACTTTGCTGTGATTGGTTGTTGACTCAGCCTTGTTCATATTTTCTCACGGCCCATATTAACGTAGCTTAGTGTCAACCAATCGGCTAGCAGCCTGCTCTCACCACACTATCACATGACTACCAGATAGACAGGGGAGAGGCATACACACATACAGACAGACAGACAGATAGAAAGACCGACAAATCCACTGACCAAAGATTGGACAGAGAGACACACATGCAGAGAGACAGACAAACTGACTCACTGTCAGCCAGCCAACAAGTCACTCACCCACACAAACTCACCCTCTTCAGTATCATGGACAACAGAAATGTGCAGGACAACTATGTAGAGACACTCACTCACTCACTCACTCACTCACCTGTCGAACTCGAAGTCTCTTCTCCAACCGATTCACTGCCAATCACTTCTGAAAGGGAGAAACAAATCACCTAGTTAACAGTCAATAATTAATTTCAGTTCTCTCAACTTCTTCTCCTTCTTCTACTATTCCTCTTGTTCGTATCCGTCTGAATCGACAAACATTCACATATCCATTCACAATCGTCACACTATACTCAAAATTCCTCACAATCCTGTCATACTAGCTTGTCCTCACGTGAATTCCACTATTCCCCTCCATTCAATGACTCGATGATCGACGGACTTGCTGAATCAACGACTCACTCGCTGATTGGCATTGGTAGGATTCGGTGTCGACTGTTCGTTGGATGGTGATAGGACACAATCTGAAGATTCGTGTGTGAGTGTGTGTGTGTATGAGATAGTGTGATTGTTGTTGACGATTTGTTGTGGGAAATGGTGAGGTGGACGCCTGGACGGTGATTGGTGTATGTGTGGTTGTATGGGTGAGTGTGAGTGTGCGTGTTCGTGTTCGTGTGTCAACGAATGTGGATAGTCTTATGCAAGTGTGTCATTTGTGGTGATATCAGTTGAGTGGATGATGTGTTTTCGTAGGTCGACAGGATGGAGATGTGACGCAGTGAGTTGAGAGGCGACTGTGCGTCATGAGAATGAAGAATGAAATGGTGACTGTCAACTGGTTGGTGTGTCCGCCGGTCTGTTGGTCGATGGCAAACAACACACGCTCACTGAAATTGCAATTTATTCACCTAGATCCTATCACATGACTACCAGATAGACAGGGGAGAGGCATACACACATACAGACAGACAGACAGATAGAAAGACCAACAAATCCACTGACCAAAGATTGGACAGAGAGACACACATGCAGAGAGACAGACAAACTGACTCACTGTCAGCCAGCCAACAAGTCACTCACCCACACAAACTCACCCTCTTCAGTATCATGGACAACAGAAATGTGCAGGACAACTATGTAGAGACACTCACTCACTCACTCACTCACCTGTCGAACTCGAAGTCTCTTCTCCAACCGATTCACTGCCAATCACTTCTGAAAGGGAGAAACAAATCACCTAGTTAACAGTCAATAATTAATTTCAGTTCTCTCAACTTCTTCTCCTTCTTCTACTATTCCTCTTGTTCGTATCCGTCTGAATCGACAAACATTCACATATCCATTCACAATCGTCACACTATACTCAAAATTCCTCACAATCCTGTCATACTAGCTTGTCCTCACGTGAATTCCACTATTCCCCTCCATTCAATGACTCGATGATCGACGGACTTGCTGAATCAACGACTCACTCGCTGATTGGCATTGGTAGGATTCGGTGTCGACTGTTCGTTGGATGGTGATAGGACACAATCTGAAGATTCGTGTGTGAGTGTGTGTGTGTATGAGATAGTGTGATTGTTGTTGACGATTTGTTGTGGGAAATGGTGAGGTGGACGCCTGGACGGTGATTGGTGTAAGTGTGGTTGTATGGGTGAGTGTGAGTGTGCGTGTTCGTGTTCGTGTGTCAACGAATGTGGATAGTCTTATGCAAGTGTGTCATTTGTGGTGATATCAGTTGAGTGGATGATGTGTTTTCGTAGGTCGACAGGATGGAGATGTGACGCAGTGAGTTGAGAGGCGACTGTGCGTCATGAGAATGAAGAATGAAATGGTGACTGTCAACTGGTTGGTGTGTCCGCCGGTCTGTTGGTCGATGGCAAACAACACACGCTCACTGAAATTGCAATTTATTCACCTAGATCCTACCACATGACTACCAGATAGACAGGGGAGAGGCATACACACATACAGACAGACAGACAGATAGAAAGACCAACAAATCCACTGACCAAAGATTGGACAGAGAGACACACATGCAGAGAGACAGACAAACTGACTCACTGTCAGCCAGCCAACAAGTCACTCACCCACACAAACTCACCCTCTTCAGTATCATGGACAACAGAAATGTGCAGGACAACTATGTAGAGACACTCACTCACTCACTCACCTGTCGAACTCGAAGTCTCTTCTCCAACCGATTCACTGCCAATCACTTCTGAAAGGGAGAAACAAATCACCTAGTTAACAGTCAATAATTAATTTCAGTTCTCTCAACTTCTTCTCCTTCTTCTACTATTCCTCTTGTTCGTATCCGTCTGAATCGACAAACATTCACATATCCATTCACAATCGTCACACTATACTCAAAATTCCTCACAATCCTGTCATACTAGCTTGTCCTCACGTGAATTCCACTATTCCCCTCCATTCAATGACTCGATGATCGACGGACTTGCTGAATCAACGACTCACTCGCTGATTGGCATTGGTAGGATTCGGTGTCGACTGTTCGTTGGATGGTGATAGGACACAATCTGAAGATTCGTGTGTGAGTGTGTGTGTGTATGAGATAGTGTGATTGTTGTTGACGATTTGTTGTGGGAAATGGTGAGGTGGACGCCTGGACGGTGATTGGTGTATGTGTGGTTGTATGGGTGAGTGTGAGTGTGCGTGTTCGTGTTCGTGTGTCAACGAATGTGGATAGTCTTATGCAAGTGTGTCATTTGTGGTGATATCAGTTGAGTGGATGATGTGTTTTCGTAGGTCGACAGGATGGAGATGTGACGCAGTGAGTTGAGAGGCGACTGTGCGTCATGAGAATGAAGAATGAAATGGTGACTGTCAACTGGTTGGTGTGTCCGCCGGTCTGTTGGTCGATGGCAAACAACACACGCTCACTGAAATTGCAATTTATTCACCTAGATCCTACCACTTGACTACCAGACAGACAGGGGAGAGGCATACACACATACAGACAGACAGACAGATAGAAAGACCAACAAATCCACTGACCAAAGATTGGACAGAGAGACACACATGCAGAGAGACAGACAAACTGACTCACTGTCAGCCAGCCAACAAGTCACTCACCCACACAAACTCACCCTCTTCAGTATCATGGACAACAGAAATGTGCAGGACAACTATGTAGAGACACTCACTCACTCACTCACCTGTCGAACTCGAAGTCTCTTCTCCAACCGATTCACTGCCAATCACTTCTGAAAGGGAGAAACAAATCACCTAGTTAACAGTCAATAATTAATTTCAGTTCTCTCAACTTCTTCTCCTTCTTCTACTATTCCTCTTGTTCGTATCCGTCTGAATCGACAAACATTCACATATCCATTCACAATCGTCACACTATACTCAAAATTCCTCACAATCCTGTCATACTAGCTTGTCCTCACGTGAATTCCACTATTCCCCTCCATTCAATGACTCGATGATCGACGGACTTGCTGAATCAACGACTCACTCGCTGATTGGCATTGGTAGGATTCGGTGTCGACTGTTCGTTGGATGGTGATAGGACACAATCTGAAGATTCGTGTGTGAGTGTGTGTGTGTATGAGATAGTGTGATTGTTGTTGACGATTTGTTGTGGGAAATGGTGAGGTGGACGCCTGGACGGTGATTGGTGTATGTGTGGTTGTATGGGTGAGTGTGAGTGTGCGTGTTCGTGTTCGTGTGTCAACGAATGTGGATAGTCTTATGCAAGTGTGTCATTTGTGGTGATATCAGTTGAGTGGATGATGTGTTTTCGTAGGTCGACAGGATGGAGATGTGACGCAGTGAGTTGAGAGGCGACTGTGCGTCATGAGAATGAAGAATGAAATGGTGACTGTCAACTGGTTGGTGTGTCCGCCGGTCTGTTGGTCGATGGCAAACAACACACGCTCACTGAAATTGCAATTTATTCACCTAGATCCTACCACTTGACTACCAGATAGACAGGGGAGAGGCATACACACATACAGACAGACAGACAGATAGAAAGACCAACAAATCCACTGACCAAAGATTGGACAGAGAGACACACATGCAGAGAGACAGACAAACTGACTCACTGTCAGCCAGCCAACAAGTCACTCACCCACACAAACTCACCCTCTTCAGTATCATGGACAACAGAAATGTGCAGGACAACTATGTAGAGACACTCACTCACTCACTCACTCACTCACCTGTCGAACTCGAAGTCTCTTCTCCAACCGATTCACTGCCAATCACTTCTGAAAGGGAGAAACAAATCACCTAGTTAACAGTCAATAATTAATTTCAGTTCTCTCAACTTCTTCTCCTTCTTCTACTATTCCTCTTGTTCGTATCCGTCTGAATCGACAAACATTCACATATCCATTCACAATCGTCACACTATACTCAAAATTCCTCACAATCCTGTCATACTAGCTTGTCCTCACGTGAATTCCACTATTCCCCTCCATTCAATGACTCGATGATCGACGGACTTGCTGAATCAACGACTCACTCGCTGATTGGCATTGGTAGGATTCGGTGTCGACTGTTCGTTGGATGGTGATAGGACACAATCTGAAGATTCGTGTGTGAGTGTGTGTGTGTATGAGATAGTGTGATTGTTGTTGACGATTTGTAGTGGGAAATGGTGAGGTGGACGCCTGGACGGTGATTGGTGTATGTGTGGTTGTATGGGTGAGTGTGAGTGTGCGTGTTCGTGTTCGTGTGTCAACGAATGTGGATAGTCTTATGCAAGTGTGTCATTTGTGGTGATATCAGTTGAGTGGATGATGTGTTTTCGTAGGTCGACAGGATGGAGATGTGACGCAGTGAGTTGAGAGGCGACTGTGCGTCATGAGAATGAAGAATGAAATGGTGACTGTCAACTGGTTGGTGTGTCCGCCGGTCTGTTGGTCGATGGCAAACAACACACGCTCACTGAAATTGCAATTTATTCACCTAGATCCTACCACTTGACTACCAGATAGACAGGGGAGAGGCATACACACATACAGACAGACAGACAGATAGAAAGACCAACAAATCCACTGACCAAAGATTGGACAGAGAGACACACATGCAGAGAGACAGACAAACTGACTCACTGTCAGCCAGCCAACAAGTCACTCACCCACACAAACTCACCCTCTTCAGTATCATGGACAACAGAAATGTGCAGGACAACTATGTAGAGACACTCACTCACTCACTCACCTGTCGAACTCGAAGTCTCTTCTCCAACCGATTCACTGCCAATCACTTCTGAAAGGGAGAAACAAATCACCTAGTTAACAGTCAATAATTAATTTCAGTTCTCTCAACTTCTTCTCCTTCTTCTACTATTCCTCTTGTTCGTATCCGTCTGAATCGACAAACATTCACATATCCATTCACAATCGTCACACTATACTCAAAATTCCTCACAATCCTGTCATACTAGCTTGTCCTCACGTGAATTCCACTATTCCCCTCCATTCAATGACTCGATGATCGACGGACTTGCTGAATCAACGACTCACTCGCTGATTGGCATTGGTAGGATTCGGTGTCGACTGTTCGTTGGATGGTGATAGGACACAATCTGAAGATTCGTGTGTGAGTGTGTGTGTGTATGAGATAGTGTGATTGTTGTTGACGATTTGTTGTGGGAAATGGTGAGGTGGACGCCTGGACGGTGATTGGTGTATGTGTGGTTGTATGGGTGAGTGTGAGTGTGCGTGTTCGTGTTCGTGTGTCAACGAATGTGGATAGTCTTATGCAAGTGTGTCATTTGTGGTGATATCAGTTGAGTGGATGATGTGTTTTCGTAGGTCGACAGGATGGAGATGTGACGCAGTGAGTTGAGAGGCGACTGTGCGTCATGAGAATGAAGAATGAAATGGTGACTGTCAACTGGTTGGTGTGTCCGCCGGTCTGTTGGTCGATGGCAAACAACACACGCTCACTGAAATTGCAATTTATTCACCTAGATCCTATCACATGACTACCAGATAGACAGGGGAGAGGCATACACACATACAGACAGACAGACAGAAAGAAAGACCAACAAATCCACTGACCAAAGATTGGACAGAGAGACACACATGCAGAGAGACAGACAAACTGACTCACTGTCAGCCAGCCAACAAGTCACTCACCCACACAAACTCACCCTCTTCAGTATCATGGACAACAGAAATGTGCAGGACAACTATGTAGAGACACTCACTCACTCACTCACTCACTCACCTGTCGAACTCGAAGTCTCTTCTCCAACCGATTCACTGCCAATCACTTCTGAAAGGGAGAAACAAATCACCTAGTTAACAGTCAATAATTAATTTCAGTTCTCTCAACTTCTTCTCCTTCTTCTACTATTCCTCTTGTTCGTATCCGTCTGAATCGACAAACATTCACATATCCATTCACAATCGTCACACTATACTCAAAATTCCTCACAATCCTGTCATACTAGCTTGTCCTCACGTGAATTCCACTATTCCCCTCCATTCAATGACTCGATGATCGACGGACTTGCTGAATCAACGACTCACTCGCTGATTGGCATTGGTAGGATTCGGTGTCGACTGTTCGTTGGATGGTGATAGGACACAATCTGAAGATTCGTGTGTGAGTGTGTGTGTGTATGAGATAGTGTGATTGTTGTTGACGATTTGTTGTGGGAAATGGTGAGGTGGACGCCTGGACGGTGATTGGTGTATGTGTGGTTGTATGGGTGAGTGTGAGTGTGCGTGTTCGTGTTCGTGTGTCAACGAATGTGGATAGTCTTATGCAAGTGTGTCATTTGTGGTGATATCAGTTGAGTGGATGATGTGTTTTCGTAGGTCGACAGGATGGAGATGTGACGCAGTGAGTTGAGAGGCGACTGTGCGTCATGAGAATGAAGAATGAAATTGTGACTGTCAACTGGTTGGTGTGTCCGCCGGTCTGTTGGTCGATGGCAAACAACACACGCTCACTGAAATTGCAATTTATTCACCTAGATCCTATCACATGACTACCAGATAGACAGGGGAGAGGCATACACACATACAGACAGACAGACAGATAGAAAGACCGACAAATCCACTGACCAAAGATTGGACAGAGAGACACACATGCAGAGAGACAGACAAACTGACTCACTGTCAGCCAGCCAACAAGTCACTCACCCACACAAACTCACCCTCTTCAGTATCATGGACAACAGAAATGTGCAGGACAACTATGTAGAGACACTCACTCACTCACTCACTCACTCACCTGTCGAACTCGAAGTCTCTTCTCCAACCGATTCACTGCCAATCACTTCTGAAAGGGAGAAACAAATCACCTAGTTAACAGTCAATAATTAATTTCAGTTCTCTCAACTTCTTCTCCTTCTTCTACTATTCCTCTTGTTCGTATCCGTCTGAATCGACAAACATTCACATATCCATTCACAATCGTCACACTATACTCAAAATTCCTCACAATCCTGTCATACTAGCTTGTCCTCACGTGAATTCCACTATTCCCCTCCATTCAATGACTCGATGATCGACGGACTTGCTGAATCAACGACTCACTCGCTGATTGGCATTGGTAGGATTCGGTGTCGACTGTTCGTTGGATGGTGATAGGACACAATCTGAAGATTCGTGTGTGAGTGTGTGTGTGTATGAGATAGTGTGATTGTTGTTGACGATTTGTTGTGGGAAATGGTGAGGTGGACGCCTGGACGGTGATTGGTGTATGTGTGGTTGTATGGGTGAGTGTGAGTGTGCGTGTTCGTGTTCGTGTGTCAACGAATGTGGATAGTCTTATGCAAGTGTGTCATTTGTGGTGATATCAGTTGAGTGGATGATGTGTTTTCGTAGGTCGACAGGATGGAGATGTGACGCAGTGAGTTGAGAGGCGACTGTGCGTCATGAGAATGAAGAATGAAATGGTGACTGTCAACTGGTTGGTGTGTCCGCCGGTCTGTTGGTCGATGGCAAACAACACACGCTCACTGAAATTGCAATTTATTCACCTAGATCCTATCACATGACTACCAGATAGACAGGGGAGAGGCATACACACATACAGACAGACAGACAGAAAGAAAGACCAACAAATCCACTGACCAAAGATTGGACAGAGAGACACACATGCAGAGAGACAGACAAACTGACTCACTGTCAGCCAGCCAACAAGTCACTCACCCACACAAACTCACCCTCTTCAGTATCATGGACAACAGAAATGTGCAGGACAACTATGTAGAGAACTCACTCACTCACTCACTCACTCACCTGTCGAACTCGAAGTCTCTTCTCCAACCGATTCACTGCCAATCACTTCTGAAAGGGAGAAACAAATCACCTAGTTAACAGTCAATAATTAATTTCAGTTCTCTCAACTTCTTCTCCTTCTTCTACTATTCCTCTTGTTCGTATCCGTCTGAATCGACAAACATTCACATATCCATTCACAATCGTCACACTATACTCAAAATTCCTCACAATCCTGTCATACTAGCTTGTCCTCACGTGAATTCCACTATTCCCCTCCATTCAATGACTCGATGATCGACGGACTTGCTGAATCAACGACTCACTCGCTGATTGGCATTGGTAGGATTCGGTGTCGACTGTTCGTTGGATGGTGATAGGACACAATCTGAAGATTCGTGTGTGAGTGTGTGTGTGTATGAGATAGTGTGATTGTTGTTGACGATTTGTTGTGGGAAATGGTGAGGTGGACGCCTGGACGGTGATTGGTGTATGTGTGGTTGTATGGGTGAGTGTGAGTGTGCGTGTTCGTGTTCGTGTGTCAACGAATGTGGATAGTCTTATGCAAGTGTGTCATTTGTGGTGATATCAGTTGAGTGGATGATGTGTTTTCGTAGGTCGACAGGATGGAGATGTGACGCAGTGAGTTGAGAGGCGACTGTGCGTCATGAGAATGAAGAATGAAATTGTGACTGTCAACTGGTTGGTGTGTCCGCCGGTCTGTTGGTCGATGGCAAACAACACACGCTCACTGAAATTGCAATTTATTCACCTAGATCCTATCACATGACTACCAGATAGACAGGGGAGAGGCATACACACATACAGACAGACAGACAGATAGAAAGACCGACAAATCCACTGACCAAAGATTGGACAGAGAGACACACATGCAGAGAGACAGACAAACTGACTCACTGTCAGCCAGCCAACAAGTCACTCACCCACACAAACTCACCCTCTTCAGTATCATGGACAACAGAAATGTGCAGGACAACTATGTAGAGACACTCACTCACTCACTCACTCACTCACCTGTCGAACTCGAAGTCTCTTCTCCAACCGATTCACTGCCAATCACTTCTGAAAGGGAGAAACAAATCACCTAGTTAACAGTCAATAATTAATTTCAGTTCTCTCAACTTCTTCTCCTTCTTCTACTATTCCTCTTGTTCGTATCCGTCTGAATCGACAAACATTCACATATCCATTCACAATCGTCACACTATACTCAAAATTCCTCACAATCCTGTCATACTAGCTTGTCCTCACGTGAATTCCACTATTCCCCTCCATTCAATGACTCGATGATCGACGGACTTGCTGAATCAACGACTCACTCGCTGATTGGCATTGGTAGGATTCGGTGTCGACTGTTCGTTGGATGGTGATAGGACACAATCTGAAGATTCGTGTGTGAGTGTGTGTGTGTATGAGATAGTGTGATTGTTGTTGACGATTTGTAGTGGGAAATGGTGAGGTGGACGCCTGGACGGTGATTGGTGTATGTGTGGTTGTATGGGTGAGTGTGAGTGTGCGTGTTCGTGTTCGTGTGTCAACGAATGTGGATAGTCTTATGCAAGTGTGTCATTTGTGGTGATATCAGTTGAGTGGATGATGTGTTTTCGTAGGTCGACAGGATGGAGATGTGACGCAGTGAGTTGAGAGGCGACTGTGCGTCATGAGAATGAAGAATGAAATGGTGACTGTCAACTGGTTGGTGTGTCCGCCGGTCTGTTGGTCGATGGCAAACAACACACGCTCACTGAAATTGCAATTTATTCACCTAGATCCTATCACATGACTACCAGATAGACAGGGGAGAGGCATACACACATACAGACAGACAGACAGATAGAAAGACCGACAAATCCACTGACCAAAGATTGGACAGAGAGACACACATGCAGAGAGACAGACAAACTGACTCACTGTCAGCCAGCCAACAAGTCACTCACCCACACAAACTCACCCTCTTCAGTATCATGGACAACAGAAATGTGCAGGACAACTATGTAGAGACACTCACTCACTCACTCACTCACTCACCTGTCGAACTCGAAGTCTCTTCTCCAACCGATTCACTGCCAATCACTTCTGAAAGGGAGAAACAAATCACCTAGTTAACAGTCAATAATTAATTTCAGTTCTCTCAACTTCTTCTCCTTCTTCTACTATTCCTCTTGTTCGTATCCGTCTGAATCGACAAACATTCACATATCCATTCACAATCGTCACACTATACTCAAAATTCCTCACAATCCTGTCATACTAGCTTGTCCTCACGTGAATTCCACTATTCCCCTCCATTCAATGACTCGATGATCGACGGACTTGCTGAATCAACGACTCACTCGCTGATTGGCATTGGTAGGATTCGGTGTCGACTGTTCGTTGGATGGTGATAGGACACAATCTGAAGATTCGTGTGTGAGTGTGTGTGTGTATGAGATAGTGTGATTGTTGTTGACGATTTGTTGTGGGAAATGGTGAGGTGGACGCCTGGACGGTGATTGGTGTATGTGTGGTTGTATGGGTGAGTGTGAGTGTGCGTGTTCGTGTTCGTGTGTCAACGAATGTGGATAGTCTTATGCAAGTGTGTCATTTGTGGTGATATCAGTTGAGTGGATGATGTGTTTTCGTAGGTCGACAGGATGGAGATGTGACGCAGTGAGTTGAGAGGCGACTGTGCGTCATGAGAATGAAGAATGAAATGGTGACTGTCAACTGGTTGGTGTGTCCGCCGGTCTGTTGGTCGATGGCAAACAACACACGCTCACTGAAATTGCAATTTATTCACCTAGATCCTATCACATGACTACCAGATAGACAGGGGAGAGGCATACACACATACAGACAGACAGACAGATGGAAAGACCGACAAATCCACTGACCAAAGATTGGACAGAGAGACACACATGCAGAGAGACAGACAAACTGACTCACTGTCAACCAGCCAACAAGTCACTCACCCACACAAACTCACCCTCTTCAGTATCATGGACAACAGAAATGTGCAGGACAACTATGTAGAGACACTCACTCACTCACTCACTCACCTGTCGAACTCGAAGTCTCTTCTCCAACCGATTCACTGCCAATCACTTCTGAAAGGGAGAAACAAATCACCTAGTTAACAGTCAATAATTAATTTCAGTTCTCTCAACTTCTTCTCCTTCTTCTACTATTCCTCTTGTTCGTATCCGTCTGAATCGACAAACATTCACATATCCATTCACAATCGTCACACTATACTCAAAATTCCTCACAATCCTGTCATACTAGCTTGTCCTCACGTGAATTCCACTATTCCCCTCCATTCAATGACTCGATGATCGACGGACTTGCTGAATCAACGACTCACTCGCTGATTGGCATTGGTAGGATTCGGTGTTGACTGTTCGTTGGATGGTGATAGGACACAATCTGAAGATTCGTGTGTGAGTGTGTGTGTGTATGAGATAGTGTGATTGTTGTTGACGATTTGTTGTGGGAAATGGTGAGGTGGACGCCTGGACGGTGATTGGTGTATGTGTGGTTGTATGGGTGAGTGTGAGTGTGCGTGTTCGTGTTCGTGTGTCAACGAATGTGGATAGTCTTATGCAAGTGTGTCATTTGTGGTGATATCAGTTGAGTGGATGATGTGTTTTCGTAGGTCGACAGGATGGAGATGTGACGCAGTGAGTTGAGAGGCGACTGTGCGTCATGAGAATGAAGAATGAAATGGTGACTGTCAACTGGTTGGTGTGTCCGCCGGTCTGTTGGTCGATGGCAAACAACACACGCTCACTGAAATTGCAATTTATTCACCTAGATCCTATCACATGACTACCAGATAGACAGGGGAGAGGCATACACACATACAGACAGACAGACAGATAGAAAGACCGACAAATCCACTGACCAAAGATTGGACAGAGAGACACACATGCAGAGAGACAGACAAACTGACTCACTGTCAGCCAGCCAACAAGTCACTCACCCACACAAACTCACCCTCTTCAGTATCATGGACAACAGAAATGTGCAGGACAACTATGTAGAGACACTCACTCACTCACTCACTCACTCACCTGTCGAACTCGAAGTCTCTTCTCCAACCGATTCACTGCCAATCACTTCTGAAAGGGAGAAACAAATCACCTAGTTAACAGTCAATAATTAATTTCAGTTCTCTCAACTTCTTCTCCTTCTTCTACTATTCCTCTTGTTCGTATCCGTCTGAATCGACAAACATTCACATATCCATTCACAATCGTCACACTATACTCAAAATTCCTCACAATCCTGTCATACTAGCTTGTCCTCACGTGAATTCCACTATTCCCCTCCATTCAATGACTCGATGATCGACGGACTTGCTGAATCAACGACTCACTCGCTGATTGGCATTGGTAGGATTCGGTGTCGACTGTTCGTTGGATGGTGATAGGACACAATCTGAAGATTCGTGTGTGAGTGTGTGTGTGTATGAGATAGTGTGATTGTTGTTGACGATTTGTTGTGGGAAATGGTGAGGTGGACGCCTGGACGGTGATTGGTGTATGTGTGGTTGTATGGGTGAGTGTGAGTGTGCGTGTTCGTGTTCGTGTGTCAACGAATGTGGATAGTCTTATGCAAGTGTGTCATTTGTGGTGATATCAGTTGAGTGGATGATGTGTTTTCGTAGGTCGACAGGATGGAGATGTGACGCAGTGAGTTGAGAGGCGACTGTGCGTCATGAGAATGAAGAATGAAATGGTGACTGTCAACTGGTTGGTGTGTCCGCCGGTCTGTTGGTCGATGGCAAACAACACACGCTCACTGAAATTGCAATTTATTCACCTAGATCCTATCACATGACTACCAGATAGACAGGGGAGAGGCATACACACATACAGACAGACAGACAGATGGAAAGACCGACAAATCCACTGACCAAAGATTGGACAGAGAGACACACATGCAGAGAGACAGACAAACTGACTCACTGTCAGCCAGCCAACAAGTCACTCACCCACACAAACTCACCCTCTTCAGTATCATGGACAACAGAAATGTGCAGGACAACTATGTAGAGACACTCACTCACTCACTCACCTGTCGAACTCGAAGTCTCTTCTCCAACCGATTCACTGCCAATCACTTCTGAAAGGGAGAAACAAATCACCTAGTTAACAGTCAATAATTAATTTCAGTTCTCTCAACTTCTTCCCCTTCTTCTACTCTTCCTCTTGTTCGTATCCGTCTGAATCGACAAACATTCACATATCCATTCACAATCGTCACACTATACTCAAAATTCCTCACAATCCTGTCCTACTTCCTCGTTCTCACATGAATTCCACTGTCTTCATCATCTGTCCGATTCAATGACTCAATGATCGACGGACTTGCTGAATCAACGACTCACTCGCTGATTGTCATCGCCAGGATTCGGTGTCGATTGTGCGTTGTATGGTGGAAGGATTCTATCTGAAGATGCGTATGTGTGTGTGAGTGTGTGTGCGTGTTTTGGTGTGGATGTTTGACTGTGTGTGCGTGTTCGTGTGCACATGTCAAAGAATGTGGATGGTCTTATTCAAATATGTCTTCTGTGTGGATATAGATTGAGTGGATTTTGTGTTTTCGTAGGTCGTCTGGATGGAGATGACAACCAGAGAAACAAATCAAAGACGGGCAAAGAGATACACAGATATGCGGACCGAGAGACGCTCCGAAAGACAGAATCGCAAGAACAGAGACAAACACAGCAACCCACTGAGAGTAGGCCAGACAGAAAATGAGCCACCGAAACACGAAGTTAGCCAGTCAAACCCACCGATATTCTTCAGTATCATGGACAACAGAAATGCGCTGGATAATGCAGAAAATTGTTTCAGCATTGTAGGGACACATCAGAGACGTGAAAGGAACACAAAGCAATAGAGTGTGAAGTTCAGAAATAGCACAACACTAAAGATCTCTGCAAGTGTCCGTTTTATGATAAGGTGTACATAATTCCCTTATACAGCGATGCCGAATTCCAAATGAACATCCATTGGACAAGGCGCCTATCATTTATTGTCATAGTTAGTTTCGCTGCCAGGGTGCTGCATAATCCATGGACATCGGTGGCGTATCCTAGGTATCCGAGCAGTTGCTGACCACAACGTTAGCCGCAATAGAGTCATCGAAATTCGCGGAACTGCCAATGATTGCCAGGAATGACCAATGCTTTGAGTGTGGCAAATCACGACATTAGAGCAGCTACCAAATGTGACTAGAATTATTGAGGGATATTTAGGAGGGGACCATGCATTTCAAGTTACGAGTGAACAGTGAAGAAGTAGTACGTCTAGTAGATGCAGTGGTGGCAGTTTCACTAACAGATAACAGTTTATGTCAGACCGTGTTCATTGACTATTCGAACGACTTGTTAAGGTGTGGCGGTTTCATCGGTGATCGCGAAGTATCGTTCCCGTTCAATGTTGTGCACGAGTGACGGTGAATAATACTGTGCACTGATTACCTACGCAAGGTCTGTGCGATGATTAACATGAAGGAGTGAGCAGTGATTAAGAAGAGCGGACTTATCAGCCCGCATGAGTCGAGAGAGATTGCAGTGGTGATTTCGTCGAAAGCACAGAATATGACAGTGCTAATAAAAGAATACGATCATCGGATCCATGAATTGAGTGGATGATGTGTTTTCCTGAGTCGGCTGGATGCAGAAGACCAAGGCATAAACACTTCAAGGATATAGAAACATAGAGAAAGACAGACAAAACAACTGACCGACTTAAAACCGCCCAGAGACACAGACACAAAGGCAGAGAGACAGACACACAGATTCAATGACACCCAGCCAGTCAGTCAGCCAGCCACACACACACCGACCCTCTTCAGTCTCATCGACAACAGAAATGTGCAGGACAACTATGTAGAGACACTCACTCACTCACCTGTCGAACTCGAAGCCTCTTCTCCAACCGATTCACTGCCAATCACTTCTGAAATGGAGAAAAGCCGATCACCTCGTTAACAGTCATTTATGAATTTCATTTCGCTCAACCTATTCTTCTTCGTATCCGTATCCGTCTGAATCGACAAACGTTCACATATCCATTCACAACAGTCACACTGTGCACAAAGCACCTCACAAGCCTGCCATACTTGCTCGTTTTCACGTGAATTCCACTGTCTCCAACATCCATCTTATTCAATGATTCGATGATCAACGACTCACTGGCTGATTGGCATTGCCAGGATTCGATGTCGACCATGCGTTTATGGTGGATGGATTCTGTCTGAATATGCGTGTTTGTATGTGTCTGCGGTTAGCTTGTTTTGAATGATTCACGTGGGAAATGTTGAGCTTTACGCTGTAACTATTCTCCAGTATATATATATATGTGTGCATATCAGACGCCGACCAATCATTTTCGTGTATGTTATTCGTCTAGATCCCCTTCGAATTTAGCTTGATTTTTTCACCTTCCCTTCTTCAAATTGCGCCTACTGAAAATAAGGCGAATAATTTCTAGCTAATTTTAAATGTCTCTCTGCGTACCGTTTTCGTTCACATTATGAATTTGACCGACCATTCTCCGCAGTTTGCAATTGATTGGAATATTCAAGGTGTGATGTAATTGGAGTCGACCCATGAAATTCTCACAGGAGATTCAGTTATCTACTCTGATCACCCAGTAGACAACCACGAGCACGCCGACTATCTGGGTATCATGACGTCACCAACGGCATAGAAGGCCCTGGTGCAATGGGAGGCGATCTTATCCGAGATAATGACCGCCAGATTCATCTTAAAATGAAGGAAACTGACACTTACACAATGAAATGCACCCACAGACAACGCAGATCTCGGAAATAAAGTAGAGTTCTACAGACAACTACAAGCAATAATGCACAATACTCCAGTCGGTTATATTAAAATCCTAATGGGAGACATGAACGCCAAACTGGGACTAGACAACACAAGAAGTGATCTCATCATGGGTAGAGATCCTGAAGAGAGAACCAGTACACGCAAACCTGGATGGAAAACGTTGACCGAAACAGGCTGGATTCAGGATAAACAAGTCATGCATCAACCAAATCGCAACAATACGGATCATCATTGAACAGAGCCTGGAATGTCAGTCACCTCTCTAACTCACTCAACTTCATTGACTTTGAAAAGGCCTTCAACATACAACGTCGATCGAGAGGTGATTTGCCAACTAATTCGCTACTGCAGGGTGCCACCAACAATTATACATCTCATCCATGATTTGTACGACAGTGCTACGTGCCAAGTAGTCCACAATGGAAGTCTCACGGAATCCTTCGAAGGGAAAACGGGAGTGATACAAGGGTGAGTGGCTGGCTGCCTACTATCTCCAATCATTTTCAGGTTTTCAGGCGGTAGACTGGGTAATACGGCACACAGAGGCGGAAAACGGGGAGACAGGCATAAAATGGACCCACTCAAAACCAACTTGGACGATTTGGACTTCGCCGATGATAGATGTCTGATTTCCCACAAACTGGAAGGTATGCAAGTGAAATCAACAAGTTGACGATTGAAGAAGCATCAAAGATAGGACTTCAGATGAGAGAGAACATAGAGAAAACAGAGGTAGGTGATGAAGATTCCCGGCCATCAGCAACAGCAGCAACAACAGACAACAATCACCATGAATGGGAGAAATCTGAAAGAAGCAACCTCCTTCACCTACCTACCTACCTACCTGGGAAGCATCGTTTCAACTACAGATGGACGGAACTCATGAGGATATCAGAATGCGAGGATCGGGAAAGCAAGGAGAGCTTTCACCACTCTCAAGTTCGTGTTGAGTTGGTCTGAACTACTGAGCATGAAAACTAAGATCCGGGACAGCTTATGAAACCGGAATACAGACGGCATTTCCACGAATCTACAAATCAACCAACGAAACAGCCAATTAACAAAATTGATCAACCACAAACTCTGTCATCCAGAAGATCCGATAGATCTAAATACGTGAACTAATAGAATTTATCAAATATCATTGTAGTCACGACGATTGAGATCAATTACACAAATCAAACCGGTTGATCGGTATCAGTTAAATTATCAGAATTTATGAATTTCAGGTGAAAGTGAAGATGATTGAACCCACTGAGTTAAATTATCTGAAGAAAGTCGGTGAGGCTTTTGCAATCGATTAGACCTATCAGTAGTAAAGCAAGGGACGTTCATCTGAATAACAATATCGACAGATTGGAAGTCAGTGAAAGAAATTGTTTCAGCGTTGTGGAGATACATGAGAGACGTGAAAGGAACACAAAGCAATAGAGTGTGAAGTTCAGAAATAGCACAACACTAAAGATCTCTGCAAGTGTCCGTTTTATGATAAGGTGTACATAATTCCCTTATACAGCGATGCCGAATTCCAAATGAACATCCATTGGACAAGGCGCCTATCATTTATTGTCATAGTTAGTTTCGCTGCCAGGGTGCTGCATAATCCATGGACATCGGTGGCGTATCCTAGGTATCCGAGCAGTTGCTGACCACAACGTTAGCCGCAATAGAGTCATCGAAATTCGCGGAACTGCCAATGATTGCCAGGAATGACCAATGCTTTGAGTGTGGCAAATCACGACATTAGAGCAGCTACCAAATGTGACTAGAATTATTGAGGGATATTTAGGAGGGGACCATGCATTTCAAGTTACGAGTGAACAGTGAAGAAGTAGTACGTCTAGTAGATGCAGTGGTGGCAGTTTCACTAACAGATAACAGTTTATGTCAGACCGTGTTCATTGACTATTCGAACGACTTGTTAAGGTGTGGCGGTTTCATCGGCGATCGCGAAGTATCGTTCCCGTTCAATGTTGTGCACGAGTGACGGTGAATAATACTGTGCACTGATTACCTACGCAAGGTCTGTGCGATGATTAACATGAAGGAGTGAGCAGTGATTAAGAAGAGCGGACTTATCAGCCCGCATGAGTCGAGAGAGATTGCAGTGGTGATTTCGTCGAAAGAACATAATACGATATTGTTATCAAAATAATTCGACATTGAGATTTAGGAAATGAGTCGGCTGGATACAGAAGTTCAGCACAAAAACAATTGAAGGATAGAGAAACATAAATAAAGACAAAACAAACAATGACCGACTGACAGTCGCACAGAGATACAGACACAAATTCGCAGAGACATAGAAACTGATTAACTGGGAGAGAGCCAGTCAGTAAGTCAGTCAGCCAGCCAGCCACACACACACCGACACTCTTCAGTCTCATCGACTACAGAAATGTGCAGGACAACTATGTAGAGACACTCACTCCCTCACTCACTCACTCACCTGTCGAACTCGAAGCCTCTTCTCCAACCGCTTGACTGCTCATCACTCCTGAAAGGGAGAAACAAATCACCTCGTCAACAGTCATTTATGAATTCCAGTTCGCTCAACCTCTTCTTCTTATTCTTCCTCCTCCTCTTCTCATTATTCTCCCCCTTCGTCGTATCCGTCTCCATCTACACACATTCACATATCCATTCACAACCGTCACACCAGTCTCAAAACGCCTGACAAGCTTGTCATACTTGCTCGTCCTCACGTGAATTCCACTGTCTCCACCATCAATCCGATTCAATGATTCGATCCTCGGCGGATCCAGTTGATCAACAATTCTCTGGCCTGTTGTCTTCGTCATCATTTTGCATAAACTTTGAATATTATTCTCTATTTTTACCTTAGCACCATTTTGGATATCTTCAGGTGGAAATTCCCGGATTCAGATTTGTTTAATCATGCCTCAATCCATTCCCAACATTTCGCATCTTCATTGAACCTGGATTGACTGTCCTCACTCCTTCTCAGTCAATTTCATTGTTTTGGATTGGGCTTTCATCACTCAGCGTCGATCGATAGGTTATTTGGCAACTAATGTGTGCCACCAACAATCATACTCCTCATCCAAATGTTGAACGATAGTGCTGCATGTTAAATAATCCACAATGGAATTCACATGTAATCCTTCAAAGTGAAGACGGGAGTGAGACAAGGCTAACTTGCTGCCTACTATCTCCAATGATTTTGCTTATTGCGGGCGTTAGACCAGTCAATGTGGCAGACAGTGGCGGGCAGCAAGGAAACAGTCATAAACAAAAACAACTTGGATGATCTGGACTTCGCCGATGACGCAAGTCTGATTTCCCACAAACTGGAAGATATGCAAGTGAAAAGCAACAAGTTGTCGATAGAGGAAGAATCAAAGATAGGACTTCAGGTCAGGTGAATATAGAGAAAACAGAGGTGATGAAGATTCCTAGCCAACATCAACAACAACAACAACAGACAACAATCAGTCAGCATAAATGGAGGGAACCTGAAAGAAGCAACCTCCTTCACCGACCGACCTACCTATCTAACTACATACCTATCGAGAAAGCAAAGAAAGCTTTTATCACTTTCAAGTCCGTGTGGAGATTAACGGAACTCCTGAGCACGAAAACTCAAGACCGGATTTTCAACCCCTGTGTGAAGTCAGTGCTACTGGTTATATGGACTAGAGAATTAGCGCCGCGCCGCTCCGCGTCACGAAGCGCACTCCGAACAAAATACAGACCTACGCTAACAGCTGTCCTCACTCAATACTAGTCAATATCAGATGGCCGGCCAGAAAACATCACCACCTGGGATCTCTTACAACAACCAGTCCAACCAATTAGGAACCGATTGTGCGACAAATACGCAGAAAGAAATGAAGGTGGAGTGAAAATACTCTGAGAAAACAAACCATCCAAAGACATCACACAGGGCCATTGATCGAGTAGGCCCCGACTGAACGACAAGCAGCGATTTATTTGGTCGTCTGTGAGAAGGTGACATGAAGAATGGTGATGTGAAGAAGAGATGAAAGCATGTGGACAGGCGTGGAGCTAGTTGAAAACGCTGGCAGAGAACCGAATGCCATGGAGATGTGCTTCTAGGGCCCTATGTTCCTCTAGGAATCAACGGCAACAGTAATTACAATTCCTTGAGTGTATCATGTAGATTTGTAGGCGGATTAGATGGAAATGTGACGCAGTGAGTGGCACCTCGACTGTGTGTCATGAGAGAATAAAATTATGAATGACATTTGGCCGTTCGGTCGTCGGATCAGTCGACGGACAGATTTTCAGCCTCACATGCATACAGAAATAATCGGAGAAACTTCTTTGTTCCTACTGGCATGTAGACTGATGCACCAACTCTCAGTCCTCAGGCATTCATGTCTGTCTTCTGTCTTATAGTAATACAGAACAGTTGTGTAGAGCATAACAATGTATAGACACTCATCTGTCGAACTAATTGTCTCTGTTCCAAACTCTTGACCGCTAATATATTATAAATCTGAGAATGTACTCAAGACATCTAAGGAAATTAATTTCCTCATTTCACGGAAACCGCGTTGATCCATATGAAAAGAGCAGTGTCAACAGTTGAGGCAATTATTCAGATATATGTCGGTCATCAAAAGTCTCACGTTCCTCAATTTCCACATATATTTCTTCCTAGATAATCTCCAGTGGATATAGCATAGTTTGGCCAATCCTCCGGCGATTGAATGATTTCGTGACGGTCAGATTGATTCATTCAATCAATGGGTTGCTGTTGATACGTTTCGATGCGTGGTGTTGTCAGCTCAATGGCGCTTCATAGGATGTTTTCTGGCCAGATAAATATGCGTTGAATGATTACCTCCTGCAAATGCTTAGAAATACTCCTAATCGGACAACGATATGTGTGTGCGCGTGTCTGTGTATTGTCCGGCGTTGACTGATGCCTGGGTAAGATCCCCATCGGACGCAAACATAAAACTGGCCTAGTCGAAGTTCAGATCAATGAGGAGAGAGAGACGTTTGGACAGACGCGTAGCACTTGCTTTTCTTCAAAATACACACCACTGCTATTGTAAATAGGAAGCTTTATGTGAGGAACCTGCATTTCAGTACGAACGTGAAGAAATCAAATAAAACATAAAGAAGAACAACACCACTTCAATAGAGATTTGAGACAGCTACTGGTGCGTCGACTCTGTCGCATCAGCTATGCACATTTTATGCTCACAATAGTCGCTTGGTTCACGACACTACAGATTCTGCTTCAAGAGTCTACTGCATGAAAACTGGACAACGAGACAGACAGAAACACACTAACAGTCTCTCGTCTGCATTACAAAAATGATGTTCAGAAGGGACACTGAAACTTACCTGTCGAAATCAAATCCTCTTCATTAACATCTTCACTGATTATGTGTTCTGAAAGGGAGACAGAATTCAGGTCCTCAATAGTGATTCAGTTATATTTCGAGGATAGCGAGGTCCATCGCCTCAGCATCCTGCCAATCGTAATACTGTCAGTAATTCGCATATATATCACAAAGCGTTCCTCCTGAGGTTAGATAAATCGGCATTGTCATTTTCTCGTCTTTATTCTCCTATCATCTTTCGAGTTTTCTGTTTAACCTGTTCCGTGTGCGGATTTCATTCTGCGGTACATTTTACTCTCGCTTTATCTCATAGATGTTCTTCCCTTATAGTGGTGTTTCTAAGATGGATGGATTCGTCTAAAGAACCATTGGATAAGCAACAGGGAGTACTGAACAGCCAGCTGTTGCGTCCTCGTTGTTCTACATTAATCTCGTTGTTCGGGCTTAGTCTGCAGCGCGCCCATACCACCAGTGTTCAAATACGAGGCCTTCCGGTTACGAGACGGTCTTGTAAACAATCAAGCCACTGAGACGCTTTCCGGTGGCTCATGAATTCCAACTCGATGGTGAAATCGTCTCAACGGTCAAATCCCTGAAAGCCAACACTTCTAATCTTCGTTTCTTTCCATGGTATATAGCTTAATATTCAAGTACTCAATACACTGCTTCCTTCAATGATTCCTACTATGATTAGGAAAATTTTGAGTAAAACTCTATATACATATCAATAATACAGGTAGGTAACTTACTCAAATTCGGTAAAGCGAATCTGTTTCCATGTGAGATAGTAAAGATCAAACGATTTTCCACCTTATTCCTCAGGGAATACTTCCTCTCATAACCCTTTACGATGATCATTTCAAGTGGTTGATTCTCTTCTCCACTGAAGATAACTGTAGCGTCATTTTCATTACATAATCCGGATTCTAGTTCCCATGTCACATTTCGAAGCTTTCCAGACTGCAATTGGACGTTTTTGATTCTCGTAACTGGTGAAACAATTGAAGAGAAATGAAACTGACGATTTTGTATTTTTGCTCGTAAATTCCTACATAATATGGTGGCATGAGAGTTGTCAGTGGAAATAAAAAAGCGATTACAGAGGTCTCGTGATTCATTTTCAAAGTGATCCTTCAGACTAATTCACCTTTCTAAACACACTAGACATAACGACGTGTGTTAGGCCATCCTTATATATTTCTTTAAATCACCAGCTAGCCTGCCAGCTGGCCAAAAGGCCGGCCACGAATGAGGTGTTCTCAACTCAGTCAACTTCCTGAGCTGAGTTCAACCAAGTTCACTGCTAACAGGCTCAAACTCAGACGCGTGTTTCGGCTGTCCGTTGTTTGGATTATTTCAGTTCGGCTGGCTGGCTGGCAAGCACTACCGGTGATGTGAGTGATGTGAGTGATATAAGCTGAACATCCTCACAAAGAAGTATTATATTCCTGAAAGCACCTCTTTCTGCGTAAAAAAGCCGTTCACTTTCACCAGTGTCAACTAGGAAGATAGATAAGTCGGTCGTCGTCACATACAAAGCAGGTCGTGGTGTGGTACCGAGTGGAGCACTGCGGGTTATATCTAGGGACACTTCATCACTCTTCATCACCGACGACTACATCGAAGGTTGCAGTCAGCCATCTCAGTATTTCAGTGGAATTTGCAAATGTAGTGAAATACTATTTCATATTAGATTGGTTGATTTAATATGAAACACATCGTACGATAAAGTCACAATAACTGGATAACAGTTGGTCCCCATAATCAGGACTTTCAGGTTACGAGGTAATCACTTTTATCAGTCATTGATTGCACTGAAATTCAACCAGAATATCAGACTACAATGAGGAAAAGACATAATGTTAAGCCGTTTTCGATAGGCTCAGTCTGTGATGAGACAGCAAGCTGTCCAGTAGCATTCGCGTTTCGACGACTCCCTCAGTTTACAATAGAAATCTATATTTTGGTCATCATGAACACCCCAGAAACATCAAGTCTACGAAAAGAAATTCATTCATACTGGAAATACACGTAATCAACTAAATGACGCACATTATTTACTATTTATATCATTGTTGTTCCCTTGGATTCCGAGTGGAATATACTCCAGGAGCAATACGACTTCACATTGTCCTATTCTCTGTTGCCCTCTTTAGTTGGGTCCACGATTGCGCATAATCTCTCATCTCCACCTCTACACACGATGTTTACCATGTCACACTATCACTGACGACCAACTAGTCGTTTCTAATTCGAGTTCCTCGAGCGATGGCGTGCACTACACTCGATGTCATTTGACCGCCTTAGCATCGTACGCCAATCCATCTCCATTTTCAATATCCTTTTTGCGGAACGAAAAGTTCTTGGTTAGCCAGAGTTTCCTTCTACTGGATCTTCATTATGCACGAAGGCAGTGAAGGCAGCTATCAAAATGCGCCTGCAACAGCCTGTAGGAATTGCTATTCTTGACTCCAGTATCACGTTTCTCATTCATTTAGAACAAGTGACTCACGACATTTTTGTTTGGATTTCAAATCTCTCTGATTTCGTTGAAGAGTGCAGAAGACTTCCAAACTGATTTCAGACTGTTGCTGCTGTTAGTCACTGGGTATCTCCATAACCTTTGTCTTCTCCATGTCCACCTGGAGTTCTGTATTCATCACCTAATTATGCGACCATATTGTTGGCTGTCGCCTGTAGGTCTTCGAGTTTCTCTGTGTGTGTGACATTAACATGGATCATCCACACGCGAATTGCGCATTTTCTAAACTTCTCTTATCGGTTTAGTGTACTCCCGTCTTCCCAATGTTCACAGTCTGATGTACAATCCACTCCACCCCCAATAAGGTTGTCATTGTTGATTAGAGGAGGACAGCCTTGTCTAATTTATTTATTCACTGCAAAGTCACGCTTCGTTGAGTTCTCCATTGTAGATCACCCGACACATAGCTTCGTCATAAAGCCAACTGTTGAATGAGGTTGATAAAGACTTGAGACAATGCACGCCATATTTTCCTGAAGCAGTCTCCAGATTATTTTTCGGTCAATGATGCACTACCGAAGACGACTCCGAAGTGGAGGTGGAGGTATGACTCTCATTCTGTGCCTCGTTCGACATGATGCACATCTGCATTCCATGAAAAATCTAAGCCTTATTGATAAATCATATTACATATAGTCAATGAAATGTTTACATTACTCATGTATGAATGTGTGTGCACATGTGCAGTTAGTGAAGATTTAGGCGTGACTTCTCCTATTTTACTCTGCAAAACGGACATCCATGTCTACTAACTTACCTCTTTTGTAATAAAGTGCATGTTCTCCTAACGTAGGTGACCACAAGTCACCTGTTTTCCCTTTGACAGTACATGCTAAATGCCTACATGCATCTCCGATGGCATTCAATGAAGCAGTCGTTGTATCCACACTAAGTAAAACAGAAGTCTTTGAAGGCGAACTGATATGTAATTGCAGTTCTATGTCTTTGATACCCGAAGGACTGAATGGAATCCAAGAAAAGCTTAAATATTTGTCGCTTTCTTGAAGTAGCCAAAATTCTCTTTCATCTGTATTCGGTAAAGTAAAATAGACAAAATGAAAATGGAAATATTCACAATAAGTTGTAAGTGAAAACTTGAAGGGAAGTTAGTGAAGTGATGAGAAAAGTAAACACTGCAGGTTTGATGATGACTTGACATCAATCAATAAGAGAAGCGTTGGAAAGCACCAGGGAGGCTTCGAATCAAGGAAATTTCCTCGTACATGGCTAGTTAGGTCGTCGATCATCTAGACATTGGAATCCGATCCAAGTCAGGTGGTTAATCAGTTAATTGACTGTGACACTGGCTATTGGTTGTGCTATATGTATCTCAAAGTAAGAGAAGTTAGAGATCATGAGCTGTGGGAGGATTAGCCTTGTATGCTGAGGTCCCCAGGCTTGAATCGTGGTAGTGGGTGTGCAGTGTGAAGTTTCTCGAACAACAAGGATGAAATAGCTGGCTTTCCAATACTCCCTGATGGTTTCCAGGGGTTTTCTAATTGTTGTCGACTTACCATCGAGTCTTTAACCAATAAAAATTCTTATCACCAAACACTTTATAAATAACCATCAAGTGAAGAAAGCTTCTAAATCTACATATGTGTATAACTTGATCACTGTGGTATTTTATCTGATTCCATATTAATTTGTTGATTAGATATATGACACATACAGTGAGACAGTATTAATTTGCTGGATGAAGGAGTTTACAAAACAGTCTGTTACTGGTCATGTCATATCAATAAGGACCACCCACACAAATTCAAAACTTTAGTTGTATTCTTCGCTGTGATACTACGTAAATCGTGCATAGAGTCCTCAACGAGACGAGAATGAAAGGGTCACTGCACTAATATCTCATGCACATTCACACACACACACCAATGAAATCAATTAAAAACAAATTAGGTTGGTCACACGGGAATATAAAGTCCCCTAAACAAAGTAATTTAGTTTAAGTAATGGTCCGTTATGATTTCCTCATCAAACACTTGCGTCGCATTACTGCAATAGCGTCAGTCAAATTAGCGGAGTATGAAAGCCTGAAATGATCTAGATTAGTTGACCGTCATACGACAAGAATCGGGAAAAAATAGCTCATCTAATCCAGAGGGCGACTCTGGATGCACCAATACGCTGAATATCAACGCACCCACACAGTGATCAAACACGCAACTACAACAATAATAATCCAATGACTCACAAAAGAAACTGTATTCTGTCATTTTTCATAAGATTTCAACCACACACCACACTCCAGTGGTGAGGAAAGAGTGGGAAAGAAATACCTACTGACTCCATTCAAGAAGAATGAACGCTCATACAATTTCATCAAGATATGTCTAGACTGTAATTGAAAAACATTACTGCGAAATACACATGAAGAATATTCCGGAAACACTGCAGGCTAAACACTGAAGGAACAATCGAAAATGACTGGATCATGAGTCAATTCAACAGCTTGAATTCTCGACCTGATCATTCGAATCTCAATTGGGAAATCAGTGTCAAATATCGACGTCAGTGAGGACAATTGATCTTCCTGACAACAAGAAGCTTGACAATCATCTGGAAGAGTAACCTTTGAAGTATACCTGCATAGAATACGGTGATTGAATTCATATTTGATCACTGTGCTTATTTTACGGGTGAATGTGGACTCGGAGAACTTTAGCTCATTTGGATGGTTTTGGTGTCTTTGTGTTCTCTGGGCTGAATGACTTGTCTTATCAGACAACATGCTCAACGCATACTTCAATTTGAAGTGAGGTTAGAAATTCTCCACGAGATCATTAGTCATCTCTCCTCGTCCCCTTGGACGAGATTCCCGGTCTTCGTGCAATTTCACACCATCTGATTCACTTGTGTTCGTACTTATTGACTTTTTCATCTGAAATTTGATCTTTATTCCATGCGAATTCCTTCTTTATGCATTGCTAAATACTGTCTATGTCAGTATGTGTGCTGATTCCCGATTCACCTAAATACCGTGCCTCCAGATATTCTCCGGTCATTTTGGTGTTTCCCTATTTCAAGATGACTTTCAGTCGAATAGTCGCAATCGAATTAGTGTCCATGGATGTCTGTATACAATGACATTAGGCAGTGAATGTCGTGTCTATTCACCACCAATTTATACTCATGGATGCGAAGACGAAGAGGGCGTCGTTCACATTCACCAATGTATTTTTCTCACAGTCAATGTAATCTATCTTGTAGGTGGTGTCAGTTTGTCGACTGTCACTGTTTAGTCGTCTGGTTGGCATAGAGCAGAGATGACTTTGTATCAACGAACACAGACAGAATAAAAAGCCTATTGAGTGGATGATGTTCAGCAGTGGAATCGAAATTGCATCTGCATGAATCCCAGTGACTGGTTGTAGCAAATCAACCACTAAATCAATCATATCACTTCATTTTAATGAAATCATTCAACGAATATGAATGTTTGGAAAAAGCAAATCAATAAAATACTCAGATTCCATGAACAACTTACAGTCATCTTCATTTTTAGCTAAATAGGCCAGTTCGTATTGTTGAGAAATTCCTTGTGACAATCCAGTTACTACAGTGGATAAGAGAAACAATTAACACAGGTACATTGTGAATTAGTACGTGGAACTTCTGAGGAGACTGGAATTCAGGAGGCATCTACACGAATCTACCAGTAAACCAAACAACCGACCAACTAACGAAACTAAGTAGAGACAAACGCTGTCAGCTTGAAGATCTGACAGATCTGATTCCTTGAACTAATGGAATTCTTTTGAGGATTTCATCAAAAGCTGACATCAGTTGGAGAACCACTGGAAAATCTGGGAGTACTTGACAGCTGTTTCTTACTAGTTTTGAACTCTTCATCACTACACACTCACCGGGGTTGGAACGCAGGACCTTCTGGTTAAAAGGTGAGCTCGTATACCATTCAGCCACTTGGACCCGATCCAATGGTCCTTGAATTGTAACTTCTGCCAATTCACAACATACTGCAACCATTTTACAATGTCTTCTTCCATGAGTTACTGCCTCATCTTCAGCCTGCTGTACCCTACTGGTTGCGGCTTCCCACTAGAACCCCAGGTTAACTGCCTGAAGAGGGCCAGTCGCTAGTAAGGTCAAAACAGCTGCCCAGTACTCTCAGGTTTTCTAGTGGTTCTCCAACAGATGTCAGCGTTCGATGAAATCCTCAAAGACATCAAAACTATCCCCATAAAATCACTTCTTGATAACTAATGGAATTTATCAATTAACATCAAGTGATAAAAAGTGAGATAAAAAAACAAGTCGAACAACAGAATCCAGACTACTCAAATTAGGAGATAGAAAGTTTCAACCCTTCGCGACGAAAACCATGAATAATATAGCAGGATAAGAGAGGGTGAGGCGGGGTGAGTTCGTGTGGATGCATACGTGAGTGTGCGAGTGGATGTGGTTGTTGATATGTCAACGAATGTGGATAGTCTTATGCAAGTGTGTTATTTGTGGTTATATTGATTGAGTGGATGATGTGCTTTCGTAGGTCGACTGGATGGAGATGTGAGGCAGTGAGTGAGACGCGACTGTGTGTGATGAGGATGAGAACTGAAATGGTGACTGCCGTTTGGTTGGTGGGTCTGTGCGTCGGTCTGTCGATCGCGAGGAACACATGTCCACTGAAACTGAAACTTATTCACCTACATCCTACCACATGACTACCAGATAGACAGAGGAAGGACAGACAAACAGACAGAGAGACACAGTGACTGAACAAACGACCGACTGACTGATTCTCAGACAGACAGACATACATCCAGAGTGTTGGGGACACTGACTCGCTGACAGCCAGCCAGACAGCCACCCACACACTCACACTCACCTGATTCAGTCTCATGAACGACAGAAATGTGGAGGACAAATATGTACAGACACTTACTCACTCACTCACCTGTCGGACTCGAAGCCTCTTCTCCAACCGCTTCACTGCTCATCACTTCTGAAAGGGAGAAAAGCCGATCACCTCGTTAACAACCATTCATTAATTTCACTTCACTCAACCTCTTCTTCTTGTTCGTATCCGTATCCATCTGAATCTACAAACGTCCACATATCCATTCACAACAGTCACACTGTGCTCAAAACACCTCACAAGCCTGTCATACTTGCTCGTTTTCACGTGAATTCCACTGTCTCCACCATCAATCCGATTCAATGATTCGATGATTGACGGTCTTACTGAATCAACGACTCACTTTCTGATTGTCATCGCCAGGGTTCGGTGTCGACTGTGCGTTGTATGGTGGAAGGATTCTGTCTGAATATGCGTGTTTGTATGTGTCTGCGGTTAGCTTGTTTTGAATGATTCACGTGGGAAATGTTGAGCTTTACGGTGTAACTATTCTCCAGTATATATATGTATGCATATTAGACGCCGACCAATCATTTTCGTGTATTTTCAAGTATTGGTTTTTGTAGGGATTTTGTTTGATTGCATGGAGGATTTAATCATGAGCTGACATCAGTTAGAGAACCACTGGAAAACCTGGGAGTACTGGACAGCCGTTTCGTCCTAGTTTGGGACTCCTCAGCAGTACGCACCCACCGGGATTCGAACCCAGGACCTTCTGGTTACAAGGCGAGCTCGTAGACCATTGAGCCACTGGGACCCGATCCAATGGTCCATTTTCGTGTATGTTTTTCGTCTAGATCCCCTTCGAATTTAGCTTGATTTTTTCACCTTCCCTTCTTCAAATTGCGCCTACTGAAAATAAGGCGAATAATTTCTAGCTAATTTTAAATGTCTCTCTGCGTACCGTTTTCGTTCACATTATGAATTTGACCGACCATTCTCCGCAGTTTGCAATTGATTGGAATATTCAAGGTGTGATGTAATTGGAGTCGACCCATGAAATTCTCACAGGAGATTCAGTTATCTACTCTGATCACCCAGTAGACAACCACGAGCACGCCGACTATCTGGGTATCATGACGTCACCAACGGCATAGAAGGCCCTGGTGCAATGGGAGGCGATCTTATCCGAGATAATGACCGCCAGATTCAACTTAAAATGAAGGAAACTGACACTTACACAATGAAATGCACCCACAAACAACGCAGATCTCGGAAATACAGTAGAGTTCTACAGACAACTACAAGCAATAATGCACAATACTCCAGTCGGTTACATTAAAATCCTAATGGGAGACATGAACGCCAAACTGGGACTAGACAACACAAGAAGTGATCTCATCATGGGTAGAGATCCTGAAGAGAGAACCAGTACACGCAAACCTGGATGGAAAACGTTGACCGAAACAGGCTGGATTCAGGATAAACAAGTCATGAATCAACCAAATCGCAACAATACGGATCATCATTGAACAGAGCCTGGAATGTCAGTCACCTCTCTAACTCACTCAACTTCATTGACTTTGAAAAGGCCTTCAACATACAACGTCGATCGAGAGGTGATTTGCCAACTAATTCGCTACTGCAGGGTGCCACCAACAATTATACATCTCATCCATGATTTGTACGACAATGCTACGTGCCAAGTAGTCCACAATGGAAGTCTCACGGAATCCTTCGAAGGGAAGACGGGAGTGATACAAGGGTGAGTGGCTGGCTGCCTACTATCTCCAATCATTTTCAGGTTTCCGGGCGGAAGACTGAATAATACGGCACACAGAGGCGGGAAACGAGGAGACAGGCATAAAATGGACCCACTTAAAACCAACTTGGACGATTTGGACTTCGCCGATGATAGATGTCTGATTTCCCACAAACTGGAAGGTATGCAAGTGAAATCAACAAGTTGGCGATTGAAGAAGCACCAAAGAAAGGATTTCACATGAGAGAGAACAGAGGTAGGTGATGACGATTCCCGGCCATCAGCAACAGCAGCAACAACAGACAACAATCACCATGAATGGGAGAAATCTGAAAGAAGCAACCTCCTTCACCTACCTACCTACCTACCTGGGAAGCATCGTTTCAACTACAGATGGACGGAACTCATGAGGATATCAAAATGCGAGGATCGGGAAAGCAAAGAAAGCTTTCATCACTCTTAAGTTCGTGTTGAGTTGGTCTGAACTACTGAGCATGAAAACTAAGATCCGGATTTTCAACCCAAGTGTGAAGTCAATTCTACTGGCCATACGGACTTGAGAATTGGCGCTGCGCCGCTCCGCGTTACAAAAGGCACTTCGAACAAACTACAGACCTTCATCAACAACTGTCTTCGCTTAATACTAGTCAATATCAGATGGCCCCCAGAAAACATTACCACCTGGGATCTCTTACAACAACCAGTGCGACCCATCAGGAACCGATTGTGCGACAAATACGCAGAAGAAAATGGTGGAGTGGAAATACTCTTAGAAAACAAACCATCCAAAGACATCACACGCAAGACCATCGATCGAGTGGGCCCGGACTGAACGACAAGTAGTGACTTATTTGGTCGCCAGTGAGAAGGTGACATGAAGAATGGTGATGCGAAGAAGAGATGAAAGCATGTGGACAGGCGTGAAGCTAGTTGACAACGTTGGCAGAGAACCGATCGCAGTGGAGATGTGCTTCTGAGGCCCTATGTTCCTCTGGGAACTAAAAGAAACAATAACAATGATTCGTCGAGTGTATGATGTGGATTTGTAGGTGGATTAGATGGAAATGTGAGGCAGTGAGTGGCACCTCGACTGTGTGTCATGAGAGGATAAAATTATGAATGTCATTTGGCCGTTCGGTCGTCGGATCAGTCGGCCGATATATTTTCAGCCTGATATGCATGCAGCAGTAATCGGAGAAAGATGTTTGTTTCTGTTGGCCTGTAGACTGATGCACCAACTCTCAGTCCTCAGGCATCCACGCCAACTGTCTTTTTGGAAAACAGAACAGTTGTGTAGAGCAAAACACTGTACAGACACTCATCTGTCGAACTTTGTGCCTTAGATCCAAACTCCTGACTCCTAAAATTTTATAAATCTGAGAATGTACTCAAGACATCTAAGGAAATTAATTTCCTCATCTCATGGAAACCGTGTTAATAAATATGAAAAGAGCAGTGTCAACAGTTGAGGCAATTATTCAGATATGCATCGATTATCAAAATTCTCATATTCTCCCAATTTCCACATATTCCACCTCCTAGATTATGTCTGGTGGATGTAGCATAGTTTGGCCATTCCTCCGATGATTGAATGACTTTTGTTATGGTCACATTGATTCGATCAATCAATGGGTTGCTATTGATAAGTGGTTTCGTCAGCTCAATGGCGGTTCATTGAATGTTGGGCGTCCAAATGTATGTGTGTGTTGTACGATTACCTCCTTCAAATGCTTAGAAGTACTCCTTATTGGACAACGATATGTGTGTGCACGTGTCTGTGCATCGTCCAGCGTTTACTGATGCGTGAGTATGATCCTCATAAAACTCGCCACGTTAGAGTTCAGATCGGTGAAGAGAAAGAAAGTTCGGGCATAGCCGTACAAGTTCACTTCTTCAAAATACACACCACTGTTATTGTAACTTCAAAGCTCCAGCTGAGAGCCCTATGTTCTATCAAGAAAGTGAGTGAATCAAATGAAATATAAAGAAGAACAACACCACTTCGATGGAGATTTGGAACAGTTGGTTGTACGACGACTGTCTGGCGTCACGTATGCATTTTTGATGCAAACAATCGTCGCTTGATTCACGACACTACAGATTCTGCTTCAAAAGTCTACTGCATGAAAACTGGACAACGAGACAGCCAGAAACACACTAACAGTCTCATGTCTGCAATACAAAAGAAATGTTCAGGAGAGATATTGACACTCACCTGTTGAGGTGGAATCCTCTTCACCAACATCACTGATTATGTGTTCTGAAAGAGAGACAGAATTCAAGTCGTCAACAGTGATTCAGTTATATTTCGAGGATAGCGAGGTCCATCGCCCCAGTATCCTGCCAGTCACAATATTGTCAGTAATTCAGAAATCCAACTCCTTGCTTCTCCTAAAGTGTAGATAATGCGGCAGTCATTATCTCGTCCTTATTCTCCTTTCATCTTACATGTTTACTGTTTTACATGCTCCGTGTGGAGAATTCATTCTGCTGTACATTTCACGCCTGTTTTCATAACTATTGCTCCACTACTCTTTGTTCCTCCACAGTGGTGTTACTAAGAAACACTCTTTCGGTTACAGGATCTCATCGTCTCAACTGACTTCGGCCACAGTAACTTTGGAAATGCAACAGGGAGTACTGAATACCCAGCTGATGTTTCCTCATTGTTTGGACTAAATCCAGCTCAGAGAACAAAACCACATCAAAATCATCCACCTGAGCTACAAATCTTCTCTATCATATCTAAATCTAAAGTACGTTCAATCCGCCAGTGTACGAACCCGAAACCTTCCAGTTACGAGACGGTCTTGAAAACAATCAGGCTACTGAGATGCATTCCAGTAACTCATGAATTCCAACTCGATGATGAAATCCTGTAATCAATCAACTGCCTGAAAACCAACATTTCACACTGTCATTTCTTTTCACGGCGTATACCTTCATATTCAAGTACTGATTACACTGCTACCCTCAATAATTCGTTTTCTCATGAATATCTTAGATGATATTCTATATAATATTATCACGTGTAGGTAACTTACCCAACTTCGGTAGAGAGAATCTGTTTCCATGTGAGATAGTGAAGATGAACTGATTTGCCGCCTCATTTCTCAGGGAATACTTCCTCTCATTATCCTGTACGATGATCATTTCAAGTGGTTGATTCTCTTCTCCACTCAAGATAACTGTGACATCATCTTTATTACAGAAGGTGGACTCTTGTTCCCATGTCACATTTAGAAGCTTTCCTGACTGCAGCTGGACGTTCATGATCCTCGGAACTGGTGAAACAATTGAAGATAAATGAGATTGACGATTTTGGATTTTGGCTCATAAATTCTTATATAATATATTGGGATAACATTTGGTAGTGGAGGTAATAACGCGATTATAGAGGTCTTCCTGCTCCTTTTCGAAGTGGTTCTTTAGACCACATCAACTTTAAAAATACACTAGCCACAAACGCGTAAATAAGGCCATTACTAGATATTTCTTCAAATCACCAGCTAGCTCGCTAGCCTGCCAGCCAGCCAGCCACGAATGAGGTGTTCTCAACTCAGTCGACTTCCTGAGATGAGTCTAACCAAGTTTACCTATGATAACCTCGAACTAAGACGCATGATTCGGCTGTCTGGTATTCGGACTATTTCGATTCGGCTGGTTACCAAGCACTACCCGTGGTGTGAATGATGTGAGTGGTGTAAACTGAACATCCTCACAAAGAAGTATTATATTCCTGAAAGCACCTCTTTCTGTATTAAAAAGCCGTTCACTTTCACCGATGTCAACTAGGAAGATAGATAAGTCGGTCGCCGTCACATACAAAGCAGGTCGTTGTGTAGTACCCCAGTGGAACGCTGAGTGTTTTGTCTTTGGACACTTAAGTATTATTCATCACTGACAACTACATCGAAAGTTGCAATCGGACATCTCAGGACTTCGAAGGAATCCATCACTGTATTGGAATACTATTTCATATGAGATTAATTGATTTGATGTGAAACACATCGCATGATAAAGTCTCAATAACTGGATAACAGTTGGTCCTCATAACCAGGACTTTCAGGTTACGAGGTTATCACTTTTATCAGTCAGTCATCCCACTGAAATTCTACCACATCTTGGTTTACAGAATTTGAGACTACCATGGAGATACGATTCAAAGGTGAGCTGTGTTCGACAGTCTCAGTCTGTGATGAGACAGCGAGCCGTTCAGCGGAATTCGCCTTTCCACGAATTCCTCAGTTTACAATAGAAATCTACATTTTGGTCATCATGAACACCCCAGAAACATCAAGTCTAGGAAAAGAAATTCATTCATACTGGAAATACACGTAATCAACTAAATGACGCACATTATTTACTATTTATGTCATTGTTGTTCCCTTGGATTCTGAGTCGAATAGACGTCAAGAGCAACACGACTTCACATTGTCCTATTCTCTAATGCCCTCTTTCGTTGGGTTCACGATTGCTCGAAATCTCTCCCGTCCACCTCCTCACACGATCATCCTCATGTCACTCAGTCACCGACAACCAACTCGTCATTTCCATTTCCAGTTCCACTCGAGCGATGGCCTTCACTGCGCGCTGTGTCATTCGCCCATCTACTCATCGAATGCCAATCTATCTGCATTTTCATCAACATATTGCGGAACAAAAGGTTCTTGGTCAGTCTGTTGCCAGAGTTTCGTGTTACTGGATATTCATTATGCCCGCAGCAAAAACACCCGTCAAAACGCACCTGCAACAGGCTGTAGGAAATTCTATTTGTGACGCCAATGTCAAGTTTCTCACTTGTTTAGAACAAGTGAGCACTTCAAAACTCGCCTATTTTGTTATGAAGTGCAGGAGATTTTCAAACTGATTTCAGCCTGACAATGTTGTTTGTCGCCATTCCATATCTGACTTGCTTTGAATTATTCGCCCGTTCCGACTGCCTGTTTCTCAAATATGGCCACCTAGATAAGTGGAGGAAGTGACTAACCTCTTTTGAAATTCCTCTCGTTTCTACTGATTGGTGCTTCTTGTTGTTGTCGCTACTGTTGCTGATGTTGATCACTGGGTATCTCCATCACCTACGTGTTCTCCATGTTCACACGGAGTTCTGCATTTACCACATGTATTTCATCCAGTTTGTTGGTTGTCATCTGCAAGTCTTCGAGTTTCACTGTGTGTGACATTGAACATAAATCATTAACACGCAAACACCAGATCTTCTAGACTTCTCTTATTGATTTGGTGTACTATTCTCTTCTCACTACCCACATTCTGATGAACAATCCACTCCACCACTAAAATGGTTATCATTGTTGATTAAAGAAGGACAGCGTTGTCTAAATTCCGTCTTCCCTGTAAAGGCAGCCCTCGTTGAGTTTTCCATTGTAGATCACCCGACAAATAGCTTCGTCATAAAGCCAACTGTTGAATGAGGTTGATAAAGACTTGAGACAATGCACGCCATATTGTTGAAGCAGTTCCCAGATTACTTCTCGGTCAATGATGCACTGTCGAATGCGACTCCTAAGTGGAGGTAGGTGGAGTTTTGACTGCCCTCTCTGTGCCTCGTTCGAAATTATGCACATCTGCATTCCATGAAAAATCTAAGCCTTATTGATAAATCATATTACATATAGTCAATGAAATGTGTACAGTACTCATGTATGAATGTGTGTGCACATGTGCAGTTAGTGAAGATTTAGGCGTGACTTCTCCTATTTTACTCCGCAAAACAGACATCCATGTCTACTAACTTACCTCTTTTGTAATAAAGTGCATGTTCTCCTAACGTAGGTGACCACAAGTCACCTGTTTTCCCTTTGACAGTACATGCTAAATGCTTACATGCATCTCCGATGGCATTCAATGAAGCAGTCGTTGTATCCACACTAAGTAAAACAGTAGTCTTTGAAGGCGAACTGATATGTAATTGCAGTTCTATGTCTTTGATACCCGAAGGACTGAATGGAATCCAAGAAAAGCTTAAATATTTGTCGCTTTCTTGAAGTAGCCAAAATTCTCTTTCATCTGTATTCGGTAAAGTAAAATAGACAAAATGAAAATGGAAATATTCACAATAAGTTGTAAGTGAAAACTTGAAGGGAAGTTAGTGAAGTGATGAGAAAAGTAAACACTGCAGGTTTGATGATGACTTGACATCAATCAATAAGAGAAGCGTTGGAAAGCACCAGGGAGGCTTCGAATCAAGGAAATTTCCTCGTACATGGCTAGTTAGGTCGTCGATCATCTAGACATTGGAATCCGATCCAAGTCAGGTGGTTAATCAGTTAATTGACTGTGACACTGGCTATTGGTTGTGCTATATGTATCTCAAAGTAAGAGAAGTTAGAGATCATGAGCTGTGGGAGGATTAGCCTTGTATGCTGAGGTCCCCAGGCTTGAATCGTGGTAGTGGGTGTGCAGTGTGAAGTTTCTCGAACAACAAGGATGAAATAGCTGGCTTTCCAATACTCCCTGATGGTTTCCAGGGGTTTTCTAATTGTTGTCGACTTACCATCGAGTCTTTAACCAATAAAAATTCCTATCACCAAACACTTTATAAATAACCATCAAGTGAAGAAAGCTTCTAAATCTACATATGTGTATAACTTGATCACTGTGGTATTTTATCTGGTTCCATATTAATTTGTTGATTAGATATATGACACATACAGTGAGACAGTATTAATTTGCTGGATGAAGGAGTTTACAAAACAGTCTGTTACTGGTCATGTCATATCAATAAGGACCACCCACACAAATTCAAAACTTTAGTTGTATTCTTCGCTGTGATACTACGTAAATCGTGCATAGAGTCCTCAACGAGACGAGAATGAAAGGGTCACTGCACTAATATCTCATGCACATTCACACACACACACCAATGAAATCAATTAAAAACAAATTAGGTTGGTCACACGGGAATATAAAGTCCCCTAAACAAAGTAATTTAGTTTAAGTAATGGTCCGTTATGATTTCCTCATCAAACACTTGCGTCGCATTACTGCAATAGCGTCAGTCAAATTAGCGGAGTATGAAAGCCTGAAATGATCTAGATTAGTTGACCGTCATACGACAAGAATCGGGAAAAAATAGCTCATCTAATCCAGAGGGCGACTCTGGATGCACCAATACGCTGAATATCAACGCACCCACACAGTGATCAAACACGCAACTACAACAATAATAATCCAATGACTCACAAAAGAAACTGTATTCTGTCATTTTTCATAAGATTTCAACCATACGCCACACTCCAGTGGTGAGGAAAGAGTGGGAAAGAAATACCTACTGACTCCATACAAGAAGAATGAACGCTCATACAATTTCATCAAGATATGTCTAGACTGTAATTGAAAAACATTACTGCGAAATACACATGAAGAATATTCCGGAAACACTGCAGGCTAAACACTGAAGGAACAATCGAAAATGACTGGATCATGAGTCAATTCAACAGCTTGAATTCTCGACCTGATCATTCGAATCTCAATTGGGAAATCAGTGTCAAATATCGACGTCAGTGAGGACAATTGATCTTCCTGACAACAAGAAGCTTGACAATCATCTGGAAGAGTAACCTTTGAGGTATACCTGCATAGAATACGGTGATTGAATGCATATTTGTTCACTGTGCCTATTTTACAGGTGAATGGAAACTCGAAGAACTTTAGCTCATTTGGATGGTTTTGGTGTCGTTGTGTTCTCTGGGCTGAATGACTTGTCTTATCAGACAACATGCTCAACGCATACTTCAATTTGAAGTGAGGTTAGAAATTCTCCACGAGATCATTATTCATCTCTCCTCGTCCCCTTGGACGAGATTCACGGTCTTCGTGCAATTTCACACCATCTAATTCACTTGTGTTCGTACTTACTGACCTTTTCATCTGAAATTTGATCTTTATTCCATGCGAATTCCTTCTTTATGCATTGCTAAATACTGTCTATGTCAGTATGTGTGCTGATTCCCGATTCACCTAAATACCGTGCCTCCAGATATTCTCCGGTCATTTTGGTGTTTCCCTATTTCAAGATGACTTTCAGTCGAATAGTCGCAATCGAATTATTGTCCATGGATGTCTGTATGCAGTGATATCAGGCAGTGAATGTCGTGTCTATTCACCACCAATTTATACTCATGGATGCGAAGACGAAGAGGGCGTCGTTCACATTCACCAATGTATTTTTCTCACAGTCAATGTAATCTATCTTGTAGGTGGTGTCAGTTTGTCGACTGTCACTGTTTAGTCGTCTGGTTGGCATAGAGCAGAGATGACTTTGTATCAACGAACACAGACAGAATAAAAAGCCTATTGAGTGGATGATGTTCAGCAGTGGAATCGAAATTGAATCTGCATGAATCCCAGTGACTGGTTGTAGCAAATCAACCACTAAATCAATCATATCACTTCATTTTAATGAAATCATTCAACGAATATGAATGTTTGGAAAAAGCAAATCAATAAAATACTCAGATTCCATGAACAACTTACAGTCATCTTCATTTTTAGCTAAATAGGCCAGTTTGTATTGTTGAGAAATTCCTTGTGACAATCCAGTTACTACAATGGATAAGAGAAACAATTAACACAGGTACATTTTGGAGTGCGTACGTAGCACTCCTAAAGAGACTGGAATTCAGGAGGCATCTACACGAATCTACCAGTAAACTAAACAACCGCCCAACTAACGAAACTAAGTAGAGACAAACGCTGTCAGCTTGAAGATCTGATAGATCCGATAACGTGAACTAACGGAATTTATTAAATTTCATGTATTGACGATAACTGAGATCAATTAAACCGGTAAAAAAACAGTAGATCGAGATCAGTTATATTATCAAAAGATATGAATTTCAGGGTGGAAATCGAAAGGGTCGAAAAACAGAGTCAAGAAAACTGAATAAATGTACTTAGGAAACAGATAAACATTAGATTCACAAGGAGAGTATATCGTCAGTCAAGTGATATAGGTCAGAGTGGATAAAAGTGTGAGATATGGTATAGCCGGTAATCAAGAGGCGCCCGAGTTACGGAGTAGGAGATGTCTGCAAGTTCACGTGCATATGTCAACGAATGTGGATAGTCTCATGCAAGTGTCTCATTTGTAATGATATCGATTGATTGGATGATGTGTGTTTGTAGGACGACTGGTTGGAGATGTGACGCAGTGAGTTGAGGGGCGACTGTGTATCATAAGGATGAGGAATGAAATGGTGACTGTCATTTGGTTGATGAGTCTGTCCATCTGTTGGTCGATCAAAAGCAACACATGCTCACTGAAACTGCGATTTATTCACCTAGATTCTATCACATGACTACCAGATAGACAGAGGAACGACAGATATACAAGACGAACGACCGATCGACCAACCGATCGATGCTCAGACAGACAGACACACTGACTCACTGACAGCCCACTAGCCAGTCAGACAGCCACACACACCGACCCTCTTCAGTATCATGGACAACAGAAATGTCGAGGACAAGTATGTACAGACAATCACTCACCTGTCGAATTCGAAGCCTCCTCTCCAACTGCTTCACTGCTCATCACTTCTGAAAGGGAGAAACAAATCACCTCGTTAGCAGTCATTTATTAATTTCATTTCGCTCAACCTCTTATTATTATTATTATTATTATTATTATTCTCCTTTTTCAGATCCGTCTCGATCTACAAACATTCACATATACGTTCACAACAATCATACCATACACAAAACGCCTGACAAGCCTGTCATACTTGCTCGTCCTCACGTGAATTCCACTGTTTCCTCCATTGATCGGATTCAATGACTCGATGATCGACGGACTTGCTGAATCAACGACTCTCTCGCTGATTGTCATCGCCAGGATTCGGTGTCGATTGTGCGTTGTATGGTGGAAGGATTCTATCTGAAGATGCGTATGTATGTGTGAGTGTGTGTGTGTGTGATTATTTCCAAATTCGTTTGGGAAATGGTGAGGTTGACGCTTGGATTCTGATTGATGTGTGTGTGGTTGTATGTGTGAGTTTGTGTGTGCGTGTTTTGGTGTGGATGTTTGACTGTGTGTGCGTGTTCGTGTGCGCATGTCAACGAATGTGGATGGTCTTATTCAAATGTGTCCTCTGTGTGGATATAGATTGAGTGGATGATGTGTTTTCGTAGGTCGGCTGGATGGAGATGACTACCAGAGAAACAAATCAAAGACAGGCAAAGAGATACACAGATATGCGGACCGAGAGACGCTCCGAAAGACAGAATCGCAAGAACAGAGACAGACACAGCAACCCACTGACAGTAGGCCAGACAGAAAGTGAGCCACCAAAACAGATAGTTAGCCAGCCACACACACCGACCCTCTTCAGTATCATGGACAACAGAAATGTCGAGGACAAGTATGTACAGACAATCACTCACCTGTCGAATTCGAAGCCTCCTCTCCAACTGCTTCACTGCTCATCACTTCTGAAAGGGAGAAACAAATCACCTCGTTAGCAGTCATTTATTAATTTCATTTCGCTCAACCTCTTATTATTATTATTATTATTATTATTATTCTCCTTTTTCAGATCCGTCTCGATCTACAAACATTCACATATACGTTCACAACAATCATACCATACACAAAACGCCTGACAAGCCTGTCATACTTGCTCGTCCTCACGTGAATTCCACTGTCTCCACCATCCATCCGATTCAATGACTCGATGATCGACGGACTTACTCAGTCAACAACTCTCTTCCTCTTTGTCAATTGTACAATTTCGTCAAGGTCCCTGCGGCTCGAAATCAATTTTACGTATTTAATCTGACAACGAAATGAGACCTAATTCAATGCGCAGTCTGACGCGGAATCATAAGCCTTTAGATATCAAGCAAACTACTAATCCAAATCAACCTGTAGAGAATCAAACTCGCCAACGTGGATAAAAATCTTCGACAGGAACAGACTAGATTCATGAGGAACTAACTATCGATCAAATCGGAACAATACGGATCATCATTGAACAGATCATGGAATGGCAGTCACCTCTCTACCTCACCCAACTTCATTGACTTTGAGAAGGCCTTCAGCATACAGCGTCGATCGATATGTGATTTGACAACTAATTGGCTACTACGGAGTGTCACCAAAATCTCATCCAACATTTGTACGACAATGTTGCATGCCAAGTAACCCACAATGGAAGTCTCACGGAATCATTCAAGGTGAAGACGGGAGTGAGACAAGGTTGCCTGTCCGTCTGCATACTATCTTTAATGGTTTTCTCGATTGCGAGTGTTAGGCCGGATAATGTTACAGGCAGTGGCGGGCAGCGGGGAAACAGTCATAAAATGGATCCACACAAAACAGTTTGGACCATCTGGACTTCGCCGATGATAGATGTCTGATTTCCCACAAACTGGAAGGTATGCAAGTGAAATCAACAAGTTAGCGATTGAAGAAGCACCAAAGATAGGACTTCAGATGAAAGAGAACATAGAGAAAACAGAGGTCGGTGATGAAGATTCCCGGCCATCAGCAACAGCAGCAACAACAGACAACAATCACCATGAATGGGAGAAATCTGGAAGAAGCAACCCCCTTCATCTACCTACCTACCTGGGAAGCATCGTTTCAACTGCAGATGGACGGAACTGATGAGGATATCAAAATGCGAGGATTGGGAAAGCAAGGAAGCTTTCATCACTCTTAAGTCTGTGGGCAGATGAACGGCACCACTGAGCATGAAAACTCAAGTCCGGATTTTCAACCCTTGTGTGAAATCAGTGCTAATTGCTATATGGATGAGAGAATTGGCGCCGCGTCACAAAGGTCATTTCGAACAAACTACAGACCTTTATCAACAGCTGTCTTCGCTCGATACTAGTCAATATCAGATGGCCGGCGCGAAAAAATCAGCACCTAGGATCTTTGACAACCAACGATTCAACCCATCAGGAACCGATTGTGTGACAACTACGCTGAAAGAAATGGAGGTGGATTAGCAATACTCTGAGAAAACAAACTATCAAGGGACATCACACACCAGGCCATTGATCAAGTGGGCCCCGGCCGAATGGTAAGCAGCACCTCTGTGGTGTGACAGTAGAATATCTACGTGTAGTCTGGGTAGGATCCATGATCGATGCACTCATAAACCTCGCTAAGTCAGTGTCCCGATCTGTGAGGAGAGAGGGAAGTTTGAACAGGCGCGTGCCACCTGCCTTCCTTCAAAATTCACATCACTGCTATTGCAAATTTGAAGCTCCAGCTGACAGCCCTATGTTCCAGTAGGAACGTCAGGGAATCAAACAAAACATAAAGAAGAAGAAGACAACCTTGATGCAGATATGAAACAGTTGGTGGTGCGTCGACTGTGTAGCATCAGCTATGCATTTTCAATGCTAACAAATGTCGCTTGGTTCACGACACTACATATTCTGCTTCAAGAGTCTACTGCATGAAAACTGGGCACCGAAACAGCCAGAAACACACTAACAGTTTCTCGTCTGCATTACAAAAACAATGTTTAGGAGAGATATTGACACTCACCTGTTGAGGTGGAATCCTCTTCACCAACATCTTCACTGATTATGTGTTCTGAAAGAGAGACAGAATTCAAGTCGTCAACAGTGATTCACTTATATTTCGAGGATAGCGAAGTTCGTCGTCTCAGCATCTTGTCAGTGACAATATTGTCAGTAATTCGCATATCCATCACAAAGTGTTTCGCTTGGGGTGAGATTTGCTGACATTGTCATATTCTGGTCCTTATTCGCCTGTCATCTTACATGTTTTCTGTTTTACCTGCTCTATGTGGGGACTTCGTTCTGCTGTGAATTTCACAGCTGTCGCTTTCACAGCTATTTATCTCACAAGTTTTCTTCCTATAGAGTGGTGATTCTAAGACAGTTTCGTTCGGTTTCACAAACTCAACGTCGACTGACTTCAGTCAAAGTACCATTGGAAATGTAACAGAGAGTACTGAACACCCCTATGTTTCATCCTCATTATTTGGGCTTAATCTGAAGTACGCCCATACCAACAGTGTTCAAATACGAGACCTTCCGCTTACGAGACGGTCTTCTGGGCAATCAAGCCACTGAGACGGATTCCACTGGCTCATAAATTCCAACTCGATGATCAAATCCTGTAATCAATCAACTGCCTGAAAACCAACATTTCACACTGTCATTTCTTTTCACGGCGTATACCTTCATATTCAAGTACTCATTACACTGCTACCCTCAATAATTCGTGTTCTCATTAATATGTTAGATAATATTCTATATAATAATAATACGTGTAGGTAACTTACCCAACTTCGGTAGAGAGAATCTGTTTCCATGTGAGATAGTGAAGATGAACTGATTTGCCGCCTCATTTCTCAGGGAATACTTCCTCTCATTATCCTGTACGATGATCATTTCAAGTGGTTGATTCTCTTCTCCACTCAAGATAACTGTGACATCATCTTTATTACAGAAGGTGGACTCTTGTTCCCATGTCACATTTAGAAGCTTTCCTGACTGCAGCTGGACGTTCATGATCCTCGGAACTGGTGAAACAATTGAAGAGAAATGAAACTGATCATTTAGCATTTTGGCTCATAAATTGTTACATAATATAGTCTCCTTATTCCTTTTCAAAGTGGTCTTTTAGACGAAATTATCTCTCCAAAATCACTAGCCCTGAACGCGTTAATCACAAATGACGTGTTCTCAACTCAGTCGACTTCCTGAGCTCTGATGATAAACTCGAACTCAGACGCGTGATTCGGCTGTCCGGTGTTTGGACCATTTCAATTTGGCTCGTTAGCAAGCACTACCGGTAATGTGAGTAATGTGACTGATATAAACTGAGCATCCTCACAAAGTAGTAATATATACATGAAACCACGTCTTTCTGTATAAAACAGCCTTCCAGTTTCCCCAATGTCAACTAGGAAGGCAGATAAGTCGGTCGCCGTCACATACAAAGCAGGTCGTGGTGTAGTACCTCAATGGGACGCTATGCGTTATATCTTGGGACACTTCAGCACTCTTAATCACTGACGACTACATCAAAGGTTGCAACTGGCCATCTCAGTATTCTTCAATGTAGTAGAATAGCATTTCATATTAGATTGGTTGAGTTGATGTGAAACACATCGTATGATAAAGTCTCAATACCTCGATAACAGTTAGTTCTCATAACCAGGACTCTCAGGTTACGAGGTAATCACTTTTATCATTCAGCCATTCTTCTGAGATTCTACCACCTCTTAGTACGCAGAATATGAGACTATCTTGAAGAAAAGACATAAGGTTAAGTCGTTTTCGACAAGCTCAGTCTGTGATGGGACAGCGAGCCATCCAGTTGCACTCGCCTTTCCACAAATTCCTCAGTTTGCAACTGAAATCTCCATTTAGATCATCATCAACATCCTACAAACATCAAGTCATTCATACCGAGAACACACGTGATCAACTAAATGACGCACATTATTTACTATTTGTATAATTGTTGTTCTCTTAGGTTCTGAGTCGAATAGCCGCCTTGAACAACACGTCTCCACATTGTCCTATTCTCTGTTACCCTCTTTTGTTGGGTGCACAATTGCTCATAATCCTTCATCTCCACCTCTACACACGATCATCCTCATGTCACCCTGTCACCGACGACACAGTCGTCGCTTCCAATTCGAGCTCCACTCGAGCGATGGGCTGGACTGCGCGCGACATCATTCGCCCATCTCCTCATGGAATGCTAATCCATCACCTTGTTTCATCAGCATCTTGCGGATCGAAGGTTCTTGGTTAGTCTGTTGCCAGAGTTTCCTGTTACTGATTCCTTCTAGTTGACTATTGGATCTCCACTATTCAGGCAGCGAAGGCAGCTGTCGAGAAGCGTTTGCAGTGAGCTGTTGGAAGTGTTATTTGTGACGCCAGTGACACCCATACACAAGAGTTGACTGACCTGACATTTGTGTGGATATTCCGAATCCGGTTGTTTATATTGTGAAGTGCAGGAAATTTCCGAACTGATTTCAGACTGACAATGGTGTACGTCATCTTTCCATTTCTGACTTGCTTTCAAGTCGTCGCTCATTCCGACTGCCTGTTTCTCAAATATGGCCACCTAGATAAGTTGAGGAAGTGACTAACCTCTTTTGAAATTCCTCCGTTTCTACTGATGCATGCTTCTTGTTGTTGTCGCTACTGCTGCTGATGTTGATCACTGGGTATCTCCATCACCTACGTGTTCTCCATGTTCACACGGAGTTCTGCATTTACCACATGTATTTCATCCAGTTTGTTGGTTGTCACCTGCAAGTCTTCAAGTTTCACTCTGTGTGACATTGAACATAAATCATTAACACGCAAACACCAGATCTTCTAGACTTCTCTTATTGATCTGGTGTACTATTCTCTTCTCACTACCCACATTCTGATGAACAATCCACTCCACCGCTAAAAGGGTTATCATTGTTGATTAAAGAAGGACAGCGTTGTCTAAATTCCGTCTTCCCTGTAAAGGCAGCCCTCGTTGAGTTTCCTGTTCAGTATCAGGTGGCACGTGGCTTTGCCATATAGCCAAATGTTGAATGAGGTCGGTAGGGATTTGGGACAATGCACTCCATATTGTTGAAGCAGTTTCCAAATTACTTCTCGGCCAATGATGCACTGTCGAAGGCGATTCCGAAGTGGAGGTGGAGGTTTGACTGCCCTCTTTGTGCCTCGTTCGAAATGATGCACATCTGCATTCCATGAAAAATCTAAGCCTTATTGATAAATCATATTACATATAGTCAATGAAATGTTTACAGTACTCATGTATGAATGTATGTGGATACAAAACAGACATCCATGTCTACTAACTTACCTCTTTTGTAATTTAGTGTATATTCTCCTAACGTAGGTGACAACCAATCTCCTGTTCTCCCTGAGACAATATATGGTGAATCCTCACATACATCTCCAATGACTTCAAATGAAGCAAAAGTTGTATCCACACTAAGTATAGTACCAGTCTTTGCATAGAAACTGTTGTGTGTTTGCAGTTCTAAGTCTTTGATACCCGAAGGACTAAATGGAATCCAAGAAAAGCTTAAATATTTATCGCTTTCTTGAAGTAGCCAAAATTTTCTCTCACCTGTATTTGGTAGAGTAAAATAGACAAAATAACAATGGAAATATTCGTGATCAGATGCAGTGGCGTTAGTGAAATGATGAGAAGTGTAAACGTTGCAGGTTTGATGATGAGTTGACATCAATGAATAAGAGAACCGTTGGAAATCAACAGGGTACAGTTGTTGTTTTTTGTCCTCGTTGTGCGGAACTATTCGCCAGCACGTGTTCATCACCAGAATTTGAATCAGTGAAATCTCCGGCTGCAAGATGCACGCCTATGCCAAGTCAGGTACGACATCAGTTACTCCCTGATGACACTGACTGGTGGTTGTGTTATATGCACCGACATTGGTATAAGTTACAAATCATGAGCTCTGGATGATGGGTAGAATCCAAGTTGCTGAACGATCTACGAGATCGCTTGTCTTGTTGACGGTAGGTGTGGGGATCCGATGCTGGTGGTGAGTTCGCAATACCGAAAAGTCGCAGACAACGAGGACGAAACAGCTGGCTGTTAAATACTCGCAGTTGATTTCCAGTGCTTCTGTAATCGATGTCAATTCATCAACAAACCTGTAACCAACCAAATCCCCGCCACACAACACTTTGTGAATGCACATTTATCGGAGATTTCTCACAAATATGCCTACGTTTACAAGTGGATAATTGTTGTATTATGTGATTCCATAATAATTTGTTCATTGGATATACACCGCTCACACACACAGTGAAACACTAATGCTAGCTGGATGACAGAGTTCACAACACAATCTGTGATTAATCATGATCATATCAATGAGGACTACACGAATTCAAAACTTTAGTTGTATTCATCGCTGTGATCCCTCGGTAATCTTACATGGGGCTGTCAACAAGACAGGAATAAAAGTATCATTCCAAACCCATCCCCACATCACACCCGATAACTCACTTAGAAACCACTGCTGTCGATCACAGGCCTAATGGCCTATAGGCCCATTGAACAAGGCGATTCAATTTATCTAATGGCTTGTCATGATTCCCACTTCAAATGCATAGGTCGCATTAGTGGAACGGCGTCAGTCAGATTAGCGGAGTATGAAAGGCTGAAACAATCCAAATTAGTTGACCCTGATACTACACAAACCTGGAGAATAGCCCAGCTAATCTAGAGAGCGAATACATCAAATCTGGATACACTAATATGCAGAATATCATCACGCTCACATGGTGATCAAACACGCAACTACAATATCAATAATTCAATGACTCACAAAAGAAACTGTATGCTGTCATTGTTCATAAGATTTCAACCACACGCCACACTCCAGTGGTGAGGAAAGAGTGAGAAAGAAATACCTACTGACTCCATTCAAGAAGAATGAACGCTCATACAATTTCATCGAGATATGTCTAGACTCTAATCGAAATACATTACTGCGAAATACACATGAAGAATATTCCGGAAACACTGCAGGATAAACACTGAAGGAACAATCGAAAATGACTGGATCATTAGTCAAGTCAACAGCTTGAATTCTCGACCTAATCATTCGAATCTCAATTGGGAAATCGGTGTCAAATGTCGACGTCAGTGTGTACAACTGATCTTCATGACAACAGAAAGCTTGACAATCATCTGGAAGAGTAACCTTTGAAGTATACCTGCATAGAATACGGTGATTGAATTCATATTTGATCACTGTGTTTATTTTACGGGTGAATGTGGACTCGGAGAACTTTAGCTCATTTGGATGGTTCTGGTGTCGTTGTATTCTCTGGGCTGAATGACTTGTCTTATCAGACAACATGCTCAACGCATACTTCAATTTGAAGTGAGGTTAGAAATTCTCCACGAGACCACTAGTCATCTTTCTTCATAACCTTGGACGAGATTGCCCATCTTCGTGAACTTGCTTGCACTCTAGTTCACTTACATTGCTAATGATTGTTTAATTCATCTGCAATTTATTCTTTGTTCCAAGTTATTTCCTTTATTATGAATCGGTAAATCTTGTCTATGTCAATATGTCTGCTGATTGCCGATTCACCTAAATATCATGACTCCAGAAATACTCTGGTCATTTTGATGTTTCCACTGTCTAAAAATGACTTCCAACCTAATAGTCGCAATCGAGTTGGTGTCCATGGATTTCTGTATGCAATGACATTAGGCAGTGGATATCGTGTCTATTCACCGCCAATTTATTCTCATGGATGCGAGGACGAAGAGAAGTATGTTCACATTTGCCAATATGTCTTACTCGTAGTCAACGCAATCTGTCTTGTAGGTGGTGTCGGTTTGTCTACTCTCACTGTTTAGTCGTCTGATTGGCCTAGAGCAGAGATGACTTTGTATCAACGGACATAGACAGACTAAAATGCTTATTCAGTGGATGATGGTCAGCAGTGGAATTGAAATTGCGTCTGCATGAATCCAAGTGACTGGTTGTAGCATATCCACCACTTAATAAAACATTCAATTTCAATAAAATTATTCAACGAATATGAATGTTTGGAGAAAGCAAATCAATAAAGTATTCAGATACCATGAACCACTTACCGCCATATTCATTTTTAGCTAAATAGGCCAGTTCATATTCTCCAGAAATTCCTTGTGGCAATAATGTTACTACAATGAATAAGAGAAACAATTAACACAGGTATATGTGGAATGTGTAAGTAGGACTCCTCATGAAACTGTAATACAGACTGCATTTTCAGGAATCCACCACTCAACCAAGCAAACAGCCAATCAACGAAATTGATCAGCCACAAACTCTGTCAGCCTAAAGCCCCGATACATCAAATTGCGTAAAAACAATAAGATTTATCAAATATCATGTAGTAACGACAATTGAGATTGATTACACAGGTCAAACGAGTTGATCGGGATCAGTGAAATTATCAGAAGATATGAATTTAAGGTTGGAGTTAGAATGATTGACCCCAGTAAATCAAGTCATCTGAATAAATCTAGTTTGACTTGTGTTGCCGATAAGACTTATTAGTGGTGTATTAAGTGACGCTCATCGCCATAACAATATCAAATAACAGCTAGATAGATTTCACTTTACAAGAAGTAAACAATTCAGCCTTGTAGAGAAATATGGGAGACGTGAAAGCAACACAGAGAAATAGAATATGAAGGTGAGAAATAGTACAACAATAAAGATTTGTGAAAATCATGATTAAAGTGTACATAATTCCCCTGCATAGCCGTAAAAAATTCCTAGTAAACAATCCTTCACCAAGTCGGTTGTCTCCTACACTGGAATACATTCACTCACATTCAGTCACACAGTAGGGTAGGATAAGATAAAAGGATTAGAAAGTAAATTTATTTAGTTAACGGTGAGCGAATTTATTCACTGAAACTTTCTTCATCGATTCAACAACAAAACAGTTTGCAGTAGAAGTGATTCAGCACCTGTCCAGGACAAATGGTAAATTGTAGTAAGAAACAGGAGTCAGTAAGACTATAGAAAGCAGATGTGATTAGGAGCAGCAATAATCTGTGCTCGAGGCGCCATCATAAAGTTATCAGCCCTGTATCACACTGTGGGTTGTGTCAAATAAAGTTAGCTGGTTTCGGATTGCATTCTACTACAATGCCTTTATTCTACTTTCACATTAACAACTAATAATTGTACGGAAGAAGAAGGCGGTTGACCACTTGATGACAACCGATGTTAAGACAGAATAAACATGAGTATGACTCGACAAGAATCGCCTTTTTGAAGCAATGCAGCTTCAGTCTCATTCCATTAATGGATGACTAAACTAAGCTTCAAATGCTACACCAGTGACGATAACACCAGATCGATGAGTATTACATTCTACCCTTCCTATTGTGTACGGATAGCCTTCACTGAACATACGTGTTAGACTGACTGAGGAATCACGCTCACCTGCCTGCTCACATTGTTACAAGACTTCACTTTCCAACAATCTCTACGATTACTCCATCTATTATAATAAAGTTTGCAAGTACTCAGAAAGTTAGCCAATTGTCAAGCTGAGTTTAAGTCTGATAACCTGAAAAAGATTATAAGAATAACATCTCATACTGAGGACTACTCAAAATAGTAATTACAGCCCAAATCGCCTTTATTCCTTGTTGATTTGTAGTATGCGATCAGTCACATTTGCCTCAGACATACTTATTGTTCAGTTTTCCTGGGAAAAGCAAACAGTCCAGATTAGTCTCATGCAAAGGCGGCACATAGTTTCCTCGTCGTCTTATACGTATCCCACCTAGCTAGCCAGCTAGTCAGCTTTGACAATCGAACACTCAGTGAAGAGTTTGTAGTGAAGAAAAGAGAAAGATAGGACTGAATTTATTCCTAATTGTGTGGACTGAATCATGCATAGACTGTGTGTGTGGCGTGAGGGATGAAATGAATTTTTAATAAGAATAATTTCCTTTATTCCAGAAACGGTCCTTGTGATACAGTTTCGAATTTTCAGCACATATGTACAATATTGCATCTAATTTAACAAAACATTTAAAAAGGTGTATTTCAAAAAATAAATATAAAAACAAAAACAAAGAAAACCACAAAAATAATTTTAAAAAATGCGAAAAAATACCAAGAGATAGAAAGGAAAATAAACAACATAATAAATATTATCTCAGTATTGGGTATTGGAAGCTATGATATGTTCGTGCGTGGTGACAGTAAAGCTATTGTCAGACAAGAAGTTATGAGATGATAATTAGGAATATTTTTCTCCAAGATGATCAGTTAATTTGATTGAATTACACTAAACAATCATGAAATAAACATTTCAGGGTTTTTTATGTCGTCAGATCTAATGCGGTGTTTTTAGTGGTCGTGTGAGTAATCCTGCATAATACAAAGACTTTAGGATGGTGATAACGGCGTTCACAACCAAGATTGTCGGTTTAACATTGCTTAACAAAAAAAACAATCAAAAAATTAATAACAGATAATGGTTAATGACAGGACAATTTTGTAATACTCATAGTGCTAATATAATCAGAACCAGTAGATACACAAAAGAAGGAATAGAATAAAGTACAATAAAGTAAGCCAATGTTAACAATTTAGGAAGGTGTTCACTATAGAATACAAATAAGAGAGAAAATAAAATAGCCAAATTTATGTTATTAACAATAAAGCAAGTCATAGGTTTCGCGCTTAACATTGTCTATGTCACTTAGAACACGGGCTGGCCAAATATGGTATCGTTGAGTTTCTGTACTTCTGTGTACGAGCATATATTATTTTATACCGATTTCTGGCTCTACCTGATAAGATACAAGGAGAGAGTTGGGAATAGAGAGGGTGTTGGTGGTCGGAGAATATGGTTTTAGACCATTTTTCGCATGTATTCAGATGCCTTTCTACTAATGTAGTGACGAGCTGAATGAGTTTTATACCACTAGTCCTACTAACTACCTTCAATATCCTTCTCAGGATGGTATAGTCCTTTTTCAGCAGTCCAGGAAAGAATAATGGGGAGCAGTAAAGTAGAATAGATAAGATACGAGAGTTGACAAATTGTGAAAGCAGAGGTTGGGTGATTCCAGATAGTCTAAGTTTCTTAATCCAAAAAATCCAAATAAATCTGCTTAAGAAGCTGTGTCTAACACGGCGAAACGTTCAGAAAAATCTTGTTTTGATTTTCTTAACACTCTGGGATTAATTTAAATGATTTATAATGAATCAATCTGACTCGGCGCTCAAATTATTCCAGAAAGTTAGTAACATCTATGGTCTGAAAACCTATAAGTTTCTTAATGTTCTAGGTTAGACGGAACACTGTCTTAGAAATCGTAAGGATATAAGATGACCAAGTAAGGCCAGAAAATAGAACTGGTCCGAGGTATTTTGCATTAGACTTAGTTTCAATTTTAGTCCCCTCAATGCCACAGGCTTCATGACTACTCTTACTAGTGTTTGTAGATCTCGTTTACGCCTAAAGCAGAAGTCAGTAGTCTGTCATTTTGAAGGATTCAGCATAAGGCCATTTAGTTTAGACCACTGACTGATATCTGACAGGAAGCTATTTAATTTGAAACAGTCTGACTGAGACTTAACGGGAGCGAAACAGTCCGACCCCCAAGAAGACTCTAGAGGATTCGGACTTACTGAAAGATCAATGTCTAATGCTACACAAACTCGAAGATGTGCAGGCAAAAATCAATGCCTTGATATGATTATGAGCAATAAATTATGCTCGAAATGTCATCAGTAAATATTAATGTATAACACTGGGAGACTTTATCAAAATAAGTTCTACTCATAGTGGAAAATCAGTATGCGGGCAGAAGAGGAATCCAGAAAAGACACGACTTCAAATGGAATTAGAGAAGTCGAAGGTGATGAAGACACCCGAACAACATCAACAAAAACAAGTGCCAGTCACTGTCAACAGAATAAGTTTGAAATTAAGCAATCGCTTCGTTCCCAAGACACACACGGAACTCATGAAGAAGCATATCAAAGCCAAGCTGGGTAGGATAGGCAAAACACACTTTTATCATCACTCCGAAGTCAATTTGTAAATATCCGGGGCAGTCAGCTTAAGGAAAACCAAATTCAGATTTTCAAAATCAACGTCACATGAGTTCTTCTATATGGGCGAGAGACATGGTGTAACTCGAAAAGCATTTTGCAACAGCCAATCGTAAAATCTAACCAACAGATGCCTTTCACTGGCTCCATACTGAAGGTCAGATGGTTGGCCAGAAAGAATTCGAGAACGAGAAACTTTAGGGACTTCAGTCAATCATGAACCTATCTCTCAACAAATACGCTGAAGTAAATGGAGCTCGACTGGACACACTCTGAGGCGGCTGTTGAATGACATCATGCGTCAAATCATTGAGGGCAATTCGAATGGTAAACGATGAGTCGGGAGATAGCTCCAGGAGTGACATAAAGGAGACGGAAGATAACAGGTCACGGTGAAGTGAGCTAGAGAAGAATTGAATGATCAGGACAAAGTGCAGATGACTTGTTGCAGCCCTAAGTTCTACTCACAAACTAAGGGAATAATAATATCATATATAAAATAGTATATAATAACATAATAGTATGTAGTAATAGTTATATGGATAAAATAATAAAAGTGTTTTTGAACATACTTTGCAGGATTATTAGAATAATGATACCGTCGAAACTGAACATCAGCATGGTTGATAAACCACTGTTGAATTTGTTAGAAATCGAAGGTATACATTTAAATATATGTTCTTCGCTAATAGAATATCGTACGATAATTTTAGATAATAGACAAGGCCACTGAGTTCACCAGTCAGTCAGACAAGCAAATTCATCCGTTCTAAGAGTGGCTTATGAAGTACACAAACAACGCGGTACTTGTGTGTCTGTGTTTGTGCACGTATGTGTTAAATCACACTGAAACTGTCCTAATTCAATCGTTCTCTCTTGACTTCTGCTTCATCTTTTGTCTTTTTCTACCGTTTTAATGATGCTTTGTGTTGGGGGGTAAAGTTGTTAACACAAAGTCTGACTTTGTAACAGTTAATTAACTGCTTTGAAGGTCACACATTCACAGACAGACAGAGCATCTATTGTTCAGAGTAATTCTCTTCTTTTCGGTATGAACGACGTCAATCAGTCAGCAGGTTGTAAGCGTTTGGTATTTCTCAAAAAAATTTATCGAAAGATGTCTGTGGTCAAAAATAACTATTTTAGTTTCGTTATCACCATCATTATTATTATTATCATCATCATTAATAGAAATTTCTTCATTATTGTTAAGGCAGAGTAAGATTGAAGTGGTCAGTCAAAGAAAGCTACTGGAACTAGGTGAACAAAGCAGTATATATTGACAAGGAAGAGGCGTTGAAGAAAGGATGAAAATACTTTACAAGATGACTTAATTTAAAAGAATAGGACATTTGAGAATGACTCCCAAATTTTCATTGCACTCTTCGGTTTCAAGATGGGCCGGTAATCCATTTAAGTGCCTGAGACCCGATTCAATAGTCTTTGAAAGACCTGGTTTTTAATTTCTGTCAATGCATATTGATGGACAGTTTCAAAACCCGACGAAACGGTTCATGAACAGACCTGTAACTATCTAAATCTTTGCTGGCTACATAACACTTGAAATTAATTTAATGCTCACCAACGACTGGCTGTTTGGAGAGCCTACAAAGTCAGCCAAGAAATCAATTACTGGTAGATAGAATTGGTTGGTGGTTGTGCAATATACATCGCGAATTGACAGAAGCTGGAATTCATCGGCTGACTATTGGAACAGTTTCTTGGGGGATGAAAGGTCTACAAGCTCTTCTCGTAACTAGATGCCCCGCGTTGGCTACCCGCGACGATGCATACAGTCGGAGTGTTTCAAAGTAAGAGGAAACAAGTGTCCAGTACTCCCTGGTTTTCTTTAGAATGATAGTTGGTCAAGACCCTGATCTACAACCAGGCTTGGGTATTGATTTTTGTCAGTTTAGGGTCATGAAAGTGAAAGTTTTGAGTTACTTCACTATTAGATTAGAGTTAGACTCTGTTGATGAAAGTCTTCACTGGCCTATTGGAGGTGCATCTGCCGAGTCAGCAAGTTACCCATTCATGTAGAAGAATCACCTTAACACTACCTTCGAAATTTAAGATCTTTCTGTTTCTTCTGACTACAGAAGATTATCAGATTAATATTAGAGTGGTGAAGGTGAATCTTGTCCCCCGTATCTGAGCTCTCCATGATATACTTAGCTGTGCCACCTGTAGTAGAAACGATGCAACCCAGCCAGATAAGTGAAGGAAGTAACCGCTTTCAAATTTCTTCCGTTGTTAGTGATTGGAGTTTATTGTTCCTATTGATGGTTATGTGCCTTCATCACCTATGTCTTCTATGTTTGCGCTTGAAATCTGTGCTGCCTGCGTCTTCTGTCAACGGTGCTTGAATATATTCCAAATTTCAGGAATAATATTTGAGAGACACTGAAGAGAAGGCGAAGTGATAACAGTAAATATCACATAAATATCAAAATAAAGGCACCTGATGCGAATCTACACTTAGCTAGGTGGTAAAGAATTTCATCTAAATGTGATGACGGTTCAAGTGTCTGATATCATGATAATTTAAAAAAGATTCCCAAGTAACTGAGATCTCATGTCTCATCGGGCACAACGGCCTCTCTCTCTCTCTCTCTCTGAAGATTCAGTGGCCTCATTTTCCACATCGACTCCATCCTTCTATGCTTATGTTCAATTGCATCGTTCCTCATTCGTTTCGAACGTTCGACAATATACAATATTGTGGAGAAACAGCTATCTACGATTATTATTCACAATTAAGAATGACTGTTCAACACTGTGCTAAAGTCCTTACATAATAAAGAATGTCTCTATACGAACAAACAATTAAAAAATGACGATTATTCAACTAGATGCTAACGAGCTGTCGCTGAAACAAGGAGATCAGTGAATAAACCGTGGAGTAGGTCATTGGCCTGAGAACTCGAAATTTTCGAAAATATATCCCAGGCTTGAGACCTGCTCGTTCATCTAATTCAACCTAGTTGACTGAGTATTTTCATCAGTCACCAGAAAAAATGCGCAGCTCGTAGCCTGCTACATGAAGGGTCTACTCCACCTTATTCCCTTTAAGTGAACACACCAATAAAAAAGGTGTATATTAGTGATTAGATATTTTGAGTGGTGAACGTATTCACCGCAGCCGATTTTCGCCTAATGTTCATACCATCCACTTCTAAATACTGTTTCTCTCTGTTTCTGCCTTCTTCCTTCTAGGCATTGACGAATGGATTCAAGTTACCTCAATGTGTCTGATGATATTTTTCTTAATTGTTCTGAGAAATCTGTAACCGTATGGTGTAATTACTCTGCTTTTAATTGTGGAATTCTATAACTCCACATTCACATTTGCTTAGTTTTGTCAATAAATTTATAATCCTAATCACTAACTGTGCTTTCTCTCCAGTTAGTGGAACTGAAAATAAGCTGGGTGGTAATCTATTCGCTAATCTGCCATCATAAATTCCATTCGTGGTCTGACAATTCTAAGGATATAAAGACCTGATCGCTAAAGAATTACATGAGTACTGAAAGTTTTCAGCTATCATCATCCAATTCAGCCGAACACGAATAGGAAGACAGAGCAAGATCAATGACATGGTCATAGGAAACAAGATGTGGATTTCGCGAATGTTGTCGTCAAAACGAGACGAACATTCAGCTGAGGACGAATCGTAGAAGAATCGAACAGCATGACAAACAGATGCATTATATTCATAATTTATTTTTATCTTTGATTACAGTTTGATTCCACGCTGTATTTTTTGTACGTGTATGTAATTTTCAGCGTGGGTATCGGTAGCCTAAAATTCGCATACCGATCATAGATATCAGATGTGCATCGGTGTGGGCTCGAACCCCGGACCATGTGCATGGGCGGCGAGAGTCTTAACCACTGTGTCACCGACGCACAGAGATAGACAGATATACAAAGAGACATCCAGACAGATAGACAGATGGATAGATAAATGGATAGATACGTTATTTGTAGGTTAGTGAGGTAGACAGATAGTTTTCTAACTGGCTAGTCAGATGACTAGTTATCTAGTTAGGTAGATTCACAGAAAATTCCTTCTCTTAAACTCAGTTATGTGGTGAGAAATGTAATTCGTCTTACCCATCTTTCAGAAAAGTAATATTGATAAAATTTCCGATGACTGAAAGACGCCGTCATGATCTAGATTTGAATTTCCGGCACCTTCGGTATCTAAACAAATTTACTGGTATTCTAGTTGAAATCAGATGAAGTAATAATGAAGTCATAAATTGAGAATTACATTCTGAGTTCAGGATGGGAAGCTTCAAGTCTGTATTAATCCCTTTCAAACAAAATTTTGGAACTTTTGTGATCACCTCTTGAACGATTAAATTGGAGACGCAGACACCACTTTTTTTCTTGCATCTGATTCCAAGAGTTGAGCATTCGGTGGGAGGAAAATGACTCTACACAGGTATAGTTCCGTCATAGATTTCACACTCACTTGCTATGTCCTCTGAGTTATTGTGACCTGGTGGAAATTGAAAGGGAAAAAAGAATTGTGAACATCGTGATGAGATCCTCTCTCTGTCTATTGTATGACGAGAAGAAGAGAGATAAACCTTTATGTCATTATTCATGCGTATAGCCTATTATCATCCTGAACCACCAGCTGCCACTATGCGACAGTCAACTGTCGTTTATAAGTCGTGACTCATTATAAAGTCTAAGTTCATATACATCTGAACTAATGGGAATGTTATTCCCTCTGGTTCGTATGACCAGGCACTTACAGGTTCAATGCCTATGGCTGGGCATTTGGTTAAGTTGACAGAGACTATTTATTATTTGAGCCAATATACCAGTTTGTTGGGATGCCCCTCTAAGTACAAGGGCAAACTTAAACTATGACATCCAAAATCTCAGACACTTGGATCAACCAGTCAGAATTCAGATGCTTAAAATATCGTGGAATCGTTTAAAAATGCATTAAATACGTTGCAAACATGATATTAAACTAAGTAATAATCTCTAATGCGCTGTGGAAATATCTCTCGATTTCCCCAGGGATAATGCTCAAAGAAACCGTACAATACCCAGCAAAATATCTTTTTGTCGAAGTGGCCGCATTTTACGGCACTTGGACACCCATAGACATTCTTGAATCTTTCCTTCAACCCTCCTTAAAATCCTTCTAAAGAATTAATGTGGATGAGTGTGATTGGATCCACAAGATCGAAGGAGTGTTTCACACCATGGTGAGTACAATCCAGTAATGGCAATCAGATATATCCCTTCCATTCGCCGGTGTGTATTGTCGTTCTTGACAATGCCGATCTCCGAATGACTAGAATAGTTAATGGGGCACTTCTACTCACTATTATTTCCACAAAATCTTCGTGGAGTGAAGTGTCGTGCATTACCATCACCCACAGTCGGTTTGCCCTTCTCGCTCGCCTGTCTTGCTTCTTTATGACGAAAATTTCATCAGTGTGAGCAGCTACTTCTACTCCTCCAAGACAACAAGTAATCCCCTCCAACTTCCAAGACTCCATGTCTCTACAATGCTAATACCATTGCACTCTATATGCCAGGCTATTTTCCGTCTCAGCCAATGCTACCCTTACAGGACACTGCAAAATCCAAGAGTAAATTAGCCATAGGATACCCCACAAAGACAATTTAGGCTTGAAGAAAAGGCTAACTGTGGAATAAGTAAAACACCCTACCTACCCTCACGAACCGATTTTCTCTTATGCCATGAATAACATCTGTGGCTATATTTATCTTCCACAAGGTTGCCTCGCTTTATTTTCATAGTCACTCCATATACATACAAGTCTCCGTCACTCCAGATAATCCTTTATTGAAACACTCGATTTTCGTGGAACTGACTAACTAAATCCGTAGACGTCCTCATGATTTCTATTTAAGAAGACCTTCTGAAACGTTCCATAACCCTGATTGGTCCTTCGTGGTCAGCTTCGAAAGATCATGACTGTAGTGACGATCTCTAGTTAGTTGCTTCTAGTTAGATAAGTGCAAGCAGAGAGTTGTGATGAAGACGAGGCTCAGAGTCTGACAAGATAATATTTACTCATTTCTTGCAGGAGTCCATGTGTCTGTCTACCATAGTATTAACGAGTTGGTTTAACGATGCTCCACTCACCGTACTAACAGCTCTTAATACCTGTCAAAGTGTAGGAAGTGTTTCTTTAGTAACCCAGGAAATATTAAGATGGGCGGGTGGCAAAAGGAAGCAGATATAACCAGAATACAAGGATTAACCAACTGTGACAGTGAAGACTCAGTGATACCAGATTGTTTTTACTTCCTTACGTAGAATGTAGAATAAAATATCTCTCTGGAAACTAACACGATGCGAGAAGACTAGAGAAGACTATTAGAAGAAGTATGCAGTCCAAGGTATTAAAAATATTCGATTTAGTTTCAACCTCTGTACCATCTGTGATACTGGAACCATGTCAACTAACCAGTTCACGTAAGTCACACTCGCTTGTATCTAAAAGTTAAAATTATTAATTTTCAAGTATTGGTTTTGTAGGGATTTGGTTTGATTGCATTGAAGATTTAATCATGAGTTGACATCGGCTAGAGAACCATTGGAAAACCTGGGAGTACTGGAAAGCTCTTTCGTCCTAGTTTAGGACTCCTCATCAGTACGCACCCACCGGGGTTCGAACCCAGGACCTTCTGGTTACAAGGCGAGCTCGTAGACCATTGAACCACTGGGACCCGATCCAATGGTCCTTGAATTCTAACTTCTGTCAATTCACGACATAGCGCGACCACTTCGCAATGTCTTCTTCGATAAGTTACTGCCTCATCCTTGACCTGCTGTACCCTACTGGTCACGGCTTCCCACTAGAACCCCAGGTTAACATTTGGATTAAGCTTAAGACCGTTTGACAAGGACCACAGTCCAGATTGTTTAGTTAAGGAAAAAGATAATGGATATTTACTATATCCATATTCAGGAAAATAACAAACAAACTGCTCCGAGTAATTAGATATTACAGTAGCTGGCACAAAAATTCGAACAGGCCGCCAAGGCCGTATTCTGCCTATTATTCTCTATTGTTCCCCCTTAGTTTTTCCTGGGCTACTGAAGAAAGACTATACCTTATTACGTAGGATGTTAAGGGTTGTCAGCAGGGTAGGCTACGTGCCACCTGACCAGCTTGTTAATATTCTGGTCGACAAACACTTAGACTCATCTGAAAAATGGGCTAAATCCATTTTATCTAACTCACAACACCCTCTTTATTCACAACTCTCCCCTTGTATCTTTGCAGGCAAAAACAGAAGCCTATATCGAAAACTATACGTTCACACTAGTAAGTACAAAAGCTCAACCATACCCTACTTGGTTGGCTCATGTCCTGTGCGATAAAGAAAGCATTAGGCGTGATACCTATAACTTATTAAACAGTCAGTAGAACAACTGGATCTCGTCTTTCCAACTCCTCATATCATTTATAGGTACAACGTTTTCCTTTCTTTCTTTTCCTTTTCTCTCTCTCTTTTTCTGTTATGTGCAGCTTAGTTTCTTTCTTCTGCTTACGCCAATAAATATGCTAGCATCTACTTTTCTAGCACCTTCAAACACTCTGTTCAATTTTGGCTTTGCTACCAACATGCTAATATGTTGTTGTCGAAACTAACCCGAGATTACCCTTAATCCATGTAGAATTTTATTTTATTGTTAATTTACTAACTGGATGCAATACTGTATGCAGTAAAATGCTGAGAATTGCAATCTGTATTACAAGTACTGTTTTGGAATAAAGCTATTATCATTATTAAAAAAAAATTAGACTTCGGATCATCAAACCCATCAGCTCTAACGTATCAATCGTCTCACGTCTCTTTAGGTGAGCAACGATATGACAGTAGATGAGATGGAGTAACAAGAAGGAATATCACACATTACTGAGAGTTTGAATAAAAGCAAGAACTACAGTTTCAGCAGAATAAATTGATACCATCATCGTTTATTTCGTTGCCTTCTCGTCACCTGCTTACAGCCCAAAGACATTATTAAGTATATCTACAGAAACACTCTTAACAATCTTAACAATGCATACATACAGTAATAATATATATATATATATATATAGTATCAAACATTATTCAGAACAACAATAATAATCATACACAATGGAAACGTTTCAGCATTATGCGTTCAGATGAAATAGAGATGAAAATATCCAGTAACCGCTTCTTTCTGGGTGCATAAATCAGGTTTCAGGCGCTTGATGGAAATGGCTTCAGCGAACTTGAGGTGAATTGAGCTCTTTTGCCTATTGATAATTTTGAACGACTTCGACGTCTACCTCATGACCTGAGTCAAGGAGATGCCCGGCGATGGCAAAAGAGCTCAATTCACCTCAAGTTCGCTGAAGCCATTTCCATCAAGCGCCTGAAACCTGATTTATGCACCCAGAAAGAAGCGGTTATCAGTCTTTCTTTGCCCTGCCTGGTAACTATATATTTTAATCTCTATTTCATCTGAATGCGTAATGCTGAAACGTTTCCATTGTGTATGATTATTATTGTTGTTCTGAATAATGTTTGATACTATATATATATATATTATTACTGTATGTATGCATTGATCGATTGATTTTGTTTAAAATGAACTCTGTGCAAGATTGTTAAGAGTGTTTCTGTAGATATACTTAATAATGTCTTTGGGCTGTAAGCAGGTGACGAGAAGGCAACGAAATAAACGATGATGGTATCAATTTATTCTGCTGAAACTGTAGTTCTTGCTTTGTTCAAATACATTAAGGGGAATAAATGTATGAAATTACTGAGACTCTCAAGAAAAGTAACCATTCAAAGCACTTCATCAACACAGTCAACACCGACATTAACTGTAGTCGGAAACGGATTCTGAAGACATGGGCTTTAATTGTTGTCACTCCTTATAGATCAGAAACATCGGACGATATCAGAAGAGTACTACTCGATAAACACAACATCAAAGTTTTCTTTGAAACATCAGACATACTAAAGAGCAACCTTATCCACGTAAAATGCCAAATCCCAAAGGATTCTACAATCTAACTGTGCCTATACAATAAAATCCTTCGAATGTGATGCTATACACATTGGACAAACCTAGCCAGAGATAAATAAAGATGACAAAAAATGAACATCATAGAGCCCCCACTATTTGACCAGCGAGAAATCTAGTTGAACTAGAAAAGCTTGCAAACTCATCAGCCACGGGTCTACACGCTACAGAATCAGGTCACAAAATTCATTTTGACATTACTGAAATCATCCAGAAAAATTTCAGAAATCACAAAGAACGCCTAGTGTCAGAAAATCTTCATGTCAAATGGAATCAAAATTATCTGAATAGGAATAATGGACTGAGACAGAATTTCGCCTGCTTGTAGAACTTCGCCTCCACCCTAACCCCTTTCGATGAAGTGACAAAATTAACATAAATGTGATCAGAGATTTCACTGTGCAAACACATACTGCTCTAATAATTTTATGCACTTATCAAATCCAACAATCTTCACCTGGTTTTGTTATCTTTACCAATTCTCCATCTTGGCAACATAATAAGAATTACCTCATGCTAAGGAATGATGGTTAAATCGTTATATATAAGATGGGATTTTGTAAATTCTGGTTTAATAATACTACTTTTCTGAGGCTATTAGCAGCATTATATGGGGAAATGTCGGAAAAAACAACACTATCTTTTGGTTTTTCAGTCATTGAGAAATGCGAAAACTTCATAATTATACAAACCATCTGGCTTCAAATCAGTGAAACAGTAGATAAACAAGAGATCAAGTGGTGATCCGTAAGAAAAAGAAGAAAAAAATGGTGAAAATAACGGTCAAAAAGGACGAGAGGGAATTCATACCATATTGTGTCTTGTGTTTATGAATTTGTTCCGGGAATTCCAGGAAGATGAAGTGAAGTTTGATTAATTTATGAATAATAAATGAATGAATTGTAAAACATTTGTAGGCATAGAAAGGTTCTTACTGATAGGAAGGAAGGCTACCTCGTCAAACTACGAAAGGATGGCAACCCATGCCTCTATAAGAATTGGCCGTCTCTTCCATGCTAAGCGCTATGCTTAATCACATCATTCTGTATAGATTAAAGGATGCACTGCATCTCAATTCTAACCAGAAAAGATTGATTTAGGAAAAGCAAATCTTCTCTGGATCAAATACCAGATCTACGCATCATCGAACAGAGTATAGAACAGCAGTCAAACATCTACCTCAACGTCGCAGAGTAATTTGGAAACTACTTAAATACTACGGCGTGCAGTGCCCCTAATCTTCGTCAGCCTCATTCAGCAGTTGGGTATATGAAAATGCCACGTGACAGGTGGTCGATTACAGAAACCTCATTAAAGCGACTAGCTCGTCATTCTCCACTCAGGTTCTACACAAGGGTGTGCTTGACAAGCGATGTCACTCAACGGTTTCCTCAGTGAATGTCGGATTCGTCTCGATTTTATTCGGCATATTTGACAAACAATATTTTCGCCATTGATTTGTTCCCAGGGTTTCTGGTTGAATATTCTTCTTAGTCAACCATGCAATCTTTATTATCGAGACTTTCAAGGAAGCTGTTGAGTTATGTCTGCAGCTGGCTGTTGGAAATGCTTCCCATGACGGTCCCAGTTTAATGATGCATAATAGAAGAACTAACTTCACATTTGTGTTAAAAGTCCAAATTTTGTTCTTTATGTTCTAAAGTGCAGATTTTCTAACTGATTTCAGGTTGATGAAGGTTTAAAATGCCTTCTTGATTCTGACTGACAATGATGTCTTCATCCATTCTGACTGTCTGCGGTTAAACCAGGGTCACCTAGGTATAAGTGGAGGAATGGACTAACCGCTTTCAAATTCCTCCACCTAATGCTGATAGGTACTTGTTGTTGTTGTTGCTGGTGGTCACGGGGTAACTTCATCACCTCTGTCTTCTTTATGTTCAGCTGAAGTTCAGCCTTCACCACATGCTTATTCTAACTGTGTTTTTTTTTGGTTTTCGCCTGCAATTCTTCGATTTTTTTTTAAGATCAAACGTAAATCATCTGCAAAATCCAGATTTTCTAGAATTTTCATTTCGTCTCCTTGCCCTGACAAAATGAGAGCTAGTCAACGATTTCCGGGTATTCCAATGTCAATGATGTTTGAATGCTTATGATATGAGTAGCTGAATGGTTAGTTCCTTCTACTATTTCTAATAAATACCCTACCTTATTAACGATGGAATGTTTAGTTAACTGGCATTTGTGCTTAACGTAGTGCGTCAAGGTTATTAGAATGACGATTTTATCTCGTACACAACTTAACATGTTTGACATCCTTTGGAATTCGTGGACAACCAGATGCACACACACACCTACATGTGCCCATCATTCTGGAATGTAAAATTTGAACTGAAGTCAAGAGTTTCACAAGATGATTTACAGTCGAAAATTGTGAATTTCTTCATAAAGAAATCCTAGACAGCAGTCGAACTATTGTTGAAACCACACGTTGAGTGAGGCGTAAATTCTGAAAAAAAAATGGGATTAGTTCACAGTCCGATACTATATTAAACATAAAATGTGGAGTACAATTTACGAACCTCAATTGTGAGGTATATGCGGCTGGGCTCTCTTTAAAAAGCACAACACTTGTGTGTGTTAATGCGTAAAAACAGCAGAGCTGTGCCATATTCGATCCAGGTGTTATTCAAACAGTGCACAAATGCCGGACACGGAATAGACGGATACGAGTTTACAATGTTAAAGAGCAAAAGGTACATGAATAAAGCATATACAGCAAACACCTTTCCACTACAAGAAAATAATTATGATACATCTAAAGGATTAGTAATACATCGACTGAGTTAAACTTAAAAGGCATGTAAAGACGTGGCAAAGATTTAACAAATACACTTGCACTACTCAATAATGATAAGTAGTGTGACTGTAAACAAAAAAGAAGGAATGACAAGGGGGAAATAGGGGAGAGAATTAAAACAAACTAAATCATCTACTTTACATATCTGTCAATCTAGCCGTATCGATCCGTTGTATGATTCCTTTCACAGATGAGTCATATCAAATTTCACAAAAATTTGAAGGTATACAGACAGAAAAGAACACGTTGGTGGGAGAGGCAAAGAAGATTCGAATTCAGGAGAACATAAGAGTTAAAAGATGCGATAACGATACTAAACCAACACCAAGTATGATTCACCGTTAACGATAGAAATTTGAAGGAATTCGCTTCTTACATTCATCTTGGCAACATCGTTTCAACTAAGGGTAACAGTAAGGAAGATGATGCTCAAGCCAGCCAGGATTGTAAAGGGAAGACAGACCTTCATCACTTTGAGATCAGCTTGAATATCTTCTGAACACGTCGACATAAGTGACGAGATTCGGAATTTCAACACAAATGTCGAGTGAGTTCTCCTGTATGTGCAAGAATCTTGACGAGTCAGTCATGAAAAGCATTTCGAACAGCCAGCTGTAGACTCTTATCAACACGTGGCTTCCCTGACTCAATATACCAGACAATGTGATGGTGTAACTTTAGAAGACAACAGAATCGGTAAAGCATCTTTTTTATTATCGAGGATAAACACATCATATTTATACATTTCTAGCCGTATTTATTTTGGCTACATCAGCAGATAATAAAATGTCCTGACTGACTGTTGATCTTCTGATGATGTAAAACTGAGACGGCAGTTGTCCAGCGAGATTATCTCCTGATCACAGCATGATCTAAATCCATATGTGAGGAATGAACACTGCTACTACAGACTGAAAATGTTGTTTTCAATGTCGATCTATACATTCTATCATTCTGATTTTATATATTACTGATAAATCTTGTCAGTAGCAAATACCACAATAGCGTATATTTTACACACAGTTATATACTCTTATCATTACTCTTAATGTACACAGTGTTATTTTGAAGAACAGGTATTAATCTATAACCTACTCTAGTTGATACTTTGTAGAGTTTATTTCATAGACTATTTCGGATGTTTGACACGTGTCTTATGAAGGGTTGAATATAGGATCATTTCAGATCCGACAAAAGTCGAAGCATCTTACCTTCAGAGGATTTGGTTTGTTTTCTAATAATACATTGAATTCAATACGAAAGACAGAAAGTGGGGTCATTACACTTAAAACTGATAACATTGAATACGTGAATTTGCAGATACCATTCGTCTTGTGATTACCAAACCTTCAGGTGAAAACAATCACTTCAGACTGTGGATCTCGTCCTTGAGATTGCTTGTATTTAAAATCAGTATTTACTGTTTTATATCTCCGGAACTCTGAAGTTGAGAAAAACCCGGTATTCGGTCTCATGACCGTCAACTCTCTCTCTCTCTGGGTGATATGGATTTCTGCTAACTGGCTTATGGGGATTTTTTGTTCCTCAGGATAAATTAAAGTAGGCAAATTAAATTCGTATTTCCTTTTGGTTTTTCTACTGTAGGCTTCTTGCGCACGATATAATTCACTGCCGCATCATCATGTCACATCGCTGTATTGTCCTTCGATAGACTTCAGAGAGTGACTTCAAGGAAAACTCAGGACTCGATAGATACCGATAGCTTCTATATAAACATGGTGGTCAAGTTCGCCTCTTGCAATGACAAAACGAGTTACGCCAGGTGGAATCAAGGTGTGGAGAGGTCTTTTCAGGGCGATAAGGCTAAGAACAGCTAACATCATAGTTTATGTTATATACATTATATTTCGATAGGAAAGGTTTTGAGCTAATTACTACAGCGAAATAGGGATACAACCATATAACCAGTTGAAATGAACTCGTCTCCAATTTATTATGGAGCAGTCGCAAAATCAGCAATGATTTCGATGTAAATACTTAAAAGACACAGAAAATTTTTTCACATTCTAAAGGAAACGTCAGGGTCTATAACGTTTATTATCGTACAGAAAAGATTAGGCAGAACAATGGCCGCCATTAAAAACCGCAACTGAAATGTGCGTGACAAAAATTTGAAAGCTAAACAACTGAAGGAAAAATAACACAAATGAAAAATAATTTATAAGGAAGTGAGAGATAAGACCTATTATGTAGGAAGCTCATCAAGAAAATCTTTTATCACATATTCTGGTATAACATTATCACGTGTAGATTCACTGGAAATGAGTGGGAACAAGCTTGGTTAATCGAGTGATTGATATGACTAAACATTCATTCACACTCCAACTAATTATTGGATACCATATGAAATCACTATGTCCTGCAAAGGATTCTCAATGAACGTTTTCACTACGATATGTGAAATAATTATCAACTACAACTCAAAAGGCTTTTAGTCATCTCTGTATTTTACATGAGAACAGTAAAAGCAAATCAATCACCTATTGAGCATAACAAGTGTATAACAGGCCCAGTAACTCTTCATTTTCTCGCAGTACACATTGACTACTTCCACGTTATAAAGTAGTGTAAAATGTGTTGTATAAGTTTCAGTAATCAAAATTTCTGTAATCAAAAATAAAATAAAATAGTTTGTTTGTGTTTTCTTTATATTTTTTTCATGTCGACCAAAATAATCTACGGGATATTCTTCGAAATTTATGAGAAATGACCAATTTTGTTTTGCATTAATTGTAACTGACTATACCATCATCGTCATCATCGGGATTTTATTCATATTTTAGTGTGAATTTCGTCACCGACCAACATCGGTTAGGAGATTACTGAATCGTGATCCAAGCGGCTGAATGGTCAACCAGCTTGGCCTTGTAAGCTGAAGTTTCCAAGATAAATTTTCTAGGTTGAGAAATGCCGAAAACTTCCATGTAGGGACGAAATTGTTTTTCAGTGCTCCTTGGTTTCCAATGATCTTTAACTGATTTCAGTTCTTGACTATAACCACAAAGGAATAAATTTTTATGTCGTAAAACTTTTCGCATTTATGGTTACACTACTCATAGTAGGTACATAATTATACTCTAAATTTTATAACCTGTTGGTGTCTTTCAAGGCGATGTCACTCTGGTGGTGGCACAGATGAATAAACACTATTCCTCTAATTGAATTATTATTTCACTAACCATAAATGCTCTGTATTCATTGATATTCCAGCTATTCAAACGAGGGTTTGTGTGTTATGTTTCAGGGCCTCTACTAAAAGTGGACATCTCTTCTGTCTGAGTTCAGGACACTTTAGCAGTACCCACCGAGGGTTGAGGTGCGGAGTCGCGACCAATGGTAGGGTCTACCATTACCAGGTCGCCGGGTGTGAGGAAGACTACTCGCTAGTGATCACAGTGACTATTGGTCGCGCTATATTGTGAAATGGTAGAAGTTGGAATTTATGGGCCATTGGATGGGATGGCAGTGTCTGGATGGTCTAAGAGCTTACCTTGTAGGCAGAAAGTCCTGGGTCCGAAACCTGGAGGTTTACGCGTACTGACGAGAAGCTTAGAACTAGGATGAAACAGCCGGATATCCAGTAATATAAGTGTAGAACCTGGGCACTGTGGTGGTAGAATGTAATTTCATATTAGATAAGTTTATTTTAAATATCACACACAGTGATGTTGCAGTATTAATAACTGGATGACAAGGTTTCGAACAGAAATTATTACCACTCATAATCATATCAATCTTAGTCACATGAATTCAAAATTTGTCTTATATATACATTTCCTTTCTTTCTGTCTCTCCAGCTTCCATTTGTTGTTTGTTGCTATCTTCCATATCACCAGTAGAGGCGATGCGTTGCGCCATTCCGATTGTACTTGTGATGAGGTGTTGAATCAATTAACAAGGCTTCAGTGATTAACCTCTCTTTCCTTCTCCACCTAACTATATTACTTCTGAGTACTCTCACCCCTTCCCAGTCACATTATTTTGTGACTACATGCAAGTAAATGTAAAGTTAGGTGTGGAGAGAGATTAGTCACTGAAGCTGATGAGTCCCAAATAGGACAAAATGCACATCCTGGTTGGATTCCACTGCCAGCCACCATCCACCAATTGTATACTAATTAAATACCCAGACATCGTCGAAGCATCTACACAAGAAGCCGACATGTCAACCTGAGACCGAGCACTTCGGTCCAATCAATCGACGGGAAAATCAAAAATTCAATTCAATAGTCACTGAAGCTTTGTTTATCGATTCAACACTGCAAACGTACAGCCGGAATGACGCAACGCAAAATCTATACAGGAGATATGGATTGTGGCAACAAACGACAAAGGGAAGTTGGAGAGATAGAATAGAGAGAAAATATATAAGTGTTAGATTGTAAGGGAAGTAAATGAGATACGTTTATAATGAAGATGTGAAAAGATTAAGGGGTGATAAAAGTAACTATGACACTCTTAAGGTAGCCAAATGTCTCGTCATCTAATTACAGGTGAGAGGCTTAACAGGCCGGCCCTACATGCGATGCGAAGACTGACATCCTTAGACCATCGTGTTTTCCAATATTGGCTCCTCTTGTTAAGTCTACGTTTGGTTACGATTATTCCGCCCAGTGTTCTGAGTATCAACGTGAAGAAACTCAACCAAGCACGGGTAATGGCGGGACGGGTTATAGTTATATGCGGCAAGCACCTCCACGCGGTAACCGCCGGGTGAGGTTTATCGGTGGGCAAACCGAGCCTCAGCCAAGACTTGTCACTTGCATGAGACAACACTAGCATTTTGTTACTCAGTTTTTATGAAGCAGCGGTGCCATCCGTCAGCATGTTCTACGGCGGTGTACAGGGTATTAGCGGGGCAAGCAGATCTGCGGGATTCTCGATGAGAGGACAGGGCAAACAACAAATGGCTAGCGATTGGCTGTGAGAGTTGGTAACCCAAACCACGAGGCGCAACGAGGTACACGTTGTTAGCCGAGGTCAATATTGAGCAGTGTCTTATGCCGTGGGTAGTGGTGTGGCGGCCGGGATCTCGGTCCATGAGTCAAGGTTTGGTTGGCTTCAATGCGTATGAGTCCCTAAGAAGATGTGCCTGTGCATACCAGCTGGAGGAGTGGCACCAAGGGTGCGCCGAGATGTAACTATGAACACTTGGGAAGTACCTTCTGGGACTGAATCAGTCGCTGGGGCGACTCTAAAACACTCCTAATCCTTTCCCGAAAGGCACTTGGCATGATACGTAAAAGGGTAAATACACATTATATTGTAAGGGAAGTAAATGAGACACGTTTATAATGAAGATGTGATAAGATTAAGGAATGGTAAGAAAGGGTTTGAAAATATAAACAAGGAGTGGTGTAGAAGTCATTATTTGGTTATGTCTTAATAGGCCAAAACAAGGGAGGAATACTGGCTGTACGAACGTCTTTTGAATGCATAGTTTAGGTTTAATAGTTCGAATGTCTATCGCCTGTCTAAGCTGTGTGCAGTAGACGAATATGAAGTCTATTGGAAAGATTCGGTGGGATACGATGAATTACTTTGAGGTTCTCGTTTTCTCTACTGCATGAGCACTATCAATTAAATGTGACAAACCTAAATTATGCATTCAAAAGAAGAAGTTCATACAGCCATTATTCCTCCCTTGTTGGCCTATTAAGACATAACCAACTAATGTCTTCTACACCACCCCTTTTTTATATTTTCAACCCCTTCTTTATCATCCCTTAATCTTATCACATCTCCATTATAAACGTGCCTCATTTCCTTCCCTTACAATCTAACATTACTTAATCGGTTCATCTGTTTTTACTAGAAAATATATAAGACAAATTGTGAATTCATGTGACTAAGATTGATATGATTATGAGTGGTAATAATTTCTGTTCGAAACCTTGTCATCCAGTTATTAATACTGCAACATCACTGTGTGTGATATTTAAAATAAACTTATCTAATATGGATGTCCAGTACTCCCTGTTGGTTACCAATGGTTCTCGAGCTGGCGCCGTCGTTTCTCGTCTGTGAGTCTTTATCTGATAACAGACACATATCTTCTGCTAATTCCAGATCTTATCCCTCGAACATACTCTTATTCTCTTGCTTTCAGCATTCTAGTGTATAATGAATAACTATCTTTTCCGATCCTGACTTCGACATAAGAATAGCTGAATGCAAACTAGACTCTTTCGATTCAATAGTGAAACCTACACGCTAATGGATGGGGTTGCAACTGGCCCTCATCAATGACCTCTGTCAAATATCCAGATCACAGAGATCCTAAACCTATCTCTGGTTTCAGAAGACTAAGCTTAATACGCAGAACCGACGCAGAACAACATAAAATGGTTGGGCAACACGGCCATTTATTCTTCAACCGATAACGAAACAGATCTTCAATGGTTAATCAGTCCCAAAGTCTGTAAATGATCGTTGATATGATGAACAACAGTACTTCTGATCGTACTTCTCCAATCCGCTGTCAACCAATACACAATTAAGCACTGACGGCTTTCTTATCTCCCGCCAAATAGAGACCAGTTTAAAAAAACAAACGATTCAGTATTCACCAGCATTGACAAACTGTTATGTACTCGTCGAGTAGTTAATAGTCCTGATGCGGAAAGAGCGAAATCAGAAGACCACCAAGTTTACGATGATACTTGTATTTTCCAGGCAAGGAAAATAAATGCCACACAAGTGGGTGTATGGAATGGTACTTAAATGTACGAAATGTGTGTGAACCAGAATACAGTACAAAAGTATATTAGGAAATGACTAATACACATGAACTAATAAGATAATGTCTTACCATGATTGGTTGTAATGTCATGTGACAACAGGGTCATACATGTTTATTTAGTTAGTGGACAGACAAAAGCATATTGTGAGTTATAATGAAATATCGATCCATATACACATAGCAAAATATAACAGACTGTCAAAAACAAACACACACATCATGTGGATACATATCACAAACCCTCTTGACAGAGAGTCTTGTTGCAACCCGGGAAAATAGTTTCTTATCACCAAATGTCAATAAAACCTCTACCTCAACTTCATCGACTTCAAAAAGGCCTTCGACAGCGCAGTGTTAACCGAGAAGTAATTCGGAAACTACTTCAGCACTACAGCGTACCTCAAGTCTTTGTTAACCTCGTTCAACAGCAATGGCAATGCCACGTGTCTAGTGATCCGCAACGGAAAACTCAACAAGGCTATCTGCCTATTATCACCGGCAATGATATTCCTAATTGTGGTGGACTGGATTATGCGTCAGACTGTACACAGGGAGCGAGGAGACAGGAATACGCTAGACGACCTGTAAGAAGACTCTAGGAGACCTGGATTTCGCAGATGATATATGTCTAATTTCACACAAATTAAAAGACTTGGAGGCAGGCGGAAACCAAAAAACTGCCTTGGGAAACACCCAACGAAAACACGTCTCCAGGTGAATACAGAGAAGACAGAGACGGATGTGATGAAAATTACCAAACAATGGCGATAACAACCAACACCAATCACTATCAATAGGACAGCTTTAACAGAGGTTACCTCCTTCACTTATCTGGGAAGCATCGTTTCAAATTTAGGCGGAACGAACCAAGATGTCAAAGCCAGTCAGAATCGGAAAGACAAAATACGCCTTCATCAACCTGAAATTAGTTTGGAAATCTTCCGCACTCAGGATAGAGACCAATATTCCGATTCCGTTCAACACAAATGTGAAGTCGGTTCTTCGATATGGGTCAGAAACTTGACCAGTATGTCACGTAAATTATTTCCAACAGGTTCCAGACTTTCATCAACGGATACCTTCTCTGGCTGGTTCCATACTAAAGATCAAATGGCAAGAAAGAATAAGCAAAAAGAAACTATAGGGACAAACGAACAGGCAAGAGCCCACCGCTCAACAAATATGTAGAAGAAAGTGGAGATGGACTAATGAGGCATACACTGAGGAGGGCGCCGAATGACATCGCACGCCAGGCCAATGCTCGAGTGGGATCTCAATGGAAAGAGACGAGTTGGTTGTCGGTGCGGGGTTGACATGGAGGAGATCGTGTGAGGAAGAGATGAGAGAGTTTGGTCAATCGTGGGTCCAGGTATAGAGGACGGTTGAAAACAGAACAAAGTGTAGATGTGTTGCTGAAGTCCTATGTTCCACTCGAAACACAAGGGAATACTAATAATAAAATTTCTTTTCAACGACTTCATTTTCAAGCTGTACAGTCGTATTTATATTACAGAAAAAGGTTATTAAGTGGCACTAAATAATTACTCAGTCAATGTACGTATATATGTGATGAAAGTTATAAGGGGTAGAGTTGAAGTGGATAAATTACAAAAATATTGAAGATTGTTCTATGACAAAAATGTCAAGTGTTGTCTAAAAATTTTGAAAATTAGGATGTGAAGTGAAGTGGAAAGAATTCAAGTGCTAAAATAAAATAAAAACTAGAAAGAACATTACTATGACCAAGGTAAAGAAAGGGGTTTGACAAAATCGTGATGATTACGTCAATAAATTATGTACCATCCTGAGTGATGAAGAGAAATTTCTAAAATCACCCGATCAAAAGGACAAGACAGATAATATTGAGAAGGAATTATCTAAAACTTTGACGAAATTGAAGCAAGAATGCATCATTACTCCATATATGTATGAACAGCTTAAACCATCTGGTTCAACTATCCCTCGTTTATATGGTCTTCCAAAGGTGCACAAAGATGATGTCCCTCTGCGACCTGTATTGGATATGCTGAATTCACCGTATCACTCTACCGCTAAATGGCTTGCGGAAATTCTGGAACCAGTTAGATTAAATCTATGTAAACATAGTCTTTCCGACACTTTTGACTTCGTCAGTTGTGTTGATGAAATTAATGTGACTGGTAAGCATATGATTTCGTTAGATATTTGTTCATTGTTCACAAATGTACCACTAGTAGACACTATCTGCTATCTATGCGAGTATATTGATTCAAATAGCATGAACATTGGCTTACCAACTGATTATCTTAAACAACTACTATTGAGATGCACACTGAATGTGCAATTTAGATTTAATGATGTCATCTACAACCAAAGGGATGGAGTCGCCATGGGGTCTCCTTTAGGACCGCTCTTAGCGGACGTTTTCATGGCAAGCTTAGAGAATGGCCCACTAAAGGAAACCATCGATAGTCTGTTTATGTATAAAAGATATGTTGATGATACCTTCATTGTATGTGATGAAAACACTTCAACTGCCGAACTTCTTAGAATATTTAATGGTTCTCACCCATCTTTGCTTTTCACGATCGAAGAAGAGTCGGATTCTTCGTTTCACTTCCTTGATGTTAAGCTAGATAGAAGAGAGAATGGAACGCTTCTAAGGTCGATTTACCGAAAGCCAACATTCACTGGGCAGTACACTAACTTCAACAGTTGGGTACCTTTAGGGAGAAAGAGAAATCTTATTCATTCCTTATGCTCCAGAATTCGTAAAATCTGCTCTGCAGAGACAATTGATAGGGAACTAGATAACCTTCGATCAAATCTCCTTAACAATGGTTATCCCACAAGGTTCATTGAACGTAACATCAAGAAAGAATCCGCCCCGAGACAAGTCACAGTACCAAAGAAAAAGCTGTTTATGAGTCTTGCATTCAAAGGTGACACCATTTCAGAATTGATTAAAAATCGTTTATCTAAATGTGTTAAACGCACTTTTCCTGCAGCTGACCTGCAACTAGTTTTTGCCAGCCGAAATATGATCAGACAATGCGTCAAGGATAGATTACCGCTTTTGTCCACATCTATGTGCATTTACTCTTTTACTTGCTCTTGTGGAGCTGTTTATATTGGACGTTGTAAGCGTAATCTCCGAAAACGTGTAGCTGAACACTATCCGGTTTGGTTAATGAAAGGCGAACGTAGAACTGCAAAGTCGTCTATTTGTGATCACCTGTTAGAGTCTTGTCATTTAGCCCCACGTGATTTATCTTTCAAGGTTATATACATGGCAAAATCGAATCGATCCAAAAGTTTACGTTTTCTTCACTTATGCATAGCCGAAGCTTTAGCTATACATGAACAGAAACCTAAATTATGTGTTCAAAAGCGTTTTGTCAAACCCCTTTCTTTACCTTGGTCATAGTAATGTTCTTTCTAGTTTTTATTTTATTTTACCACTTGAATTCTTTCCACTTCACTTCACATCTTCATTCTTATCGTAATCGTACTCCTAATTTTCAAAATTTTTAGACAACACTTGACATTTTTGTCATAGAACAATCTTCAATATTTTTGTAATTTATCCACTTCAACTCTACCCCTTATAACTTTCATCACATATATACGTACATTGACTGAGTAATTATTTAGTGCCACTTAATAACCTTTTTCTGTAATATAAATACGACTGTACAGCTTGAAAATGAAGTCGTTGAAAAGAAATTTCTTCGCTGAACAAAAACTGTGTTCTTACTTATGAATAAATGGGTATTTTTTGAGATTTAATAATAAAATGTTGGTAATCTTCCTCTCTACAGGGGATAAATCGATGATAGTTCCATTATTTGTTGTGAGGATTTGGAACTGGAAAACCTGCTTCAAACTTTCAGTAATTCCAACCCAAACATCAACTCCGCTTTACGAGTTAGATTTGAATCAATGTTCCATTTCCTGGATATTCAAATGCAAAAGAATTTCGGCAGCTCACTGAGGAGATCTATCTTCAAGAAGCCTACAGGCAACGGACAGTCTATCAACTTACAAAGTTGTGTCCCTCTATGAAGAAGTAGAAATCTCATCTATCGTCTTTACTCAAGTATCCGAAAAACATCTACCGAAGATTCTATTGACGAAGACTTATATAATCTTTAAAGAATCTATATGGAAAGGTATTTTCCATTTAGATTTATAGACAAGAACCTGAAACCAAAGAGAGCTTCTGAACGGATCAAGGTTGTTCTCAAAAAGATCCTGTTGCTGACACTCCAATAAACTATTCAGTCAGCATTTGAAAGATAAACCGTGACACTTGAGCAACATCATCACGCACGCATCACATTAATCACGCCTTCAGTGCTGAGTAGACTGGTCATACCATGTGTCCATTTGTGAAATGCGCTGAGAAACACTATCCAACGTGGCTGGCGAAGAGAGAACGTAAGTTTTTCTATAGTTGGGTAGCAAAACATCCATTGAACTCAGGACAGTCAGCTGACATTTGAAAATTTCTTCATTACTCTATACAAGATCCAATCAAACTACTGAAAGACAGTGAGATCAAGACGTCTGAGCATAGCAGAAGTTCTTGTGATTCAAATGTTCAAGCCAACTCTATGTATCCAAAAGAAATGCATCCAACCACAGTGTTTAGCGTAGTGCGTTGGTAGCACAGAGGTAGAGTGCTTGCCGACCAAGCAGGTGGTGTGGGGTTTGATCCACTGCCGCCGCACTCATCTACCTCGCTAAGCCAGTAGTAAGACTGGTGAAGAGGGAAAGCTGGGCATAAGGCTAGCAACCCCATCCTGCAAATATAATCACAAATGCTGCAGAAATCTCAAGCCTCTAGCCTGAAGTTCCATGTTCCACTGGGAACGTAAAGGAATAAAACAACGGTGTTTACAATGGCCATGATTGAGTCAATTTTTTTCATTAACCATTATCCAAACTTCATGCTTCTTTTGAAGTTTTCATGATGTTAATCTCTCTTCCTAATAACAGTGAAACTGATGATGGTGATGATGATGATTTGGTTCATCTGAAAACAAAACATGTAGATCAGCGAAGAGTCTCTTTTCGCCTGCGGCGAATTCATTATCTTAGCTTTACAATTGCAAATATATATGTGTTATTTTTTATGTATGTGTGCATTAAGTTTGTCAAACAAAATTACAATTGGTTAGGGTTATTTTAACTAAACAGGTGAAAATTGGTAATTTGAGTTACGTAACACAAAATCAGTCAAGAAAATTAGGTGTTGATGAAATTAGGGTAGTAACATAGGTGATCAGATGTCACAAACAGTTGTTAAAAGAAGTTATGTAATAATATTATGGATAGTCTGATGAGTGAGTTTTACTCAGAATGCACATGGAAACAAAGTAGATAATACGAAATTATGTAAAAGATCTAAGTGAATACAGGAATTATAAGCAATTAAAAAACAAGCAGAGAAACAAAATTAAGTTACCAAAATCAACAAAGTTGTCACCGTGACAGTAGAAGTGGTTGAGTAATCCTCTTTTGTATGCACAGCTTCGGTTTTTCTATTTGAATGACCAGAGCTTCAGCGATACAAAGAAGACGAAACCGTATTACCTTTCATAGTTTATTTTTGACTCTGTAGATTACTTTGAAGGAGGCATTTGTTGAAATGTAATGATCAGTATTGACCAGATGGTCAATTATCGCACTCCTTATTGCACCACTATTGCCTTTTCGCAACCATGCTGGATAGTGTTCTTGAATCCTCTTGGTCAGGGTGCGCGTCGAACGACCGATGTACCTGGCTCCACAGCAGCAGGTGAACTAATATATGCACATAGAAGTGGTCAGATGCGGGATCTTGTCCTTGAGACTTCTACAGATCAGTGGGGGACTGAAGAACACTATTCTTAGCGTTGCTGCAAAGAATATTCTTCTCAGAGATGACGTGATCCTTCTCTTGAGAATATCGCTTGTTAAATCTCCCCTGAAATCCAAATTCATGTAGAGTTTCTTTTTAGGCGCAATAAAAGTTTCGCTTCTCCGAATTACTGGTTTGATATTTTTGTCGATGAATCTTATTGGGTATCCGTTTTTGATGAAGATTTCTCTTAGAATATCTAATTCTGTTTCCAGAACGTCCGGACTACAGATGCGTCGGATGTGGGTGGTAGGTGATTTAATTACATTCCGCTTTTGTTGAATGGGTACCCAGCTATAAAAGCTTGTTAGTTGACCATTCCAAGTAGCTTTTCTACGGATCGATCTTCTTAGGCTCTTTGTTACTACCCTGATTTCATTAACACCTAACTTTCTTGACTGATTTTGTATTACGTAACTTCAATTACCAATCTTCACCTGTTTAGTTAAAATAACCCTAACCAATTGTAATTTTGTTTGACAAACTTAATGTACTCATACATACAAAATAACAAATATGTATATTTGCGATTGTACAGCTAGGAAAATGAATTCGCCGCAGGCGAAAAGAGACTCTTCGTTGATCTACGTGTTTTGTTTTCATTAATGCCTGGATGGACATTATCAATGAATTGAAACGTAGCAAGGACCCCTCGACAATCAAAGGAACTCAATGGTGGTCATCTAAAAATAGCGCTCCTGATGTACGGTGTGGAATTTCTAGCATTCGGTACAATATTACGGCGTCTAATTTACTCGACAACCGCAAAAACACAATACGGTGCATGTGTAGCGAGAACTGATAAAAGCAACGTTTTTAGTATCAGCGGTGACAATAAAGTCACAATAAATCCCACAGAGACAATTTGACTCCTGTGAAAATATATGTGACAAGTGAATGTGAGCATTGGAATACCAACATCATATCAGGAAAGAGTTATTCCTTAGATGCCTATTTAATGTACAATTTACTTTCAACGATGATGTCTACAGACAGAAAGACAGAATTGCTATAGGCTTTCCTCTTGGACCACTTTTGTCAGACTGCTTTATAGCCAGTTTAGGATATCGCATCTTAAATTGTACAACATACAAATTACTGGTGCGAAAAAAGTATGTTGACGACAGTTTTATGGATTGTCATGGTGCAATCAGAGACCTTACCACTGAGCTGTTCGGCCTCGCTGTTCACTTCCTGTAGGGCCTCTCTGACTGCAGCAATCAAGAGGTAACGTGGGTTCGAATCTCAGAAGGAAAATAAGTTCCTTCAAGGCGGTCACAGATAGGCCTTCCTGACTGACTGGTGAGTGCCAACTAGGACGAAATGCGCATCCTGGATTCCACTGCTAACCACCATCCACCAATTGTATACTTGTTAATACTTGTTTTATGACCTTTGATTGGAGAAAGTTTTTGAAAACAAGAGATGTCCCTTTTATATATAAACCTCTGTTATGTTAATTTCGATTAATTTCCCTGAAGAAGTTCGGAGTAGATTTCCGAACGAAACGCTGGAATTATTCATTTCAATATCGCTGAGATTTTACAAATATAACTTTACAAATGTCTACCTCTCACTCAGCGCTCAATTATTTTGCAGCTCTCTGGTCAAATCCTGATCACCGTTCATATGAATATAAGGAATCAGTTACAAAAATAACCTTGACCCTAGATAACAAAAATCATCATTAATTTTTAAGGTGAACAAGCGATCAGAGGTACAGTAAAAACAGAACAGCCATCATGTGATTCAATGAACACGCAGAAAAAAAACAACGAAATAAGATTGAATATGCAACAAAAAAGGGAGATCAGTCATTTCGTACTATTACAAAAACTACCAGTTTAAGAGCAGCAAACATCCCGCCAACAGTCTACTTACAAAGAAACACCGAGAGGCATTACGTGACCTCAAAAAGAACGAAAATCTGATAATAAGTAGACCTGATAAAGGACCTGGCACAGTTATCATGAACAAGAGTGATTATTTAGACAAAATGAATATCATTCTAAACGACCATACGAAATTTCAAAAGCTAAGCAGTTGTAAAGACACAACGGAGGCAACCGAACGCCAAATGGCCAATACACTAAAATCATTAGTTGAGAGTAATCTGATTCCTAAAGAAACACTCGACGAATTGAAACCCTCAGGTACGCACACACCAAGACTTTATGGCTTACCGAAAGTCGACAAGCCGGGAGTACCAATACGTCCCATCTTAGATATGTGCCAATCCCCTTATCATTCTACAGCTAAGTGGTTGGTAAAGGCACTAGAACCACTACATCGCGAAGTAGTGAAATTCAGTGTAAAAGACGTATTCAGCTTTGTGGAAACTACCAAAAGCTTGAATGTAAAGGGAAAGAAAATGATGTCACTGGATGCAGCATCATTATTCACCAATGTCCCACTGCTTGAAACAGTCAACTACATATGTGACCAGCTGATAGAAAAGAAAATAGATGTAGGAATCCCACCCGAAAACGTCAAAGAATTATTATTGAAGTGCACTATGAATGTTCAGCTTATGTTCAATAATGGTTTTTATAGACAAGTTGATGAGGTAGCCATGGGATCACCTTTGGGCCCTTTGCTAGCGGATATTTTCCTGGCAAACCTTGAAAATGGTCCACTCAAAAACACGATTAAAGGGTTTGACTATTATTGTCGATAGGTAGATGATACGTTTATCGTTTGTAATAGAAATCTTAATAAACAAGAGCTTCTGAATACCGTTAATAGTGTTCACCCAACTATTCAGTTTACATGTGAAGAAGAAGACAATAACAGTTTACCTTTCCTAGACGTCCTACTTACCATGAAGACAGATGGATATCTACAAAGGAAATTATTTAGAAAGAAAACTTGGACGGGTCAGTACACCCATTTCCATAGTTTCACACCGATTCAGCATAAAAGAAACTTAGTTAAGTGTCTTAGCTACAGAATAAAACGAATATGCTCAGAGGAATACATTAAGGAAGAAATGCATAAACTAAAACTCACACTGCAAGAGAATGGATATCCACAGAGCTTCCTAAAAAAGTATATGTCAATGCCTATAGACAGGGTAAAGGTGGATACCGTAGACAAGAAACCTTTGTATCTTAAGTTAAGTTACAAAGGGGAAATTCCAGCTGACATCCTAAAGTGTCGACTCAATAGAGCAATAGATAGAACATTTCCCGCAGCTAAATTAGTACTAAACGTCTCAACTAAACCAGTACTCACACAGCAAGTAAAGGATAAATTACCAAAGATGGCCTCATCAATGTGCATCTACGAATTCAAATGCTCATGTGGAGCTAGTTATATTGGCCGTACTCAGAGGGCCTTATCCATGCGCGCACGTGAACATGTACCTGTATGGTTGAGTAAAGGAGTAACCAAAGGCATAAATAGTGCAGTCTTAGCCCACTTGGTAGATACTGGACACTCGATAAAACTTGACCAAGCGTTCTCAGTTATTTACCGCGTTCCTAGTAATTTATCTAGAGGAGCTCGACTACGTCTTCTATCAGTAGCTGAAGCAGTTGCAATTAATACCAGAAGACCATCCCTCTGCATACAGAAGAAGTATGTTCAACCTCTATGTTTACCTTGGCCTACAATAAAGCCGACAAATCCTCCATTAACACTACAAATTGCTTTCACAATTTTCTTTTCTTTTCCTTCTTCTATTCCTCTGTTTCATTGACAAACGTTCATTTTCGACTTTTACGATTTCGTGACCTTTCTTATGATTTTATTACCTTAGGTTTAAATAGTGCTTTTCTAACTTGTTATCGTATTTACAAAATCCTGTTCATTCCACTTCATTATATTCATTATTATTATTTGACAATCATTCACCAATAGTACATTTAATTTTAATTTTACACCATATCATCGTTATTATTTTACAATCATTCTTATTGTTGTTATTGTCAACCTTGAACTTAAGTCTAGACCGCCCCATTCGTTGGTTTATTTTCATATTGCCTCACACACCCTGATTACACTCACTCTTGAAACCTGTATTTTCTGTTAACTATATTTATATATATATATACACATCATTAAATTAAATTATTTCATCTCATTCTGTCCCATGTTGTTATTGTCCATGCATATTAAACAACTATATGACTATTGTTTCATCCCATCTTATACTTGTTCCACAATACACTTTCTGATATGATTCTAATTCGCCTTTACTGGCTATTGTATGCTTACATTAATGGATTTATAATTGTAGAGCCTGAAGAAGAATTTATTGAAAACAATTGTTCGCTCTAAATATTTTGTTCTGAATAAATTATGGGAATATTTTATTTGCAAAAACTATACTAAAATCGATCACATGAAGCGAGAGAGAGAGAGAGAGAGGTGGAGGAAAAGCTCATTTTGTATGTTTCATGAAGCATTGAAGAACACAGAATCATGATGGATAAATAGGCATGAAGGAAAGAGAGAGGGCGATTTGATCACGTGATCACGATAAATTAATAGGTCAGATTTGTAATTAGAATATGCAGTTAGAGTGACCTCAATTACTTGATATATTTACCTATATTTCAAATCTTTAAATATTCCCATTGTTAATATTAGAACAAGACACACATATAATAGGCGAACAATATTGCTGTCGTTTTCAATTAGATCTTCTTCTTCAGGCTTTACTCTAATTTACATAGATTTATATAAAAAACAGAATTTAACCAGTGATGGTGATTTTGTGGATCAAATAATAATAATAACGATGATTATAATGATAACAAAATATTAATATTAAGTTTTATGCAGGTAGCGATAAGAATAACAGAGATAGTATATGTATATATGTGTATATATGTAGACAATTCAATCAAATAAATAAATTAGGTTAAATCTTAAAAAGTGAAGTGGACAGATAATCAGAATTTAATATTTAAATATTTGAAAATTCATATGAACTGTGATCAAGATTTGACCGAATAGTTGCAAAATAATAGAGAGCCGAGTGAGAAATAGACATTTGTAAAAAATTATAATTGTAAAATCTCAACTAAATCGAAATGAGTAATTCCAACGTTTCGTTCGGCTATCTGATCTGAACCTCTTCAGGGAAATTAATCGAAATTAACATAACAGAGGTTTACATGTAATAAAAAGGAACATCTCTTGATTTTAAAAAACTTTGTCCTATCATGAGTCATGAAACAGGCATCAACATGTATAATAAACAAAATTGTACGAGTTGTGATCAAAACTTTACCTCAGACTTTAGAAATTAGTCTACTTTTGTTAAAATATATGTGTATATGCAGTGTACAATGGTGTGTGTGTGTATGTGGGTGAATAGTCATTAAACATTTGTTAGCCTCTCCATAAGAAGACGTAGACAATCGGGAATTTTGACCAAGTATGACTAATTGTTGATACATATCCAGTTTTTATTTATTAGTCAGGATTTGTCATGCATCAGCTAACATCACACCTTCATGTCTGTTAAAACTGTTGGGATTCATCCATATATATAGGGCGTCTGCAGTCAGTCTTTCTTGATAGAAACCAAAACCTTTCAGTAGGATATTAGTCTTATCAAAGTCGATTTTGTGTCCCGTTTCTATCGAATGCAGTGCAATCGCTGAGTTGTTTTCTAGCTTCTTCAAGTCTTCAGAGGTCTTTGGAACCATCCTTAGACATTGTTTATGTTATTTCACTCTTATATTTACCTGTCTGAAAGTTTCTCCTACATATACGGCGTTAAAATCTCTACAATTGATCTCGTATACGCAATTCTGCTGGTTTTCTTGTTCTATTTTATCCTTAACCTTCACCAGTGGTGATGAGTGTAAGATGTTAGTTGCATGAAAATACACTCTTGTGTTATAATCGTTAAGGATTCGCTTTATTATTCCATCGAATGTTTCTTTGCGGAGGAGAATAAGAAAGAGTGGGAGGGTTTTGAATAGAATTCACCTAGACGAAGTAAGGGAGAGACAAAGGTTAGAACAAACTTCATTATAATAAAGGCTTTTTTGTATTTCCCAATGAATGAATGAAACACAAAACGATATTGTTGGTTTTACTGACGTTTCACTATTTAATGCTGCTGCTAATGGCTTTATCAAAGTATTTTAAACCGGAATTTACAAAATCTCAGTATATATACAACAAAGAGTTAAGGGGTGAGAAAATAGACAAGTTAGGTCAAGGTAAAGGGACATATAAAGTATAATTATATTTCAATAGCTTACACACAATGATACGTTTTATTATTGATAATATTTCGAGCAAAATTACTGCCTTTCTGTGTTCACACCACTGATGGAATTGTTTTATTCACATATTTATGATTTGTACTCAAATATACATTTAGTTCATTCATGTTTTTGTATTCAGAATTAAATTCTATGTTGTTGATAGTTGTGCTGAGTTACCCTTGTTACACGTGTCCGGTGTCTGATATACAGAAAAACCACACACTCTGGAAGATTCCTTCATTATCACTTGTCTCATTCACTCACGGTAAAACGAGGATTAATACAAAGTCTTGCAGATAGATTACGTAGAATTACAACAACACCAGAGGACCAGTGTAAAGAAATAAACCTCCTATTCAAAATGCTACTCGAAAACAACTATCCAAAAGAATTTATAAAAGATAATGTAGAAAAGAGAAAAAAGAGGGTAAAACCGGAGAATAACAAGATGAAAGAATGGAAAACAAAAACAGTCACAATACCATATAAAAATGGGACATTCAGAGGCAAATCAAAGAAATCTCAAAAATATCGGCATTCGAACAACGTGCTTAAACCAACGAATCTAATCAAAAATGAAATAAATCAACTGACAAAATATATGGGGGACAAACGTCCAGATCCCTTAAAATAAGAGTGAATGAACATAAACGCCCAACCAAAGGTCAATCAACAGAAACACAAGCTCATTATAATATAAGATTTTGTATTTCCCAGTGAATCAATGAAACACAAAACGATATTGTTGGTTTTATTGACGTTTCGCTATTTAGTGCTGCTGCTAATAGCTTTATCAAAGTAGCCATATCAAACCGGAATTTACAAAATCTCAACATGTATATAACAAAGAGTTAAGGGGTGAGAAAATAGACAAGTTAGGTCAAGTTAAAAGGACATATTGAAAGTCAAAATAACAATGAAGATCACTAAACCAAATATCAAAGGTAATAGTACATCTGTTATGATATCAAAACAAAGTTTACTAACTTGATCATCGTTCGTTAGTCTGGGGTCATTTTTCGTTGTCAAGTTGGCCAATACGTGTAAAGATAACAAAATCAAGTGTAGATTGTTGGATTTGATCAGTGTGTAAAATTATAAAAGTAGTGTGTGTTTACATAGTGAACTTGCTTATCACATTCGTGTTGATTTTGCCACTTCATTGGGAACGGGGTGTTGTAGCCAGGTCAGATTCTGTTTTAGTCCATCATTCCTGTTCAGACAATTTGGATTCCATTTGATATGAAGTGCTTCTGATATTAGACGTTCTTTGGGATTCTTGAAGTTTTTCTGGATCATTTCAATATTGTCAAAATCAATTTTGTGGCCTGATTCTATAGTGTGTAGACGAGCTATGGCTGATGATTTTTCAAGCTTTTCTAGTTCAACCGGATTTCTCAGTGGTTGAACAGGTGCTCTACGGTGTTCATTTCTTCTCACTTTGTTTTCTGTCTGGTGTGGATTGTCTGATGTATATCGCATCACATTCCAAGCATTTTACTCAATACAGTTTACAGTTTACAGTTTACAATTTATTTAGGATAGTAGGCTATATGCCTGTGTTAATCCTTTCGATTTATTTCATACAGGAGGTCCAATCTCGCCTTGAATGAATCAACGGATGGCGCTGATACGACATGTTCCGGTAGGGAGTTCCAATGGTTCACAATTCGATGCGAAAAACGGATTTCCAGACGCAGACGATTCGACCGTGGTTTTTGAACCTTGAGGTGATGTCCTCGCAATTGGTTGGTGCTAGAAGGAAGAAATAATTTAGATAAATTAGCTCCAAAATCATTTCTTAGGATACGGTATGCTAGTATTAGGTCACCCCTAAGTCGTCTGTATGACAGTGGAAATAAACCCAGTCGACTTAACCTCTCCTCATATGACAGGGTTGAGAAACCCTTTATTAGCTTAGTTCCTACTCTTTGCACCCTTTCTAATAAGTCAATTTCGTATTTGAAACACGGGCTCGCTGCCTGGATCCCATATTCCAAATGAGGTCTGATATAAGTCGGATATAATATACGAAATATATCAGCGTCAAAGTTCGCAAAAGCCTTGCGTATGGCCCATAACATTCTAAAACCCTTAGTGGCTGCAGTTCTACAGTTTGTTGCTGTTTTCAAGTCATGCTGCACAACCACTCCCAAGTCCTTGTACTCAGTGACCACTGGGAGAGTAATGCCATTCATTGAGTAATTGTGCACGTGACTATGGGATACATGCATAACTACACTCTTGCTTAAGTTAATCTCCAAGGCCCAGCGCTTACACCAATCACTTAACAAGTTTAAATCTTCCTGCAAAGCAAGTTGATCACTGTCATCGTGCAAAGCCCTCCATATCTTGATGTCATCAGCAAACAGTAAGCAGGATGACTTAACTACCGATGGAATCTCATTAACATAAATCAGGAAAAGAAGTGGGCCTAGAATTGTACCCTGAGGAACGCCACTCTTAACCGATTCCCATGTTGATAAAACCCCGTTAACTCGTACTCTTTGTCTTCTGTCCTTTAGAAAGTCTTGAATCCAGTCGGTAACCACTTTATTGATTCCCAGACTACCTAACTTTACTAGAAGACCTGAATGAGAAACCCTGTCAAACGCCTTGCTAAGGTCTATGAATATGGCATCCACCGGTATATTAGCATCAGCTGAGCTTGCCCAACTTTCTCTGGCCAAAAGAAGGTTGGTCAAGCAAGAATGACCTGCTCTAAAACCGTGCTGTTCCACAGCGAAAAGTTTGTTCCCTTCAATGAACTGAATGATAGCATCACGAATTATTCTTTCTAGTAGTTTAACAACAATACTGGTCAAACTAACAGGACGATAGTTCTGAACTAAGTTTCTAGATCCGGTTTTGAAGACCGGACTAATGATGGCATCTTTCCAGTCTCTTGGACATTTAGACTGGTCCAGAGACATATTGAAGATTACCGACAATGGCTCGGCTATGCTTTCAGCCAATGCTGTTAATATACGTGGGTGGAGTTCATCAGGGCCACTGGACTTACCAGGATTGAGCCTTAGAAGCCACTTTAGGACAGTATCCTTTCCAATGTATAAGGGTGCCATTTTCAAGTTACCTTCTGGAAAATTTACAAAGCTGGTATCAATTTTATCAGAGAATACTTGACTAAAGTGCTTGGACAAAGCCTCAGCCTTGGTCAAGTTATCCTCAGCCATGTTTGTCTGGTCATCTTCAAGCATAAGAGGTGGGATAGCATCACTCTTACGTGTTCTTCTCTTGATATATGAGAAGAGTCTTTTTGGGCAGCCTGGTGAACTTTTAACTAACTGGGTTTCGTAAGCTATCCTTGACTGGTGGATCAAAGTTTTACACTGGTTTCTGGTTTCACAGTATTTCAGCCGGAACTGCTGTAGCCCAGTAGAAACAAAGAGATTCCAGAACCTTTTTCTCCGTCTCAGGAGTGTTATAGCTTGTCTATTTATCCATGGTGGCCGATTTGTTGGCCTTTTAGGAACCCTCCAGGGGATGAGATCAGTGGTAACCCTCTCAAGTGTATTCTTAAATCTATCCCATTCATCTTCAATGGATGAGACAATGTTGACTGACCAGTCGGCAGTTGAAGCACGCTCCTTTATAGCCACTATGTCAGCATGCCAAACACTAGGCCGGGATTTGGGTTGAAAACTGACTAAATTGCCAGCCCTTAAGTTAAAATCTAACACCCCATGATCACTGTTTGCTAGAGGTGGATGAATAACTAGACCATCCACGTCGTCGTTGTCATGAGTAAGCACTAAGTCCAGCAAGGAAGATCCTTGGGTAGAACCGAATCTTGTACTACCTAAGACATGTTGTGTCAGGGCATTTTCCATGGTTGTCAAGAGTAACCGGCTGTCAAACTTATCAGCGGATCCTGGAGATGTGACAGCTACCCAGTCTATATGAGGTGCATTAAAATCACCTAGAATAAGACAGCTACTGTGTTTACTCCATTGTTTGAGGTGATCTAAAATGAAGTCATCACACTGACAATAGGGACTTCTATACAGAACTCCAATGAGTAGAGTGCCGGTTGCAAAGCTTACTTCACAGCTAATTACCTCACCTGTCCCACTGTCATGAGCTTCAGATTTCACGGAACGAACATGTAGGGAGTTGTTGATGTACAGAGCAACCCCGCCACCTCTACGACCCTTAACTCTGTCGCTGCGCAAGCAACTAAATCCGCATAGCTCAGGTGTGTCATCTAATCCCGAAACCAGCCATGTTTCAGTAATGGCCACAATACCTGGGCTAAGGTCTTCTACTAATACACCTAGCTCGTGAAATTTGTTCCCGATACTACGTATATTAGTGTACACTACCTTCAGGCTTCCTATGCGGTCTGGCTATCCACACAGGTCTTGGAAGCATACGTTTCCAAGACCTGACTATTTGAAAACCCACCAGTTTAAGGTTAGTCTCACCATTTTTGCGTCTTGTTTCTAGCTGGGACAAAACTTCTTTTCGTTTAAGTCTGTCTTCAAGAGATAAATCAGGTCTGGCTGAAATTCCTGACCCGGCAAGGTTGTGTACATTAGCCAGTAGATGATTCCGTTCATCAGGAGAACCTAAGACTACTTTAAGCAACCTACGCTGATTAGAACATTCATCATCTCTTTTGCCTATTCTAATCAGCTTTTTAATCGATACTCCAGGGAAATTCGCTGGGAGCATCTTCCTTATAATACTACTCACTAATTTAAGGTCGTGATCGTGCCTTTTCACGGGATCAGATTCTTTGGACTCTTCCAAATTTCCAACAATTATGTTAGAGTCTAAGGAGAGCTTGTCGTATTTAGCAGTGGCTACGTCCTTTCTCACCACTATTGATGCAGCCTGGCTACAGGTGACAGACGTTTGCCTACCATCAATATTACTATATTTCTTTCGACTGCTTATTTTTGTTACCCATTTATCATCTGCCTGCAGTTGCTTCTCAGGGCTGCTGCAGTTTTTGATGGTACAATCAAGATCAGTGTCTGCGCCACCTTCATGGTGAACTTCGCTTACGGTGTTCTCTGGTTCTGAGGTGCTGTTTACAGCTTCCGTTTTTTACCTTTTCGCTTACTAAGACGCTTCGAACGCCTAGTAGGTTTTACTTCCGGGGTAACTGGGATAGTAACCGCCGGTGTGATAACATTCATGATGGCACTTACTGCTTCATCTTCAGACGGGCAGTCCGTGTCACTCTTACTAGCCACGCTATCATCAGGAAGTTCCATGGCTTTAGAGAGCAGTTCGTGAGCCTCCCTTATTAAGGTCATCTTTGGAGAGCAACACATTCTGCACATCCAGTGGGATGTTGGAGCAGTACAGCGTTTGTATGCAGCTGGACGTAATCCAGTACACATCTTATGATACCATTTTTCACAGTTATTACACTGTATTCCATCATCTACCAAAAAGTAACACTCCGCCCTATTACATTTATGTGGTACTTTTGACATCATGAAATTCTACTGGAAACAGCCAAGACAATTTACCCAATATAGAATATATAAGTGGTTAAAATCAAAACTTAACAGACAAAAGTCAAGTTAAAGTTTTTTTTAAATGTTCTTGAAGTGAATAACACAACAAAACAGCGATTTGTCAAAAACGTGAAATACGTGAAAAAAGCACTCCCTTTCAAACAGCGCGCGAGTTGCTGAATAGTTGCTGAATAGTTGCTAATAGACACAATTAGATAGCGATTTCCGTTCATTCATTCGGAAATACAAAGAGTTCTTTATTATAATGAATATCATATAACCAATGCCCAAATTTTTCCAAACTGTTAAAAGTGAACTTGGTTTGGACGTATATAATATAGAACAAACTTCTTTTGTATGCAAAGACTAGGATTGTTCTCTCGAATTCCCATAGCTTCGGCTAAGTGTAAAAGACGGATTCTGATTCCGTTCGAAAGGCTCAATGGTATGCGATAGATAACTTTGAAGGCGGCACTATTTTTGGCCACTTGGTGACCACTATCATAATGATAATAATAATAATAATATTAACAGCTTTATTCCAAACGGTATTTGTGGTACAGGTATGGAATTTTCAGCGTGCATTACAATATATTGCATCCAATTACCTCATACATTTTGTAAGATTTTTAAAATAAAAAATAAAAGAATGAAAAAAAACCAACGCCAAAAAAATAAAAGATAAATAAAAATTAAAAAAAGAATAAAAACAAAAATAAACAGCGTTGAGTTTACATTTCAAACAATGCACCAATCAAATGAGCCAAAATAGACCTTCGTATAAACTTTATTTGACTTTTTGCCGAACCATGAAAGAAGATGCTCATGAATGCGTTTTTTAAGCTGTCTAGTTGTTCGCCGTATATAGCTCTCTTCACATGAGCAACTAAATTTATAGATACCCATAGAAGTGGCACAACTAGGTAGCTTGTCTTTCACTTGAGCAATCATAATTGGTCGGCGGCTGGAAAATGACAAACAAAGGGTGTCGGCAGTATAAGTCCGTTTTATCGTTCTTCATAATCTCAGATGTAAGACTTCTCTAGCCATGTCCCCATTATTATTATTATTATTAGATCCACAAAATCACCGTCATTCGATTGAAAAGTTTTATATATAAATCTATGTAATTTAGAGTAAAGTCTGAGGAAGATCTAATTGAAAACAACAATATTGTTAGCTTATATGTCTTGTTTTAATATACGTGCATGTCCGTGTGTGTATGATTAACTCATTAGGAGGAAACATTGATTCTGGGTTCGAACCCCAGTGGGTGCATACTGCCAATGATTCGTAGAAATTAAGATGAAACAGCTTTCCAGTACTCCAGTGCTGGTTTTCAATGGTTCTCTAACTGATGTCAATCCGTAATCAACTCGTAAAAACAATGCTAACCCTTATAAACCAAACTATAGAATATTATAATTTCCGTAGAAGAATAATCGTTTCACAATCGGATAGTTAAGAAGTTAAGCGCACCGAGTACGGCCGTTTCATCTATAAACCTTTATAAATTATTGATAGTAGCATTGTTCATTGCGGTGTAGGCAAAGCCAACATGTCAACCTGAGACTGAGCAGCTTTTCAGGCCAATTAATCGACGTGAAAATCTAAAATTCAATTAAATAATTAATATGACCCGTTGTGCAAGAAAGAGGTGGTTCTCGTGGCCCAAGTGGCCTAGTGGATAACGCTTTGACGTTTGAAACTATGGGCACTGCGTTCGAGCCTCGGTGGGAGCATCGTCACTCACTGGGGAATGCAGGCACATCCAGCTGACAGATGAGTCCCAAATAGGAAGAAATGCGCATTCACTGCTAGTCACCATCCACCAGTTAAGTTCTGAAGTTAGCCAGAATTTCAATACTGGCACATCTAGTGGATGTGGAGTACAGACATACTAACGTCTTAAATATATATGGCTGAGATACGTTGATGAACATCAGCATATTCGACGCAGTTTATTTCATCCGAAAGGGGCAAGTCATGTAAGACGGAGGAATGAACAAAAGGGAGGGGGATAGCATCTTGTGGAACTCCAGCTTCACTAAGCAAATAAGAAAAAGATTTGCCTTTATATACAGTACAATGAATTCCGTTCGAGAGATAAGAATACAACCAGTTAACGGCCCAGGACTAAGTTTGTGCCTTTAATGTCTTGATCGATACTTTCCACAATCATTACTATTATTTAACCCTCAATATCAAATATTCAGCCAATCACTTTTCCCCTGCCAACCATATTTTATTAAACCAGTGCATACAAGCTACTGAAATCCAAAGCATTGAAAACGGATCCAGAGACCGCAGCCGATGTGTTAACAACATCACTGCAAAATATTTCGAAGGAAGGAATGGAAGGTGGCTACTAACTAGAAGATTATCTTGTCAAGCTAACAAAGATGGATGATTAAGGCCTCCACAAGAAATGGCGTGGAACAATGCTCTTATCCCCTCAGCTGACAACTGCTACTTTGTCGTGGTGGTCGGACTTGGATACTGCAGTGACCCAACAAGCTAAAATGGCTGGGACTCATGTTCCTTCCGGTCTTACAATGTCAGGAGGATTATTTGGATAGCGGTTAGACTAAAGGCAGTTAGTTACCTTGGGGTACATAGGCTCCAGAACCCAAGTGGATCAAATGGCGTATGAATCTATATTGGTCACCGACAACCATGGGAATGTGGCTCCTGATGCTGCTCCGCTCCCTTGCGCACCAGACTCCAGGTCAAAGGTTCGAGGGGGGTGGTCTCTTAAGAAAACCACCTGCTTTAGTCTGGGTGCCTGGGCAGTATCTCAGTCCTAACACAAATGTGGTGTGTCTTCTTGGTGCCATATTGTAACAAGTTTTTATGCGTTTAAATCAATGGTCTTATCCACGTCGAGTAAAATACTAGGTCGTGTCATCTTGAAGAGAATAAAGGCTCCGCCTGCCGGAAAAAGCTGGAAGCTGGGAAGGAAAATCATGTGCTGATCAAATCACAACTCTACGCATAAACATCATCATCGTTGAACACAGCATAGAGAGGCAGTCAAACGTCTCCCTCTACCTCAACAAGTTCATCGACTTCGAATAGGCTTTCGACAGTATATGACTGACTGTGTAGTGATTAAGAAACTACCTAAACATCATGGTGTGCAGCACCCCAAATTTTTATCAACCTCATTCAACCACAGATATATGACAGTGACACGTGTGTTAGATGATCTGCAACGGAAAACACAGAGATGACTTACAAGTGAAGACGAGAGTAAGACAAGGCTGCTGTCTACTATCACCGATGATATTCCGCTATGTGGTAGACTGGATTATGTGCCAGAATCTGAGGACCAAGGAGAAAAAATACGTTAGACTGATAGCAAGACTCACGAAGATTTGGACTTCGCAGACGACTTAGGTTTAATGTCACACAGATAAACTCAAAGATTTACAGCTGAAAACCAACAAACTGGTTGAAGAAGCAAGCGGTGAAGACAGAACTCCTGGTGGAAATAGAGAAGACAGAGGTGACGAAGATAACCAACCAAAATTCCCTTAACTAACCTAGGAAGCACAGTTTCAGTTGCAGCTGACTCTACGGATAAGGATGTCAAAACCAGAATCAGAACGGTGGGGTACTCCTTGGTCAATCTGCAGTCACTTTGGAATTCTTCTGCACTCCACAACATAAAGAACATATGTTAAGTGAGTCCCCTTTTATTCTATATGGGTCAGAAATTAGCACTGCACGCCCTTCACGAAGAGCGCCCACAATAGCTGGCTGCAGAAGTTTCTCAACATCTGCCTTCGCTAGTCCCATATTGAAGATCAAATAGGAACAAACTAGCCAAGAATTTATCTCTCAACGAATATGTTCGAGAAAATGTAGAAGGATCGGATACACACACACACACACACAATGAGGAGACCGTCGAATGATATATCGCTCCAGGACATCACTCGAGTAGAACGCGTATGGAAAATGACGTGTTGTACGTCAATTCGACGGTGACATGGAAGAGATCTTACCAGTTGGTTGAGATGAGAGGTGATGGGAAATCGTGGAGCTAGCTAGCTAAAGACGACAGCACAGAATGGAACAAAGTGGAAATATCTTTTTGAAGGCCTATGTTACACTCAAAGGAACCCAAGGGAACAATAATATAATAATAGGTGTGTACAAATATTCTGCTGGTTAACATGTCAGCGAGTTGATTAAATTCTCAAGTAAATAGAAAGTTACAGGATTTCATCATAAGTTGACATTAGTTAAAGAACCATTGGAGAACCTGAGAGTACCGGACAGCTGTTTCGTCCTAGTTTTGGACTCTTCATCAGTACGCACCCACTGGGATTCGAACCCAAGAATTTCTGATTACCAACACTTGAATATCAATGAGGTGCTAACGAGCGACTTGCCCTATTCAGGTAGGTAGTTACCTGGGGTTCTAGTGAGAAGTCGTGACCAGTAGGGTGCAGCACGTCGGGTGTCAGGACAAATACTCGCCGAAGACATTGGCTAGCGGTCGCGCTATGTCGTGAATTGGCAGAAGTTAGAATTCCAAAACCATTGGATCGGGTCCCAGTGGCTCAATGGTCTACGAGCTCGCCTTGTAACCAGAAGGTTCGGGGTTAGAACCCCGGTGGGTGCGTACTGATGAGGAGTCCCAAACTAGGACGAAACAGCTGCCCAGTACCCCCAGGTTTTCCAACGGTTCTCTAACTGATGTCAGCTCACGACGAAATCCTGTAACCAACTAAATCCCTACAAACCAACACTTAAATAGAAAGTGTTATTGAAAAGGAAAAAATTGTGAAATAAAATAAAATAATTACTACCTTGAAAAATGATTAATTGAATTCAGTAAAGAGTAATCTTAAATGATGATTATTTTACTTTTACCTCCCTATCCCTCCCACCCTACCTCCCTACCTCCCTCCCTCTCTATCTGTCTCACTCTCACTCTCACTTTCTCTGTCTCTCTATGCCAGTCTGTCCGAGTTTTATCTACCTGCAATGACTTTTTGTAAAACTCATCACCAATTTTTTTTTTATAGCGTTGAGATACTATTGCTTAGCATTAGAGCTACACATAGGCAGCCACGCACGCACCCGCACACACACACACATGCGCACACAAAACTACGCACAACACATCTCACGGCTTAGGTGTGAACAAGTACACTTGAGTAAACAGGAAGACAACTATTCCATATGCATAGAAATGAAGATTTATCAGGAAGTTCTAATGAAGGGGCTTTTGACAAAAAACTAATGAAATGAAACGAAGAAAAAAAGGAATGAGACAAAACTTTTCAAGGAATTTATTTATATTTGAGTAAAGCCTTTTATTCGACTTGAGTATATCCGTGTGAATTGTGTGTGTGTGTGGGTGTATGTGTGTATTATAGAGTTTTTGTACTTAGTTGTCCAACCATAAAGTCGTCTACAGTTGCCTCTAGTTCCCCTATCTGATAAGATGCAAGCGGGGAGAGTTATGTTGTACAGAGGCGATGCACGGAATATGACAAGATAATATTTAGATAAAGCGATAAGAAGACTTAATATCAGTAAAAAGTTTGAGCATTGTCGATTAGATCATATAAAGTATGATTATATTTCAATAGTTTACACACAATGATAACTGTTTTCTTATTGGTGGTAATATTTCGAGCAAAATTACTGCCCGTCTGTGTTCACACCACTGTTGGAATTGTTGAAGAAGACGATGCAGTTTGTCGGAATCGTCTGTGTAATGTTGTATTTGCGTACAACACATTTCGAAAAACAATCTGATCACACACACACACACACACAAACGGACTTGTCATAGGAATGCTTATATAAGAAATTAATTAAAAGGTAAGAAGTGAGAAAATAGATTAATTAGGTCAAGTTAAAAGGAGGACATATTGAAGGTCAAGATGACAATTAAAATCACTAAGCCAAATAACAGAGGTAACATAGTACATCCACCCTGACTGGTATCAAAACAAAGTTCAGCAAAGAAGATTCATTTTCTATAGTTTGGTTTGTAAGGGCTCGGTATGTTTTTACGAGTTGATCACGGATTGATAACAGTTAGAGAGAGAACCGTGGAAAACCAGCCATAGGAAGTACTGGACAGCTGCTCTTTCATCCTAGTTTGGGAATCATCGGCAGTACGCACCCACTGCCAGGGTTCGATCACAAGGCAAGCTCGTATACCATTCAGCCACTGGGACCCGATTCAATGGCCACTCCATGAATTCTAACTTCTACCAATTCGTGATTTAGCGCGACCCCAACCATTGTCGTTGGTGGGACATCCATCCACACACATGACATCTAATTGGACCTCACTGGTCACGACTTCTCACTAGAACTCAGGAAATTCCAACCTGTAGTAAGTTACTAGCGAGCATCAGATTAATTTTCTATAGTTTGGTTTGTAAGGGTTAGTTATGTTTTTGAGAGTTGATCACGGATTGATGACATCAGTTAGAGAACCATTGTAAACCAGGGAGTACTGGACAGCTGTCTGCAACGGGCTGTTGGAAATATTCTTTGTTACCCGCCCGCCAAGTTTCTGATCCGCATAGAAGAATTGACTGACTTGACATTTGTATTGAAAATCCAACCGAACTTTTGTTGATGCTAGCTGAGTGACGAAGATTTCCAGACTGGTTTCAGGTTGATGAATGTGTTTCTCGCCTTCCCGATTCTCGCTCGATTTGACATCCTCATCCATTCCGACTGCGTGCAGTTGAGACAATTCTCCCTAGATAAGTGAATGAAGTAACCTCTTTCAAATCCGTCCCGTTGATGGTGATTGACGCTGGATGTTGCTGTTGTTGTTGTTGTTGGCTGGTTATTCTCATAACTTCCGTCTTGCCTATGTTCACCTACAGTCCTGTCTTCGCCAGCTGCTTCTTCAACCAGTTTGTCAGTTTCCGCTTGTAAGTCTTCGATTTTGTGTGACATCAAACATAAGTCATCCACGCGCGAAATCCAAGTCTTCTAGGTTCTTCACATCAGTCCAGGATATTCCTGTCTTCTCGTTTCCCACTCACTGTCTGACGCATAATCCAGACCACCACAATCAGGAACATTATTGGTGATAATAAGCACCCTTTTCTGATTCCTGTGTTTACTCCAAACGCCTCGCTGAGTTTTCCTTTGTGGATCACTTGACATGTTCCGTTGTCGTGCAGCTGTTGAATAAGGTTGATGAATATTTGAGATACGCCGTAGTACTCGAGTAGTTTCCAAATTACTTCGCGGTCAAAGCTGTCGAAGGCCTTCTCAAAGTCCATAATGTTGTGGTAGGGGTTTGATTGCCATTCCATGCTTTGTTCTGTGATGATGATGCGTAGAGATGCAATTTGGTCAGTACATGATTCGCCTTTCCTCAATCCAGCTTGTTCTGGTCGGGGTTCTGCATCCAGTGCGTCCTTTAATCTCTCCAGGATGATGCGACCCAGGATTTTACTTAGCGTCGATAGGAGCATGATTCCTCGCCAGTTCTTGCAGAGTCCCAAGTCGCCCTTCTTTGGTAGTTTCACGAGGTAACCTTTCCACCAGTCAATAGGCACCTTTCCCTCCTTCCAAACCTCTTGCAATGATGCAGTCAGCATATCTGGTGTCTTCTCTGGGTCCGCTCTCCATGCTTCAGGGGGTATTCCATCTGGTCCGGCTGCTTTTCCGGCTTTCAGAAGCCTGGCTGCATTCAAGACTTCAGCTCTCGTTGGAGGATTGGTGTCAACTTGCAGTTGTGCGCGCTGTGTCGTTGGTATTTCTGGACGGGTTGCGGGTGGTGGTCGGTTCAAGAGTCCTTTGAAGTGATCCGCCCACCGTTTAATCTGTTTTTCTTCCGTGGTAATTGGGTTCCCTTAGTTGTCTTTTATAGGTTTCGCTTGCGTTGGTCTCTTCCCAGATAGGGATTTGGTTATCTGATATAGTGTCCTCAGGTCCCTTTTGCCTGCTGCCTTCTCAGCTTTAGTGGCGAGCTTGTCGTAGAATCGTCTTTTGTCCTTCCTAGCACTCTTCTTCACTTCGTTGTCCAGTGCTGTGTAAGTTGAGCTCATCGTCTCCTTCTCCTGTTCATCCTTGCATTGAATCATTTTCTCTTTCACCATTTTCCTCTCCTCTATTAGTTTCCAAGTGTCCGTTGAGAGCCATTCCTAGTCTTGTCTCTTATTTCTTTCTAGAATCGTTGAACACGTTTCGTTGAGAATCGCCTTCAGAGACTTCCAATGTTCTTCCACGCATGATTCTTCAATGATGTCGCGTAGTGTTTCCTGGTTTGCTCTGACAGTTGCAGTGAAGGTGTCTTTTGTGGTTGTGTCCTTCAGTAATTGAGTGTTGAACTTGCATTGTGATCTATCCCCAGCTATCCTCGAGGCTTTCAGCTACACCTTGAAAGTCCCTTGTACTAGATAGTGGTCTGAACCCACATGTGTTCCTCTCCTCGAACTTCTGTTCAGTAGGCTCCGTCTCCACTTTCTTGAAATTGAGATGAAGTCTATTTGGTTTTTGTTGTTTCCATCTGGTGAAATCCATATCCATGGTCTTGTGTATATCCTTGTGTTTGAAAACGCTGCCACCAATCACCAAATCATTGAAGGCGCAGAAGTCTGAGAAGAGTTCACCATTGTCGTCCATTTCACCGAGGGCCTCACGACCCATGGTGAGTTCTCTTCCTGTGTTGTCTCTTCCCAGCTTCGCATTCATGTCGCCCATCAGGATTTTGACATCACCATTTGGGACGTTGTCCATTATTGCTTGTAGATGTCTGTATAATGCCTCCTTCTTCTCTTGTTCTGAGACGTTTGTAGGCGCATAACATTGAATGATTGTAACTTTCCTTCCTTTTGAGTTGAACCTGGGTGTCGTTATCCTGGAGGAGATTGGTTCCCACTGCATGAGAGCTCTGGTTGCTGTTGGTGACATCATGATGGCCACTCCCTCGGTGTGCTCATGGTTGTCCTCTAGGTGGCCGGAATAGATTACTGTCTCTCCAATAGGTAGTTGGCACCTTCCAGTTCCGTTCCATCTGCTCTCGCAGATTCCCAACACTTCTATTCTGTACCTTCTCATTTCAGCGGCTATCTGGACAGCCTTTCCAGTTTCGTACATTGTACGAACATTCCAGGTAACCATCCTTATTTTCGCTTTCATCGAAAGCAGGCACATCGGCTGACTGGCTTCCTGTAGGTTTTCATCAGCCTGCGTCATTTTGCTTCTCCGATTCCAGCAAAAAATAAGGTTATTGTTTATGTTTTTAGAATTTTTAATATATTTATTTGTTGAAGTTTCTGTAGCAATTTGGTTGTTTTACAGGAGTGAAGTTGCTAACACCACGCTTCAACCCTCCCTCTTTACCCGGGCTTCGGACCGGCTAGAAAACTAGAAAGCTAGTAGCCTAGCAAGCTAGTTATCTGCGAGGTTGAACTGAATTAACCTACAGTGAATAAGGAGCTGACTACGCTACTCAGACAGGAAGACTGATTAAGAGGGAAGGCTTACGGAACTCTGAGTTGGATAGAGAATGATGGAAGCTGGCGGGCGGTAATACCTCAGTCTCTACGCTATGACAATGTACAATAATGTCACAAGCAAGTACACACAGGAGTAGTCAGAATAACCGCCTCTTGGGACCGGTAAGGTGTTAGAGAAGATGTGGCAAAATATGTACTTGGATGTCCTAGCTGCTAGTAGATGAAAGGAGATCAGTATAAGCAACCACCTCTGAAGTCGATTCCAGTTACTGTACGAGATGAACTGTAGTCCGCGGAAATCCAGTGACAATAAGTACGTCTTCGTGATGAAGGAACACGCTACACGATGGGTTGATGACGTAGCAATCCCTGATCAACGCGCGAGAACCATGACTGATGCAGTAGTTCGGAACAGTGTTGCAGACTACGGTGTACTAAAGACGATACTGACAGATCAGACCCCTTGTTCTGAAAGTGAAGAATTCACTCTCAGTTTACAACAGCTGGGTATAAAGAAGATATGTACAACACCATATGATCCACAACCGAATGGCCTGACAGACCGTACACTTAAAGAGTGGGTGGCCTCAAAGGGGGTGACTGGCAGACAGAGGTTCCATCGATTCTAACAGTTCATTGCGCGTCCACCCAGGAAACAAAAAATAAGTCACAATTTCAGTTGACATGTGGGAGGAAACCACGACTACCAATACACAACACAACCTAGCCCCTTCATCAGTAGTGGAGTATGACGAGGTTGCGAACCGAACAGAAAAACGCTGTCAGGAATGTGAAGCGCGAACAGAAGAAAGACTCCGTGAAATCAGAACAGGGCGAGAAGATGTGATGCAGTAACTCTGAGTTCGACATTTAAGTAAATTATAGAGACAGAAAAAACGCTGTTAGATGTGAGATGGATTCACGGAAATTCCTCCCAAAGTGGGAAGTGTCATATACTGTCATCGAGAGACGTAGTCCCGTTTATACCATCAATAGAAGAAATTAACAGAGACGAGTTAACATCAGCCAACCGCAGAAATGGTTTCAGTAGGATAAAGAAGCCCGGACCAAGTTACAATTTGAAGGGGTAGAACCAAGAAGGTTGGAATGGCTCCGTTAGAAACTACCTGATGGGGGGACGAGCGCGGCGAGTGCTACTGGTAAGATTTATCAGTAGTATATTAAGAGACGTTCGTCTGCATAAAAAGATCAAATAGCACGGAGATAGATTTGATGCCAGAGAAGGCAAAAGGTACAGAGTTGTGGAGTAGCATGGGAGACGTGAAAGGAAGGCAAAGAAACACAATATGACGGTGAGAAACAGCATATCACGAAGATCTGTACAAATGGTGCGTTGAAGTTGAGGAGTACATAATTTACCTGGTCTTCGTCTTCTACCGATGGCCACGGTAAGGACAATGGGTGGACGTATTTCTTTTGAATTCAAAGCGCATTCATTAGCTTTTGAATCATCTGTGTTCAAATGCCCTGATTTCATTATCTTCGAAATGTTTGATTGGATGTTGCATACAACTTTGAAGGAATTTTCAAATGGAGCTGAATATCATGAATTCAACAGATGTTTGTTTACCAAAATGTATTCACCCCTGCCTTCTTCAATTTGCTAACCATCCTAGATAGTGTTCCCGAGTACGTTTTACTAGTGGACGCATGCTACGGCTAATGTATTCAATATCTTGTTCAGATGAATGGTCATGATACACGTCTGCAGCTAGATACCGCCTCTGATATTACTCTTATATCAGAGAAACTTTGGAATGATATTGGCAGACCACCTATCACAAATACTTCCAAGACTCTTCTCAGCGCCTGTGGTGGGCGGCTCAAACTAATTGGTGAACTCAAATGTTCTGTTTCTTTCCGCGATACCAAATTCACAGGAACTTGCTACGTCACCAAGAGTGATTTAAATCTTTTGAGACTTGATTGGTTCGATTGTTTGCTTCTGGCTGATGTCCCACTAAATTCTCTATGCAATGCAGTCAAGAAGCAGAAAATGTCAGACAATTCCGGACGAAGCCGAAGCCGCAAACCCAACAGGCAGGCGAAACGACATACGTCAACAACAAGCTCAAAGGTTTCAGATAAACCCCCAGGAAAACATCCTACTAATCATCAATCTTCTCAAAAGGGGAAGTGATATGTATCCATATATATATATATACATATATATATATATGTGGTGGTCTCTCTTTCTGTTGCTCTCTTAGTCTGTGACCATTTCACTTTGATGAACCTGTCTCCTTCAATAATGTATATTCCCCTTATATTATATATAATATGTGTGTTTGTTGACAGTCTGTTCTTGGTGATATATATCCATATAATATGTGTGTTTGTTTGACAGTCTGTTATATTTCGCTATGTATATATGGATCGATACTCTATTATAATTAGCCAATCATGTTAAGACTGTCTATTGATTTGTTCACTCACTTGTTCGGACATTCATATATATTTTGCTCTCACATACTTGTGTGACATTTGATTCTCCGTGTTTTGGAAAATAGAAGTATCATCACAAACCTAGTGGTCTTCTGACTTCCGTCTTTCTTGCGTCAGGACTATTAAATTCTCAACCAGTACATAGCAATAATCTGGCGACGAGTACATAATATTCCCCAATTTGCTAACCATCCTAGATAGTGTTCCTGAGTACGTTTTACTGGTGGACGCATGCTACGGCCAATGTATTCGGCACTAAACGAGCAAGTGAACTGGTATATGCTTGTTGAAGGGATTCAATGCCACAGCTTGTCTTTCACCTGCTAGTTAAATAGTCTCTTGTAGGAAAATGTCACTCGTAGGCCGTTGCAGAGGTATGTTTTACTGAATGATTTGGAAAGCCGTCTATGGTGAAATTCTGCTTCAGTTTCACTTTTCAATTCGAGATTAGGCAAAGGCATCTTTTTAGAGGTGGATTAGATCTTTTCAGACATTGGGTTTCAGATCCTTTCTCCTCTTCATGAATCTGGGTGCAAAACCATTTTCCATCAACGTACCTTGATGATTTCATAATTCTTCGTCAACCGATGCCATACTACAATTGTACAGCCTTAAAATTGAAGTTATCACAAAACGCATTTCTTGTTCGTAAATGAAAATAGAACTTTTATTAAGTTAATCAGTCAGTCAGTCAGTCATTCATTCATTCAGTCAGTCAGTCGGGTAGTTAGTTAGTTAGATAGTCAGATTTCTTGAGTTATTTCAACCTGTTAGTTGACGTCAACAATAAAAAACTGATTGATAACAACACCCATCTAAAGATCCATGGAATTATCTCCAGCTATTCTGTCTATAATATCAGTATTGAAAGACCAGCAGATTGCCCTTTTTCCTCCCTACTTCACCGTTTCCCTAAAATTCTTAAGCCGTCGTACAACATCGAGGACGTCCCTCACACAGTTACTCACAAGATAGTTACTACGGGTCAACCAGTTCGTGCTCGTCCCGTAGATTACCCCCGGACAAATTGGCAGCAGCCAAGGCAGAATTTGAACACATGATGCAGCTCGGCATCATCAGACCCTCCAATAGTCCTTGGTCTTCGCCCTTACACATGGTGCCTAAAGCTGATCATGATTGGAGGCCATGTGGGGATTACCGACATTTAAACAATGCCACAGTTCCCGACCGTTATCCTATTCCTCATCTTCATGATTTCTCCCTGACATTACACGGAAAAACCATTTTTTCTAAAGTAGACTTGGTCAGGGCCTATCACCAAATACCAGTTGCCCAAGAGGATATCGAAAAAACAGCCATCATCACACCTTTCGGTTTGTTTGAATTTCTCCGCATGCCATTTGGCCTAAAGAACGCAGCACAATCCTTCCAACGTTTCATGGATCAGGTCACACAAGGTTTGGACTTTGTATTTGTATATATCGATGACGTTTTAATTGCTAGCTCGTCGCCCGAAGAACATACTGATCACCTCACCATCTTATTTCAACGATTTGAGCAATATGGAGTCGTCATTAACCCCAAAAAGTGCATATTCGGTGTCTCCTCTATACAGTTTCTGGGACACCACATAACCGCGAATGGTATTACGCCTACGGAGGAAAAGATAGAGTCCATCAAAAACTTCCCCGAACCAGATTCACTCAAGAAGGTCAGACGTTTTTTGGGGATGTTTAATTTCTATCGGCGTTTCATTCCTTCGTGTGCCTCCATCGTCCAGCCGTTAACCGACCTCCTTAAAAATGATCCTAAAAAGTTTCAGTGGTCAGCTGAAGCACACGAATCATTTTGCAACGCAAAAGATGCCTTATCCAAAGTCACTATGCTATCCCATATCAACCCCGAAGCGTCGCTTATTTTGTGCACAGATGCCTCCCAAGTAGCTGTAGGGGCAGTATTACAACAAAAGATGAAGGGCGAAGTCACCCCACTCGCATTCTTTTCTAAGAAGTTGGAACCGGCTCAGACACGATACAGCACTTTTGGGAGAGAATTGCTGGCCATATATCTTGCAGTGAAGCATTTCAGTTACTTACTACAGGGCCGGCATTTCACTATTTTTACTGACCACAAGCCCCTGTGTCATGCTTTCACTACTTCACTCGATAAACACTCCCCTAGAGAAGCCAGACAGTTGGATTATATCTCCCAATTTTCAACCGACATTCAGTACATCAAAGGGGATGCGAACGTGGTAGCCGATTCTCTTTCAAGAAGTGACATTAACCAGCTCCAAACGTCGGTAGACATCAGTCTTGATCGTATGGCTCAATTACAAAGAGATGACGTTGAACTCCAAACCTGCCGCAGAAACTCTTCCTTACAGCTCAAAGATGTGCCTATCCCCTTATCAGATGCAACCATAGTCTGCGATGTATCTACCGGCACTAATCGTCCATTTGTCCCTCTCAGTTGCCGAAAAGCATTGTTCGAACATTTACATTCGCTTTCTCACCCTGGAGTACGCGCCACGGTCAGACTGATCAGCGAACGCTTCGTGTGGCCTAAAATGAACTCTGACATTCGGAGATGGGCACGAGAATGTATCCAATGCCAATGCTCCAAAGTACACCGCCACACTATTACAACCCCGAAGACGTTTGAATTACCCGAAAGGAGATTTCAGCATATCCATATAGATATCGTGGGACCATTGCCAACATCAAGAGGATATACACATATCCTGACAGCGATTGATAGATTTACTCGTTGGGCTATTGCATGCCCCTTAAACGACATATCTGCTGAAAACGTTGCTTTAGTTTTTCTCGACCGTTGGGTGTCAAACTACGGTGTACCAACTACTATTACATCCGACCGCGGTCCTCAATTCCAATCGACACTCTTTCGCGAACTGACGAGACTTCTGGGAGTGAAACATATCTCCACAACAGCCTATCATCCGGCAGCGAATGGTCTAGTGGAAAGATTCCACAGACAACTGAAAAGCTCCCTGATGGCGCAGAATGATACATCTAAGTGGAGTGAATACTTACCTTTGATTTTACTTGGTATCCGATCTACTATCAAAGAAGATTTAGGATGTACACCGGCTCAACTTGTCTATGGCACCAACCTAACCTTGCCTGGACAGCTAGTCCCCTCAGCCGATTCCACAGACGTGAACATTGCCGACTTCACTAACCGATTAACTAGACAAATGCTTCAACTTCAACCAACAGCACCTCGACAATCTCCCCGACGAGATCAGATCAACAAACATCTACAAACTTGCAAATTCGTCTTCATTCGAGTCGACGCCATCAGAAAAGGATTGCAACCTCCATACGAAGGACCCTTTCAAGTTATTAAACGTTCAGACAAACACTTTACAGTGAACAAGAATGGAAAACGAGAGACTATTTCCATTGATCGAATCAAACCCGCATACACCGACAACGACTTCGAATCTACATCGGCAACTGCGCAATCAAATAATCAAACATCCGATTCCACTCCACCGGCACCAAGTCTTATCCTCCCTCCATATCAAACACGTAGTGGTCGGCAAATCAGTAAACCGGCTCGCTACGTTCATTTTGAGGACTAAAAAAAAAATAATTAAAAATTATTATTATCTTTTTCGTTTAGACATTATTATCATGACCGTTAGTATTTCGTCGTAAACTTTGATGTTACTATCACTATTATTTATTTATATGTACCTCACCTAAAAAACAGGTATTGTCCTTTTCAAAAACTATTGATCTTTAATCCATATTTTTTTAATGTTTCTTTCCCCTCCTTAATTACTGTGTATTTACATATTTTTCTTTATACATTAAAAATCTATGTTCATGGTTAGTGCAAATTTAAGTGACATGACTTTCTATTTCAATTTTTATTGCTGAACTCATTGTATATGCTTTCAGACTTTACATGATTCACATACCTTCTCGCGTTTATGCATGTTGTAATATATCCCTATTTTTATCCAAAAGTTGCTATTACTATTATTATTTACTTCATAGTTTTACTTATCATTTTCCGGTTGTCTCTCCGGACCTCTAGGGGGGGAGCCGTGTGGAGTACGTAACAATGTGATTGTACACTTTTTGGTTACTTGTATAAATTCGAGATATTGTACATAATTTTTGTTTAAAACGCTTCTTGTTGAAATATACATAACTTCCGTATACAATTGAAAAATACACTCTGCTGTTGGAGACTTCGTCTTCTCCCTGGTCACTTCTGCTTACTTGCTCCACTCACACCGTGTTGTATACTTCGGATTTATTGTAGGAGTCTACTACTCTCAACCGAAGACATTTCTACAACCGGAACACAGCAGCTACAGCAGACGCAGTCCAAACAATTAACGTACCCGTGGATTATATAAATAATTTGTAGCAGAGGACTTAGACTTTATATCCAAGTAATCCTTTTTGTTGATATAACTCGTCACTGCATTTTTGGTAATATATTGTGATTTAACACTCCACTGACTTGGATTATTATTTTTATATTTGTAATGTTAGTGAACTCTAATATTAGTCCCCTACTTTTAGTTAGTTAGTTAGTTAGTTAGTTAGTTAGTTAGATAGTTAGGTAGTTAGTTATGTAGTTAGTTAGTTATTCAGTTAGTTAGTTAGTTAGTTAGTTAGTTAGTTAGTTAGTTAGTTAGTTAGTTAGTTAGTTAGTTAGTTAGTTAGTTAGTTAGTTAGTTAGTTAGTTAGTTAGTTAGTTAGTTAGTTAGTTAGTTAGTTAGTTAGTTAGTTAGTTAGTTAGTTAGTTAGTTAGTTAGTTAGTTAGTTAGTTAGTTAGTTAGTTAGTTAGTTAGTTAGTTAGTTAGTTAGTTAGTTAGTTAGTTAGTTAGTTAGTTAGTTAGTTAGTTAGTTAGTTAGTTAGTTAGTTAGTTAGTTAGTTAGTTAGTTAGTTAGTTAGTTAGTTAGTTAGTTAGTTAGTTAGTTAGTTAGTTAGTTAGTTAGTTAGTTAGTTAGTTAGTTAGTTAGTTAGTTAGTTAGTTAGTTAGTTAGTTAGTTAGTTAGTTAGTTAGTTAGTTAGTTAGTTAGTTAGTTAGTTAGTTAGTTAGTTAGTTAGTTAGTTAGTTAGTTAGTTAGTTAGTTAGTTAGTTAGTTAGTTAGTTAGTTAGTTAGTTAGTTAGTTAGTTAGTTAGTTAGTTAGTTAGTTAGTTAGTTAGTTAGTTAGTTAGTTAGTTAGTTAGTTAGTTAGTTAGTTAGTTAGTTAGTTAGTTAGTTAGTTAGTTAGTTAGTTAGTTAGTTAGTTAGTTAGTTAGTTAGTTAGTTAGTTAGTTAGTTAGTTAGTTAGTTAGTTAGTTAGTTAGTTAGTTAGTTAGTTAGTTAGTTAGTTAGTTAGTTAGTTAGTTAGTTAGTTAGTTAGTTAGTTAGTTAGTTAGTTAGTTAGTTAGTTAGTTAGTTAGTTAGTTAGTTAGTTTGTTAGTTCGTGTAATTTATTCTTTTGATGATCACTGTTTATTCAGCGTTTAATTGTGTTTGCTTTAATGTGTACTTCCCCCTTTGAAGTTAATAGTGGAGGATTAAGTATATACAACCCTTCTGACTAACTTTTTAATTAAATGACTTTTAATTTTCTTGATTATTATTTCTTCGAACACATTTAGGTTTTTTTTTTATTTCTGTGTGTACGTGAATCTGTTTTTCATGAATTAAATGTTAATTTAGGTTAATTAATTCATGATTTCTATTAAATTATACTTTGATTTCACCTTAGTTCATTTTAGTTCAGTGTCAAGTTCATTTAGCCCTGAGGGGGAAGTTAATTACGGAAAATAATTAATCAGTTCTAAAGTTGAACTATTGCCTACTATTATTATTATTATTGTTCTCTTGGATTCTACATGCAATATAGACCTTCATCAGAACTTCGCCAATTTATCTTATTCTCTGTGGTCCTCTTCAGCTGCATTTCATCATAGTCAATAGTCTCTCACTTCCTCCTCACACGCTCTCCTTTATGTCACGCTAGATCCGACACCTAACTCATTGTTTCACACACGCGTTCCACTCGACTGATAGCTGACGAGCGATGTTATTTGACAGTCTCCTCATTGTGTATCCTCAGTCCATCTTCCGTTCCCTTAGTATATATTGTTTCGAGCAGTAAGTTCCTGATTGGTCTATATTTGTAAATTCTCAGCGAACCTGAAATAAGTCATTCCAACTGCTCCTGAGTTCGGCAAACTGGTCTGAACTTCTTCAGGGAAATTAATCGAAATTAAAATAACAAAGGTAGATATATAAAAAGGACGTGTCTTGTCTTTAAAAACTTTGTCCAATCATACAATCAATGTTCTATACAAAGATTTCGGTTCATATATAGACTGACTGCAGAAGCCCTGGGTGAATCACAACAGTTTGAACAGACTTGAAGGTGTGATGTTAGCTGACGCGTGTAAAGTCTTAATTAATAAATAAAAAATGGATGTGTATCACTAATTAATCACACTTGGTCAAACATTCCCGATTGTCTATATCTTCTTATGGAGAGGCAAACAAATAACTTACAATTGTTTTCCCATAAACACATATCATTGTATATCGACATACACATATTATCATATTCAGTTATTTACGACCTTCAACTTTAATCGAAAGTAATCAGAACTAACAATCTGCTGCAAAAGTACACACTGACCAGTGTTTAACAAAAGTAGACTAATATTTGCAAGTTTGAGGTCAAATTTTGATCACAGTTCATGCAATTTTGTTCATTATATGTTGATGCCTGTTTTATAAATCATGTGATTGGGTAAAATTGTTAAAAATAAGAGGTGTCTTTTCTAACTCATGGAAAATTCCCATTGTAACACTTAGAAAATCAAAAACAAGTGATTCACCTAAGAGACTCTCTCCAACAACGAATTTATCATCAAGCTGTACAGTCGTAAATATATGGTTTTGTTAAGAAGTTATATCCGGTGAGGGAATTGAATCATTAGTGTGAATGTATAAAATAACAGTAATAATATGAAGTTCAATTAAAACTAAAATGTTTGTGATTATAATCGTAGTTAAATGTCAAATGACAAAGCAGATTAATGTCATATCTATAATAATTCATAGGAGGGACAGAACTTGAAAAAGGATGTGCAATTATAGGATTAGTAGACAAATCGAATAAAACAAAAACGTTACGTAATATTGTCTGAAATTTAATAGCATAGAATTTATCGTTGTAAAAAAGAAGAATTGATTTAGAATGACAAGTGGAACAAGTGAAATAATACCGGGAACAGTTCAAAGTGAGAATAGTAATAATAACAATTGACTTAATAAGGAAGAGTATACAAATTGAATAGACAAAGTGAAAAAATGAAAAATTGGTAGAGCTAAAATATGATTGGGGATTACCATATTTTAGCATAGAGGGATTAAGACCATGAGAGTTGGAGGGGTTGAACGAACTTTTTCTGTACACAGAGATCTGGCTTTTCTGTTTCGATAGCCAAACCTTCAGCAATACAGATGAGTCGGGTACTCAGAGATTCGGGCAGATTGCTCTTTGCCTTGTAGATGACTTTAAAGGCGGAGGCTATAGAGATAGGGTGATCATTTTCGACCAGATGTTCTATGATCGCGCTTCTTATTGCTCCACTTCCACCTTTTCGTAGCCATGCGGAATAGTGTTCTTGCACCCTCTTGGACAAAACTCGAGTCGAACGACCGATATACCTAGCTCCACAAGAGCAGGTGAATTGATAAACACACATAGAGTTGGTCAACATTGGGATCTTGTCCTTCAGGTTATCGAACAATAATGGTCGGCTAGTAAAAGCTATTCTCAGAGAGGCAGCAGGGAATGTTCTTTCCAGGGACTGTGATATCCTTCGTTTCATGATATCGGAAGCTAAGTCCCCTTTGAATTCTAAGCTCATGTAAAGTATTTTCTTGGGAGCGGTTGATAAGTCACGTTTTGTAGGCTTTGAATGAATGAAAGAGTCCCTTCGCTGAATCACTTGTTTTTGATTTTCTAAATGTCTTTTTTAACTGAATTTTAGATTTTCCCGTCGATTGGACGAAATAGGACGAAATGCGCATCCTGGATTCCACTGCTAGTCACCATTCATCAATTAGATGTCCTTTTTATTACATATAAATCACCCAACGACAATGCTTGGAGTCGCACCAAATCACGAATTGGTAGAAGTTAGAATTCATGAACCATTGAATCGGGTCCCAGTGGCTGAATGACATACGAGCTTGCCTTGTGATCGGAAGGTCCTGGGTTCGACCCATGGCAGTGGGTGCGTACTGCCGATGATCCCCAAACTAGGATGAAACAGCAGCTGTCCAGTACTCCCTATGGCTGGTTTTCAATGGTTCTCTCTCTAACTGATATCATTTCGTGATCCACTCATATGAATCTCTGTTATTTTAATTTCAATTAGTTTCCATGATGAAGTTCTGACGTGTTTGCTGAACGCAAGAAGCATGCAAATTACTTATTTCAATTTGAATAAGGCATTTAGAAGACCAATTTCGTGAGATGATAACTTCATTTCATAGTTTCTTTACAACCGCTTTACAACTAAAATGGTCAAGAATAATAGAATAAAGGTCATGACAATTACTCAGTTAAATAACAAAAACAAAAGTACCTACGAATGACCAATCATCACATTTAAATAGGTCATGTAGTCCATGATCTGTTAGTTCTCAAGGACCCCAAAAATATACACGAGTGACACATTGATGGATGAGTTGCGACATATACATTCAGTTTTATTAACTAGTGGTTATCCGGAACACTTTATCAGTTGTCACAGTAAGGATAGACGACATCTCGAAAAGACAGCTTGTGTACCAAAGAAAGCTATCTTTATTAACCTACAATTCAAGGGTGACTAGATTATGTAGTTGACAGCTCAAAGATTTCGGTCAGCCATCAAGTGCACATTATATTAATACTTATAATGTATATCTTCATATAAAGATATCGATTTACATGAGAATGTATGTCATTTTTACAGGCACGATCAAGTATGATATAATCTCAAATCGTAGATTGTCTACAAGTTAATAATGTTTAAACAGATAAATATTTCAGGATTTCATCATGAGCTGACACTAGTTAGAGAACCACCAGAAAACCTGGGAGTACTGGACAGCTGTTTCGTCCTGGTTTGGGACTCTTCATTAGTACCCACCCACCGCGATTCGAACCCAGGACCTTCTGGTTACAAGGCGAGCTCGTATACCATTAAGCCACTGGGACCCGATCCAATGGCCCATGAATTCTAACTTCTGTCAATTCACGACATACTGGGACCCCTAGTCAATGTCTTCGGCGAGTATTTGTCCTCACACCCGACGTGCTGCACCCTACCGGTCACGACTTCCCACTGCAACCCAGGTAACTACCTACCTGAATAGGGCCAGTCGCCAGTGAGCATCTCATTGGTATTTAAGTGTTGGTTTGTAGGGATTTGATTGGTTTCAGGATTTCATCATGAGCTGATATTAGTTAGAGAACCATTAGGAAATACACTCAATGTCTGCACCAGGCCGTATAGTTATTGAATTGTACAGTAGTCCTTCAGGTTTGCGCGGGAAAATCGACTTCGTTTCGTTTTCAACCCGTGGTTGTAAGCATACGATAACCAACCAATATTGAGGTAAGTACAACTTTTACAAGGGAGTGAAAACTGTTTTAGAAAAGTAAAAGTGCTAAGGTGAATCATTAAAGTGTAATGAAATAGGTAAGTGCAAGTATCATTAATAAATGCATTTATACAAGAAAATTCCTAGGCTGACAGCGTTAATTTGTAATGTATAATGCTACCTATATATGTCTTACTATCATAATGTCCACTTTTGGTTTTAATACATTTATCCTCATGCCGGGTTTTTTTTATTTTATACCTTTCTGTGCATTTGGTGCACAACCGTACACTACAGAGAATAGGAATAGAATGAGCCGCATCTCTCTCCCTCACCTACCGAACATTTTCGATCCCTGTACTTACCTACGAATAAAGGACGAAATTCTGTGGACTATACTTCAAACTGTATCCACAAGTTCACCTGCAGTTGCCGTGACACACACTATATAGGTAGGGCCAACAGAATGTTCCAATGTCATCGTCGAAAAGAACATGTTCCAAAATGGCTACTAAATCATATCGAAAATCCCAATGGAATTATTGATTCGAATAGAAATTCAGCATCATTATCCATTGAAAAACACTTAATAATGTCAAGTCACAAAATCAACATTAATGACTGTTTCACATTTATTTCATCACATAACTGTAAGTCAAGGTCGGTTATTGAAGGTGATGGAAGCACTTTGGAGGGATTAATCTTATACAGCCTAAACTGCGTGTACAAAATCAATAGACTTCAATCTTCGCCTACCATGGACTACATGACCTATTTAAATGTGATGATTGGTCATTAGTATGTACTTTTTTTTTTATTTATTTAACTGAGTAATTGTCATGATCTTTATTTTATTTTATTATTGTCAACCATGTCAGTTGTGATAAGATTATAGGTTTCCAGACCGTAGGTGTTACGAATTTCCTGGAATAATTTAAGCACCGAGTCAGATTGATTCATTATAAATTATTAGTTAGTTGTGAAGCGGTTGTAAAGAAACTACAAAATGAAGTTATCATCTCGCGAAATTTGTCTTCTAAATGCCTTATTCAAATTTATCAAAGGGACTAAGTGTTTTAATTGTTTCAATTTCGCTGAGATTTTACAAATTTAATTTTTACACATGTTCACTTCTCCCAGTTATACTGTGGAACTATTCGGTTAAATCTTGATCACAGTTCATAGGAATCCTGATTTATTATTACCCCGATACAGACTCTCGTTGCTAATAAATGAGGTAATTTTGCTGATACAGTGTTAATGAGCTGTTATTATAAGTCAGAAAAAGTTAGAATTCACCAGGGATTCAATTCCAGTCCACATAGTTGAGTGGACAACCAGTTTGCATTCGAACTCCAGTGATGGCGTAGTGGGTGCGTACAGTGAATAGTCTCATAATGAGACGAAACAGCTGACTGTCAACTACTCCTTGGCATTCAATGATATCTGACTGACAATAGTTCTTCATGAAATCGATATGGTTTTATTTTTTTTGGTGTCATTAAGAGGGAGTGTAGAAGAATCCGTCCTAGGTCTTTTAGCTTAGGAACTGAATCTACGGGGGTATGATTTATTCATTGTCAAGTTTGTAATACAGCCTCGCTACTAAGAGAAATCATCAATGAGGATCTTCTTCATCCTCTGTTATGTTGGATCCAAGCCACTCATAGCTCACTGACTTACTTACATTCACGTTTATTAAACAAAAGAAACTTTAAACATCCTTATTGACAACTTTGAATTACACTTCCAAGACAATGGTATTTGGTATGACATTTTTGAAGATTTCTTCCGTAGGGATTTTATTCGTTACAATCACTTTTACTATCATTGTGATAAACTTGTCTATTTGTTTGTCTGTTTCTTGACTCTTGTGTTTCTTTGAGACTCTTACGTAATCTCATAGTTTCCCTCGTTTCGATGTTTATCCTGAACACGACTCATTCATTAAATTATAAGTGTCTAATACACTTATTCAACTCCTTG